>CM035163.1:85645455-86296120 GCA_020205615.1 Panax quinquefolius
TTTTAACCTCTTTTTTGACTTTTTTCCTAAGTGTTGACGAGTTTTGCAAACTGGGCGATAACTCGGATTCCGTATGTCAGAATCGAGTCCCGTAAGTTCTAACGCGTGTCTAATACCTACGCGGTGCTATGTGTGTGTTTGGATGGCATTCGGACGGCCGATGTGAGTTTTGACCTCATTTTTGTCTTTTTGCCTAAGTGTTGGCGAGTTTTGCAAACAGGGCGATAAGTCGAATTCCGTATGTCAGAATTGAGTACCATAAGTTCTAACGCGTGTCTAATACCTACGCGATACTATGTGTGTGTTTGCGTGTCATTCGGATTGCTGATGCGGGTTTTGACCCCTTTTTCGGCGTTTTTCCTATGTATTGTTGAGTTTTGCAAACTAGGTGATAACTCGGTCTCCATATGTCGGAATCGAGTCCCGTAAGTTCTAACGCATGTCTAATACCTACGCGGTGCTATGTGTGTGTGTTTGTGTGGCGTTCGGACAGCCGATGCGGGTTTTGGGCTCTTTTTTGGCTTTTTGCCTAAGTATTGGCGGGTTTTGCAAACTGGGCGATAACTCGGTCTCCGTATGTCGGAATCGAGTCCCGTAAGTTCTAACGCGTGTATAATACCTACGCGGTGCTATGTGTGTGTTTGTGTGTCATTCGGACGGCCGATGCAGGTTTTGACCTCTTTTTCGGCTTTTTGCCTAAGTTTTGGCGAGTTTTGCAAACTGGGCGATAAGTCGGATTCCGTATGTCAGAATCGAGTCCCGTAAGTTCTAACGCGTGTCTAATACCTATGCAGTGCTATGTTTGTGTCTGCGTGGCATTCGGACAGCTGATGCGGGTTTTGACCTCTTTTTTATCTTTTTGCTTAAGTGTTGCTGAGTTTTGTAAACTGGGCGATAACTCGGATTCTGTATGTCGGAATCGAGTCCCGTAAGTTCTAACGCATGTCTAATACCTACGCGGTGCTACGTGTGTGTTTACGTGGCGTTCGGACGGTCGATGCAGGTTTTGACCTCTTTTTTAGCTTTTTGCTTAAGTATTGGCGAGTTTTGCAAACTGGGCGATAACTCGGATTCCGTATGTCGGAATCGAGTCCCGTAAGTTCTAACGCATGTCTAATACCTACGCGGTGCTATGTGTTTGTTTGTGTGGCGTTCGGACGGCGGATGCTGGTTTTGATTCTTTTTCATCTTTTTGCCCAAGTGTTGTTGAGTTTTGTAAACTGGGCGATAACTCAGTCTCCTTATGTCGGAATCGAGTCTCGTAAGTTCTAACGCGTGTCTAATACCTACGCGGTGCTATGTGTTTGTTTGCATGGTGTTCGGACGGTCGGTGCAGGTTTTGACCTCTTTTTTGGCTTTTTGCCTAAGTGTTGGCGAGTTTTGCAAATTGGGCGATAACTCGGATTCCGTATGTCGAAATCGAGTCCCGTAAGTTCTAACGCGTGTCTAATACCTATGCGGTGCTATGCTATGCATGTGTTTGCGTGTCATAGCAATAAAATTACAAATTATAATTATAAATTACATAAATTAAATAAAGAAATACATAATTTAATTAATTTTACCTGTCAAATACGTGTTGCTTGACTTGCTAAAATAAAAGGCTCGTCCATACCACTCATCAGTCTTAGTTTTTACTTAACGTTAACTGTCACCCGTCCTGATTTTTTATTTACTTTAACTCCATTCTCAACATCAAACCAATGACAATTGAAGCAAACTAATTCTTTATGACCCCAATATTTGAGCACGATAACTTCTAGCAATCGTCCATACCAGTCATCCCAAATGTTATCGTAGCAGCTACCTTTCACCACAACACTAGAATCAGCAGAAGCAATTTCCCCAATATCGCAACACATAAATCTGTAACCGTTGACAATGCAGCATATATAAGTATCTAAAGATCTTTCAGGGACATCGACTATAAGCTTTAACCGATTGTCAGCTAACTCATCTGTGAGGACCTAATGTACATTAACACAACATATTCTAAAGTTAATTACGCCATAAGAATAAATCTATGATGGTAGATTCATTAAACTTGTAAAGGTTAGACTTGCATGATCTTTAAACCATTGCAAAAATTCTCCATTTCTCAAATTTTGCAAATCCCCGTCCGATATACTCGGATTTGCTTCACGATACTTCAAAGATCATATATCGTACCGCAATACGCTTATATACTTAATGTGTTTGTAAAGGAACTTATCACAATTACACCAGACATATATAGTTATGACTACTTACTTAATGTATGGCGCTACTTCATTCATGTTGACAAGTGCATACAATGTGGCAGCTGCATACTCACTATCGGTCAAGAATCACCTTTTTTTACCACCGAATGGGCGTACAGGATGACTAAAGGCCGTTAATTCTCCATTTTCCTCGTGCGCAACATCCTGATTCCGACGTAATCGATTGTGCTTCGTCTGAACATTCGGTTCAAAGTACAACGAGAAAAAATTAACAAGTTCCTCCATAACATAACTTTCAGCAATTGACCCCTCTACACAGGCTCTATTCTTTACCTTTTGCTTTAGATGTCGCATATACCTATGTGATATATAGATTAGCAAAAAAGAATGAACATTTTACCGTATTAAAAACATTAATATCATTACCTCTCGAATGGATACATCCATCTATATTGTACGGGACCGCAAAACTTAGCTTCGTATGGCAAGTGAATAGGCAAATGCTCCATTGAATCAAAAAACGATGGGGGGAAGATCATTTCTAACTTGCACATTATTTCCACTATCTGCATCTCCATTTTATCTATGTCTTTGAGCTAAAGCTCCATCAAGCATAAATCTCTGAAGAAATTAAAAAGCTATGTCAGTGCTTCAACCACACATTTCGATAACAAGTCGATAAATGCCACATGGATCAACTTCTGCATGAATACGTGACAATCATGACTTTTGAGACCCTAAAACTTCAACTCTTCGACTTTACAACACCTTGCTATATTCGAAGAATATCCGTCTGGGAGCTTCAGTCCACTGATCCAATTACATATCAATATCAATTGTTCCCTGGTCAAAGTATATTCAGCATTAGGCATTACCGTCTTACTACCCTCCTGATACAGCCACAGATCTTCCCTAATGTTCATTTCTACCAAATCAAGCCTCGACTTGTTGTTGTCCTTTGTTCTACCACTAGCATCTAGGACTGTATAAAAAATGTTATCAAATATGTTCTTCTCAGTATGCATCAGATCTATACAATGACGAATGCAGAGTGTAGCCCAATAAGGCAGGTCAAAGAACATGGATCTATGTGTCCAGTTGTGAACCTTGCCGTAACCGTAAGTTCACTCTAATCTGTGATTCTTCCTTGGAGGTGGAAACTTCAAATGACTAATCCAACTCAACACTGCTGACCCAGAAAGACGGCCAAGTACTTGACATTTCTTTGTTTTTCGATTAAATTGTCTACTCATCCGTCGATAACGATGTTCAATCAACAAAAACTTTCTGGATGTTGCAAAGAAACTCATTTTCCCCCCATGTTTGAGCCGCACAGCTTTAACTGACCCCATGCACACGGGACCTGACAAGCCCCCGTGAGTCGACCATCCACTGATCATTCCTAATGCCGGGAAGTCATTTATTGTCCACAATAAAGCTGCCCTCATGTCAAAGTTTTGCTTAAGAGATACATCATAAGTTTGAACCCCTTTTTCCCATAACATCTTCAACTCATCAACTAACGGCCTGAGGTATACATTGATGTCTTTACTCGGACTCTAATCACCCGGAATCAGTAAAGGCATGAACATGTAGGGATCTTTTATGCACATCGAAGGCGGGAGGTTATACACCATAATAATCACTGGCCAAGTTGAGTAGGGCTTTGTGTAAGGCCCGTTAAATGGATTAAACCCATCCGTAGCAAGTCCAAGCCTAACATTACGAACCTCTTCAGCAAACGAGGGGTGCTTGTTATCAAAATTTTTCCACTTAAGCCCATCTGCCGGGTGCATCAGTTAACCTTCGACTATGTCCCGTGTAGAGTGCCACCTTAATCCTCGGTGGTATGTGTTGACATGAACAACCGCTGAAGCCTCAGGGCAATGGGAAAGTAACGTAAGATCTTTCTTGGCTTGTCTTTTCCCTTTTTTTTGCTCTGTTCACGGTATCTACTTGTACCACAAATATCACATGACCTCTTATCTTTATGGACATTACCGTAATACAACATACAGTTATTCTACAAGCATCGATCTTCTCATACCCTAGATTGAGCCTTTTGACCATTTTCTTCACATCATAGTACGACTCCGATAACTTATTGCCTGTAGGTAAGCACTCCTTCACAATGCTTAACAGTTCATTAAAACCTCTCTCGCTACAGTTGTGCTCGTCTTGAAGTGTAAAAACTTAGTCACGGCAGATAAGACGGTGTGCTTTTTGTGCCCGTCATACAGTGGCGTCGTTGCTTCATGCAATAACTCATAGAAACCCTTAGCCCCTATCATCGGCTCTTGCTTTCGACACTCATCGTCATCCCTCGCTCGTATTCTCATTGGAAGTATGAACAGCAGACTTTTGACTATCATGTTAGTACATTCAAAGGTTTCATCACCTCTAGATTCCGGTTTCGATTCATGTTCATCCAACCAGTTTTCCCATGATAGATCCATGTCGATAACCCTGCTTGAACCCATTCGCAAATAAGTCGCACATGACATCACTCCTTTCCTTCCACACTTCATTCACACAACTCTTACAAGGACATCTAATCTCATCGTCGCTGACTTGCTCAAATGCGAAATTGAGAAACTGTTCAACCCCACTACGGTACTCAGAGCTAAGCCCACTCTTATCAGTGGCTACCCTACGTTCCATCCAACTTCGATCAATGTACATCTTGGACAACCGTATTCGCTATATATATGGAAAGTTAGACAAACACAATCAAGTCTCCAAGTTAATGTATATGCAAGCTTATGAGTTTCCTAACTTCATCTCCCACTCTAACGGGTCAGGCTTCTATCCCATTCCCGAATGTGTTGCCTCACTGATGCCAACAACTTGAACACATCTTTAAATTTTTCAAAAATTTTAAGAAGACCTCCCATGGTCTTCAAGTACACGTAAATAGACTAACACATCGTAGTCTAAATATGCACCAAGAACGTCAGAGAGATATATCTCGACCAAAATTCAAAAAATATAAAGACGTGCTCAAGTCGTTAACACCGACCTAAGTGAGATCGAAACATACAAGAACAGTCCCAAAATGGGGACTATTTGAGATTCACTCCTACTAAGTGAATCTCAAACGGGTTTTTAAGCTTCCTAAACTATATGAAAATATGCACGTATGAAATTGAACTATTTCCTAGAACAAAAGGAATACTATATTATTGAGAATGAATTATGAACCCAGAAATTTTATGGTTCTTACTCATAAAAACTGTTTTTGATTTTATTTGACATAAAAGCTCAAAATAGTTTCATAAGAGAATTGACATAACATACTTATCTATATAAGCTAAAAAGAGATTCAATCAATCAGACTATAACATGAATGCTTGATAGCCACATATTTCCCTAAAATTCATTTATCCAAAATACAACCAAGCAAAATTTACGAACGCATTTGAATATTTAACTTGTCCTTTAATTAACACATTACACGGATACATCCATTGCTTGAAATCTGCTAACATTCATATATGTATCAAATATCCCAACAACTTTTGCTTGAAATATCCCAACAACTTTTGTTTGAAATTTAGAACAAGGAACAAATTAAAGAACTTTAGTTTCAAATATCCCAACAACTTTTGCTTGAGGAAAACTTTCAAACGTATCACATAAGTAAACGCACAAAACACTATTAACCAAATAAGCATGTCACGAGTTCCTGCAGTTTTTGCCTAAGATTTACTATGTTTGATCAGAGATAACTTAATGATCACTTGCAAAGATAAGTAAAATACAAAGACATGAGGGCGTGCACTCATTGACCACACACTCGCTACCAAAGTAGGTAATTTAGTTGACACGCCATCAATAGAATACTTCATGTTAACTTTTCTTGCTAAAACTAAAATATAACGGCATCCTAAATGTGAAATTATGAATATAGAAAAGAAAAGCAAGACAACATGGGACTCTTAATCTAGGACCTGACTTCCTTTACACTTTCAAAGTGCAAATCTAATGATAGTGTCCCCAAGGACCACAACTAACAGACCAGGCAACTAATAGATTATTTTTTACATAAACACTATGCAACTTAAATGGAATTGAAAAATTTACCAAAATGAAGTGTAGAATAACTGAAAAATCAACTAGGGGCGAAATGATGAATGAGTAGCAATAGGTACAAAGTATTGAATCAAGGTATTGGCGACGACTAGTGATGATTGACGGACGACGAACTAGGCGTATTAATGGGCCAAGCAGAGAATTAGGCGGCGAACTAGGCGGCTGATAATTTGGGAGAAAATGATAAGCGAGGAACCAAATTCAATTGGACAAATTGATTGATTGAGCTAGCTGAGAATCAAAAGCTCTGATATGCTTAGAATCAATTGGGGCGAAATCTACAAATCGCAAGGGAAATAGAAAATAAGAGAGGGAATGAAAATATAATCGTTGCCGTCAAACCAGGGTTTAAAATAAGAGACTTATTCTCGACGGCATTGCCATCGCTAATGCCCTATCGATATAGACTCATTCCCGACGGCAGTATCGTCGATGCTAACATTAGTTCCGTCGCCTATGATATTTCCCTCCACCGGGAAAGTCTGGCTCCAAATAATAAGTACATTACCGATGGCAGACATTTGTGACGTGTATCCGGTCGAGAGTGACCTTATTAGCGACAGGGATATCGCCGTCGACAATGGACCCATCGCCAATGACCATTATTTTTGTAGTGGATTGAATGATTAAAGCTTACTTCTAGACCACATGGCTAGCTAGAGTTGGTCACCAACTCCTTACTAGGGTTAGATCTGCACTCCACCTCATTAAAATAATAACAAGGGCAATTATGTCATTTTGGTACTTACTTTTTATGGCAAAGTTGTCAATTCTTTTCTAACCCTTAGGGTTTGACCCTTAGAATTTAACCCTAGGGTTTCATAAGCTTATTTTCTAGGATTGTGTATTAAGGGAAAATATGGAAATCTTAGTTTCTAAAAATATTGATTAGGGTTCCTTAATCACACTAGGTTTCTTAATCACTTAGGTTTTGTAAATTAGCTATTAATTACCATTAACCTTGCTAAATTAATACTTAGGGTTTATCACTTAGTAATTAGGATTCTAATTTAGTAATTAGGGTTTCTAGATATTAATTAGGGTTTACCTAATTAACATAAAACATAATAAAGGTCATTAATTACATAACAAACAACTTAACAAATCTTACAATCATAACTAACTTTTGTACCATAGTTTACCAGTAATGCTAGGGTTTGTACTATTTTACTATAACTGGTCTACAAATTATCATTACACACATATCAAACATATTTCTATTACTGAAATATAAATAATATTATATTATTATTCTCATTCCTTATTCAAAATCCAGACTTAGGGTTTTGAATTCATATCTGACATAACCTTCATACATACCATCATTAATTAAGTTAAAATAATTAACCTAACCAATATAATAAAATACATATCATAATAATCCTAATAATCATATCATGTATACCACAATCATATTTTCATGAAAATAAATAATAAATATTTTTATTACAAAATTAATTTATTATAAGAATATAATCTATAATGATCAATAAGTCTAAAAAGAAATTATTTACATCTAATAAATAAATTTATTTATTAAATAGATACATATACTTTACCTTGCACATATTCCCACCTTTATATATATATATAAATTAAATCGCAAAAAATTTCTTATTGAAAATATTGGGTTATTACATCCACCCTCCCTTATAAGAATTCCGTCCCTGGAATCACCGCTTTAAAACCTATAGACATTAGGGAAAATAGAATACACAGTCATTGCAAGTAGATCTCGATCATAATTGATCCAACCGATCTTTAACTATTCAGCATAAAGTTTATCTGTCTGCTTAAACAGAAATTTATTTCTAATAGAACTCAAATTCCTACTTCAAAATTTCTTTATAAAATAATTTACTATATATATATATATACGAAAATCATATATAAGAAAATAAAATTTGATTCAAATAATACCTGGAGTTGCATCCCCATCTGCCACGATATCTTGAACGGTCATACTGAAGACTCTTGCGGTTGATTCTGTTGGGTTGTTTGTTGAAGTTGATCCCGGTGTTGCCAGGGTCCCGCTACATTTCTCCGTAACCACACTTCCTGCATCCCTTCTCCTTTTCAGACAGTCCTTCACCTTATGCTCCGTTGATCCACACCTGAAACACCCTTTATTTATCCTAGGATTGGGGGCGGTTGGAGAGATATGTCCTTCCGCCTTACACTTATAACACACTAACTTACCTTTAAGATACTCTCTCGAGTGATTCCTTCCGTAATTTCAACACTGCACAACCTTATTCTTTCCCCATCCTGGCCTAATTTCGGTATTCCCGGAATTATCTCTTTTCCTTTTTCCAGTCCTACTACCACTACTCCCTTCCCCGGCTCTAACTTGATTTGACTCCCACCAGAAATTTGCCTCCTCTTTTATCGTATAGGTGGCAAAAGCTGTCTTTTGCCCCTCCGTTACCCCAGCTATCATAACTACTTCTACAGGGTTAGTTGACCCTCTAAATCCTGACGGTCATATGGCCTTAAAATCTTTAAAGTTAGCAAATCGATTGTCTGGCTGATTTTCCGTGGCTGGCATTCCATTCTGCATATCTTGAGCGACCACATTCGCAAAATTCTGCATCGGGTCTGGTGGTCCTCCAGCTTTGTTGATAGGTTCTTCTACCCTTTGGTTTCGTTTACGTCTTGGCGGCATTATCTGATCATAATTGATCTTTTATCGACTTACCTTCTATAACGCAAATTTTTTTACTCAAATAATCATAAATTCAAAATATTATATTTTGAAAACTTGGTTATTATACTAATCAGTGTTCAGATAAATAATTACTATCTTTATACCAAATTATTTCATTAATCCAACATAGATTCATATTCATAGGGCTTGACATACTATATCACATACTGCTTTAAACATCCGCTATCCCCTTGCGACTCAAAAGTTGGGATTCGCTGCCATAACTTATACAAAAGTTAAGAATATTACATTATACCCATATAACTATCATATACGCATCATATAATCATACACATTCAAGTAAAACTAATACTACTTATTTCTTATGCCTTCACTAAGGATCAATTGCTTAGTATTCTATATATTCCCATTATCCTCAATAATCCATTCACACCTAACTATACCTAGTTCGTCAAACCTTACCACACATTATGAGTTTAAGAACTCACCACAGATATATGAGTTTAAGAACTCAATCTTGTCCTTATATTCTTTAACTATACTCTACCTATCAGTTATACTATCGTTTCTGGGTTCGATACTATATTTTTTCAGTATAATCACCTCATCAGGGTTGCTTTCAATGTAAGCCTCTATTTCAGCTATCAGCTTTGATATTGGCTTGGTTATGGAGGTTAACTCCTTCTTTACGATCTGAGGGTATCCTAATCCTTTTCTATTTGACATCTACACATAAATTATCCTGATTAACATATAATATATACACACAACAATTAATAGTTTTATTTAAGTTATCTTTTATTTTTGTTTGATGATGAATTTATTCGATTCATCTCCTTTTAAACTCTATGTGAATTATTTGTACTTTCAACATTTTCCTCTTCTCTAAGGTTATAGCCTAAGGTCTAACCCCACCTAAGGTTTCTAACCCTAAAGCTCTGATACAAAAGTGTAACACCCCCAAATTTAGATACTTGAAACCCGAACTCAGTGCATTACGATACCATTTCTATGAGCAGAAATAATAATATTGTCATAAATATCTAACTTAATTTACATATCGAGTTTTCTAAATCCTGTGCACGCGACCTTAAAACATTTCATTACATGATAGATAATAAATATAATCATCTTATTTAAGTCTAGCTATTACATAAGATAACACAAACTTATTCGGGCAGCTTTCCTTTCCTTTTGTTCATGGCAGAGCCATCTGGTCGATCATACTTAACTGAAAACATTTAAATTAAGCAAGGATGAGCATTTGAGTGCCCAACAAGTAATAACAATTATAAATATTAGCTGAAAGGATTAAATGTTTTCTTTGTACTACCCTTCTATAACAAATCAAAAGTTGTGAAGTAATCTGAACCGATAATAATAACATAACAACTCTCTATCAAAATTTTAAAAATATATACTGACTATAAATAGGGTTAAGGTGACATACTATGAACATTGTTTTTCATTTTTGCTAAGGTTTAGCAGAACTTCATCCGCAAACCGTCATAACTTACGGACACGAGGGTGATCTGCCCAATGTGCCATGTATTGATCAATACTACATGCAAGAAAGATATTATCGTTTACTCTGTCCGCCTTGGGTGTATAAAAGTTTTCCCATATTTGGGATGTTCATACTTAGTCTGGAATTCGAACCAAAACAATTTGATTGGATACAAAAAAGGCTTTATCATATTCAACGATATTTCTAAATCTGTGTCTAGCTGGTCAAATAGCTTAGACAACTCTTTGTTATCGTATACATACTGGGATCAATAGGTATATATATATATATATATATATCAACATGTGATTAAATACAATGATTATCTAAGTGGGGACACTTGAATAACCATATTTAGAAACTAACGAACAGAATATATATATCTGAATTACTATATAGTACCATGTTGATAATCATTGATCGGATATAATATATATAACAATAGGGTTAATAATCTAGTACAATAATAATATAATTCTGAAACTCTCTTACTTTTGTCCATTGCATAAAGGAAATGCAAAGGTATGATACTTGCCTGGTCTGCTACTTACAATACACAACTTAGTTTTATCTTTTGTATAACAACCTGTCAATAATAAGATTATTGTACTGATTAGAACAACATATCGTAACACATAATACTACTTATTGTAGTCAGCACATAACCTAATCACATTGTCACACATGTTCAACAGTCATCGGATCACAAACAAACATTAATACAGTCAAATTATCTAAGTCTAAATCAATTTCTAAAATATGTCGGCGTACCGACGGCTTTATCGAGTAATTATCGAGTCTAAGACTCTATCCATTAGTTCAATATAATTTAAACATCGGTCAAATTATTTTTAAATGTCTTATAATAATTTTTAAACAATTATTATAATTTAGCATGAATTTTCAAACAGGAATCATTAGTAAATGATTTAAATATCAAATAATTCTATTATTATTAACATTTAATTAATATTAAACTATTAATAAAACCCTTGCCAAAATATTAAAGTTATTTATAATAACTTAGATTATTTTTAAAATATTAATATAATCCTTAGATGATTTTTAAAACATTTAAAATTATTTTAAATAATTATCAATAATATTAAAATATTAATGTACTATTCCTCAAAATATTAAAAGTCATTAAGTATAGCTTAAAAATATTTTTAATTCATTTATATCCCTTTTAAATGATTTTAAATAAATAAAATCATTTTTAAATTATTTATTTAATATAATTATTAAATAAATCCAATATCATTTAATATTAAATTAATATCATTAATATTAAATTATTAATGAAATTATCTTTTAAATATTAAAAGTTATATTTTATAACTTAAAATATCTTTAAACACTTTATTTTCATTTCAAATGATTTTTATAATATTAAAATCATTTTAAACTAATTTATTTAATATAATTATTAAATAACCTTAATATCATTAATAATAATTAATTAATGAAATTTACCTTTAAATATTGAAAGTTATATTTTATAACTTAAAATATTATTAAACACCATATTATCATTTAAAATGATTTTTAATATAATAAAATAATTTTTTAGCTTATTTATTTCATGCATTTATTTAATAAATAATATTCAAATTATTACTAATATTTATGAAAACTATGCCAAATTATTAAAAGTTAATTTTTATAACTTAAAATAATTTTTAAAACTGATTTTATAATTTTTGGAATTTATTTCTATTTTTAAATGATTTTTAGAAATTTAATTAATTAAAATTAATAAGTTTGTCGCTAAAGCCTTTAGCGACAGAATCTGTCGCCATAGGTGTTTTTGAGGCTCAAGAACAAGCTTAAGCAGTTATCAAGTGACCTACTTTGACCAGTGATCATTCACTGTGTAATGTGTTTCTAGGCTAACTATCGATCACCGCTTGTAGAAATACTGTAACACTACATCATGCAACAACAAACACGACCAAATAGCATAACACAAAAGAGATCTAAGCATGCAAAGTGGTTGTCAGAGCTGTTTTTCATTTTCTGGGTTACCCAGAAATGAAGAACAGTTCGACTGTCCACTTTTGGGTTCCTACAACTTGTTGTTTTTGAAAAAATTGTGTGATATAGTGGGTGCAGTGTGTAGCCAGCATGACAAGAAGAGATCCATCACTTAAACGACATATAACAACATTACTTCAAGCAGATACGATCCGGTCAACCCATGTCAGAACTCACTCTCATAAGCTTTCTGGGTTACCTAGAAAGCGTATGTTGTGATCCTCCTGCCTGGTTTAACCAACCATTGTAATAATCCTGTTTAATGTTTAGGTGTTCTAAAAGCACTATTCTATAGTTAAACTAACACACTACAACATGGTTGTAGGAACAGACTCAAACCATCAAAATCCTGACAGATCCGGAGCCTTAAATATCATATCAGACACTGAAAACCCATTTCTGGGTTGCCCAGAAATGGTCTGATCATGGTCGGTCAACGACCTTTTACCAAGAATAACTAGCAATCTAGATCAGCTCTAAGTCTGATTCTTGATCCAGATCAAAGCTAGCATTACATACTACAAATACAAAGCTTTAAACAACAAAAATCAAGATCATACAAGAATCTAAAGGCACTGACATTCATTTTCAGACCACAACTTCAAATTTTTCTAGAATTCTAAAAACATCAGTTTTGAGCATCTAAGTGTTATGGATCTAAGTTATAACAACTCAGATCACTCAATAACATCCTATTACATAACTTTAAACATCTAAACACAAAGATTAACATGAATCATAAAGATTTCTAGGTTTAGGGTTTTATACCTTTCTATGAACCAAATCTTGATCTAATGCTTCTGATCTGCTACAAGTGTTAGTGGGGCTTGATTAGTGACTGGTCTAGTAAGAAAATTTCGGATGTTTGAAGTTGAGAGGGTTTTGGTTGAGTGTTATGATCAAATGAGCTAATTTATGCAACTTCTCTCTCCTTGATCTTATATAATACTTGAATCTAGTGTACTTGTGATGCAAGATGGCTGAGATTGAATGATTAAAGCTTACTTCTAGACCACATGGCTAGCTAGAGTTGGTCACCAACTCCTTACTAGGGTTAGATCTACACTCCACCTCATTAAAATAATAACAAGGGCAATTATGTCATTTTGGTGCTTACTTTTTGTGGCAAAGTTGTCAATTCATTTCTAACCCTTAGGGTTTGACCCTTAGGGTTTAACCCTAGGGTTTCATAAGCTTATTTTCTAGGATTGTGTATCAAGGGAAAATATGGAAATCTTCATTTTTAAAAATATTGATTAGGGTTCCCTAATCACACTAAGTTTCCTAATCACTTAGGTTTTGTAAAGTAGCTATTAATTACCATTAACCTTTCTAAATTAATACTTAGGGTTTATAACTTAGCAATTAGGGTTCTAATTTAGTAATTAGGGTTTCTAGATATTAATTAGGGTTTACCTAATTAACATAAAACATAATAAAGGTCATTAATTACATAACACACAACTTAACAAATCTTACAGTCATAACTAACTTCTGTACCATAGTTTACTAGTAATGCTAGGGTTTGTACTATTTTACTATAACGGGTCTACAAATTAACATTACACACATATCAGACAAATTTCTATTACTGAAATATAAATAATATTATATTATTATTCTCATTCCTTATTCAAAATCCAGACTTAGGGTTTTGAATTCATATCTGACATAACCTTCAAACATACCATCATTAATTAAGTTAAAATAATTAACCTAACTAATATAATAAAATACATATCATAGTAATCCTAATAATCATATCATGTATGCCATAATCATATTTTCATAGAAAATAAATAATAAATATTTTATTACAAAATTAACTTATTATAAGAATATAATCTATAATGATCAATAAGTCTAAAACGAAATTATTTACATCTAATAAATAAATTTATTTATTACATAGATACATATACTTTACCTTGCATATATTCCCACCTTTATATATATATAAAAAAATTAAATCACAAAAAATTTCTTATTAAAAATATTGGGTTATTACATCCACCCTCCCTTATAAGGATTCTGTCCCCGGAATCACCGCTTTAAAACCTATAGACATTAGGGAAAATATCATACATAGTCATTGCAAGTAGATCTCGATCATAATTGATCGAACCGGTCTTTAACTATTCAGCATAAAGTTTATCTATCTGCTTAAACATAAATTTGATTTCTAATAGAACTCAAATTCCTCCTTCAAAATTTCTTTATAAAATAATTTACTATATATATATATATATGAAAATCATATATAAGAAAATAAAATTTGATTCGAAATTGTGAAACAATATCAAGCTGGCATTATCATGGTGTCCAAATATCTGGAATGGATATCCAACAATGTTCTCGTGCCTAAACCAAGAGGAAAGGTGCGTGTTTGCGTGGATTACTGGGATCTGAACAAAGCTTGCCTTAAACATAGTGTTCTCGTGCCCTTTATCCACATTCTCATTGACAACACTGCTCAATACGGCATGTACTCCTTTGCGGATTACTTCGCAAGGTATCATCAAATTATGGTCGCTGAGGAGGATCGTGAGAAAACTGCTTTCATCACGCCTTGGGGAACCTTCTGCTATAAACGGTTATCATTCGGCGTCATCATTGTCGGGGCAACCTATCAGGGAGCTATGATGGCTCTTTTCCATGACTTAATGCATAAAGAGATAGAGATCTACGTGAATTGCATCATTGTCAAGTCCCGAAGGGAAGAAGACTACTTAGACCATCTCAAAAAACTCTTCAACAGTTTGCGTAAGTACAACTTGAAGTTGAATCCAGCCAAGTGCGCCTTTGGTGTCAAATCAGGCAAGTTGCTAGGTCTCCTAGTCAGCCATAAAGGGATTGAGCTGGATACCACCAAAATCCAGGCCATCAAGGAAATGCCCATTCCTCAGATAGAGACGGAAATAAGGGGATTTTTGGGAAGAATCAACTTCATTAGTAGGTTTATCTCTCAACTCACTGCAACCTGCGAGCCCATTTTCAAATTGTTAAGGAAGAACTCCTCCATGAAATGGAACGATGAGTGTCAGAAAACCTTCCTTAAAATCAAAGAGCAGCTGGTTAACGCTCCTATTTTGGTACCTCCTAGGGATGATGTTCCCCTGTTCATGTACTTGTCCATTAATGACAATGCTATGGGTTGCATGCTGGGGAAAAAAGACGATAGTGGCCAAGAATGGACTATCTATTACCTCAGCAAAAGATTCAGTAGTAGTGAACACAAGTACACTCTGATTGAGAAGACTTGTTATGCTTTACCATGGGCTTCCATGAGGTTATAACATTACCTCCACGGTCACACAACCCATCTTATATCCCGCGTGGATCCTCTCAAGTATGTGTTCAGTAAGTCCATACTAAATTGTCGGTTGTCCAGATGGCAGTTGATCCTACAGTAGTTTGACATCGTCTATGTGATGCAAAAGTTTTTCAAAGGTCAAGGAATTGCGGATCAACTGGCCGCCGCACCTACAGGGGACTTCAAACCCTTGGAAACATACTTCCCCAATGAAGGGGTAATGGCAGTTCAGCAACACCATCAGTATGATGCATTCCATATATGGAAAACGTATTTCGATGGAGCTATTGACACAGAAGATGCTGGAGCTGGAGCAGTTCTAGTATCCGGTACGGGGGAGTAGTATCCCGTCGCCGTTAAATTGCAGTTTATCAGCACCAACAACACAGCTGAGTATGAAGGCTGTATCCTGGGGCTAAAACTTGCCCGTTCAATGGGCATCAGGCGGTTAACTGTCTTTGGGGATTCAGAGTTGGTAATCAGACAATCCACAAGAATCTATCAAACCAAAGAGTTACATTTACTGCCTTACCATCGACAAGTTTTACAGATGGCTTTGGAGTTCAAAGAAATCTCCTTTCTACACACTCCTCGTAATAGGAATGATTTTGCGAATGCACTAGCAACGTTGGCCTCCTTCATTCACATACCTGACAAGGAAAACATGCCAAGCATCACATTTGCCATGCAAAAGGCCCCATCTTATGGGAACTTTGTTGGAGAAGTATCGGATGAGCTACCTCCCATCCATAACCCTTGGTATCAACATATCAAGGAGTATCTGGGAGATAGATCTACACCCGCTGAGGCGAGCCTAACTGAAAAGAGGCGGATCCATCGACTTGCTATGAAATTCTACCTAAGCGGAGATGCACTCTACAAAAGAGATGCAGGACTTGATCTCCTCAGATGTCTTGATAAAGATCAAGCTCAGAGGCTCATGGATGAGATCCATGGTGGAGTATGTGGCCTACACATGACCGAACCTCAACTTGTCAAGAAAATCCTCAGAACAGGGCATTATTGGCTTATGCTCAAAGCTGATTGTGAGGATCACGTCAAGAGGTGCTATCAATGCCAAATTCATGGGAATGTTATCCATGCCCCTCCAAGGGAACTCCAAAATATGAGTTCGCCATGGCCCATCTCAATGTGGGGAATGGATGTGATCGGGTCTATCGAGCCCAAAGCCAGTAATGAACATCGATTCATATTCACCATGATTGACTACTTCACGAAATGGGTAGAAGCAGCCTCCTTCCCCAGGGTTACGAAAGAAGTCATCATTGCTTTCATCAAAAACAATATCGTCTATCGATATGGACAACCAGAGGTAATTATGTCAGACAATGCTAAGAACCTCAACAACAAAATGATGGAGGAGTTATGCAGTAAATTCCACATCAAACACCTTAACTTTGTCATCTACAGTCCAAAGATAAATGGTGCTATTGAAACGACTAATAAAAACATCAAGAAGATCATGCAGAAAATGTCCGCCAATCACAAAGGATGGCCTGACCTCTTGCCTCTGACTTTATTAGCCTACAGAACTTCAATGCGTACTTCTACTAGGGCAACACTCTACTCATTAGCCTATGGGATGGAAGCAGTGCTCCCCATAGAGGTGGAAATGGAATCACTCAAAGTGTTGATGGATGCTCAGCTGGATGAAGATTAATAGTTACAAGACAGGTATCACCAATTGTCTTTAATAGATGAAAGGCGAACTGCGGCTATCTTTGCACTATAGGCTAAAGATATTCAACAACAGGTCATCTTTGCACTACAGGCCAAAGATATTCAACAACAGGACATCTTTGCACTACGGGCCAAAGATATTCAACAACAGGTCATCTTTGCACTACGGACTAAAGATATTCATCAACAATTCATCTTTGCACTACAGGCCAAAGATATTAATATCTCAAAGAAATATATAACCATTTCATAATTTATATAAACAATAATTATAACCATATTGATCATTTCACATTTGCACTTAAGCTAAAGATATTCACTTATAAATTCAATGGTCATGATCATACCAGTCAACAATTCATCTTTTGCACCTCGGCAAAAAGAGAACCCATAGTCAACGATCATACCAATAATCTACCCATCTTTACACTAGTGAAAGAGAAATTCCATCACCAGGGTTATAAAAATGTTTGATATGATAATAAAAATAATATGATCAAAAATGGATTTAATTTGAAGAGTAAGATTCATAAATCAACGATAATTTGGTCAGAAAAAGAAACCAATTTTATCGTGAATAGTACCCCATGAATAGTAACTCATGAATAGTAACTCGTATACGTACATAGTACCGTATACGTAAATAACACCTTATACGTAAATAATGTCATATATACATGAATAGTGTCGTATACATGAATAGTATCGTATACGTGAATAGTAATCCCGACACAAAAAGGTAAAAATTTCCCAATAAAATTCATACCAATATTTCGGTATAATGATATTGAAAGATATAATATCATTTACGAAGAAAATAACATCCCTTACCATCCCTTACCTCAAAACAATAGTACTTCTTACTGGAATATCAGATATAATGCTGAAGGAAACTTGTACTAAATAGCAACTCTCAAAGTATCTAAATACTCACAAAAATACTCTCGATAATATAGAGAGAGAAAACTTATGATTCTGGTGTGATTTTTAATTCTAACCTAAGCACCTATTTATAGGAAAACGCTAGAACGCCAAAGCAAACAAAATTAATAAAATATTAATTTTTCAAAAATTTCTACGCAAACCTCTTGGACCAAAATTCTACCAACATTAGTGGGGCCCACCAAAATTCAGATTTTCCACACCAACCAAAAGTGGGGCCCACCCATATTTTAAATAAAAACATTTATTTTTGAAACTTCAATAATTCATAATAAATAGCTCTTTTATCAGAAAAATTTAAATCTCATGTCTACTCCTTAGGATATCTAATTCTCCACAACTTTCTAGAAGAATTTTTTTCCAAATTCCAAACAGAAAATGCCAGAAATTCACATACGGACGATTTTTAATACCTCCATTCTGACAAAATACAGATAAAACACCTCAACATTAATTCCTTCATTTATATCCATATAAAATAAATATTTTCTTATCCTATAAATCAATAATTAATTATTCATAAATAATATTACAGAATCACAATTATGACAACCAGGTCGTTCCCAGAAAAGAGGGGGCTTTCCGATTAGGATTTCTCCTTACTGGCACGCAATTAGGTGACCAAACCCCTTTCCTAGACATAACTTCCTTAAACATTGCAAATAATGCTATCTAATAATATTATAATATGAATTATTGATCTGATAATGGAAAATACTTTGCAGTGATAATTATTGAATTAACAATAATATAAAATATCAACGTAGCAATTATTGAATCAATAAAATAAAATATTGAACAGTAATTACTGTAACAATTATTGAGTAGTGCCTTCTTACGTAAGAATCAATAATCCAAAAATCTCGTAACAATACAGGTATGCTTCTTGTATGTAATAACGCGTAATACTTTATTTTACCCACCGGGTATTCCAACAGTTTTAACGGTAAGGGAATATTCGTTTGGTCATGGAATATTCATTTTGTCGGAGAATATTCGTACGATGGCGCAACTATTTGTGGGCCCCGTAATAAAAAATTATCGGATGAAGAAAACGACAAGTATGAGTTTTTATAAATAACGACGTGGATATTACCGTTAAAATTATTGGAATACCCGGTGGGCAAAGTAAAGTAATACGCATTATTGCATAGTAGCACACAGTATTGCATAATATTTTTGGATTATTGATTCTTATGTAAGAAGGCACTACTCAATAATTGTTACAGTAATTACTGTTCAATATTTTATTTTATTGATTCAATAATTGCTACATTGATATTTTATATATTATTGTTTCAATAATTGTCACTGCACAGTATTTCCATTATCAGATCAATAATTCATATTATTTGAATAATATTGTTAGATAGCATTATTGGCAATGTCTAAGAAAGTTCTGTCTAGGAAAGAGGTTTGGTAACCTAATTGTGCGCCAGTAAGGAGAAATCCTTATCAGAAAGCCCCCTCTTTCCTGGGAACGACCTGGTTGTCATAATTGTGTTTCTGTAATATTATTTATGAATAATTAATTATTGATTTATATGATAAGGAAATATTTATTTTATGTGGATATAAATAATGGATAGGGAAATATTTATTTTGTGTGGATATAAATGAAGGAATTAATGCTGAGGTGTTTTATCAGTATTTTGTCAGAATGGAGGTATTAAAAACCATCCGTATGTGGATTTCAGACATTTTCTGTTTGGAATTTGAGAAAACTTTCTTCTACAGAGTTGTAGAGAATTTAATTTCCTATGGAATGGATATAAAATTCTTATTTTTCTGATAAAAAGGCGATTTATTATGAATTATTGAAGTTTCAGAAATAAATATTTTTATTAAAAACATGGTGGGCCCCACTTTTGGTTGGTGTGGAAAATTTGAATTTTGGTGGGCCCCACAGGTGGTGGCTGAATTTTGGTCCAAGAGGTGTGTGTAGAAATTTTTTGAAAAAAATATTATTTTATTAATTTAGTCTGTTTTGGCATTCTGATATTTTTCTATAAATCGGTGCTTAGGTTAGAATTGAAAATCACACCAGAATCTGAAGTTTTTCTCTCTATATTATCGAGCGTATTCTTGTGAGTATTTAGAAACTTTGAGAGTTGCTATTCAGTGCAAGATTTCTTTAGCATTACATCTGATATTCCAGTCAGAAGTACTGTTCTTTTGAGGTAAGGGATGGTAAGGGATGTTATTTTCTTCGTAAATGATGTTATTTTTTTAATATCATTATACCGAAATATTGGTATGATTTTTATTGTGAAAGTTTTAACTTTTTGTGTCGGGGTTACTATTCACGTATACGACACTATTTATGTATATGGAACTATTTACGTATACGACACTATGTACGAATACGGGGTACTATTCACGAGTTACTATTTATGGGTTACTATTCACGAGTTACTATTCACAAGTTACTATTCATGAGTTACTATTCACAGGTTACTATTCACGGGGTACTATTCACGACAAAATTGGTTTCTTTTTCTAACCAAATTATCGTTGATTTATGAATCTTACTCTTGAAATTAAATCTATGTTTAGATCATATTATTTTTATTATCATATATAACATTTTTATAACCTTGGTGATGAAATTTCTCTTTCACTGGAGTGTAAAGATGGGTAGATTATTGGTATGATCGTGACTATGGGTTTTCTTTGGCCAATAGTTCAAAGATGAATTGTTGACTGGTATGATCATGACCATTGAATTTATAATTGAATATCTTTAGCTTAAGTGCAAAGGTGAATTGATCAACATAGTTATAATTATTATTTTTATATAAATTCTGAAATGATTATATATTTCTTCGAGATATTAATATCTTTGGCCCGTAGTGCAAAGATGACCTGTTGTTGAATATCTTTGGCCTGTAGTGCAAAGATGAATTGTTGATGAATATCTTTGGGCAGTAGTGCAAAGATGACCTGTTGTTGAATATCTTTGGCCCGTAGTGCAAAAATGTCCTGTTGTTGAATATGTTTGGCCTGTAGTGCAAAGATGAACTGTTGATAAATATCTTTGGCTCATAGTGCAAAGATGAATTTATTAGTATGATTATGAATAGGAACTGTGATTTGGTATAACCATGATGTTTGATGTTTCAGGCAAAAACAGGTGATGAAAATTATTTTTGTCCTGGATGAGAAGAGGAATTTAGAACTACAATTATGATTATGAGTTATTCACGTGATTGTGGACAAAAACTGTTGACTGATGTTACAGGGTTAAAATATTGTTGGTGGACTTTTAATATGGAGAAGATAATAGACTTTATGGTCTATTTGACTCTTCTAATGGATTGCTCGTTCTGCTGCAACTATGGGTGAAAAGTTTTATCATCTACCATATGTTCTAAATCTCTGATTCAATACTGACGAAGGCTATTAATAAATTAATTATCTTTAGTCATGATATTCTTTACTGGGTTAGTTGTGCTCACCCTTTTGCTTTACAGTTCCTTTTAGGTAATAAGAGTGTAGTTGGGTCGAGCAGAGGCCAGGAAGTTCTTTAGGAAATACATCAGGAAATTCACTAACAACAGAAATATCATTCAAACCTGACGTATTTTTGTTTAAATTCATGACATGGGCTAAGAAAGCTTAACATCCATTTTTTAATAAACGAATGACTTTATGGCTTGATATGACAGTGATTGACTTTAGTGGTTTGGTTGCTTGAATTCACATAACAGGTTTGTTAGGAATATGAAAAATAAAAACCTTACGAAAACAATCAATTTTAGCATGATGAGTAGTTAACCAATCAATCCCTAAAATCACATCAAATGCAAGTATCTTTAAAGAGATAAGATAAACAGGTAATAGGATGGTGCCAACATGGATTAAGCAAGATTTATAAATAGTGGATGTAATGAAAGTTTCTTCTAATAGAGTCTCCACAGATAAGTCAAAGTCTAATTTCTCCGAAATCAAGTTTAAACATTGAGCACAAGCAGGAGAGATAAAAGAATGGGTAGAACCGGTATCTAATAAGGTATAAACTTCGCAAGAATTTATGATTAACTAACCCGTGATAACTTCGTTAGGTTCCTCGCTATTTGGGAAGTTACGAAAAGCACTCTCACTTGAACCACCGATTTTGACTTGTCAGGGACAACCTTTGGTGTCATCATTACCGCTAGAATTGACTTTCTCTATAGGACATATTCCACCCTCAACTGCTTTGTCGTACTCCTATTTCATAATCTGAATCATTAATATTCGATGTACAGGTTAATTCAAAACTCGATGTTGGGTTCTCCCAATTGTTGTCCAAAAAGAGAAATACACATTATCTATTTTAGCCTTCTTGGATCTGACTTCTCTTTCCATAATATCAACGCGTCGTGTGGCTTTTACCTATGCATTCTTCATTCTCACTCGTTCAGTTATTTCTTCTTTCAGCTGATCCTTGACATTTGAATTCTCAGATTCCAGCTTTATCATCTTATACTCTGCCAAAGAGTGCTTCTGTTCAAGCATCACATATCGGGTAACAATAGCTTGAATTATTGCATCCTTTTTCTCCACGACCGCCTGCCGTTTTTCAACCTGCTCTTCTAACTGATGAATACAATTTTGCAATTCTACATGTCGATCATAAAGTTCTCCTAATAAATCCTCCTCAGGTTCCTCTTCTTTCTCACTCTCAGCTGCTACCTCTGTGACTAGCTCAGGTGCAACTATTAATTCGTCACTCACCACATGGATATCTCTAATTTTTTCTTCACCTGGCATCACATTATCCTGGTTGGTGATTAGAGGTGTCTCCACGGTCTCATTCACTCCATTGTTAACATTTTCAGCAGCCATTCTTAAATACTACCATAAAATAAGGGTTAATTAATGAAAATGACATACCAGATAATACCTTTATATTCTGACCGACCAACAAATAAGCTTAGGTAGGACACACTAGCGAAGAATTTACTCGTCTCTCCCCTCCTAGTTCTATTCTCCGATCTCCTCCAGAGACCATATCCCTAAGCTCTGATACCAACTGTGACGCCCCCAAAATAGGTATACATCACCCATTCTGAGTCGCCAAATACATGGTTCAGAAACAACTGCAACTTTATTAATACAATTGTCGTGCAAAATATGACAACACATAAACTATGAGTTTAAATACAAATATTGTCTTCTAGACAATATCCATACTCAAATAAGTCTTCATTATACTCATTGATACATTATTTTACAAAATAGTGAGGACTACTATAACAACTACCTTGGACCATCACTCCATACCCCGGCTAGTTCCTGCTAAATTCTCACCTCCTGAGAAGAAAAATGGAACAAAAAGGAAAAGGGTAAGCTCAACTAGCCCAGTAAAGAATATTATGACTAAGATAATATACAACAAATTATCCGTAGTCTTCAACAGGGAAAAATCTGATAGAATATAATATACAACAAGTTTTAGATCAACAACTGCAGTGGAAACAACAATTCATTAGAAGAGTTAGGTAGAGAATGAAATCTACTATCATCTATGAATTTAAAAGTCCATCATCAATATTTTATCCCTGTAACATTAATCAATATACATCTTGAATCAAATATTCATCTTTGCACTATGGGCCAAAGATATTCATTTGTATAACCAGTTGATCATGTTCATCACAACACCCGTTCATCTTTGCACTACGGGCCAAAGATATTCATCAGGTAATCATTCATCTTCGCACTACAGGCCAAAGATATTTAGTTATATCATCATTTAGAACTTTGATGAAAAATATTTTAAAGAAACGAATCTAATGAGACAAAAGAACAAAGATTAGGGATTCGTTCTTCGGTTTATCCAAGTTTAAAAACACTCCATAATAAACTATAGTGGAGTAAAATTTAAGAATGAAGATCAAAACATGGATACAATCAAAGATAGTAACCATAATAGACATCTGAGACAAAGAAGAGAAGATTTCATTTTTTGGTGAATAGTGCCGTATTTGTGAATAGTGTCATATACGTGAATAGTGTCGTATACATGAATAGTAACCCCGACACGAAAAGGTAGAAATTCCACAAGAAAAATCATACTTCATGAATAGTACTCGTGAATAGTACCCATATACGTGAATAGTAATCACGACATGAAAAGGTAAAAATTCATACCAACATTTCAGTATAATGATATTGAGAGAATAACATAATTTACGAAGAAAATAACATCCCTTACCTCAAAAGAACAGTACTTCTGACTGGAATATCGGATATAACACTAAAGAAAACTTGCACTGATTAACAACTCTCAAAGTATCTAGATACTCAAAAAATACTCTCGATAATATAGAGAGAGAAAACTTATTTTCTGGTGTGATTTTTAATTATAACTAAGCACCCTATTTATAGGAAAATACTAGAACGCCAAAGCAGACTAAATTAATAAAATAATATTTTATTAAAAAAAATCCGCACACCTCCTTGACCAAATATCAGCCACCATAAGTGGCGCCCACCCTAAATTAGCCAATTTCCACAATAACCAAAAATGGGGCCACCCATATTTTTAATAAAAATATTTATTTTCGAAACTTCAATAATTCATAATAAATAGCCCTTTTATCAGAAAAATTGGAATCTCATGTCTATTCTATAGGAAATTAAATTTTGCCTCTAACATAGATAGAAAGGCTTACCAAAATTTCTACTACAACGATTTCTGAATCAGTCACCTCTTAAAATTCATAACAAATCATACATTAATCTTTAACGGTTCAAAATTTATGGACATATACTCAACTTATATATGTATAACATATCCAAAAATCACAACGATCTAACGGTCGGATTAAAAATTATAACTCAGGAAATAGAGCTTAAGAACACTGATTTTTTTCTAACTATGAGTCCCTCGTACCAGTTTCACTCAAACAGTCACCACGAAAAATCCACAAGGAATTTTTGGGTGATTCAAATTTCTGCATTTAGCTTACTTCCAGGGCTTTCTTTTTATATATGGCTTATCTCCTAACTCATTATACACAAAGATTTATGGATTTTACAAAATCAAGTAATAAACTAATTTTTCTGAAAATCTCCATATTTTGTTCTTCTTTTGATTTCTAGATTTCTCTCATTTGATTCATGCACCGTGAATTTAGTGTAAAAATATCACCATTATTATATTATTATATAACCACATTATACATTTATAATGTAATATAATAATATATTTGAATAAATTATTTTATCAAAAAAGAATAAATATTAAATTTCAACAATTGTCACTTTTCTAAAATTTCCTCCATTTATATCCCCATTAAAATAATTATTTCCTAATCATACAAATTAATAATTAATTAATCACAAATAATATTACAGAATCACAATTATGACAATCCGTGTCGTTCCCATGAAAGAGGGGCTTTAGATAAGGATTTCTCTTCATCTTGCGCCATGCAATTAGATGATCAAACCCCTTTCCTTAGACAGAACTTCCTTAGACATTTCCAATAATGCTATCTAATAATATTATTCAAATAATATGAATTATTGATCTGATAATGGAAATACTGTGCAGTGATAATTATTGAGACGACAAAAATATAAAATATCAACGTAGCAATTATTGAATCAATAAAATAAAATATTGAACAGTAATTATTGTAACGATTATTGAGTAGTGCCTTCTTACGTAAGAATTAATAATCCAACAATAATGTTCAATATCGTGATACTCTTGTGCAACCAACGCCAGACATCGCATACTTTAACCACCGGGTATTCCAATAGTGTTAACGGTAACAATTACGCCGTTATTTCAAACTTGTCTTTTTCTTTATCTGATCGTTTTCCATTATGGGGCCCATAAATGGCTGCTCCGTCGTATGAATATTCCCCGACAGCAAGAATATTCCACGACCAAACGAATATTCCCCGACAAGAATGAATATTTTATAACCACTTGCTTATTTTGCAAAATTTACACTTTTCACCCATAACCAAAGTATTATATCAATTAACACCTTATTATTTTAAAATAATGAATATAGGAAATTCAATTTTATTTATAAAAAGTTAGTGTCTTAGATTTCGTAGTCATGGTAAGTTGCAATCGCAAGCAAAATCCGAATGGACTTGAGCATCGCTACTAATGAAAAGGTTTCATCATAATTAACTTCTCGTCTTTGTTTGAAACCTTTTACAACCAGTTGGGCCTTATAGGTCTCTACCTTGCCGTCTACTCCAGTCTTTCTTTTAAAGACACATTTACACCTAATAGGCTTAATGTCTTCAGGTGGTGAAACCAAAGTCCATAATTGGTTTTCATACATGGAGTCCATCTCGGATTTCATGGCTTCTTGCCACTTCTTTGAGTCTTTACTACTCATAGCCTGTTCGTAATTCAATGGATCATCATCATCTATGACGCATACCTCATCGTCATTCTCTGTGACAAATCCATAATTATCAAGTATCTTCGGTATCTTCCAGATTTACGAATAGGGTGTGTTATAATAGGTTCTTCCACTTGGTTAGGTACCTGACTTTGATCTGTAGTATTTTGTGGTTCTTGAACCTCTTCAAGATATATCTTACTTCCACTGACCCCTTCAAGGATAAACTCCTTTTCGAAGAAGGCAGCATGTTTCGCAACAAACATCTTTTGATCAGTTGGATGATAGAAATAATACCCTGATGTTTCTTTAGGATATCCCACAAATCTACACTTATCAGATGTAGTCTGCAGCTTATCATTTTTAAATTTTTTTGACATAAGTTGGACAACTCCAAGTCTTAACATGCTTAAGATTTGGTTTCCTCCCTGTCCATAATTCATATGGGGTCTTAGGGACGGATTTGGTAGGTACCTTGTAAATTAGGTATGCAACCCATTCTAGGGCATATCCCCCCAGAGGAAACTGGAATGTTGGTAAAGCTCATCATAGATCGAACCATGTCCAACAATGTTTGATTTCTCCTTTTAGATACACCATTCATCTGTGGCGTCCCTGGTGGAGTCCATTGTGAGATTATACCAATTTCTTTGAGATAATTGAGAAACTCATCGCTTAAGTATTCACCTCCTCGATCTGATCGAAGAATCTTAATACTCTTGCCAGTTTGCTTCTCTACTTCACTTCTGAACTATTTGAACTTTTCAAATGATTTAGATTTGTATATCATTAAATACACATATCCAAATCTTGAGTGATCATTAATGAATGTAATAAAATAAGTATACCCTCCTCATGCATTTTTTGTCATAGGTCCACATACATCTGTGTGTACCAATCCTAACAACTTTGTAACTCTTTCTTTTTTTCCACTAAAAGGAGATTTAGTCATTTTTCCCATGAGACAAGATTCACAAGTTGGATATGATTCATAATCCGATAGCTCTAGGAGCCCATCTTTATGCAACTTGGATAATCTTGTTTCATTAATATGACCAAGTCTATAGTGCCACATATAGGTATAATTAACATCATCTCTTTTCTTTTAATTAGTTTGTTCAATTTGAAGTATATTTTCATGCAAGTCAAGTCTATAAAGTCCATTTTGCAAATTACAAACACCATATAAAACATTATTATTCTAAATAGAACAACTATTGTTCTTTATTATAATATCAAAATCATCCATATCTAATATAGAAATTGAAATAATGTTTCTAATGATATTCAGAACAAAATAAAAATTATTTAAATTAATGAACTTGCCTGTAGGAAGTGCTAAACAATAAGTCCCTACAACTAATGCAACAACCTTTGCTCCATTTCTCACTCGTAGGATAACTTCATCCTTGCTCAACTTTCTACTTCTAACTAGTCCCTGCATATTATTACATGTGTGAGAACCACAACCGGTATCCAATACCCAAGTAGAAGATTGACTTTTAGAAAAATTAATTTCAATCATAAACAAGTCTTGATCAGGATTCGAAGCTTCTCCAAGCTTCTTTTGCTCTTGTTCCGCAAGATAATCCTTGCAGTTCTTCTTTTAGTGACCCAACTTGTTGCAATGGAAGCAAATTTCTTTGCTAGCTGGATCAGGTTTCTTTTGATCCTTCACTTTCACCTTTCCCTTAGCCTTCTTGGATTTCTTCTTTTCAGAAGATACCTTGGGCCTCTTCCTTTTCTTGGAAGAATCATCAACTCTTAAGACATGGTTCTTCTTAGATGGGAAATGACCTTCAACAATTTTCAGCATGTGAAGTAACTCAGGCATGCTGAAGTCCAACTTATTCATGTGAAAATTCACAACAAATTGTGAGAAGGTATCAGGGAGTGGCTGCAAGATCAAATCTTGACTCAACTCCCCATCCATGACGAACCCAAGCTGTCCAAGACGTTCAATCAAATTAATCATCTTTAGAACATGAGTATCAACAGTAGTGCCCTCAGTCATCCGAGATCGGAAGAGCTCCTTAGATATTTCATATCTAACAATCCTACTTTACTCACCATACAGCTCTTGCAGGTGCAATAGCAGTAGCATAGTAGGAGCATCCATGATTTCATCCTGACGCTAAAGCCCATTACTCGTGTATGCGAGTATGATGCATTGAGCCACATATACATCTTGTCACTGTTTAAAAGTAGCAATCTCTTCCTCAAAGGCAGTCTCTGCAACTTTTGCAAGTACGGGCGAATTTAGGACATAAGAAATCTTTTCAGCAGTGAGAACAATTCTCAGATTCCTTAACCAGTCCGTGTAATTTGGTCCGGTCAGTTTGTTAGCATCAAGTATGCTACACAATGAAATTAGTGAATGTGACATTTTTAAATTCTGCATGAAAAAAAATAATATTTTAGCAAATATTTAATTAATTAATTACCAAAATAAATTAGGTCATATTTTAAATCGGTATCTCCCACTATTTTCTTCAAACTATATTACCCTCATTTATATAGTTCGGCAAAATCTAATTAAAGTTTTTGCTAGTGAGAATAAGGATCTCATTTCAAATATATAGCCTTGTGGTGACATAACAAACTATATATAAATAAATTGGTAGACAACTCTTTGTCAATTACATCATCATGTAACCCCTTATGTTTTACCTCTTGGATTATTTTGATCAAGTGGTGGCACATTCGAATCAAAATTATATAAGTTAAGTCCAACCTAGCACTTCCATATATTCAAAAAAGAAAAATATTGTCCTTGTGGTGACACAACAAAACAATATTGTTTAATTTTCTTTATAAGCATTAAATGTGATAAATTAACATCTTAAATACTTAATACTTGCCTTGTGGTGACACAACAAACTCATATTAAATATTTAATACTCTATTAATTATATCATGCTAGAAGGCGACGTTCGATATTCTAAATATCTTTTAATGCTTAAGACTTAAAATATAAAAACTTTGAGGGATTTGTTACTATTTGTCTCATCTTGTTTAGCGTACATGTACATATATAAATAAAATACGCGTCATATTATTAAACATTTGAAGCATGTTTGCATAATATATATATATATAATACTAGCATGCATACATAGAATACTATATTCTATATGGATTGATTATAGACTTTTATTCTAGTTTGGTTCACTAGAGCCACCAAGTGAACCAAAAACCCTAGGGGGTGCAAGAATTAACATTTAAATATAACTATTACATTTAAACTCGGGCTCCATTACAAACGGGTTTTCAAGCACTCCTTGCTCCTTAATCTCTGGTTCTTTGAAAAAATTCTAACTAATCCTATTATATTAAATTATTTAATTTAAATAGAAACCTTGATCAGCAGTCAAGGGAAAGTACATAGGAGAGAGATAAAATTTATATCAAGAAAAAAACCAGAAAAGACGAGGTACGCAGACCCCATTTAATAAAACTCATTCATTCAAGCATCCAACTAAAATAAATCCAATCACATTGGTCAATAGTTCATAATCAATCACATTTATTATCATACATATCACTATATGTATCAATAAATAAATCATTCATCTCATGAATTAAAATCATTCCATATATATATGAGTATCATTTTATGGGCATTTTGAAATTGCATGAAATCCAATTTCAAGATTAAAATAAACTCTTTATTTTAATTATAAAATTATTAAGATTAATATATATATATATATATATATATATATATATATAATACTAATCAAGCTGTGAATCACAATACCGTTTCTCAAAAGCATGTTTCGCGAATTGACGGCTTTTCCCTTTTTTTTTCTTTTTTTAAATAAATTTTATACAATAAATTATTGTAAGACCCCAAATTTTTATGAATAAAAATTTAATTTTCTCTAAATATTATTTTAAATAATAAGGTGTGGATTAGATATAATGTTATAGCTGTGGGTAATATTTATAGATTTTAAAAAGTAAGCAAGTTGTCATAAAATATTCGTTTGGTCGGGGAATATTCGTTTGGTCGGGGAATATTCGTTTTATCAGGGAATATTCGTACGACGGCACAATTATTGGTGGACCCCACAACTGAATTACTTTTGAAGTTAGAAAACGACAGAAATAACTTTTTATAAAACAACGACAAAACTTTTACCGTTAACTGTAAAAATACCCGGTGATAAAAGTACAGTAATACACGTGTTTGCAAAGTAGCACACGGTATTGTACAATATCTTTGATTATTGATGCTTACGTGAGAAGTCACTCAGTTTTATTCAATTATTGCAACAGTAGTGGATGCATAGTATCTCATATTATTGATTTAATTATTGTCACAGTATCATCTGCACAATATTTTATATTATTAAATTAATAATTGAGACGACAAAATTATTCATATTATTATTTACAATATTGACAATGTCTTGAAAGTTTTTTTGAGGAAAGGGGTTAGGTCATCTAATTGCGCGCTAATAAGGAAAAATCCTTATCCAAAAGCCTCCTTTCTTGGGAACGACCTGGTTGTCAATATTGTGAGTTATAATATTAATAATGAAAAATTATTGAAAGATTATGTTGATTAAAGATAAGAATAATAATTGATAAGTGAAAGATGTTGTTCAATTATCTTGTTAAATTGGTATTTGTTCTATATTATTTTGAGGTATACAGATTGATTTACGGAGGAGTAGCCCTCAATTACCTTCAAAAGAGGGTGCTCCCTCATTGGTCAGCATCTCCTAATTTGCTAGTTACCTTCAAAAGAGGGTGCTCCCTCATTGGTCTACATCTCCTAATTTGCTAGTTACCTTCAAAAGAGGGTATTCCCTTATTAGTTGTTCCAAATTATATACTGATGAATTGCACCCGTGATTTTTTTTCCTATGCAGTCCGTGATTATTTTCTTAAATAGTATCATGTCATTCTCCTATAAACAGGATGCTTAGTTTAGAAATGAAAATCACACCATAATCAGAGAATTCTTCTTCTATAATATTGAGCGTATTTCTTTTGAGTTTAGGGAAGCTTTGAGTGTAGAAAATAGTGCAAGTTTTCTTCAAAAATATCTCCTCTATACCAGTCAGAATTACTCTTCTACTAAGGTAAGGGATATTATTTTGTTCAGTATTCATAAGAAATAATATTTTCTTCCATACTCTGTAGTATGTAAGTAATATTATTTCATTTCATATTCCTAATTCTACACTTATTTTGATAAATATTGCTTCTATACTCCTTGAAAGTAGTAGAATATCCTTGAAATATGCGATTCATCTAGTATCGTTTCACTAAAATATTTTTTTGGATATTCTTGTTAAATTTTAATCTTTTCATGTCGGAGTACTATTTATGGGTACTATTCATACATACGACACTATTCATACATATGGTACTATTCACCCGGGGTACTATTCACGACAAAAAAAATTGATTTCTTTTCTATCCAAATTATTTTGATACATAAATATTATTCTTGAATTTTACTCCACAAAGCAGTTATCATGTTGACAATTTGGACATTCTTAAATTCGGGATAAATTGAATTATAAATCTTTAAAATTTATCCTTGATCTCACTTAATTGAATTGTTATATCATTGTCATCATCCTCATGCTTATATTGCGATGAAAGTCATCTTTGGCGTGTAGTGAATAGATGGACTGTTGATTGGTATGATTATGATCAAGAATTATGTATCGGTATAACCATGACCTGTAATGTTACAAATGATGTGGTAAAAGTCTCCATTGGCCCGTAGTGCATTGATGGACAGTTGTATGGCGTGATCATGACCACTGGTGATACTAATGAATATCCTTGGCCCGTAGTGCATAGATAATTCGGTGATGTAGATTATTTATTGAGATGTGTTACAAAGATAAAATATTGATGATGAACTTTTAAATCATAGAAGATAGTAGACATCATGCTCTACTTGACTCTTCAAATGGATTTCTTGCTCCGCTGTAGTTAAACTTGTTGTCTATTGTATTCTATTAGTTTTTATACTGTTGAAGACTAAGGATAATTTATTCTACATTATCTTAGTCATAATATTCTTTACTGGGCTAGTTGAGCTCACGCTTTTCATTCATTATTCTCTTCAGGAAATGAGAATATAGCTGGGACTAGTCGAGGAATGGAGTGATGGTCCAAAATGGTGGCTATAGTAGTCCTCACTATTTTATAAAATAGTGTGATAATAATTGTAATGAGGACTCCATTTGAGTTTGGATATTGTCTACGAGACAATATTCATGTTAAAACTCTCAGCTTATGTTTTGTCGTATTCTGCATGACAGTTGTATAAATTAAGTTTGTATTTAAATTATGTACCATGCATTTGGCGACTCAGAATGGGTTGTGTATACCTATTTTGGGGGCGTCACAGTTGGTATTAAAGCGTAAGGATATAATCCCTGATTGAGATTAGAGGCTAAAACTAGAAAGGGAGAGACGGGAAAATCCTTCACTAGTATGACCTACCTAAACTTATTTGTTATTTAATTGGTTGATCAGAATATAGAGATAATATGTGTCATGTCAATTAACCCTTGTTATGTGGCAGTGTTTGAAAATGGCATCTGAAAATGTTGAGATAAGCAATGGAGCACATGAGACCGTTGAGTCACCACAGATCAATAACCAAGATAATGTGCATCAGGAAGGCAATAATCCTCATATAAATAACAACACCGACCAAATGATGAATGACGGGATGTTTAGGAGCTTTCTGCAATTCATGCAACACCAAGTGAGAGAAACTCCTGTTCAAAATGCAGGTGGAAACAATGGCAACTCACGGCTGGTCACCGTTAAGCAAGTTAAGGAGTTGGGACCACCGGAGTTTTTGGGAAAGCCAGAGCCACTTAAGGCAAAGACGTGGAAGGAGATTATCAAGATATTTGATGTCTTGCGATGCTCCGAAGAGTAAAAGGTTCCCTTTTCCACCTTCATGTTGCGTGGAGAGGCAGATTACTGGTGGGAATCTGTAAAATATACTCAACCTTCCGCACTAAAGATGTCTTGGGAGAAGTTCCAAGAATTGTTCAACGACAAGTACTTTCCTGAAAGTATTCGTCACATGAAGGAGGTAAAATTCATCAAGCTAGAGCAAAACAATATGACCGTATCAGAATACGAGGCTAAATTTACGGAGTTATCCCGGTTTGCATCCTATTTGGTAGATAATGAGGAGCGCGTGACACGAATGTTTCTACGAGGTTTGAAACCCAAAATACATAAATACCTCATTTCTCACAAACTTTGCTTATATTCAGATGTTGTGAATAGGGCTCAGTTATTGAAACGCGATAATGAGTCAGCCCAACCAAAAGATAGAAGCCGACAAAACGATAATACCAGTGGTAACAGTCATCCAAGTGGTGACAATAAACGTGGAGGAAATCATCATGCCAGAAATGGTAACCACATCGGTGGTAATGCTGGCCAAGATAATAGAAGTTGAAATTTCAAAAAGAGGAGATTCAACAATAATGGAAAGACAGCAGCACCAGCACCCATTTTCAAGGAAAAAGAACGACCACCGGTTTTATGCTACAAATGCGGACAGGAAGGACATATCAGTCCAAAATGTACGCAGTAACCCAAAGTGTATTACAATTGCAAAAAGGAAGGTCATTTATCTCAATTTTGTCATGCAACGAAGTCAAGTCCAGCTGGGACGGTGACACCAAAGGCTGTCCCAAACAAGTCAAAGTCGTTAGTTCAAGGGAGAGCGTTTGTCGTGACCTCCCAAAAAGTAAGGACCCCGAACGAAGTTATCACGGGTAAACTAATCATAAACTCTTGCAAAGTCTATACCTTATTTGATACCGGTTCTACCCATTCTTTTATTTCACCTACTTGCACTCAACGTTTAAATTTGACTCCAGAGAAATTAGATTTTAACTTATCTGTTAAAATTCTGTTGGGAGAAACCTTAATTACATCCGCTGTTTATAAATCTTGTTTGATTCAAATCGGTACACTTACATTACCTATCGATGTCATCTCTTCGAAAATACTTGCATTTGATGTGATTTTAGGGATTGATTGGTTAACTACTCATCATGCTAAAATTAATTATTTTCATATGGTTGTTAGTTTTCATATTCCTAACCAACCTATTATGCAGCAACCAAACCACTAAATTTAATCACTGTCATATCAAGCCATAAAGCCATTCGTTTATTAAAAAATGGATGTCAATCTTTCTAAGCCCATGTCACGGATTTAAATAAAAATACGTCAGATTGTAATGATATTTCTATTGTTAATAAATTTCCTGACATATTTCCTAAAGAACTTCCTGGCCTACCCCCAGAGTGTGAAATCTAATTTTGTATTGACCTTGAACCTGGTACGAAACCCATTTCCAAAACCCCATATCGAATGGCTCCTATTGAACTTCAGGATTTAAAAACCCAACTGCAGGAACTTTTAGACATCAGTTTCATCCGTCCTAGTACGTCCCTTGGGGTTCTTCTGTTCTATTTGTAAAGAAGAAAGATGGGAGTATGCGACTTTGCATTGATTATCGGGAGTTGAATCATGTCACCATCAAAAATAGGTACCTGTTACCTCGCATTGATTACTTTTTTGACCAGTTGTAAGGTGTTAAATTCTTTTCAAAGATCGATCTTTGTTCTAGATATCATCAGTTAAAGATTAAAATTGATGAAATTCCAAAGACTACTTTCAGAACTCGGTACGAGCATTAAGAATTCCTAGTCATGTCTTTTGGATTGACTAATGCTCCTACTGCCTTCATGGATGTTGTGACACCCCCAAATTTAGGTATCTTTCAACTCGACAGATGGTGATACACGATACTCATAACTGTACATTCATTCTATTGAAACAACATAAAAATGAGTGTATCAATGACATTCTTATTACATTAATAATAATACATCATGTTCCCAGGTTCTGAAACTGTTACATTCTTTGTTCGTTGTAATATAATTCATACAAACATACTAGTCTATTACAGAAAAAACTAGTCATTCATCTTCGCCTTGCCTTTATCTTTATTAGAACCCTCGGTTCGCTCGACCTTGGCTGCAATCATATGATTCAAGAAAGAAGTGAACATAACTAGCTCAACAAGTCTAACAATATATTATATAAATACCACTTCAAGAATCATATGATTATTCTTCAATAACTGAACAAGTAGTTACGAAGTACTATGAAATATTGAACATCACTTCTCATCTCATAAAATAATTTCGAAGTACATATAGTAGCTTGGAAATTCTGAGTAGGTCCATAGACCATGAACATTCTCTTTAGCTTTTATTCATGAAAAGGACAACCTTGCATTTCAAGGCGTGAAGTCCGATATTTCTTACGAGCACTTCTAGGTGATCAGCCTATAGTACTCTATGTTGATCAACACTCATCCATTAAACGTATTTACGTTTAAGTTTTGGCAACCTCACATGCCCATTGAATACTCGATGTGAAATACATTTGTTTATTCATACTCAGGCTTACCTTGAATCCGTACCAAACAATTGACGTAAGATAGCGTTATCAATTCTATATTGAAAGACTTGTAAATAAATCAATTTATCTTTTAAGATTAGTCTAGCTGAGTTAAAACTGGCATCGACCCTTTCTTTAAAACCATTCATGCATCTCATAACATGAATTACTGAAAACCTGGCTAACACGAAGGTTAGACAAGCGTTAAGAAAAACTTGCCTTCAGCGTCTGCTACAGTAAAATTACTTTCCCTTTGAGTCCTTACGGTCATTACAACACATAACCACATAACATACCACATTAGGTCATGAATAAACATATATGGTTCCTAATGAATCTTACCTTTCTTCTCAATCTAATCATGTATTAGATTTATTATTATTGGTTTTGGCTTTTTGTTACGTTGTACATCGTTCTTACATTCACATTCACATAATCATTAACAACTTTTAGTTGAAATTCTCAACGTTATAGTCATCATTGAGGATGCTACTTTAAGTTAATTAATTCATCATCAATCAACTATCTTTCATTTCATATACTTAAGTGTACTTATTTAATTAACAAAACTCGTTTCAAGCATTTATCTGCCCTTGCGGCTTATTATCATTCATCATTTCAGTATTAATAACTTACATTCAATTAATCTTTCTCTCAACCTTTAGTCGTTAACTTAAGGTTTTCAACATCTTAATTGATGTTACTTTTGGTTTAATATTGATACAATTCACCAACTTCATCTTTACAATCAAAAACATTCCTCTCTATGCTTCACTTAGTGCTGGCGCTGTGGCGCCAGCTTCATATACAAGAGTCGCGTTGTGAAGCCACTTTGCAATGGCTAAGAACCCGACCTGCAACTGCGGCTTTCAATAATACCTCTCTGTACGTTGCGTTGCCACTCTCCGTGTGTTCGAGAGTCTGGGTCAAGGCTGACACCGACTTTCCTCCTTGGTCAGCACACTAAGGTCTTTACCGCCTCAAACAAACTTTTTGACAAAGATTGTTATTTTAATGAACTTCCCGGACTCCAAATTTGATCATTTTAAATATGAATTGGCTCGTTCAAAATCCATTAGTTCACAAATCACATACTCTACATGTTCATGCAAGAATTTTACATTTTCTACTTCATTAACTCAAAATTCACCTTTAATTCATTTTAACAAAAACGATAAACATGTGTGAACGTTCAATGCTCGTTTCTTCGTTCTAAGTCAGAATTCGGTCATTTTCGATTTTGCAACTCTAGAATGCCAAATGAGACTATACTCCATCGAAAACCAACGTTTTCGAGCTCAATGTAAAAATTCGACTTCCATTCCAAGAATTTCATGACTTCGACGATCTCGTGGATTTCGCCATAACTTCGTTACTTGAGATTTTTAAACCGTTTCAAATGGATTCAATCCATCATACTAACATCTTAACATACATATTTCATTAACTTATATACATGATAAGTCCTTACTTATTCTTCCAGAGTTTATAACTTATAAAAGTATAAACTACTTATTCATGACTTATTAAAGCTTATGTCCATTGATTAGCCATTCCTACTTCTTCTTAGCATACAAGTTCTACCACTACTCACTTCTCTAACAATTGAAGAGAAAGAGAACCATGGTTTAGGATCTTACCCTTGAAGATTACTTGATTAATCTTTGTTCTTCTTCTTGCTTCTTGAATTACAAAGTCTAACTTTTCTAGCTTTTCTAGCTTTTTCTCTCTAACCAATAAGTTATAAGTTATTGGTGGAAATCTAACAAGTAAAAAATGAACTAGGACATCTCTTATTTATAGGAGGTCCTAGGTGAGGGCTTAATGGTCATTAAATCATTCCACCTCCTTAACTCCACCTCCATACTATTCCTATCTTGGTCATCAAGTTTACTTGACCATTACTTAACTTATCCTTTGTTTAGCCACCAAGTATAAGCACTTTACTTAGCCACCACTTTGGATCACCCATGGGTTTTAACCATCTGATAACCCATCGGTTCTTACTTTGGGCTTTTAGTTTAATTAACTTACTTATACTTTGGCTTGCATTTAAACCAACATTAGGCTTGTTCATGAATTCACATTGGACCTTAACCTTTAATTCCAATTGGACTTAACCATTCCTATACTTGGGCTTGTACAATTCCTAACAAATCCTACAAGTCCAATACATTTGGCTTAAAGCCTCATAACGTATAATCTACGTATTAATCTCATATTCCAACTCGTATACTTATTCATATATGACATACCATCATTCATACATACTCGTATAATACCTCGTATCATACTCGTAATCATTATCTCGTACAATACCTATGTATTATACGATCATCGCTTTAATTCATTATATGCATTTCAATTCCTTCTCGAAAATTACTTTCCCTAACCGTTATGTTTTAAGTCCACAAGCGAAAACTTCGTTTGTCATAACTAAAATATTATTGGATGTTCCATCTCGACATAGAATTCTATCATTACGCGTTTCTCGGAAGTTCAAAAATAATTCCCGAGTAAAAATCAGTGAATAGTGTTTTTACAGAAATTTCTCGGAAAACTTTTATTTTTATCTTGGAAATTCAAATACTTTAATTCTACCACGTAGCCAAAATCCTAACCACATCGCACATTCTAGGTCATAGAACGACCTTCAAATAGCTTACTCACATAAATAATCAATTAAATTCATTTAATCCACATAATCAAATAAAGATTTAATTCTCATAAAAATTCGATTTTCTCGGGTGTTACAGATATGCTGAAGCTGGGAGCAACCTAAGTTACTGACCGAATCACGTAGCTTTCTGGGCTTAGCTAGTTATTATCGGAGATTTCTAAAAGGATTTTCTTGAATAACTACTCCATTAACTCAGCTGACTTGAAAAGATACAAAATTCGGATGGAGCGAGGAATGTGAGAAGATTTTTCAAGAACTCAAAAGGAGACTCATTTCAGCACCTGTTCTGACAATACCATCAGGTTCGGAGGGATTTGTCATCTATAGTGATGCTTCAGGCAGAGGTTTAGGATGTGTTCTCATGCAACATGAAAAAATCATAGCCTATGCCTCATGATAACTCAAAGAATATGAGAGGAATTACCCTACTCATGATCCAAACTTGGCAGCAGTCATTTTCGCACTAAATATCTGGAGACATTACCTGTATGGGGAGAAAGTGGAGATCTATAAGGATCATAAAAGCCTCAAATATTTCTTCACCCAAAAATAACTCAACATACGAAAACGACATTGGCTCGAGCTATTAAAAGATTACGATCATACCATTCAATACCATCCTGAAAAAGCGAGCGTGGTAGCTGACGCGTTGAGTAAAAGATCATATGCGGGTACGAGTGCAATATTGTCAACGCAAAGGTCCATTTTGTATGACTTACAAAGGATGGAGATAGAGTTAAAGACTCCAGAGACCCACGTGATGATGTCAAATATACGAGTATAACTGACTTTAATCGATAATGTTAAAGTTGCTCAAGTTATAAATCTGGAGCTGATGCGTATGAGGAAGAAGGTATAAAATGGTGTTATTCTGAAAACAAGAATCGATGAAGAAGGAATAATTCGAGTCAACTCCAGACTTTGTGTTCATAACGACTTTGATTTGAAGTATAAAATCATGATGGAGGCGCACAACACACCATTTGCAATCCATCCTGGGAGTACCAAAATGTATCGTGATCTTTGACATATATTTTGGTGGGGCAATATGAAGAGAGAGATAGCGGAGTTTATCTCAAGGTGTTTATCTTGTCAACAAGTCAAGGTGGAGCATCAAGTACCAAAAGGACCATTGCAACCACTTGAAATTCTGGAATGAAAGTGGGAGCACATTAACATGGATTTCGTTACTGGTCTTCCCAAGGTTTCTCAAGGCATAGATGCAATTTGGGTCATTATCGATAGATTAACCAAGTCTGCTCATTTCATATCTATACGAGAAACTTATTCACTTGAACGTCTTGCTTATATATACATAAATAAGATTGTAAGATTGCATGGTATGCCAGTATCCATAGTTTCTGATCGAGATCCAAGATTCACTTCACGATTTTGGGTCAGTTTGCAGAAAGCTATGGGCACAAATTTACATTTCAGGTCGGCATATCATCCTCAGACGGATGGGCAGTCGGAGAGGACTATTTAAGATCTTGAAGATCTATTAAGACTTTGTGTCCTAGACTTTAAAGGAAGTTGGGACAAGTTCTTTCCATTAGTGGAATTCTCCTACAACAAGAGTTATCGAGAAAGTATAGGCATGGCTCCATTTGAGGCATTGTATGGATGAAAGTGTCATTCTCCAGTATGCTGTAATGAGGTGGGTGAAGCAACGTTGTTGGGACCGGAATTGGTACGCATGACTTCGAAAAAGATTCAAATGATCCGGCAACGTATACAAACCTCACAAGATCGAAAAAAGAGTTATGTTGTTCTTCATCGAAGGGACGTGAAATTCAATGTTGGAGATCATGTGTTGTTACATGTTGCTCCATGGAAAGGATTTACGAGATTTGGAAAGAGAGGAAAGCTCAATTCTTGATTCATTGCCCCATTTGAAATCCTCGATCGAGTAGGAACTGTGGCCTATAGACTCGCTCTACCGCCATGTATGTCTCGTGTTCATAACTTTTTTCATATATCTATGTTACATAAATATGTGGAAGACCCGAACCACATTATTGAATTAGAACCAAACGAGATAGCGGAAGATTTAACGTATGAAGAGGTACCTGTTAAAATCTTGGATAAGAAGGAACATATTCTACGCTCAAAGGTTATACCTCAAGTCAAAGTTTTGTGGAGAAACTACGATATTGAGGAAATGACCTGGGAGTTAGAATCTGAAATAAAAACAAGGTATCCTCACATCTTCGACATACCAGGAACGTACACCAATTTCAAACACAAAATTTCATACGAAGGGGAGGTTGTAAGACCCCAACTTTTTATGAATCTTATTTAATTTTCTTTAAATATTATTTTGAATAATAAGGTGTGGATTTGATATAATTTTATAGTTATGGGTTATATTTACAAATTTTTCAAAGTAAACAAGTTGTCATAAAATATTGTTTTGGTCGGGGAATATTCGTTTTATCAGGGAATATTCGTATGACGGCACAATCATTGGTGGACCCCACAACAAAATTACTGTCGGAGTTAGAAAATGACATAAATAACTTTTTATAAAAATAACGGCAAAAATTTTACCATTAACTATTGAAATACCTGGTGATAAAAGTATGATGAATATGCGTGGTTGCATATAAGCTTTACCAGATTGTACAAGTATCTTTGATTATTGATGCTTACATGAGAAGTCACTCATTTTTATTCAATTATTGCAACAGCAGTTGATGCATAGTATCTCATATTATTGATTCAATTATTGTCACAAATATCATGTGCATAATATTTATATTATTAAATCAATAATTGAGAGACTCAGGTACTGGAACTTCTTTGTCCGAACCCTGGATTCCTCCATGTGCAGAGGGTTCTGTGTGGATGGATATTTGTGGAGCCTAAGTTGACTTGTGTAATTCTTTGAGCAGGACAACCAACTCTGTAATTTGGTTGCGTAACCCTTCGAACTCCTTACGAGAGACATGAGTAGGACTAGGCTGGCCAGATGTAGCCATGTTTGGTTATAGGCATAGTGCCTTCTTGGACTTTGAATGGGTAACGGGACCAATCATTTCCCTATAAAAAGACTTATGTAGTTTAGTCTTAGGGAAATGTGGAAATGTTACATGCTATGTAATGTGTGCATTTTTAAGGAGTATTATCCTGCAAAACGGATGTCAGTTGTTTTAATGACAGGTTAACATGACATGTTTTGATATAAAAAGGGAATGCATGTTCACATATTCCTTTATATTTTCCATTACATTGAGATTGACATGGAAATGAAATTACAAGTAATTGAAATGGGAAGGTATGAAGAGACTTCCCTCTGCGTTTGGTTTATTAGAGGTTGACCTATCTTAGGTTACTCTCGCTGCTTTTTGGCATGAAGGTTCCCAAATCATCGCAATTTACTCGATGGGAAGTTAATCTGATCTTTCAACTGGAGCGAATCTGGGTGGTGCCTTTCTTGAGCCTCGTGGAATTAGTCTCCCGACGAGTCTAGTAATCAAACACTGACAGGATAGCCTCCTAGTGGAGGGACCACACAACATATATTTATATAAATCGCGTCTCACCGTATGGAAATGATGACATGTGTTTTAAAAAGTTTTTAAATAGCGGCTTAAGCCCTTTTATTGGAACTCCCCAGCAGAGTCGCCACCTGTCGAAGTTGGGATTTTTATTTGTCCCTTTCTGTTCTTGTCTTTTAGTGTTCTCATGTTAGATGAGATTTGTTTGAAAAGGTCTGACATGTATATGTCGACGATTTGACTGTAAGAGTTGCCAGTTTGTTATTTTTAAATGGTTGTATGACGCCCCCAAAATAGGCATACATCCCCCATTCTGAGTAGCCAAAGACATGGTACAGAAAATACTAAAACTTTATTATTACAATTATCACGCAAAATACGACATCACATATACTGTGAGTTTAAATACAAATATTGTCTTCTAGACAATATCAACACTCAGATAAAGTCCTCATTACAATTATTGATGCACTATTTTACAAAATAGTGAGGACTGCTAAAACAACTATCTTGAACCATCACTCTATACCCCGGCTAGTTCCTGCTAAATTCTGACCTCCTGAGAAGAAAAATGGAACAAAAAGAAAAAAGGTTAGCTCAACTAGCCCAGTAAAGAATATTAAGACTAAGATAATGAACAACAAATTATCGTTAGACTTCAACAAATCAGATAAAATATAATGGACAACAAGTTTAGATCAATATTCGCAGTGGAAATAACAATTCATTAGAAGAGTTTAGTAGAGAATGAAATCTACTATCATCTATAAATTTAAAAGTCCATCATCAATATTTTACCCCTGTAACATTAATGAATATACATCTTGAATCAAATATTCATCTTTGCACTATGGGCCAAAGATATTCATTTGTATCACCAGTTGGTCATGTTAATCTCAACACCTGTCTATCTTTGCGCTACGGGCCAAAGATATTCATCAGGTAATCATTCATCTTTAAACTACAGGCCAAAGATATTCATCAAGTATCATCATTAAGGACTGATGATGATGAAAAATATTTTAAAGAATGAATCCAGTGAGATAAAAGGACAAAGATTAGAGATTCATACTTTAGATAATCCAAGTTTAAAAATACTCCATAATAAACCATGGTGGAGTAAAATTCAAGAATAAAGATCAAAACATAGATACAATCAAAGATAGTAACCATAATAGACATCTGGGACAAAGAAGAGAAAATTTTATTTTTTAGTGAATAGTGTTGTATTTATGAATAGTATCGTATACATGAATAGTGACGTATACGTGAATAGCAACCCCGACACGAAAAGATAGAAATTCCACAAGAAAAATCATACTTCGTGAACAGTACTCGTGAATAGTACCATATTCGTGAATAATATCGTATACGTGAATAGTACCCATATACGTGAATAGTAACCTTGACATGAAAAGGTAAAAATTTTATAATAAAATTCATACCAATATTTTGGTATAATGATATTAAAAGAAATAACATCATTTATGAAGAAAATAACATTCCTTACCTCAAAAGAACAATACTTCTGACTAGAATATCAGATGTAATGTTAAAGAAAACTTGCACTGAATAGCAACTCTCAAAGTATCTAAATTCTCACAAAAATATGTTTGATAATATATAGAGAGAAAACTTATGATTCTGGTGTGATTTTCAATTTTAACTAAGCACCCTATTTATAGGAAAATGTTAGAACGCCGAAGCAAACTTAACCTGCTACCTGATGGCTTTACTTGCTACTATTCATGCACACCACTTTTGAAATAAAATTTTAACACATTTCTCACCAACCAAAGGTGGGGCCAACCTATTCTAGAAAATTTCCAAAATGTTTTAAAATTTAAACAATAATCAGAAACTTTAATAATTCATAATAAATAGCTCTTTTATTAGAAAAATTCAAATCTCATGTCTATTCCATAGGAAATTTAATTCTCTACAACTTTGTAGAAGAAAGTTTTTCCAAATTTCAAACAGAAAATGCCCGAAATCCACACAGGGACGATTTTTAATACCTCCATTCCGACAAAATACTGATAAAACTCCTCAGCATTAATTCCTTCATTTATATCCACATAAAAATAAATATTTCCTTATCATATAAATTAATAATTAATTATTCACAAATAATATTACAGAATCACAATACTGACAACCAGGTCGTTCTCAGGAAATAGGGGGCTTTCCGATAAGGATTTCTCCTTACTTGCGCGTAATTAGATGACCAAACCCCTTTCCTTAGACAGAACTTCCTTAGACATTGCCAATAATGTTATCTAACAATATTATTCAAATAATATGAATTATTGATATGATAATGGAAATATTGTATAGTTATAATTATTGAAATAACAATAATATAAAATATCAACGTAGCAATTATTGAATCAATAAAATAAAATATCGAACAGTAATTACTGTAACAATTATTGAGTTGTGCCTTCTTACGTAAGAATCAATAATTCAAAATCTTTATGCAATACTACCAGTGTTATTCTTTGTGCAACTTCAGCGTATTCGTATTTTAACCACCAGGTATTCCAACAATGTTATCGGTAACAATTACGCTGTTATTTATAAAAACTCAAACTTGTCATTTTCTTCATCAAACCATTTTCTGTTATGGGGCCCACAAATGGCTGCGCCATTGTACGAATATTCCTCGACAGCAAGAATATTCCACGACCAAACGAATATTCCCCGACAACAATGAATATTTTATAACCACTTGCCTATTTTGTAAAATTTCTACATTTCACCCACAACCAAAGCATTATATCAAATTACCACCTTATTATTCAAAATAATAATTAGAGGAAATTCAATTTTATTTATAAAATGTTGGGGTCTTACAGGTTGCACCAACTGAACCGAGAAAAGGTTTGCACAAAGACCTAGTGATCTGGCACTGTTTAACTGGTCTGAAAAATGAAATTTGTTAGGTTCCGGAAGCTTGATTAAGCGGGGGGGGGGGGTGTTAGGAATCCCCCGACTTCCGTGATAACACGGTTACTGCCACTTTTCAATTTAAACTTTTATCTGAATGTGTGTGTGTAGGTCTATGTGCAGTTTATTTGGAAGTAGTGCTATGCCTCGTTCCCACCTATATACAAAGGGTTTAACTTTTGTATAAAAGTTCAATTTTAACGAGATATGACAGTGATGTTTTTGTAAAACAAGTTTTTCAAACCCTTGTGCTCAATAGTAATTGAAGCCATTAATATTTCCATTTTATTTAAATGTTCGGCTTGATTGCTTTTATTTTTTGAGATGCAAAGCATCTTCGAGAAAATAAGATACATAGCAGTGCCGAACTCTTTATGGGCATGAGAGCCATCTAAGGAAATTCAGACACCTTGAATATTTTATAAGTTGGTTGCAGCTAAAAATGTCCATCACGGGAACCGAATCTAGATTCAGGAACTGAATCTGTGATCACATGATTCATTGGCTCACATGATAAAGCAATATGTACAAAAGCTAAAACAAGAACTAGATTTGACTGAATCTAAACTATTTCAGCTTCATCAGTTTCAGTTTTGTCACCATGAACCGGTTAAAGTGAGAAATAGCCATATTGAGACAAATCTAGCCCGCAACAAAAGCTAGAAAACGAATTAGATTTGAGTAAATCTAAGCATTCCAGCTTCAACGGTTCTAGTTTAGTCACCAGGAACCTGTTAAAGTGAGAAATAACAAGATTTAGGCAAATCTAACCTGCAGGCTAACAAACAGTTATATATATATATATATAAGCTGTAAAAGCTCCAGATATCACACCTAGGCTCAATCGAACAGAGTTCGATAACAGTATATATATAAGTATTTATATATAAAAGCAGTAAACGCACCAAATGTATATCCAGGCTCAATCAAAAAGAGTTTGATGAAGATATATATATATACAAGTAATGTTACATATAAAAGCAATAAAAAGCCACGGATCGACGATCCATGCATACCCACACGATGAGACTCTCAACGTGAGTAGATATATATATATATATATATATATATATATATATATATATATATATATATAAAGAAGTGAGAAAAAGCTTAAAAATCTGAAATATCTTACAGTGGGCTGCCAAGAACACTTTAAATAGCTTTGGACGAATGAAATCTCAGTTTCCACTGGTTAAATTTTAGTATGTTGTAAAACATGAGTTCACAAATGTTTAGAAAAAGGAAGCACTCAATTTGTAGCACTATAGAAGTGTGTACAGAGTGAAATGGGCAGAGTTTTCTTGTTTTTTCTCTTCTTTAAAATGCCCATCCCAAGGCCTCTATTTATCGAACTGATGGTTGTGGGTCTACACTTCAAGAACATGTCATAGATTCTACTCAAGAATACCATGCGGTTCTACCCGCGATAGTCGCGGGTCGACCTTCGGCTGCCCGGGTTGCCCTGGGCCATGTGGGTCCCGCCGTCTTGAAATACATTCACTCGTGCAACGCGCTGTCCGCTCGAACCTTCTTAACTTTCAATTCGGGCATCCGATTGAGGCTTGCTATACCTTTCCAGAATGCTGTTTTCGAGAGCTACACAATTACATGGGATAAGAGGTTGTACAAAGCCGAGAAGATGGGTCCCTGACTAGATCTTCAAGTCTTCAAATTCTATCCGGTGTGCTGTCTTGTGTAGTAGTCACTTGGGATTTTGAGCTATGGTTCTTGTGGGACACTTCGTATGAAATTTGGGTTGAAATGATGTGAAGACGACATGAATGTATTATCAAGGTTACAAAATGACAATTTTGCCCCTCACTAGGTTTATCTCTGGCTTTGTACAGATGTAGCAGTCGTTGCTCAGGGTTATCTCTGAGATTGGGCTGTTGTGAATGCTGAATGTCCTTGGGATTATCTTTGGTGTTGGAACTAAGTGCCTCAGGGCTATCTCCGAGGTTGGAACTTGACTTTTCCAAGGTTATCTCTGGAACTAGAAATGCTTCCCTCGAGGCTATCTCTGAAGTTGGAACTGAATCTCCCGGGGTTTTCTCCGGGATTGAAAATTGAATATCTTGGGGTTGTCAACGAGATTGGAACTGGATATGGGTTGTCTTCGGGATTGAGCTGATTTAACTTCCAGGGTTTTCTTTGGAAGACGATTTTGCCCTCCTGCAAGGTTAGTAACAGGAATGCAAAAATTCGAGTGTCTGCAATAGACCTTGTAAAAGTCTCAATTTAATACCACCAACTTTTAAAGACATTACAAAAGCGGTAATTAAATACTAATAAACTTTTATAAACTCTTTAAATGTCTTGATTGAATACAACCAAAATTTTAAATTCTTTAAAAATCTTTAAAAATATTATTTGAATACACCCTCCTAAAATGATTACCTACTGTTTCTGGCACTCTGTTCGTGAATCCATTACTTAAAACGTAATTTTTTTTATCCACACCACAATAATTAAGTACATCCAAATTTATGGAACTCTTGCTGTTATGGTTGAAAATGAATAACTAAGGAATTGGTTTTCCACTGAAATTTCTTCTAAATATTGATATAGTCTAGAAAAGAATTCTGGATTTTCATTATTATTTGTCCCTAATTATGACAAAACTTTTTGGCTTTGAGACCTGATATTTGCCACATTGCATTGGGACACCCTGCTGCTATGTGTCACGCGGTCACACCCCTAGAGTGGGGATATCATGGGAATGTATTACAATGTATAACTATATATCCAATGCATAATTTTCTTCTTAAGCAAACACTTCAATAATAGTCTTATAATTTGACAGCTTCTACCTTTTTGAAACAGGTTTAGCACTGATATCGGTTATGCTGATAACTACATGCCTAATGTCTCTTGTCATTGTCATGTGCTGGCGCAAATATGTCTTCCTTGCCATTGGTTTTGTAGGAAACGATTTAAAAAAAAAATAATTTTTACTTTTAAAAATTATTATCTCAAGATATTTCTCATAATTTAGCATAATAAAAAATTAAATAAATTATATTACATATCTCGTGCTTTGTTGTAGCACAATGGAGAATTTTTTGTTTATTTTGATGAAGGCTTTTTCTCCCTCCTGATCTTCCTCCCTATGACCCTTATTTTGATATTACGTACTTTTTCTGAGTGTGAGCTCAAAATACTGCAAAGTGATATAATATATAGAGTCCTCAACTCCCTGATATTTATCAGGATAATTTGAAAACTTTTCTGATATATTTTATCCTGCTATTTTGTTATATCTAAATAAGGGCTAGAGTGGGGATCAAACAGGATTCTACAATTCTAGCTCCAATATAATACTAATTTCTGATTAACTCTTTAATAAATTAGAATTATATTAATTATAACTGTCGACGTCGGGATTTTTGAGTGTCCCTTTTCGTTACTTGTTCTTTGGTGTTCTCATGTTAATGTGAGATTTGTTTGAAAAAATAAGTGAAAAAGGTCCGACATGTATAATGTCGATGATTGACTTTAAGAGTCGCCAGTTGGTGTATTTAACTGGTTGCACTAACGCAACCGAAAATGTTAGCACATTGATCCAGTGATTTGACATTGCTAAACGGGTCTATGAAACCGGGATTCATTAAGGGTTCGGGGGCTTGATTATGCGGAGGGAAGGTGTTAGGCACCCCCCGACATCCGTGTTACCACGGTGACCGCCACTCTTCAAAGAAATTATTATATGAATGTGTGTGTGTGTGTGTGGATCAATGTGCAATTTATTTGAAAGTAGTGCGAGGCCTTGTTCGCACCTATATACAAGGGTTTGAATTTTATTAGAAAATTCAGTTTTAACCACAATATAGCAATGAAATTTTTGTGAAAGAGGTTTTTCAAACCATGTGCTCAATAGGAATTAAGACCTTTTCATACTTCCATTTTATTAAATGTTCGGCTTGTTTGCTTTTATTTTCGAGATGCGAAGCATCCTCGAGAAAAATAATACTGTGATCTTAGAACTCCTTATGGGAATGACAACCATCCAAGGAAACTCGAGACAATTGTAAAATAATGTACAAGTCGCCATAACTAAAAATGTCCATCATGGGAACCGAATCTAGATTCAAGAGATGAACTTGTGATCACATGATTCCTAGGCTCACATGATACTACGGTTTGTATGGAAAGCGAAGTTAGATTATATATATAAAAGTTGAAAATATATATATACGAATTGGATCAACCACCACGAAGCAATTCCATGAGGGATCAGAAATGTAAATATATAAAGGCGGTAAATATATATATATATATATGAACATGATCAACCGCCACGAAGTAAACTCCAAGCGGGACAAAATGTAAATAAAGCTGTAAAAGCGATCAACTACCACGAAGTAAACTCCAGGCAGGACTGAATGTAAATAAAGTTGTAAAAGGCCACGAAGTAAACTCCAGGCCTAACAGAAATGTAAATATATATATATATATATATATATGTACAAATATATATAAAAGTAGTAAACGCACCGGATGTAAATTCGGGCTCATCGGATATGTCCGACAACAATTATATATATATTTATATATATAAAAGCTTAGTAAACGCTTTGGATGTAAAATTCAAAGCTCATCGGATATGTCGCGACAATTATATATATATATATATATATATATATATATATATATATATATACAAAAGCAATTAAACGCTTGGATGTAAAATCTGTGCTCATCGTATGTAGTTCGACCACGCTTTTATATATATATATATATATATATATATATATATATATATATATATAAAAGCGTATAAACGCCTCGAGGCATCAAGTATAGGCTCAATCGAGGCATAACTCGATAATGTTAGTCCATATATACAATATATATATATATATATATATATTAGTGTATATATACAGACAGAAATGAAAACCACGGACCGAAGTCTGGGCAAACACACTCACACGACTATCAACGTGTACAACAGTGTGTGATATGTGAGAAAGAGGCTTTATAGAATGTAAGAAGGCTTACAGTGGGCTGCCAAAGTAGACTTCTTAAACTTTAAATCGATAAACACTCAGCTCCCGCCAGATAAAAAGTAGCTATATGTGAGCTAACTACTGTTTAAAGAAGAGGAAACATTCAAAAGATGTGTATGCAGAGTAAAATGGACAGAGCTTCCTCGCATTTTTCCTTTTCTCTCTCTCTCTCTTCAAATGGCTGACCCAAGCCTTGTATATATAGACGGATGGTCGTAGGTACACCTGCGGTAGCCGCAGTTGTACCTGTGACTGGTCGTGGTGGATCCGAACCTCGCGGGTCCCGTCGTCTCGTAGTACATGCACTCGTGCACTTTAATGTCCGCTCAAACTTGCAGAAATTCAATCTGAGCATCCAAACGAAGTATATCTGTACTTCTTCGGATCGCTTGTGTCGAGAGTTACGTAATGACATGGATTAGAGGTTGTACGAAGTCAAGAAGAGGGGTCTATGCCCATGGTCTTCAAGCTTCAAATTCTATCCAAAGTACTGCCACCCATAATAGTCACTCGGGATTGTCAATCCTCGGCTCTTGTGGAACCTTGGTGTATGTATGCATATATGAAGTGTTGAGACGACGTGCCATTTAAATGAACAAGATGATGTATGACTCCTTGCCGGGGTTATCGCCGGTTTGAGTTGAAAGTAAGACGTTGCTCAGGGTTACAGTTGAGATTGGACCACTTGTTGGTATGCTGCGATATCATCTCGTTGAGACAGTAAGATGACGTGTTGACTCCTCACCGGGGTTATCGTTGGTTTAAGCGGAAAGCAGACGTTGCTCAGGGTTACAGCTGAGATTGGACTGCTGCTTGTTTGTATGTATCACTGTCATCTGTGGACGTTCCTGTCTGCCCGTTGTCAACTCCGGGTCTGAGGTGTATGTGCCTCAATAGGATGTCTGAGCCTGAAGCTAATCGTATGTGTTTGAACCAAGCATTTCCGGGGTTATCGCCGAAACTGCAATGGCATCCCTTGGGGCTATCACCAAGAATGGGGTTGCTACTCCCAGTGTTGTCTCTGGGACTGGAACTGAACGTCGTGGTGTTATAGCCGAGACAGGACTGTCTTCTCTGGTGTTGTTGTCGGTCTTTTGATCTGCATATCTCGAGGTTATCTCCGAGATTGGAAATAACACTCCCGGTGTGTGTTCCGGGTTGAGATGATGTTCTCGGTTTGTGTTCCAGGTTGGAGCTGAACTTCCGATAGTATCTGACATGGATGTAAGTTGTCTTTCAGGGTTATCTCCAAAAGACAAATCTACCCTCCTGCAATGTTAGGAATAGGAGTGCAGAAAATTTCGAGTGTCTACAATAACTAATTCCACTAAATAGTTATAATTGCACTCTAAAATTAATAGAATTAAAATTAATTAATTAAATCCTTCCACTATTAGTATCTCGCAAAAATACTCCTCTACAATAATATCCATAAACGCGTGTAGGAATAAAACTGTTAACCCACTACGTTTATTGCTTATATCCTTGACTACATAATTTATTCACATTTGATCACACATTAATTTAATAAATTAAATTAGTACTTTAGTAATTTGAATTACTAAAATACTTGGCCAAGATTCTGGTGATCAACTAATAAATTATATCAAGGGGATATTATAATTTAATTGTAGAATTCCATCTTGAAAAATATATGTTCCAAATTTTATAACTTATATCACCCAATATATTGAGGTATTGATTGTATTTAAAATCTCACTCTTTAATATATTAAAGTGACATACATTATAAAATTAAGTTCATTATTCTCTTAGGTTAAAGAGTAATTACACACATTAATAGTAATTGAAAAATTATTTATAATAATAGTATTTAACAAATAATTTTTCGTAACGATTCAGTTCTATGTATTTTAAAAATACACCAATACACTAGATTAAAGTCTTCACTTTACATGACTAAGACAAATCATCCAATCAAGTGTATTACAATCTACTAGAATGGTTTGTCCATTTCCATCTAAGATTGAGAACAATATATATCTTTAATTATACATAACATATAATATATGTCTTCTGTATATGACACTCCTTTATATAAATAAATTATAAAATGTATAATTATGGACAAAATTTATGACATTTAATTATGCAAAGTGAAATTAAATTTTATTATTAAAATAATAAAATAGAAATCAGCATTAAGTTTTTCTTGACTTAAAACCTTACAATCTCCCACTAGCCCTAAACCCAATCTACCATATGTCAAATACCCATTCCCTCAAGATGAAAATCAAAAATTTTAGAAGACAAGGTCTTCGTAACAAGATCTTCACTAGAATAAACAAGCATATAATCTCTTGTTCTCCGTAGATAATTAAGTATATGCTTTACTGCTATCTAATGTTCGAGTCCAGGGTTAGACTGATATCTGCTGACCAGGCCTACTGCAAAATAAATATATGGTCTAGTACACAACATTGCATAAATAAGACTTCCCACCGCCGAAGCATAAGGGATTGTCTTCATGCGCTCTTACTCTTAAGGTGTCTTAGGACACTGCTCCTTAGTAAGAAGAATTCCATGTCTGATAGGAAGTAGTTCTCTCTTGGAATTCTGCATGTTGAACCTAGCCAAAATTGTATCTATGTATGTAGCTTGGGATAGGCCCAATATTTTATTCTTGCGATCACGCCAAAGCTTGATCCCTAGAATGTAATTTGCCTCTCCTAGGTCCTTCATCTCAAAATTACTAGACAACAAAATTTTAACGCTAGATAATACTCCCACATCATTACCAATAAGAAATATATCATCCACATAAATAACTAAGAATACCACCACCCCATCTTTATTCTTCTTGTACACACAAGATTCTTCTAGATTTTGTTTAAAACCATAAGATTTGATTGCTTGATCAAACCTTATATTCCAAGACCTTGATGCTTGCTTAAGTCCATAAATAGACTTTTGCAACTTGCATACCATATTTTCTTGGCCTTTAACTATGAAACCATCAAGTTGCTTTATATAGATTTCTTTATCAAGATATCCATTAAGAAAAGCAGTCTTGACATTCATTTGCCATATCTCGTAATCGAGATGAGCTGCAATGGATAAGAGTATTCTGCTAGATTTAAGCATAGCTACTGGTGAAAAGGTTTCCTCATAATTGATACCTTCTTTTTGAGTAAAACCTTTTGCTACTAACCCTGCTTTAAATGTAAGACCCCAACTTTTATGAATAAAGATTAATTTCTCTCGAATTATATTTTTGAATATTATGGTGTGGATATAATATAATGTTATAGTTGTGGGTAATATTTACAAATTTTGCAAAGTAAGCAAGTGGTTATATAATATTCGATTGGTCGGGAAATATTCGTTTTAATAGGAAATATTCATACGACGGCACAATCATTAGTGGACCCCACAACGGAAGTATTGTCATAGTAAGAAAACGACATAATTATCTTTTTATAAAAATAACGGCGGAAGTGTTACCGTTAAAACTGTTAAACTACACAGTAGTAAAAGTACAGTAATATGCGTGGTTGCATAGTAGCACACATTATTGGTTATTGATGCTTACGTGAGAAGTCACTCAGGTATACTCAATTATTGCTACAGTAATTGTTGCATCATATCTCTCATATTATTGATTCGATTATTGTCACAGTATCATCTGCATAATATGATATATTATCAAATCAATAATTAAAACGACAATGTTATTCATATTATTAAATTGTAATATTTACAATGTCTAGAAGTTTTGTCAAGGAGAGGTTTGGTCACCTAATTGCGCGCCAATAGAGAGAAATCCTTATTGGAAAGCCCCCTCTTTCCTGAGAACGATCTGGTTGTTAAATATTATGAGTTATAATATTGATGATGAATAAGCTCGTGTTGATTAAAGATGAAATTGATAGTTCCATTGTGTGAAAATTATTAGTGTTGGTAGAAATTGATATTTATGTCGATAATAATTGATGTCTGGAGGTTATATTGTTCAATTGGGTATTCGGGGCACTTTTCGTGTCGAAGTACTATTCACGAGTTACTATTCACAGGGTACTATTCACCCGAAAAATATATTTTTTCGGTCCAAATCTTTTTTGGGTACAATATTATTCCATGAGGAGATGTGCTAATTTTTCAGACCGTTGGTTGAAGTTATAATAGTGAATCAATATGGACCGTTGGTGGAAATTTATAATAGTGAATCAATATGGATCGTTGGTTTAAAGTTTTAATAGTAAATCAATATGGACCGTTGCTTTAAGTTTTAATAGTAAATCAATATGGACCGTTCGTTTAAAAGTAAATCAATCTGGACCGTTCATGAATTAGTTACTATTCAGTCCATTCTCCTATAAATAGAAGCTCATTCCTTCATTATTTCTTACAAATTCTTTGAAACTCTTGAGAGAGAAATTATAGAGAGAAAGAAGAAGAGAAGTCAGCTACCTTTCTATTCCAATATCCAGTTTCTTCTAAGGTAAGGCATATTATTTGTTGTACTCGTAAGGGGTATTATTTCTTTCTTATTCATGAAGAGAAATTTTGTTATTCCATTCTTTATTATTATGTTGGAATAACCTGTTATGCGAAGTACCGCATACATGGTGAAATTCTTCTGTTATTCCATTCTTTATTATTATGTTGGAATAACCTGTTTATCCGAAGTACCGCATATATGGTGAAATTCTTCTATTATTCCATTCATTATTATTCTGTCGAAATATCCTGTCTGTGCGTTTACGCCAAACCTGGTTCCATTATTTATTATTCTGTTGGAATAACCCATCTGTGCGGTCTATCGCATGCATGGTGATTTCTTTTGTTATTCCATTCTTTATTATTCGGCCGAATATCATGCGTGCGTATTTCACGCATGGACCTAGTTCCATTATTTATTATTCGCTTTAATATCACGTCTCGTGCGTTTACGGCCGACCGTTCCATTATTTATTCTTCGTCAGAATATCTTGTCCAAATGCTTACGCCTGGGACCGCTCCATTATTTATTATTCTATTGGAATATCCTGTCTGTGCGTTTACGCCGGACTTGGTTCCATTATTTATTCTTCTATCAGAATAACCTGTCTATGTGGATTACCACATGCATGGTGAATGATCCTTTGTATTCATTCCTTATTAAATTATGGAAATGATATGTATACGTGGATTACCGCATGGCGGTTAAAAATACATTTGCAGTTTCATATATTCTATTATACTCAGTTGGTTAAAGTTTTGGCTTCTATACTCCATGAAATTAGTGGAATATCCTTGATATTTGCGCTTCATCCAGTATCTTTTCATGGAAATATTCTTCTGAGCATTCTTGAATTTTACTCCATAAAGAAGTATCATGTTGACAATTTGGACGTTATTAATTTCTGGATAAATTAATTCTTGAACTTGTTTTATTTGAGTTACCATGTCATTGTCATCATCCTTATGCTTATATTATAATGAAAGTCATCTTTGGCTTACGTGCATAGATGGACTTAGAATGATTATGACCAGGAATCATTCGGTATAATCATGACCTGTAATGTTATAAATGATATGGTAAAAGTCCTCAGTAGCCTGTAATGCATTGATGGAGAGTTTTTGGTATGATTATGACCAGAGATTGTTCGGTATAGTCATGACCATTGATGATTTAATGAATATCCTTGGCTCATAGTACATGGATGATTAGATGATGTGTTTTATTTATTAAGCTGAGTCTCAGTGATAAAAATTGATGAAAACATTTTATACCATAGAAGATAGTAGATTTTATTCTCTACTCGACTCTTCTGATGGATTGCTTGTTCCGCTGCAGTTAAACTTGATGTCTATTGTATTTTATCAGTTTAACATTTTTGAAGACTATTGATAATTTATTATGCATTATCATAGTCATAATATTTCTTACTGGGCTAGTTGAGCTCACCCTTTCTTTCACTGTTCTCTTCAGGAAATGAGAATATAGCTGGGACGAGTCGGGGAAAGGAGTGATGGTCCAGATGATAGCAGTAGTAGTCCTCACTATTCTGTTAAATAGTGTGACAATAAATGTAATGAGGACTCCTTTGAGTGTGGATATTGTCTATATGACAATATTCCTATTAAAACTCTCAGTTTATGTATTGTCGTATATTACACAACGGTTGTATAATTAAGTTTGTATTTGTATTCTGTACCATGTATTTGGCGACTCAAGATGGGTGATGTATACCTATTGTTGGGGGCATCACATTAAAGGTTTCCACCTTTCCATCTACCCCTCTTTTTCTTTAGTAGACCCACTTGCACCCTATAGGTTTGACCCTATTAGGTGCTTCTACAAGTTCCCATACTTTATTTGAGTACATGGAATCCATTTCTTGTTTCATAGCTATGTGTCAGTTGGATGCATCTACATCATTAATAGCGTCATGGAAGTTAGAGGGATCCGAATCTACTTCTTTCGGAATAACATCATAATTTTCTCCAAGAAGTGAAAGTCTCTCTGGAGGCCTGATACTCCTCCCACTACGATGAAGCTCCGGTGTATTAGAAGAACCGGGTTGGTTAGTTTCTGAAAATTCATCCAAGTCTTGTGGTGGATTAATTGATTGGGTAATTGATGTACTTGACATTTCTTCTAAGACAATTTTACTACTTGACTTGTGATCCATTATTTAGTCATTTTCCAGAAAAATTGCATTTGCACTAACAAATACTTTCTTCTATAAAGGACTATAAAATATACCACATCTAATTCCTTTTGGATATTCTACAAATAAATATACTTCTGTTCTTATACCTAATTTATCTAAGTTTGCCTTTCCTTTTCGTACATGTATAGGTGTGCCCCATATATGAATATGGTGCAATACTGGCTTTTGCCCACTACACAATTCTTTAGGAGTTAAAGGAACAGACTTTGAAGGTACAAGATTCAATAAGTACATTTTCGTTTCTAGTGCATAACCCCAAAAGGATAGGAAGAGTAGAAAAATTCATCATAGACCTTACCATATCCAAAAGAGTAATGTTTCTTTTTTTTTGCCACACCATTTTGCTAGGGTGTACCCGGTGCAGTCAATTCAGATATAATTCCTATATTAGATAAGTAATCTTTGAATTCCCTAAGAAGATATTCACCTCCTCGATCCGATCGAAGGGCCTTTATGTGTTTACTTGATTGCCTTTCTACTTCTGCCTGAAATTCTTTGAATTTTTCAAATGCTTCAGACTTTCGATGCATAAGGTACACATAACCAAATCTTGAGTAATCATTAGTAAAGGTGATAAAATACTCAAACCCTCCTCGTGCTCGGATATTTATAAGACCACATACATCTGTATGAATTAATTCTAAGTTATCACTGGCTCTATATTTATTTGCCTTGAAAGGTCCTTTGGTCATTTTTCCCTCTATACAGGATTCGCAAACTGGAAGATTTTTAACTTCTAAGGAGCTTAAAGGACCATCTTTAACTAGTCTTTGGATCCTATTTAGATTAATATGACCTAATCGTAGATGCTAGAGATAAGTTTGATTAATTGAAGAAACTTTTCTTTTTAATGGTATATGTTGACTACATTCAGTTTGCATTAATAAATAATAATTTGGAGTAAGAATATATAAATTACCTACCAATAAACCAGAACAAATGAAATTTCCATTCTTGCGAATAACAATCTTGGAATAAAAAAATACTGAATATCCATGTTTAAACAAGAAAGAAATTGAAATTAAATTCCTACGAATATCTGGAAAATAAAGACAATCTACTAATTCTAAAGTCCTATTATTATTAAAATTGAGATGCACAACTCCCGCTGCAATAGCTGCTACTTTTGCGCTAGAACAAAGGTGTAGATAAATCTCGCCTTCATTCAATTTTCTGGTTTCTTGAAACCTCTGCAAAGAATTGCAGACATGATTAGTGGTTCCTGAATCTACACACCATGATTCAGTAGAACGGCCCACAAAACATGTTTCATGAATGAAAGGTTGATATTTACTATCTTACCAAATTGATCAATAAGATAATCAATCATACCTTGATTTTTGATCTTGGCTAGGTAAGTAGAACAATTCCCTTTCCAGTGACCTTTCTCCCCACAGGGAAAACATTTCCCCTTAGGTTTTGTTTTTGCCCCGTTCTTCCCAACCCCTCCAGGTGGAGGAATTTTTACATTTGTAGCTTTCTTACTGTTATTCTTTTTCCAGTTCTTGCCCTTAGGCTTTCCCTTAAAAGTAACATTTTCTGCAAAATGAATGTTTCCTCTTACACAAAGAATACCCTCTGCTTCTTAAAGTTCCTTCATCAGTTCAGGTAAAGTTAAAGACATTTTGTTCATAGTCTAATTAAGTTTGACCTGATTGAAGGAATCAGGCAAGGTATCTAGCAACATGTCAACCTAGGTTTCCCCATTAACTGTTGCTCCCAAGATTTCCAGTTCGTTTAAGTAAGAAATAATTTTTAAATAATGATCTCAAACTGAAGATCCCTCGGATATCTTGGAATTCATAAGTGTTTTCATCACAGTTTGTCGTGCAACACGACTCTGGTTAGCAAACATTTCATGAAGACTATCCAAGATTTCCTTATCAGTGGTACTAGAATTATATTGGTGTTGCAATATATTTGACAAAGATGCCAATATATAGCAACGAGCCATATAATTTAGTCCTCAGTCAACACAAACTTGTAGTCATTTTCTGGAAGAACTGGGCAATGTTCAGTCAACACAAACTTGTAGTCCTCAGTAGTTAACACAATGTTAAGGTTTCTTTTCCAGTCCACATAATTTAGTCCAGTTAACTTATTTTCTTTAAGGATAACAGCAAGGGGATTAAATGACGACATGGTAATCTGTACAATTGTACAATATGCATAAATTAAATGGTCATTCCATAGAAATAAACTTTTGCATATAATATGAAAGTCTAATCCTCAAACACAAACATAAAATAAACATGACAACTTTATTTCAAATAATTCTCTTTTCGAAGGGGAAAATAAGAATAATTTAAAATTAAAATTATTTTTATATCTTGACATCTCATGAAATAAAAATAATTCACCATTTAATTCAGCCCAAAACAATAATAATAAGTATCACTCTGATGGGGAGAATTATTATTTATGTTTTGTCAAGTGTATATCATCCATTTAAATTTTTTCTAAAATTTTAATACAAATATTTCGATGGGAAATAATTCATAATACAATTTTAAATAAATTTATTACAAGAAAATCCATATCTAATATAACTGGATTCATGTATCTTCCGAAGGGAACTCACAAAATTTGACATTAGATACATGTATCACTATAATGGACCAATGATGGAGGCCGTAAGAAATACAATTCTTTCTCCCATTCGATTTTTTATTTATATAAAAATGAGGATTTTTATTTTATTTAAAATATATAATTATATTAATATCCCATATTAATACATATAAACATGTATAATAAGATCCATACATATTCACATTTAACAATTACAACATTATGAAATTTGAACAATTAAACATTCTAATTGTTAACTATTAATAAAAATTAATGAATCTGCATATTTTAACAAAAAAATTGTTGGTACAGCTTGTAGAGTTTGACTATTACAACATTAAGGTTAGGAGTTCAAGTCTTTGCAACAGCAGCTTGTGTCTAACATTTTATTTTTTTATAAAACCGATTTGGGCCTGGGATAAACAATTTTTCTTTTTAAAAAATTTCATTGTTGCTAGAAAGAATGGATCTCCCGCTGCAGCAAACAGTCATTCTTGGTAGAATTTATCTAACATTAATACTTACTCCCTCCATCCCAAAATAATAGACGTTTAAGGAGTTTTTATTTTTCCCAAAATAATAGATGTTTTACAAGTTCAAAGCTAAATTGTCCACTTTATTCCAATACTACCCTTTCTTCGTTGGTTTCAAGGGTGAATTGATTGCTTGACCTGTATGGAAAAAATAAACCATACCTGTCTTTTCTCTCCCTTCTCTCTCCTCTCCGCCTGTCCCGATTTGCCACGTGTACAAGTTGCCGATCAATCTATCGAGCCAACTAAGTTGCAGAGACGAGACGACGCACGAAGAAAAAAGTCTGAAAGAATTACCAATAATGAATTCAAGTGGGACCCACTCTTAGATTAAAAAATTACCAATAATAACTTTAGTTCACACTCTCTCTCTCCCTCCCTCCCTCCCTCCCTCTTTCTCAAACACATACAGCAATGAAAAAAAAATGTTTTCTTCTCCAAATCAAGGCGGAGAGGAGAGAGAAGGGAGATAATTTTTTTTATCAGGATGTGAAACGTCTTTAATTAGGAGAGAAAGTGTGAAATGAAGTCTGGTGTAAATAGAGAATTAAATGAGATCAAAGTATTTATTTAGGGTAAAATAGTAAAATTACAACTATTCTTAATCTTTGTGAAGCTCTCTAGAACGTCTATTATTTTGGGATGGAAGGAGTATTATATTAACTGAACATCGTTGAAACAAAAAAAAATGCCACAAGCAGATCTGTTTGCGGTAATTGTCCAACTGCCTGATCAGGAAGTAAGGAGCAACTTTCATATCATCTTATAATTTATTTTTTAAAAAAATATCCCACATATATCCATGATAGACCTGGCAATATAGTTAGTTAACTGTTGGGTCAAACCATATTAACTGGAACCAAATGGGTTGGTTAACCATTTTTATTTATTCAGGTTGGTTAAAGTTTGGACCCATATTTTTTAAAACAAATATAATTAGTTAACCGGTTGACCATTTTTCAACCCATATTTCATTCCTATCCAAATCGAAAAGTTATTTTCTCATCTAGTATAGTATAGTATATTTATCAGCGCATGCATTATACTTGTACTACCACAGTAGGAGTAGGAGTACTACTCTAATTCTTTTTCTTTAATTAATTTCTCCTGCCTCGGTTGGGTTCAATGAAACTTAAGAGCTAAGTTGTTGCCTTTCTAATTTACTTCTCGCGTGATGGGTGATGGTAGTAGTAGTAGTATAGCTCCACAACTTTTCTCTCTCAAACCAAACCAAATTACATTACGCATCACATATATTTTAAGTTTATGATTTTTTAAATTTATTGTATATTCATTATAAATTTATTGTTATAATTTTTTATTTTAAAAATTAATACTAATCTTGTTATAATTAATTTGAAAGGGAAGGAGAAATATATACATGATTTCTAGTTTATATATATATATATATATATATATATATATATATATATATAGTTAAAGTAGTGTGAGAAAGGAGGTAGTATGGAGCATGCAATTACAAAAGAATTATAAATATGTTTCAATATTTAAACGACATTCATAGAATTATACTATGGTGTATTTTGGATTTTGACCTTTTTATTAGCGATGTTAATAATAATTTTGAAACATTATTTAAATATTGAAGGGTATTAATAATTTTAATTTAAACTTTTATTAGTATAATTTTTTTGCATTTTATTATTTATATTAATAATTATTATATCATATTATTACTTAATTAATTTAATTGTGACGATCACAATTTTATTTTTCAAAAGTTATGTTTAAAAGTCAAAACATCTTAAAATGGTTAATATGGTTTTTAACCATAACCATATAGTTCCAGCCCACACAACCCATATTAAAAATGGTTAATATGGTTTTAGTTCTTAAATAGAACCAAAACCAACCCATAACTATATTTTGCCAAGCCTAGACGAAAGGCGAACCGCGACTATCTTCCATGGTCAGTTATATCAGCAAAGGATCGCAAGATCCTACAACAGAAAAGTCTAGCTATGGCAGTTTAAACAACATGACTTTGTTTTGAAGAAGATCATTGACAACCAAGATCAATCTAAGGGAAAATTCACTCCTAACTGGGAAGGCCCGTTTATTGTCAAGGAGGTATTGACAGGAGGTGCTCTTAGACTACAGGAAATGGACGGTGATGAATTTCCATAGCTTATCAACTCGGACACCGTGAAACAGTACTATGTCTAAGATTACCATCAAGTAAACATTCTGGCTTTGGATCATCAGATCACAGTTCATTCCGATTTTCTAACCCTTTTTATATACTCTTCTGCCCCTCAAGGAAACTTACACTTCAAACCAGCACCCTGGTCTTACCTCATTTCAAACAATTCATACAATTCCGGTTATCCCCCCAGGGATTGAACCTTTCACACCTGTAGTTTATCCTGAAGACGGGATTAAACTTTTCTACGCTTGCAGTTTATCCTGAAGACGAGATCAAACTTTTTCACACCTGCAGTTTGTCCCAATCATGGGATCAAACTTTCTTTTCCCCGTAGTATAGCCTGTACATGGGATTCAGATTTCTCTTCGGCTGTGAATCGTCCTGAGGGGTGAATTGCGTCGACCTGATCTCCCTGATACCCTGGAGTACGTAGGCAAACATATTCTATATGGCCCGGTCTCAATAAAAAAAACAACAAAAACATTTCTTTCCTTTCTCTACAAAAATAAAAATAACAAAAACATCCATACACCCTTCTTCACATTTAGCGTTGAACCTCTTACACCGGGTTCAAACTATGCAGACTTGATCTCCTCTTCAATAAGAGTACGTAGGCAGCTATTTATGGTTTGGTCTAACCCCCTACCAGAACACAAATACTTGTCACACAGTACTGGGATCAAACTTCAATCCACCACATTTCATCGGCTTCAGACCAAAGGGATGGAACTACCTAACCTCTCCTCATAAATAGGAGATTCGACAACCATCTAAGATGCGGTTGTGCCTCAAAGAGCAACACCAATCCATAAGAGATGGAATTAACTAGGCTCCTCCTAAATAGGAGTACTGGCGACTATCTGTGGTGCGGTCAATCTCAGAGAGGAAAAGCCACACTCATCTCCAAATTTCCATATAGAAACTAGTCCCAAGACACCAAAGATGGTAGGGATATACACAGATCAATGATCAGTTTTGAGAAATCCTGCGACATCTCAATGTCCACACATCAAAAATGAGGTCAGAATGCATCAAGATCACAAGCCCTGAAGAAGCAGGCAAATACCAAGCAAGTATCAAGGCACAACTAAAAGGGAAGTAAATCAAAATATATTTCCTTACCATCTTTGATATATACAATATGTGTTGTACATGACAAAATGGGTAAGCTAGTCTGTGTGGGAAAATACAAGTCTATCTACAGATTTGTGTGTATACGGACTATCAGATCTAGCATAGAATCCCTCTCTGAAGAAGGAGGTAACGCTGCAAGCTCCTACCCAATGGTATTTATACGAGGCTAACTGCATGGTGGCATGATGCTCATCAATGTATGCACTCATATCGGGAAGGATGCCAATCGTAAGGGATCTCACTGAAGTACTATCTGTAATGGCTACATCCCGAGCAGATAGGGCAGCATCCCACTCTACAATCAATGCATCTCTAGCTGATCTGGCCTCATCTCTCTCTAATAGAGCTGTGTCTCTCCCATCAAGAGTTGTCAACATCAAGGCCCTAACCTGATCCCTCTCAAAGGTCATCAGATGTAGACTCTGCTCCAGATACTGTGATGAATGCTAAAGCATAGTAGCACTAGTAGTGGGAGAATCCACCACAAATGCTGGCAACCCAATAGTCAAATCCTCCTCAATGGGAATATCAGTCTCCTCTATAGGCTCCTCATCGTTGGAATCAATCCCCTGCACTGTGGATACTACTGCAGCCGATGCAGTCTTTGTCTCCATCCATGCGGAATACTCTGTGTAGGCACTTAAAATTTTCTACACACCTGTTACTAACATTGTAGGAGGGCAGATTCGTCTTTCAGAGATAACCATAGAAGACAACTCACATCCATTCTGGATACCACCAGAAGTTCAGTCTCAACCCCAGAACACACACCGGGAGTATCAATTCCAACTTTAGAGATAACCCCGAGTTTCATCCTTGGAGATAACCCCAAGGAATGCCGTTGTAGTTTTGGTGATAACCCCAGAAATGCTTGTTTCAAATGCATGCAATCAGCTTCAATCTCAGTCTCATTCCAAAGACCCGGAGATAACACCGGGAAAACAAGGCACACTTAAAGATGACCATGCGAAATTCAAACACTTGCAGCAGTCCAATCTCAGATGTAACCCTGAGCAACGTCTGCTATCAGCCCAAACCAGAGATAACCCTGGTGATGGGCAAAAACGTCATCTTGCCACCTCAACCCCAGCGCGCCATCTCAAAATTTAATACATACATTTCTACACAACAATGTCCCATAAGAGCCAAAGAGTTATAATCCCGAGTGACTATTACGCGTGGTAGCACACCGGATAGAATTTGAAGCTTGAAGACCATGGGCATGGTCCCCTCTTCTTGACTTCGTACAACCTCTAATCCCATGTCATTGCATAATTCTCAATAAAAGCAATTCGAAGAAGGTCTTGTACACCTCGTTCGGATGCTCGGATTGAAGTTCTGCAAGTTCGAGCGGACATTATAGTGCACGAATGCACGTACTTCGAGACGGCAGGACCCACGGAGCCCGGGGCACCCCGGAAAGCCGCAGGTGCATCTAAGGCTACCAACTCTATAAATATAGAGCTTGGGGTGGCCATTTATAAGAGAAAAGAGGCGAGGAAGCCCTGTCCAATTTGTTCTGTACACACCCCATATTGAGTGCTTTCTCATTTTAAACACCTGTTAGCTCACATATAGCTATATTTTACCAGTGGGAGCTGAGAGTTTATCCATCTAGAGTTATATAAGCCTACTTTGGTAGCCCACTGTAAGCCTTCTCATACTCTATAAAGCCTTTCTGTGCACACACTATTCTTCACATTGAGAGTCGTGTTGTGTGTGTATACCCGAACTTCGGTCCGTGGTTTTCATTTTTTTCTGTATATATATACATATATATGTATATATTTATATATATGGACTAACATTATCGAGTTATGCCTCGATTGAGCCTAGACTTATGTCTGGAGAGTTTACTTACTTTACTATTTATATATATACTTATATATATGAACTATTTTCGGATTATATCCGATGAGCCTGGATTTTATATCCGGAGCATTTACTGCTTATATATATATATATATGAACTGTTGTAGCGCCCCCAAATCCGGGTATCTTCCAACCCGACATATGGTGCTATACGGTACTACCATTCATACATTCATTTAATTGAAAAGCCTCAAAAGAACAAACATCTCTTCTATATATTCAAAGTAATATTTACATTTCCCTAGGTTCTATACCAATTACAAACGTTCTTTGTCATAATATCAATTATATTACAACATTATACCTATACTATTACATAGACAGCTTAACGGTCTGCCTTAGCCTTTCCTTTATCTTTATTCGATCCTTTAGGACGTTCAGTCTTAGCTACATTCATATGGTTCAAGTAAGAGTGAGCATAACTAGCTCAACAAGTATGACAATTTCAATAACAACATGTTTGACACATAAGAATCGTATATCTTCAATAATTGAACAATAGTTATGAAGTACTATTGATAATTCAAAATAGCACTTCATCTTCATTTCAAATTGTTTCACAATGAATAATATCCAGTAAAACATAACTCCGGTCCAAGACCTTGAGTATTTCATTTTTTCTTTGAAAAGGACAACAACCAAGCACTAAGTTAAAAGTAAGTTCTAGATTACTTACGAGCACTTCTAGGTGATCAGCCTATAGTACTCTATGTTGATTAACACTACATTCATTAAACGTATTTACGTTTAACTTGTGGCAACCTCACGTGCCTGTCGTAAGACGACAAAACATTTGTTTATCATACTCAATCTTCTTTTGAAAACCATATCGAGTAGTTGACAAAAGATAACATCATTTAATAACAATTGGATAGATTATCAATAATCCACCAAATGCATTAAGTCTAACCAAAAGAATCGGCTTTAACTTCATCATACATCAATTCATGCGTAAGGATACATGAATTACAAAGCTTGTTCATATTGAACTGAGACAAGGGTTAGAATACTTGCCTTCAGCGTCTGCTAGGGTATAAATTACTTTATGTTCGAGTCTTTCAAGTCTCTACAATACATGATTATATAACGCCATAAATTAGGTCATATATAATCAAGTATGTATACAACTATATCTTACCGTTCATCTCAATCTAATCATGTATTAGATTTGATTACTATTAATTCTGGCTGGTCATCAAACTTACATTCATATTCGATTAGGTTATTAACAACCATCTCATACTATCCTTAAGGTTTAACAAGGTTGTAACAATGTTAATTCAAGTTCCTTAAGGTAAGTTCATTTTGAACTAATCACATTCCTTTTCTTAGCGCATATGGCATATGAGATTCTGATAGCAGAAAGTCCGGACTTGGCTTATTGCGGCTGAAGTCCTTACTCGTTGGTCCGCCCGCTAAGTGCCACTTTCTAGTAGGTCATAAACTATTCATGAAAGTGCGTAGTCACGACAAATTGGCCTTTGGCTAGCATGACCGCGACGCCACTCACGTGCACTAGAGATAGTTTGGGATGCTTTTTCAACTTTCATAAATTCCTGCTCATAACTTCTTCGTTATAAGTCCGAATTGGCTCGTTCAAAAGCCCACGGTTCACAAATTACATACTCTATATGCTCATTTAAGAATTTTATATTTTCAACTTCGTTTGCTAAAAATTAACCTATTGGTTCATTTTTAACGAAAACGATAAATGTTCGTGAACGTTCAATGCTCATTTCTTCGTTCTAAATCGGAATTCGGTCATTTTTGAGTTCAAAACTCTATAATGCCAAATATAACTTGTCTCTATCAAAAACCAACATTTCCGAATTCAAACATAAAATTTGACTTCTATTCTGAGAATTTCACGAATTCGACGATTATCGTCCAATCGTGAAATTTTCGGCAAATCTTCATTACTTATGATTCGATTATTACTTCAAATGAATTCAATTCATCATATGAACATCTCAACATACTTATTACAACAACTTATTTTCATGATGAAATTTGACTTATTCTATCATGAGCTTATAACTTGTTAAAGTATAAACTACTTATAGCTTCATTGTTCATAACTTATGATAATTAAAGTCTTTTAATCATCATCCTTATATGTTCTCAACATATAGCTTCCTTCATGTATACTTGATACAAGTTCATACAAGTTCTTTATTTTCATACAAACTCTCAAGGTTAACCTATAACAAGTTCATATAGCTTCTTCATAAGTTCATAACTTATGCAAGTTTAAATGACTTATTTCTGACTTAAGCGGCTTAATTTCATTTAATTAATAATTCTTCTTACTTCTTAACATCCATGCTCACTAATCCCTACTCCTCTTATCAACCTATCATGGTAGAGATAAAAGATTAATGGACAAGAAGTCTTACCCTTGAAGTTCTTTGGAATAAGTCTTCTTCTTCTTCTCAAATGAAAGTAGCTTATTCTCTCTAACACTTAAGAACTTTATAAATTTGTGGGATGAGTTGAACAATTAACAAATGACTAGCAAACTCCCTCTATTTATAGAATTCACAAGGTTAGGGTAGTTTAGTCAATATACCATCCCATCTCCTTAAGTTATCTCCTTACTATTTATTACTTGTTAATCACAACACCTAAGTCTGGGTCATTACACAAAATACTTGGTCATCACACCTAATACTTGATTACCAAGATTAACCATAATAACATGGTTTGCCCCATGGGTCACTATAGCCCAATGGATCCTAGCTTGTTTGAATTAACTTACTTAACTTTTGGGCTTATATTAATAAACATTAAATTGTTCAATAATTAACATTTGGGCCTTACCAATAATTCACTTGGGCTTGTACAAATGCCTAACAAATCTTACAAGTGCAATACTATTTCTCAATATATATAACGTATTTTCTACATATCATTCTCGTATTCTAACTTATATACAACTTTGTTATATACGATATACCTTCATTCATACAAACTCGTATAATACCTTATATTATTCTCGTATTCATTACCTCGTACAATACTCATGTATCATACGATTATTACTTAACTCATTAATTCTTCCCTTTCCTCAACGTTCTCAATTTAAGTCCGCAAGCGAAATATTGCATTTTCCATAATTAGATTATTATTACATTATCCATCTTACCTTGACATTCTATTATTACGTATTTCTCGAAAGTTCAGAAATAATTCCCAAGCAAATATAGATGAATAGTGTTTTTTAGAAAATTTCTCAGAAAACTTTTATTTTCGTCTTGAAAATTTAAACACTTTAATTCTTTCATGTAGCTAAAATACTATGACATTCCCACATTATTAGGTTATACAATGACAACCATCTTGATAACACATAGAATATAATTTTATTTATTATTTAATTCAATAAAATTATTTTACAATAAAATTCGAATTTCTCAATCGTTACATCCTTCCCCCCTTATAAGGATCCTGTCCCCAGAATCTCGTCTTACTTTAATTAAATAATTGAGGAAAATTTTTCTTTATCTTTTCTTCTAATTCCCATGTTGCTTCTTCGGCATCGTGGTTCTTCCATAATACCTTTATCGAAGGTATTATTTTGTTCCGCAAGACTTGCTCTTTTCTATCGATGATTTGAATCGGCGATTCTTCGTACGTTAAGTCTTTCTCGATATGAATTGGCTCATACTCGATTTAATGCTTATAGTCCGGCTTATAAGGATGTAACACAGATACGTGAAACACGTTATGTATTCGTTCTAGGTTTGGAGGTAATGCTATCACATAGGCTACCTCTCCCACCCGTTTTAATACTTTAAAATGTCCTATAAACCTTGGACTTAACTTTCCTTTCTTTCTAAAGCATATCTTTCCTTTCTAAGGAGATACCTTTAGAAACAAATACGAGCCTACTTCAAACTCTCGATTTATTCTATGCGAGTCCGCATACTTCTTCTGTCTGTCTTGAGTTGTGACAAGACGCATCCGAATTAACTTTACTACATCTGCTGTCTACTGCACCAATTCTGGTCCTAGCATTCGGCGTTCTCCCACCTCATCCCAATATAATGGTGTTCTGCACCTCCTTCCGTACAAAGCTTTATAAGGCGGCATACCTATGCTTGCATGATAACTGTTGTTATACGCAAACTCTACAAGTGGTAGGTGATCATCCCAACTACCCTTGAAATCCATGACGTAAGATCTCAACATATCTTCAAACGTCTGAATTGTCCTTTCGCTCTATCCATCAGTTTGTGGATGATATGCTGTACTTAACTTCAGCTGTGTTCCCAACTGTTCTTGCAAACTTCTCCAAAAGTTCGATGTGAATCGTGGATCACGATCTGACACAATCGATACTGGTACTCCATGTCTGGAAATAATTTCCTTAATATAAAGTTTAGCTATCTGGTCTGAGTTATTCTTGACCCTAATTGGCAAGAAGTGAGCCGACTTCGTCAACCGATACACTATTACCTAAATCGAATCGTACCCTTTTGTCATTGTCAGAAGTCCCACCACGAAGTCCATCGTGATATGCTCCCACTTCCATTCTGGAATCTCCAATGACTGTAACAAGCCACTAGGTCGTTGATGTTCGGCCTTAACTTTTTGACAAGTCAAGCACCTACTCACATACTCTACTATTTCTCTTTTCATGTTTGGCCACCAAAAACTCTGTCGAAGGTCTTGATACTTCTTAGTGCTACCAGGATGTATCGAGTACCTTGAACTATGAGCTTCTTGTAACACTTGTTCTTTTAACTCCGTCTCATTCGAAACCCAAATTCTTCCTTCAAATCTTAAAAATCCCTCATTATCAAGACTATACTTAGTATCCTTTTCATCGGCAACCATCTTCTTCACTTGGTCACACTCATCAGTTTTGAGTTGCACCTCCTTGACTCTCTCAATGATGGTAGATTGCATCTCTGTCGCAAAAAGTATCTGCCCCACTTCACTTGGCATCTTCAATTCTATCTCCATCCTAGCCATCTCTGTTATTAACTCATTTTGAGTCGTTAACATAGACAACTTTTCCCGACCCTTCCTACTTAAGGCATCGACAACTATATTGGCTTTTTCAAGGTGATACATGATTTCACAATCGTAATCCTTTATCAACTCCAGTCATCTCCTCTGTCTCATATTCAACTCCTTCTGTGTGAAGATATATTTTAGACTCTTATGGTCTGTGTATATCTCACATTTTTCCCCATAAAGATAATGTCTCCATATCCTTAAAGCAAATATTACCGCGACCAGTTCCAGATCATGAGTAGGGTAAACTTTCTCATAATCTTTCAACTGTCGTGATGCATACACAATAACTTTGCCATGCTGCATGAGCACGCAACCAAGTCCTTTATGCGAAGCATCACTATATACTACAAAATTTCCCGTGTCATCGGGTAATAACAAAACAGACGCTTCACTCAATCTTTTCTTCAGTTCTTGAAAACCGTCTTCACATTTATCCGTCCATACATATTTCACCGTCTTCCTTGTCAAGTTAGTCAACGAAGTAGCTATCTTTGAAAAATCATAGATAAATCTTCGATAGTATCCCACTAACCCTAGGAAACTCCACACCTCAGTCGGTATTTTCAGTTGTTCCTAGTTCATCACTACTTCTACCTTCGCTGGATCCACTGAAATCCCCTCTTGGTCAATGACATGACCTAGAAACTGCACCTTCTCTAACCAAAATTCACACTTAGTGAATTTCGCATATAACTTCTCCTTCCTTAGTGTCTCCAACACTAACCTTAGGTATTCAGCATGATCTTCTGGCGTCTTAAAATAGACCAGAATATCATCGATAAACATAACGATGAACTTGTCCAAATATTATTTGAAAACTTTGTTCATCATATCCATAAATGCAGCTGGTGCATTCGTCAACCCAAATGACATCACCAGAAACTCGTAATGACCATAACGAGTTCTGAATGCCATCTTTGGTACATCTTCCTTCCTAACCTTCAATTGGTGATACCCCGTTCGCAAATCTATATTAGAAAAATACTTTGCCCCCTTCAACTGATCAAAAAGATCATCGATCCTGGGCAATGGGTATTTATTCTTTATCGTTAACTTGTTCAACTCTCGGTAGTCGATACAAAGCCTTAACAATTCGTCTTTCTTTTAGACAAACAATACTGGTGCCCCCCCACGGGGAAACACTTGGTTGAATGTACTTTCTGTCTAATAGTTCCTGTAACTGAACCATTAACTCTTTCATTTCCACTGGCACCATATGATATGGTGCCCTTGAGACAGGTGCCGCTCCTGGCACAATGTTTATTACAAATTTGATCTCCCTATCCGGCGGTAAACCCGGTAATTCACTTGGAAATACATCCATGAATTCATTCACTATAGGTATCTTATCCATGGTCGCTCCCATTCGCTGGGTATCAACAACATGACATAGATAACCTATACATTCCTTCCTTAATAGTTTTCTAGTTTGTGTCATCGTAAGGCAACACGAACGTCCCGGTGATTTATTACCGTAAAATATTACAGGAGATTATTTTAACGTCCTAATGCTCACACATTTCTTTTGGCAATCTATAATTTCTCCATGGTTAATCAACCAATCCATTCCGAGAATTACATCGAATTCTCCTAACTTTATCGGTATCAAATCTACCGATAATTTATAACCACAAATATCTACGCAACAACTCCTATGAATATCTTCAACAAGAATTATCTCTTCGTTGGCTACCTTAATATTCAAAGGTATAGGCAACTTTTCGGGAAATAATTCTAATCGTCAAGCAAAATCACATGCTATAAATGAACAAGTAGCACCCGAATCAAACAGCACATAAGCATTTATGTTGTTGATCGAAATAATACATGTGACTACTGCATGTTCGACCGTCATATTAAAGGTACGAGCCATTGGCCTACCCGGCTATGCTGGACCACCAATAGCTAACTTACTGTTACTAGTGCCCTTATTTCCATCCGTCCCCTTCTTCGGGCAGTTCTTTTGTGACGCCCCCAAAATAGGTCCATTCCATCCAACCCATTCTGAGTCGCCAAATACATGGTACAGAAATAACTACAACTTTATTATTACAACATATAAACTGTGAGTTTAAATTCAGATATTGCCATCTAGACAATATCCACACGCAAATAAATCCCCATCATAATTATTGATACATTATTTTACAAAAATGGTGAGGACTACTAAACAACTCTCTCTAGAACCTTCATTCCATACCCCGACTAGTACTGCCTACATTCTCGCCTCTCGAGAAGAAAAATGGAACAACAAGGAAAAGGGTGAGCTCAACTAGCCCAAATAAAGAATATTATGACTAAGATAATATACAACAAATTATCGTTAGTCTCCAACAGGAAAAATCTAATAGAATACAATAGACAACAAATTTTAAATCAATATTCGCAATGAAATAATAATTCATTAGAAGAGTTATGTAGAGAATGCAAACTACTATCTTCTATATATGAATTTAAAAGTTCATCGTCGATATTTTATCCTCAGAACATCAATCAATAAATATCTCGGAATCAAATATTCATCTTTGCACTACAGGCCAAAGATATTCATCAGTTGGTCATGTTCATCTAAACACCTGTTCATCTTTGCACTACGGGCCAACTTAGAACAATTAAACAACAACTTCAATCAATTTAAATCCTTAAATTCCATGTTTTTGCATAAAACTTCATTTTTTTGACATCCATTATAGACACTCGAAATTTTCTGCACTTGTTACTGACATTGCAGGAGGGCTGATTCGTCTTTCAGACATAACCCTGGAAGACAGCTCACATCCATTCTGGATACTACCAGAAGTTTAGTTTAAACCCTGGACCACACACCGGGAGTATCAGTCTCAACCCCGGAACACACACTAGAAGGATCATTTCCAACCTCGGAGATAACCCCGAGTTTCATCCTTGGCGATAACATCCAGGAATGTTGTTGCAGTTCTGGCGATAACTCCGAAAATGCTTATTTTAAATGCATGCGATTAGCTTCAATCAGACCTCCCACCGAGGCACTCATACCTCAAATCCGGAGCTAACACCGGGCAGACAGGCATTCTCACAGATGACCTTACGATATTCAACACTTGCAGCAATCCAATCTCAGATGTAACCCTGAGCAACGTCTGCTTTCTACTCAAATCGGCGATAACCCCGGTGAGGAGTCACACATCATCTTGCTACCTCAACACCTGCGCGTCGTCTCAACACTTCGGACATACATACATACAACAATGTCCTACAACAACCAAGGAGTTCTAATCCCGAGTGACTATTACGTGTGGGAGTATACCGGATAGAATTTAAAGCTTGAAGACCATGGGCATGGTCCCCTCTTCCTGACTTTGTACAACCTCTAATCCATGTCATTGCATAACTCTCAACACAAGAAGTCTGAAGAAGGTCTTATATACCTCATTCGGATGCTTGGATTGAAGTTCTGCAAGTTCGAGCGAACATTATAGTGCACGAGTGCACGTACTTCGATACGACGGGACCCGCAGAACCCGAGGAACCCCGGGCAGCCACAGCTGCATCTGTGGCTGTCGTAGGTACACCTGTGGCTCCCCCCTTTATAAATAGAGGGCTTGGGGTAGCCATTTTGACAAAAAGAAAAGGCGAGGAAGCCCTGTCCAATTTGCTTTGTACACACTCATATTGAGTGCTTGCTCTTTTTAAACACCTATTAGCTCACATATAGCTATACATTTACTTGTGGGAGCTGAGTGTTTATCCATATAGAGTCATAGAAGTCTGCATTGGCAGCCCACTATAAGCCTTCTTACACTCTATAAAGCCTTTCTCTTCATCTTTGCACACACTATTCTACACATTAAGACTCGTGTTGTGTGCGTACGCCCAGACTTCGGTCCGCGGTTTTCATTTCTATTTGTATATATATACTTATATATGTATATATTTATATATGGACTAACATTATCGAGTTATGCCTCGATTCAGCCTAGACTTATGTCTGGAGCATTTATTTGCTTATATATATATATATATATATATATATGTGTGTGTGTGTGTGTGTGTGTGTGTGTGTGTGTGCGCGTGTGTGTGTATGTGTGTGTGTGTAATTGTTGTCGGACATATCCGATGAGCCTGGATTTTATATCCGGTGCGTTTATCGCTTTTATATATATATATATATACATTTTACGCCAGTTCTGGAGTTTACTTCGTGGCCTTTTATAGCTTTTATTTACATTTCATCACTCAAGTTTACTTCATGGTCATTGATCGCTTTTCTGACTTTATTTACATTTCGTCCCACTTTGGAGTTTACTTCATGGCGGTTGATAAATCATTACTTCTTTATTTACTTTTACGATCCTCCATGGAGTCGCTTCGTGGTGGTTGATCATGTCCATATATATATATATATATATATATATATATATATATATATATATATATATATATATATATATATATATATTTACCGCTTTTATATATTTTATTTTCGATCCCCCATGAAGTTACTTCATGGTGGATGATCATGTCTGTATATATATATATTTACAGCTTTTATATATATATATAACTGCTCACTGCTTTCCATATAAAATGAGTATCATGTGAGCCTAGGAATCATGTGATCACAGATTCAGTCTACTGAATCTAGATTCTGTTCCCATGATGGACTTTTTCAGCTGTGAGCAGCTTGTACATTATTTACAGTGTACGAATTTATTTGGATGGCTGTCATGCCCATGAGGAGTTCTGCTGTATATTATTTTCTCGAAGATGCCTCACATCTCGAAAATAAAAGCAAACAAGCCGGACATTTTAATAATAAAATGAAAGTATGAAAAGGTCTCAATTCCTATTGAGCACAGGCTTTGAAAAACCTCTTTTTATAAAACTTCATTGCTATATCTTGCTTAAAACTAAATTTTTCTATGAATTCAAACCCTGTGTATATAGGTGCGAACGAGGCCTCGCACTACTTTCAAATAATTGCACATTGATCCACACACACACACACACACACATATTCATATTACAGTTTCTTTGAAAAGTGGCGGTCACCGTGGCAACACGGAAGTCGGGGGGTGCCTAACACCCTTCCTCCGCATAATCAAGCCCCCGAACCCAAATAAATCTTGGTTTCACAGACCCGTTTAGTAGTGTCACATCATTGGGTCAATTTGCAAACCTTTTCGGTTGTGTTGGTGCAACCAATTAAAAACACCAACTGGCAACTCTTAAAGTCAAATCATCGACATTACACATGTCGGACCTTTTTCACTTGTTTTTTCAAATAAATCTCACATTAACAAGAGAACGCCAAAGAACAAGTAACGAAAAAGGACATCTAAAAATCCCGACGTCGACATCCATGATAAAAATTAACACTGAGGTCTCTATACTACACCAATTTAGCTCATTCAAATTAAGTTCTCTTCGTTTCTTACTGAATTAACATATTCAAGGCTCAATTTACAGATTAGTTCACAAACTAACTACCAATTTTTATACCTTCACAAGCCATATATATACACATGCACTATAAACAATTTTTCTTTCTTTTGAACGTAATTAGCACACTAATTCCTTGCCTAAATGCTAATTATAACATCACAATTACACACAAACACCATAATTCAATTTGTATAACAATAATTCATAAAAATTGCATTTACAGAAAAATTTGAACTCAAGAACATAAACTCGTAAAACTCAAGTTTGAGAGGTTATACCTTCAATTGCTTGGATAATCCTTGCTAAAACACAAAGAATTGCTTTGGAATTCTTAGAAATCTTTCTCTCCAACTCTACCTCTAATTTCTCTGTATACTCCCTTCTCTCTTCTTCTTAGTATCAGTATAAACCAACTCCTTTTACGTAAAATAATCTAAGACCAACGCACAAAAATCAAACGTCTAAAACCGACGTTTAAATAATGATACTAATAAATTATCAGTTATAAAATTTAATATATTTTTTTTATTTTTTTATTTTTTTTTAAAAAAAAAACAAATTCAAATTTCAAAAGCCATAAGGCTTTGTTTGGCAAAAACACTTTTAAAATAAGAATTAATATTTTTAGGCCTTGTTTGGTAAATCCATTTTCAAACTATTTTAATCTATTTTAATAAATCATTTATACTATAGTTTATAGTTCCACATTATTTATTTGAATTTCCATATCCAATCTTAGTTAAATAAACTAATTACAACACATTAAATAAATTTCCCACTTAACCATTTACCACAAAATTATAATTTCATTATAATTTTGTTTAATAAATTCACATATCACTTTAAGTACTAAGTTAAAACAACATTATAGCAACTCTCTAATTATAAAATTAAATTAGATTATTTTCTCATAAATTTATTTCACCACTCTTAATTAAATTAATTTCTATAGCTCATAAATTATTTACTTACTAATAAATAATCCAACAAATATCTACTAACAATAACCACATCAATAAATAAATATTTATTTAATTTAATAAATATTTAAAATTACAATAATATTTTGGATTGTTACATCCTTCCCTCCTTACAAGGATTTTGTCCCCAAAATCACAACTCAAACAATTCTTTCATCACATTCTTCTCTCCTTACAAAGATTCTGTCCCCAGAATTGAAGACACATATTAAACAAATAACTCAGGGTATTTCTTCATCATTTCATCTTTGAGCTCCCACGTAGCCTTTTCGACATTGTGGTTTCTCCATATTACCTTCACAGAAGGTATCACCTTATTCCTGAGCACTTGTTCTTTCCTGTCAACTATCTAGATAGGAACCTCCTCATAAGATAAATCCTTATTGAATTGTAACGGTTCATACTCAATCACATGTTTGTAATTGGGTTTATACAGTCGCAACACCGACGCATGAAAGATGTTGTGAACATTTTCTAATTATGGAGGTAAAGCTACATCGTAAGCTACTTCTCCCACTCTTTGCAGTACCTCGAAGGGTCCAATAAACCTTGGGCTTAGCTTTCCTTTCTTGCCAAAATGAATCTTCCCCTTCTAAGTAGAAACTTTTAGGAAAACAAAATTTCCTACGTCAAATTCACGATCTTATCTGTGTTGATCAGCATACTTCTTCTTTCTATCTTGAGCAGCTACCAGTCTTGCTCTGATGAGTTTGATAATTTTAGCGGTTTGATGTACGAGTTCAGGTCCTAACAATTGATGTTCACCAACTTCGTCACAGCACAGTGGAGTTCTGCATTTCCTGTCGTATAATGCTTCGTATGGCGGCATACCAATGCTTGCATGGTAACTGTTGTAGTAGGTGAATTCTACTAACGGTAGATGATCATCTCAGTTCCCTTTAAAATCCATGATGCATGCTCTAAGCATATCTTCTAACGTCTGGATTGTTCGATTGCTTTGACCATCGGTTTGTGGATGGTATGTCGTACTCATTCTCAATTGTGTTCCTATGCATTATTGCAGTCTCTTCCAGAAGTTTGATGTGAATCTCGAATCTCTATCTAACACAATTGACACTGGAACTCCATGTCTCGAAACGATCTCCTTGACGTATAATTTTGCCGGTTGATCAAGATTAAATCTAATTTTTACTGGCAAAAAGTGTGCTAATTTCGTTAATCTATCCACTATTACTCATATCGCATCGTATACTTTTTGAGTAGTTGGATGACTTACCACAAAATCCATTATAATATGATCCCACTTCCATTCTGGTATTTCTAACGGTTGAAGTAATCCGCTTGGTCTTTGATGCTCGGCCGTAACTCTCTGATATGTCAAACATTTTGCAAGACATTCTGTAATGTCTCTTTTTATATTTGGCCACCAAAAATGTCGCTGCAAATCTTGATACATTTTCGTACTTCCCAGATAAATCAAATATCTTGAGCTATGAGCTTCTGTTAAGATTTCTTCTTTAATATCTGGTACTGTTGGAACCCAAATTCGTCCCTCGAATCTTAGCACTCCTTCGGTATCAACCTTGTACTTCACCTCATTATCCTCAACCATATTTTCCTTTATTTTTTTGCATTCCTCGTCTTATAGTTGAGCATTCTTTACCTTGTCCTCCAAAGTTGGACTAGCTTCCATCTGGAACAATCTTTCATCGGTTTCTTTTGGAAAATTAATTTCCAACTCTAGCCTTGTCATTGCTGAAATGAGCTCCTCCTGGTTGGTTAACAACATCAACTTCTTACGACCCTTTCTACTTAAGGCATATGCAACCACATTTGCTTTGCCCGGATGATAAAATATCTCACAATCGTAATATATCTTTTATCAATTCCAATAATCTATTTTGACGCATGTTCAGGTCCTTCTATGTGAAAATATACTTCAGACTCTTATGGTCCGTGTCTCCATATCTTCAGAGCAAATACCACCACCGCCAACTCTAATTCATGAGTCGGATAACCTTTCTCGTAGTCTTTCAATTGCCTTGATGCATACATAATAACTTTTCCATTCTACATAAGGACACAACCCAATCCTTTATGTGAGGCATCACTATACACCACAATATTTCCTGTATTATCTGGTAATGACAACACAGGTGCCACACTGAGCCTCCTCTTTAATTCCTTAAAACTCTCTTCACACTTTTCCTTCCAAACAAACTTTACAGATTTCTTCATCAAATTTGTCAACGGAGTGGCAATCTTGGAAAAATCCTGAATAAACCATCTATAATAGCCTGAAAGTCCCAAGAAACTCCCCACCTCTGATGGAGTTCTTGGTTGTTACCAATTTATCACAGCTTCGACTTTTGATGGATCCACTGAAATCCCATCTTTATCAATCACATGTCCCAAAAATTGCACACGTTTTAGCCAAAATTCACACTTAGAGAATTTTACGTACAACTTTTCCTTCCTTAACGTCTCCAACGTCAAACGTAAATATTCCACGTGTTCCTCTTGAGACTTAGAGTACACCAGAATATCATCAATGAATACCACCACAAACTTATCTAAAAATGGTTTAAACACCATGTTCATCAAATCCATGAATGCAGCAGGGGCGTTGGTTAAACCAAAACACATTACCAGAAACTCGTAATGTCCATACCGAGTTCTGAATGCCGTCTTCGGTACATCCTCCTTCCTTACTTTCAATTGGTGATACCCACTTCTCAAATCTATTTTCGAGAATTATCTAGCACCCTTCAACTGATCAAACAAGTCATCCATTCTTGGTAACGGATATTTATTCTTAATAGTGACTTTGTTTAATTCCCTATAATCAATGCAAAGATGCATTAACCCATCCTTCTTCTTTAAGAATAACATCGGTGCTCCCCACGGTGACACACTAGGTTGAATGTACTTCTTATCCAGCAGTTCTTGTAGTTGTACCATCAGTTCCTTCATCTCTACCGGAGCCATTCTGTACGGGGCCTTCGATATTGGAGCAGTTCCTGGCGCTAAATTGATAACAAACTCGATCTCTCTGTCAGGCGGAAGTCCTGGAAAATCTTCTAAAAATACATCCATAAAATCCCTAACCACTGGTATCTCCTCCAGTTTCACACCCTTCTTCTTTTGAGTATCGACTATGTAAGCTAAGTATCCTACAAAGCCTTGACTCAATAACTTCTTGGCCTGCATAATCATCATACATCTCGTTTGTCTAGGCGATTTGCTACCATAGAACACTACCTTTGACGGAGTCAAAAGGTTTACACACTTCTTTTGACAATCAATTATCGCTCCATAATTGAATAGCCAATCCATTCCCAATATAACATCAAACTCTCCAAGTTTGATCGGGATTAAATCAACTGTCATAACATTCCCCTTAATATTCACCCTACAATTCTTGTATATGAACTTCACAGGAATTACCTCTCTATTCACAATTTCTATGTGTAAAGGGAAATTCAACTCCTCCCTAGGCATTTCTAACCTCTTAGCAAATTCATCAGATATAAACAAGCAAACAGCACCCGAATCAAATAATACATATGCATTTATATCATTGATTGGGATAATACCTGACACAACATCTTTTGACTGCACCACGTCCTACACCATAATGTTGAAGGTTCTAGATGTGGGCTTATTTGATGATGTTGGTCCAACAATAGTTAATGTACCTCCACTGTTACCTCCCTTGTTTCCTGTTGTCTCACCAGATTTCTTCTTAGGACACTTGCGAGCAAAATGATCCTTTGACCCACAGGTGTAGCAAGCATTCTTTTTGGGTTGATGGAAATTTGGGGCAATGTGACCCTCCTGGCCACAGTTAAAACATACTCGTTTCTCCTTCAAGCACATGCCGGTGTGATATCTTTCACATGTAGTGCATGCTTCAAACTTCTTCTTCTGCTGGTTACCCTGCTGGTTTCCAGCACCCACATTTGTATTCAACTTTCTTTTTAGGTTATTACAACCATTTCCACCACTACCACTACCATTTTTAGCTTCATCCTCACTCTTTTTCTTTCTTTGTTCTCTATTATACTTTGTCACGGCCTCGCCTCCTCCATCAGCGATAATCGCCTTTTCCAGCACCGCTGCAAATGACTTTAGTTAAAACATGGAGACTCTGTTGTACAACCAAGGCTTCAGTCCCTATTCAAACCTCCTAGCCTTGCGCTCATCTATGTTGACTTGATATGGCACAAACCTCGCCAACTCATTAAATTTTGCGGCATACTCCGATACAATCATTGTGCCCTGCTTCAGTTCTAAAAACTGCACCTCCATCTGATTTTTCAAACTCTTTGGAAAATAAGTCTCGAAAAATATTTCTTTGAACCTATCCCAAGTCATCACTCCTTGACCTCCTCGAGTTTTATTGGCTTGCCACCAATAACTAGCCTCTGCTTTCAACATAAATGTTTCAAAAGTAGTTTTCTAATTCTCACCTACTCTAGCAACATCCAAAACCTTCTCTATCTCCATGATCTAGGTCTGTGCCTCAACCGAATTCATGGACCCACGGAATTCTGGTGGCCCAACCGCCTTGAAGTCCTTAAATGTCACAGCTTGATTCTGCGGCTGATTCTGTAATTCTCCCCTCAGTAACGTCATTAACTGCTGAACAGGGTTAGCCTCATCATTGTTGTTATTGGTAGATCCCTCAGGGGTCCTTTGTCGTGGTTGACGTCTTGGAGGCATTTTCTGTTAAAATATTCTAATTAGATTATTATTCAATCTTTTAAGTATTATATACTCAACTTGCACATCACAAAAATTACCACATAGCATATAATATCTTGAATAAATAGTAACTTTTATTTATTCATAATCTTTTAAAAACATAGTTATGATAGTATCCCTGCTATCTGCATCACTTTCCTGAACTACAAAAGTTTTAGGATAACACCATCATCATCATATCCCATTGGTTATATAATACCCGAGATCTACATTTATTTACTAATTAATCACATAATAGTTACATTCCTTACGATGACCTACTAAAATGTTGCATAGCCTTATGACGCTCCTCTTCCATAATACGGAACATTGTTCGACAATCTAACATGTACCATGGAAGCGTCTCGAACTGGATCGGATAATATATGACTCGGTCTTGATCTCGGTTGACCACGATATTGAAAACGTTATTCATCTCCTCCATCTTGATCTTCTTTACTTGTACCTCTCTCTCTGCTACCTCGGCTCGTTGAGAAGCTTCCTCATACACGTCTTTGCCTCTTGCCCTCTTGGTGGACTCTTCTTTCAATTTGTTCTTCAGCTCCACGATCTCCTCCGTCAGCTGCTCGTTCTCTCCTTCAGTATGAATCAGCTTCCATTCGACATTGCCCAGACACTCATCTAGATCCCGAATCTCGTTGTCCTTTTGTGCCATCGAAGTCTGACGTTCAGCTATGATCTCTTCCAACTCCTCAACTATATCCTAAAGCTCCACATTGCGATCGTACACTTCATCGTACATACGGGCTGCGATAGAGTTTAGTGGAAACTCTTCTTCCTTATCCTCATCCCCATCCGATTGTGGCAGCTCATTGGCGTCCTCCTCATCCATCCCTACCTCATCATCCTCATCAGGTAAACCCTCTTGCTCAGCCACTGTAACCAACGGAGATGACTCCCGTGGCAGTAGTTGTTCCCAAACCACCTGAATATCTCGAGGCTCCTCCTCTCTAGGCATCTGAGGTCCTTCCTCTCTAGCCTGACTAGATTCTCCTACATTAGTCATCTTGACAACAAAATGTTAAGTTTCAATTACTAATCATTACTACTCGACACTCACGAGTACATAGGTTACAACCACATAAGCATATAAAGTGTTTTATTACTTCTTTCTTAAAACTCAACAAGAGTTCATCACCACTATCTTTTTAATCTTCTATAAGGTTACTTCCTAAGGTTTTTCCCCCACCTAAGGTTCATAACCTAAAGCTTTGATACCAACCTGTGACACCCCCAAATCTAGTTACTTCATTCCCACAAGACTTGGTGTTCACTTTTCATGCATTGAGATCTAACTACTCAAATGATATAAAAAATTTAAATCATAAATCCTCTCATTAAAAGGGTTACATCATTAAACCAATACGTCTCCCAGGTTATCTAACCTTTAACATACATCAAATGCGAAAAATAAAATAATTACATCACATCATTTAAAATAAAGTTTATCATCATGACATTAAATAAAAGTACATTTCTTTAACATTTGTTCATTTTCCCTTTTCCTTTGCTAGTGGTAGGTTCATCGGCCTTCTCAACCTTAGCTACAATAATTATATTTATGCAAGAGTGAGCAAAACAAATGCCCACTTGGAATATCAATGAATAACAACAACATAATAATTTCCAATGAATAAGTTCATCAGAACTGAATGATACTGTGTTAATGATAATCACAACTGAAATCAACATACGAAATATAACTGAGGGTCACAAGACCACAAACTATATCCAAGGTTACAAGTAATCTTTTAACTTTAACCTAAACAGACATAACTGTAGGGACTCCCCGTACTTAGGGTGATCAGCCCTTCATACCATGTATTGTGCACAAACATTTAAACGTATCGTGTAAAATAACTCCCTTATAATAGGGTTGTTCTTCTCAGTTTTAGAGTACAAGTCAGTACCAAAGAAAGTTTGGTTCGGATAAGCTTCAAGGGTAATTCAGAGTTTAACGATCATCAACTAAAGGATTAGTTGAATCAACAAAGTTCAATAACACTACGGTTGATCAATAATAACATAATATGGAACAATTAGGAATCATAGGTGAACCAACTATATATCAAACTCATGCTTAGGAATAAACTAAAAAGTATAAACATTGAATAAAATAATAAACCTTAATTGAACAATATTAAGCTAAGGCTATGATCTTGTCAAATAAGAAAAATTGAATTACTGAACATGCATTAGTAAATAGAAAGCTGAAAACAAAGACTTGCTCAATATGACAATAAAATTACAACTTGTGTAAAGTAAATGAAATAAGACAACTCAATATTAGGGATTTGAGTTCAATATGTTGCACTCATTATATAAGAATAAAACTAGGAAAACTTGCGTAACAATAAACAAGTTAGGATAAATCAAACAACGATTAGAGTTCAAAACTTGCTCGAATAAAAATTAGGGTTAGAGCTTGCTTAAATTAAGTTTAGGAATAAAGAACTTGCTTAATCAAAGTTTAGGGTAAGGAACTTGCCTCGTGCGTAAGCTATAAATTACAACTCACGTTCACCTACACATATTATTAGAATCACGATATTTATTAGATATACTAACATCCACTTTCCAAAATAGAACTCACTTTTAGATAAACTTATTACTTTAATAAAAGATTCAATTCACACCAAATACACTTCAGAAATCTCAAGTATTAGATTTAAAACACTTATTTACTAATTCACATGTTCAATAAATCACAACATATCATTTTCAAAACTTACTAATCTTTTTACAACTTTGAAATTACTAACGACATGATACAAATCTATTTTAGTCTCTTCATTACATGTTCATCACATTAATATCTCATTAGACTAGGTAACCATGGGTCTTTAAGGTCTGAATAACTAACGACATATTATCGCCTCGTGCGGGTATGGCGCGGTGATTGTGCATATATAAAACTGAGGACCGTGGCAATGGCTATTGCTGCTTCTCGGCCTCGACATCAACAGTAAGTACTTGGTGTATGTACGTAAACTACGCAGTCTATTTTAAACACTCTGTTTAGCCCAACTATCACGAATTTCATCCACAAAACAGTAAATTAAACATACCCAATTGATATATGTGACACCCCCAAAATAGGTATACATCACTTATTCTGAGTCGCCAAATACATGGTACAAAATACAAATACAAACTTAATTATACAATTATCGTGCAAAATATGACAACATAATAGTTGAGAGTTTTGACACAAATATTGTCTTCTAGAAAATATCTAAACTCAAATTTAATCTCATTACAATTATTATTACAGTATTTCACAGAATAGTGAGGACTACTAAAATAAGCATCTGGATCGTCAATCCATTCCCCAACTAGTCCCAGCTATATTCTCATTTCCTGAAGAGAACAGTGAAAGAAAAGGGTGAGCTCAGCTAGCCCAGTAAGAAATATTGACTAAGATAATGCAGAATAAATTATCCTTAGCCTTCAAAAGTATAACAACTGATAGAATACAATAGACAAAAAGTTTTAGATCAACAACTGCAGCGGAATAAGCAATCTATTAGAAGAGTCAAGTAGAGCATGATATCTACTATCTTCTATGATTTAAAAGTTTATCATCAATTTTCTCGCTGAGACTTAGCTTAATAAATAATCAACATCACTGAATTATTCATGCACTACGGGCCAAGGATATTCATTAGTATCACAACCACGAATTATCCATGCACTACGGGCCAAGGATATTCGTGTTTTCACGAATGGTCATAAACATACCAAACAACAATTCATCTTTGCACCCTTGGCCAAAGAGAACGCATGGTCATGATCATACCAACAACTATCGCTGAGACTCAGCTTAATAATCCACATCACTTGTAACATTACAGGTCATGATTACACCGAATAATCCCTGGTCATAATCATATCAATCAACAGTTCATCTTTGCACCCTTGGCCAAAGATGACTTTCATCACAATATAAGCATGAGGATGATGACAATAATATAAAAATTCAATCAAATGAGACCAAAGATAAATATTAAAGATTTTATAATTTAATTTATCCATAATTCAAGAATATCTAAATTGTCAACATGATAATTCTTTATGGAGTAAAATTCAAGAATAATAATGTATCAAAAATAACTTGGACCGAAAAGAAATTAATTTTTGTCATGAATAGTACCTCGGGTGAATAGTAATTGAGTGAATAGTACCCCATGAATAGTACTTTGGGAATAGTACCCCATGAATAGTATTCTGGCATGAAAAAGTTAAAACTTATCAAGAATGCTCAGAATAATATTTTCATGAAAGGATACTGGATGAAACATAAATTTCAAGGATATTCTACTAATTTCATGGAGTATAGAAGCCAAAACTTAACAAAATGAGTGTAGAATTCAGAATCTGAAACAAAATAATATTACTTACATACTACAGAGTATGGAAGAAAATATTATTTCTTATGAGTATGGAACAAAAATAATATCCCTTACAACTGTTGAACGAAAATAATATTCCTACGAATATTGAATGAAGATAATATTTCTTGCGAATATTGAATGAAATAAAAAAATTTACGAATACGAAAAAATAATATCGTAAGTGAATATGAAATAAATAATACCCCTTACCTCAAAATAAGAGTATTTCTGACTGGTATAGCGGATATATTCTTGAAGAAAACTTTTACTATTTTCTACACTCAGAGCTTCTTTAAACTCGAAAGAAATACGCTCAATACTACAGAAGAAGAATTCTCTGATTCTGGTGTGATTTTCTTTTCTAAACTGAGCATCCTATTTATAGGAAAATGGAAAGGATACTATTTGAATTTTTCTCACAGACGCACAGAAGAAATCTCACGGGCGCCAGCTATTTTTTTTAAAAAAAAAATTGATTTTACTATGCAAACACTATGCACACACTATGCAAACACTATGCATAATAAAATATAATATATTCTATTTTTCATAAAAAACAAAACTAATAATATATATATATATACAAAACTAATAATATATATATATATATATATATTTACATTACCTGAATCATCAGGCAAACACACCCGTGAATTCCATCCCATTTCATTTTTTTCCACACGTGGCCCCCACCTTTATTATATATATATATATATATATATATATATATATATATATATATATATACCGAATTACTTTCTACCGATTATTTTGAAAAATAGGTAAATGGGGTGTCCAAATAATAAGCCAAATTTACAACAAATACTTCATAAAAATCCCCTCAATATTTTTAACAACATTTATTCATCATTATTATAACCCGCAATATTAACAACCAGATCGTTCCCAGGAAAGAGTGGGCTTTTCGATAAGGATTTCTTCCTATTGGCGCGCAATTAGGTGACCAAACCCCTTTCCTCGACAGAACTTTCTAGACAATGTTAATTATGCAAATAATATATGAATAACTTTGTCGTCTCAATTATTGAAATAATAATATAAAATATTATGACAATAATTGAATCAATAACGTGAGATACTATGCAGTAATTACTGTGGCAATAATTGAATAAAACTGAGTGACTTCTCACGTAAGCATCAATAATCAATACTGTGTACCACTATGAAACCATGCGTAGACATCGTATTTTTTACCGGGTATTTCAACGATTAACCAGAAACTTTTCGTCGTTATTTTCATAAAAAGATATTTCTGTCATTTTCTAACTCCGACAGTAATTCTGTTGTGGGGTCTACCAAAGATTGCGACGTTGTACGAATATTTTCTGTTAAAACGAATATTCCCTGACCAATCGAATATTTTATAACAACTTGCTTACTTTGAAAAATTTATAAATACTACCTACAACTATAACATTATATCAAATCAACACCTTAATACTCAAAAAATATTCGAGAAAATTATTCTTTATTCATAAAATTTGGGGTCTTACAATATAGACCTCATATAAACATGGTTCCTCACATATATACTAACTTAGAACAATTAAACTACAACTTCAATCAATTTAAATCCTTGAATTCCATGTTTTTGCATAAAACTTCATTTTTTTACATTCATGACAAAAATTAACACTGAGGTCTCTATACTACACCAATTTAGCTCATTCAAATTGCGTTCTCTTTGTTTCTTACTGAATTAACATATTCAAGGCTCAATTTACAGATTAGTTCACAAACTAACTATCAATTTTTGTACTTTCACAAGCCATATATATACACATGCACTATAAATAATTTTTCTTTCTTTTGAACGTAATTAGCACACTAATTCCTTGCCTAAATGCTAATTATAACATCACAATTACACACAAACACCATAATTCAGATTGTATAACAACAATTCATAAAAATTGTATTTACAGAAAAATTTGAATTCAAGAACATAAACTCGTAAAACTCAAATTTGAGAGGTTATACCTTCAATTGCTTGGATAATCCTTGCTAAAACACAAAGAATTGTTTTGGAATTCTCAAACACTCCCTCTAATTTCTCTTTATACTCGCTTCTCTCTTCTTCTTAGTATCAGTATAAGCCAACTCCTTTTACATAAAATAAACTAAAACCAACGCACAAAAACCAAACGTCTAAAATCGACGTTTTAATAATGATACTAATAAATTATCAATTATAAAATTTAATATATTTTATTTATATTTTTATTTTATTTTTAAAAAAAATCAAATTCAAAAGTCATAAGTCATAAGACTTTGTTTGGCAAAAACAATTTTAAAATAAGGACTTAATATTTTCAGGCCTTGTTTGGTAAATCCATTTTAAAACTATTTTAATCTATTTTAATAAATCATTTATACTATAGTTTATAGTCCCACATTATTTATTTGGATTTCTATATACAATCTTAGTTAAATAAACTAATTACAACATATTAAATAAATTTTCCACTTAACTAATTACCACAAAATTATAATTTCATTATAATTTTATTTAATAAATTCACATATCACTTTAATTACTAAGTTAAAACAACATTATAGCAACTCTCTAATTATGAAATTAAATTAAAGTATTTTTTCATAAATTTATTTCACCACTCTTAATTAAATTAATTTCTATAACTTATGAATTATTTACTTACTAATAAATAATCCAACAAATATCTACTAACAACAACCACATCAATAAATAAATATTTATTTAATTTAATAAATATTTAAAATTACAATAATATTCCGGAGTGTTACAAATGTTATAGTTATGGTAATATGTGCAAATTTTTTAAAGTAAGCAAGTTGTCATAAAATATTCGTTTGGTCGGAGAATATTCTTTTGTCAGGGAATATTGGTGCGACCGTGCCGAATTAACCAATCATTGGTGGGCCCTGTAACAGAATACCTGTCGGATATAGAAAGCGATAGAAATAACTTTTTTATAAAAAAAGAACGGCAAAATTTTTATCGTTAAACTGTTGAAATACCCGATGATAAAAATACAGTAATACGTGTGATTCCATAGTAGTATACGGTATTCCACAGTAGCACACGGTATTGCACAGTGATTGATATTATTGATTCTTACGTAAGAATTCAGTCATTCTTTCATTCAATAATTGTCACAGTAGTTATTGCACAGTAACTCATATTATTTGATATGATATAATTATATCAGTTGGAAGTATTGTGAGTCTATGTTAATAATTGTGAATAATTGTTGAAAGATTGAAAATGTGTATATAATTGATTAATAAAAGGGATTAAAGATAAGTATGATATGCAGATGTTTGTTCAATTATTTTCTTTTTACAATAGTAAATTTGGCAGGACTTGCCGACACTCTACTTTTTCTAAAGTAGTATGGACCACAACTCTATTATTGAACAATTTTTTGTTAAAACGTATACAAGTGGGTTTAATTTTCTCCGTGGGACCATAAATTCCACTACTATTATTTTATGCAGCTCATTTGGTTATTTTATAAAGGTTTGTGTGCTAATTGTTTCCTCAATTTTCAGTATAAATAGGTTGCTAGGTTGAGCAACTAAATACACACCATCACTGCACTAAAAATATAAAATTCTTTTACTACAATATTGTGAATATAATATTGTGAGTATTTCTATTGAGTTTAAGGTTACTCCAAGTGTATATAAAGAATGCAAGCATTGTTTAAGTTGATCAATTCCACAGAAAGCAGAATCAAGTCACATGTTAAGGTAAGGGATATCATTATTATGGTAAGGGGTATCATTTTTTTTTATGGTAAAAGGAATATCATTTTCTTTCATACTCCATATTATGGTAAGATATTATTATTCATTTATTCAATTTATCATTAAATGGTGAAAAGTCCTGAAATGATTAGAATATCCTTAATAGTTTGTGTTTCATCTAATATCTTGACATGGATCTTTATATTCAGTCTTAAGTTATTATTTTTGAGTAAGGAACTTTACATTACTTGAATTTTATATTTTATCAAGAATTCTAATCGATTTTCTAGATATCATGTTGGCAATTTGGACTAATGTTACAAACAAATGATGTGGTAAAAGTAATCTTTGGCCTATAGTGCAAAGATAGACTAATGTTACAGACAAATGATGTGGTAAAAGTCATCTTTGACCCGTAGTGTAAAGATGGACTATTGATTATTGGCTTTACAGTTGTATATCTTTGGCTTACGTGCAAAGATGGACTGTTGATTATTTGTTTTACAGTTGTATATCTTTGGAATACGTGCAAAGATGGATTGTTGATTATTAGTTTTACAGTTGTATATCTTTGGCTTACATGCAAAGATGGACTGTTGATTATTGGTTTTACAGTTGTATATTGTTGGCTTACGTGCAAAGATAGACTGTTGATTATTTTCTTTACAGTTATATATCTTTTGCTTACGTGCAAAGATGGACTGTTGATTATTAGTTTTACAGTTGTATATCTTTGGCTTACGTGCAAAGATGGACTGTTGATTATTGGTTTTACAGTTGTATGTCTTTGGCCCGTAGTGCAAAGGTGGAATGTTGATTATTGACTGTATAGTTGAATATCTTTGGCCTAGAGTGCAAAGATGAATTTAATTGAATAATTATAAACATGAACTGTAATTTGGTATAACCACGAGCTTTGTGTTTCAGGTGAAAACAGGTGGTGAAAGTTCTCTTTGTCTTGGGTACAACAAAGAAATTTTGATTAGTATTACAAGAATAAAATATTGATGATGGACTTTTAATTTGGAGAAGATAGTAGACATTATGTTCTACTTGACTCTAATAATGGATTGTTAATTCCGCTGCAATTATGGTTGAAAACTTTTATCATGTACCATATGTTCTAAATATCTGATTTATTACTGATGAAGATTATTGATAATTTAATTATCTTAAGTCATGATATTCTTTACTGGGCTATTTTTGCTCACCCTTTTGCTTCACCATTCTTTTCAAGTAATAAAATTTTAGCTGGGACTAGCAAAGAGAACATGGGTATAAAGTGGTGTTTTGAATTAGTCGCAATCCTAATCAACTTATGAAATGGTTTGGTATAATAATTGTATTGAGAACTTAAAATGTGTGTGACATATTTTATACATTATTTAATAGTTATATTTGGTGAACCAAATAGGGAAATGTGAACTCGAATTTGAAAGCATCAAAATACACTCCATTAGAATGAGGAGGACATAAATCTTCTCGTGTTCCTTTGGAGACTTGAAATATTTGTTGTTGTACTTTATATGGCATTGTAATAATTTGAGTATGAATATTTTTGTATTATATACGTTACAATATTTGTATTGAAACTCATAGTATATGTGTCGTCGTATTTTGCACGACAGTTCTATAGTTGTAATAGAAAAGTTAGCGTCAGTAGTGGTGTTATTTATGGCGACCCAAGATGGGTTGTGTGGACCTTTTTTGGGAGCGTCACATTTGGTATCAAAGCTTAGGGATATAATCTCTGGCAGATATCCGGGATTAGAACTAGGAGGGGAGAGATGAGTAATGTCCTTCGCTAGTGTGTGTGTGTGTGTGTGTGTGTCCTACCTAAGCTGGATTTTCTTACTTAAGTTGACTAATTGTGATATGTAAATTAACCTTTGTTTTGAAGCTGTATTCTAGAATGATATCTGAAATACAGGATATGAGCAATGAATGAATCATGGTACAGAGGAAATAACCTAGAAGTTAGAAATTGAAATCCTTATCTCTTCAGAATTTCAGGTACGTTCGTAAATTTCGGGGATGAAATTTCATAAGGTGGGTGATTGTAAAACCCCAAATTTTATAAAATAAAAGTCTAATTTAATTTATGATTATTATATTGAAATTGTAAAATGTTAAATTGATAAATGGTTAAACGAACATTTAATCGGATAAATGAGCTAATAAAAGAAGAGAAAATTTAACTATGATTGGTGTGGGCCCCATGGGCGGCTGAGTTAGGAGTATTATGGGGGGACAAGGAGATGTGGGAGACAAAGAAAGTAAGGGAAAGAAAAGAAAGGAAGAAAAGAAAGAAAAAGAAAGAAGAAAAGAGAAAAAGAAAGAAAGAGGAGAGAGAAAAAGAAAGGATGACTCCCATTCATATACTCCCTCCTGTAGCCCAAAATCTTCAGCAAAAATAAAACAGAGAGAGGGAAGAGAAGGAAGAGAGGAGAGATAGAGAAGAAGAGAAGAAGAAGAATAGAAGAAGGAGAAAGAGTATATGAAGAAGAAGTTAAGAAAAGGTATGTTTAAAAACCTTTGATTTATTCTTAGATTTAAGTTTTTATGGATTTTATATAAATAGTACATATTTATGTATGTATTGGATGATTTAAACTTGCTTAAACATGAATCAAATGAGAGAAATCTAGAAATCAAATGAATAACAAAATTTGGATGATTTCAAAAAAAAAATAGTTTACTACTTGATTTTGTAAAATCCATAAATCTTTGTGTATAATGAGTTAGGAGATGAGTCGTATATCAAAAGAAGGCCCTGAAAGTGTGAAATTAGAATCACTCAAAAATTCTTTGTGGATTTTTTGTGGTGACTGTTTAAATGAAACTGGTCCGAAGGACTCATAGTTGGAAAAAATTAGTTTTATTAAGCTCTATTCCGTGAGTTATGATTTTTAATCTGACCATTGGATCGTTGTAATTTTTAGATATGTTATGCATATATAACTTGAGTATATTTCCGCGGATTAATAAAGAATGAATACGAAGGGTCATTCATCATACATGCGGTAATCCGTGTAGATAGGTTACTCCCGCGGATTAATAAAGAATGAATACGAAGGGTCATTCACCATGCATGGGGTAATCCGCGTAGACAGGTTACTCCCACAGATTAATAAAGAATGAATACGAAGGGTCATTCACCATGCATGAGGTAATCTGCGTAGACAGATTACTCCCACAGATTAATAAAGAATGAATACGAAAGAAATAATACCCCTTACGAATACGAAAAGTAATATCCCTTACGAATACGAACAATAATATCCCTTACTAATATGAACAATAATATCCCTTACTAATACGAACAATAATATCCCTTACTAATACGAACAATAATATCCCTTATCTTAGTAGAAGATTGGATACTGCAATAGTGTAGTAGCAGAATACTCTTCTACTTTATCTCTTATTATCTCTCTATAGTTTTAGTGAATTCGTAAGAAATAATGAAGGAATGAGCTTCTATTTATAGGAGAATGGACTAAATAGTAACTAATTCACGAACGATCCAAATCGATTTACTATTAAAATGGACGGTCCATATTGATTTACTATTAAAACTTCAACTGGCGGTTCATATTGATTTACTATTATAACTTTAACCAATGGTCCATATTGATTTACTATTATAACTTCAACCAACGGTCCATATTGATTTATTATTATAACTTCAACCAATGGTCTAAAAAATTAGCACATCTCTCCATGGAATAATAAGTCAAACTTACAACAAACGCCTCATGACAAACCCCTCTATTTATATCAAAAAAATTGAATAAATAATTACCACAAATCACTTATCTCCAATCAACACATTTTTAATCTTTCAACAATTATTCATCATTTAATATTATAACTCACAATATTGATAACTAGATTGTTCTCAGGAAAGAGGAGGTTTTTCGATAAGGATTTCTCTTTACTGGCGTGCAATTAAATAACCAAACCCATTTCCTCGATAGAACTTCCTAGACATTTTCAATAATGCAAATAATAATATGAATAATTGTGTCATCTCAATTATTAATTTAATAATATAAAATATTGTGCAGATGATACTGTGATAATAATTGAACAAAACTGAGTGACTTCTTACGTAAGCATCAATAATTAGAGATACTGTGCAATACCGTGTGCTATTGTGCAACAACGCATATTAGTGTTCTTTTATCACTGAATATTTCAACAGTTTAACGGTAAAAGTCTTGTCGTTATTTTTATAAAGAGGTTATTTTTGTCGCTTTCTATATCCGACAGTTATTCCGTTATGTGGTCCACCAATGATTGTGTCGTCGTATGGATATTCCCCAACAAAAAGAATATTCTCTGACCAAACGAATATTTTATGACAACTTGCTTATTTTATAAAATTTTCACATATCACCCTTAACTTTAACCTTTTATCAATTTAACCAATTATTGAATAATAATTATAAGAAAAGTTGAATACTTTTATTCATAAAATTCGGGGTCTTACAAAAATAGCAGAGGAAACACATATTACCCCACTAAGAGTGTATCCACAGGTACCTTATCCTCAAAGATTTCAAAAGCACAATACGGACAAATAATTTGCCAAATTCCTTGAGGTATTCGATAAGTGTTTTTGTGACTTGGGTGTGAGCATCAATCTTATGCTATTATTCGTCTATACACAGTTGGGTCTACCAGCACAAAAGCCAATAAACATTTCTTTTCAACTTGCAGATAGGTCAGTTACTTATCCGAGAGGGATTGTGGAGGACATCCTTGTAAAGGTGGATAAATTTATCTTTCCAGAAAATTTTATCATTCTTGACTATGAAGAAGATAAAGACATTCCTATCATTTTGGGGAGACTGTTTTTAGCTACTGGGAGGACTCTCATTGAAGTGCAAAAAGGAAAAGTTACTATAAGAGTCCAGGATCAAGAAGTCACATTAAACGTGTTTAAAGCTATAAAGTTCCCTGCAGATGAAGAGGAGTGCTTTAGGATGGATGTAGTATAAAAAGTTATGGATGATGAATTTCTGAGAGTTATGCATAAAGATCCTTTGGAGACTACATTGATGGGGGATATTGAAATGGATGAGCTAGAATTGATTGAATATCTCCAATTATTTGATGCACTAATGATGAGTGGGATTTATACCCGCGAATAGGATCCTTTATTGCCTAAATAATTGCTTGATCTTCATAGATTTTATATAGTTTTTATATAATTATAGTATTATTTTGCTTAACTGATGTGTTGCAGGGCTTAATAGGTCTTTTCTAGCTTTCAGGGGACAAAATGGTCAATTTCCCTACATCAAGGCGCCAGACGCCAATGTCAGCTTAAACACGGCGCTTCTGATTGCCACTGCTCAATTGTGATGTCGCACGGCATCGCAGCAGCGCTACATTTTTTTCATGAACTCGCGCTGCAGCGTGACCTCCGGTGTCTTTGGTGTTGACGTGGCATTGTAGCGCCACCCTAAGCTATACTCCTCGCGCCACAATGTGGCCTCCGGTTCCCAGGTAAAGAGCTGGTGTTGACCTAGCTTAAAGCGAGGCCTGATATATATATATGTATGTGTGTGTGTGTGTGTGGAGAGAGGAGCCTCTGCAACACATATCATCAATTATCTCCCCCTTTGGGATAGTTTCTCTCTCCTCTTTTGTAATTTCTCTCTCCTCGTTTGTAATTTCTCTTTCTATCTCTTATGTAATGTCTGTAAATAGAGTTTAGCTAGAATAGGGAGAAGTTTGGGATTCCTTGGAGCACCAAGAGCAGTGAGCAATACGGATTGGAAAGCTTGAAAAGAGTGGAATTCTTGGAGACTGAAGAGCTTGACAGAGTTTATTCTTATCCATCTGTTTCCTTTGATTTTTTAATCCATAAATGTTGTCTTTATTGCCTACTTATACTTTGTTCAAGAGCTATGAACTAAGTATTGGCTCTAAGGTTATAAATGAACCCTTTATTAATTTGAATTGATCATCCTATCTCTTTGGTTGGCACCATATGGTTTGGTTTAATATATTCATGCTTTATGATTCTTGCTAAGACATTAGTGATGATTTTGGTAATCTATATGATGTTGAAAGAGGGATTTTAGATTTACACCTTAATATAATGGCATGTGATTATGAGTTGTTGACTTGTTTCGACGGCATAAGTTGTGTGTAGAATAGACATATATTTGTGCACCACGTGTGGCCTATTTGAGAACTTAATCTTTAAATCCTTGACATGGTTAAATAATATAAGCATGTGTAGGATTATCACCTAGCTTGGATGTTCTTCTCTGTTCTATTCCCTATCGGGTGGATCTAGAGAGGATATGTTTGTACATACCTCGACAGAGGTGTGTGAGAACTAGTGTGTTCTCGGTCGACAAACTGTCGTGACCACTAAGACAAAAGAGAGAAGGGTAGGAAGTTTGATGGAGCATAGCACACCAAGTGTTTGACAGAATGCCAGTGTAGGGTGAAGTTATTACCTTAGCTTGTAGTTCCTTCGGTACCATTCGTTATCCATTTACTTGCTTTGATAATTAGTTATAACTAGATTAATCACACTTCAATTAGTCTGTTCTTTGAATAAGACTTAAGCAATACAAAGTCGGTATTTGGTAAATATTAGTGATAGTTCCTCGTGGGTACGACACTTTCCTTATCCCTGTATTACTTGTTAGACTTGAATGCCAGTTGCGTGTGTTTAGTGATCGATTTTCCGACCAACAAGTTTTTGGGGCCATTGCCAGGGAACTATTATTCTAATATTGTCCAATATTGATTTTAATCAATTTAGTCTTAATTTGAATGTATATATATATGTATATATTATATATATATGGACGATCATTGTTATCAATGGTTTGTTGAGAGGATGACACTGTGACGCCCCCAAAACAGGTATACATCACCCATCTTGAGTTGCCAAATACATGGTATAGAATACAAATACAATCTTAAATATACAACATGAGCTATGAGTTTTAATACAAATATTGTCTTCTAGACAGTATTCAAACGCAAAATAAGTCGTCAATATAATTATTATCACACTATTTCATGGAATAGTGAGGACTACTAATGCTATCATTTGGACCATCACTCCGTTCCCCGACTAGTCCCTGCTACGTTCTCATTTCCTGAAGAGAACAATGAAAGCAAAACGGTGAGCTCAACTAGCCCAATAAGAAATATTATGGCTAAGATAACGCAGAATAAATTATCGTTAGCCTTCAACAGTGATAAACTGATACAATATAACAAACATGAAGTTTAACTACAGCGGAACAAGCAATCCATTAAAAGAGTCAAGTAGAGAACAAAATCTACTATCTTTTATGATTTAAAAGGTTTTTCATCACTTTTATGGCTGAGACTCAGCTTATTAAATAAACTACGTCATCCCTGCACTACGGCCAAGGATATTCATTAGTATCACGACCACAAATTATCCATGCACTACGGGCCAAGGATATTCGTGTTTTCATCAATGGTCATGATCATGCCAACAACAGTCCATCAATGCACTACGGGCCAATGAGGACTTTTACCACATCATTTGTAACATTACGGTCATGACTATACCAAATAATCCCTGGTCATAATCATACCAAGTCCATCTATGCACTACAGGCCACATATGACTTTCCACATAATATAAACATGAGGATGATGACAATGACATAATAATTCAATAAAACAAGTTCAATAATAAATTTTAAAGATTTATAAGTTAATTTATCCTGAACTCAAAAACGTCCAAATTGTCAACATGATACTGCTTTGTGGAGTAAAATTCAAGAATGCTCTAAAGAATATTTTCATGAAAAGATACTAGATGAAGCGCAAATATCCAGGATATTCTACGAATTTCATGGAGTATAGAAGTCAAACCTTTAACCAACTGAGTATAAAAGAATATATGAAACTGCAAATGGATTTTCGCCCACCATGCGGTAATCCACGTAGACAGATCATTTCCACAATTTAATAAGGAATGAATACAAAGGATCATTCACCATGCATGTGGTAATCCACATATACAGGTTATTCCAACAGAATATTAAAGAATGGAATAACAGAAGAATTCACCATGCATGCGATAGACCCACACACAAAGTTATTCCCAAGTAATAATAAAGAATGGAACCAGTCATGCAAAAAATCCGCATGCATGGGATATTCCAAATGTAATAATAAAGAATGGAATAACAATAGAATTCACCGGGCATGCGATGGATCGCATGCATGTGTTATTCCAATAGAATAATAAATAATGGAACTGTGTCATGCGTAATACGCACAAACGTGGATATTCAATAGAATAATAAAGAATGGAATAATGAAGAATTTCACCATGTATGCGGTATTTCGAGATGACAAAGTTATTCCAACATAATAATAAATAGTGGAACTGTGTCATGCGTAATACGCATGACGCATATGATATTCCAAATGTAATAATAAAGAATGGAATAATGTAAGAATTTCACCATGTATGCGGTACTTCGTATAGACAGGTTATTCCAACATAATAATAAAGAATGGAATAACAATAGCTCTTTTCATGAAAATGAAAGAAATAATACCCCTTACCTTAAAATAAAGCTTGATACTGGAATAGAGAGGTAGCAGACTTCTCTTCTTCTTTCTTTTTATAATTTCTCTCTATAATAATTGCTCTATAGCTTTAGTGAATTGGTGAGAAATGAAGGAAGAATGAACTTCTATTTATAGAAAAATATAGTTTTGATAATTGCACGTTTTGGGGCTCGAAATATTACAGTACAATACCTCCAACTTTTCTTTCATTTTTAATTTAGTCCTGCAAGTATTATCAAACTTGCACCACCTCCCCTAATAGTAAATAATGTGAATCAATAGTTCAATCGTATGATTCAATAGTTATAATCATGTGAAAATACGAATTACAGTATAGTACCTCCATCTATACCTCCATTTTTAACTTAGTTATGCAAGTATTATCAATCTTGCACCAACTCTCCTAATAGTACAAGAATGTGATTCAATAGTACACACATGTGAACAAATAGTTATATAAGCATATGAATTAGTAGCAATTAATTGCTCATTTATCCGATTAATTACCCAATTTATCAATATAACCCCCAGACATCAATTATCATCGGAATAAATGTCGATTTCCACAAACACTAATAATCCCAACACAATGGAACTAAAAAATTCATCTTTAATCAACACGAACTTATTCATCATTAAGATTATAACTCACAATATTTAACAACCAGGTCGTTCTCAGGAAAAAGGGGGCTTTCCGATAAGGATTTCTCCTTATTGGTGCGTAATTAGATGACCAAACCTCTCCTTGATAGAACTTTTAGACATTGTAAATATTGCAATTTAATAATATGAATAACTTTGTCGTCTCAATTATTGATTTAATAATATATAAAATATTATGCAGATGATATTGTGACAATAATCGAATCAATAATATGAGAGATATGATGCAGAATTCATGTAGCAATAATCGAGTATAACTAAGTGACTTCTTACATAAGCATCAATAATCAATACCGTGCTACTACGCAACCACGCCAGACATCATACTTTTTTACTACCGGGTAGTTCAGCGGCTTTTTAAACAGAACACTTTCGCCGTTATTTTTATAAAAAAATAATTATGTCATTTTCTAACTACGACAATACTTCTGTTGTGGGGTCCACCAATGATTGTGCCGTCGTACGGATATTCCCCAATAAAAAGAATATTCCCGGACCAATCGAATATTATATAACCACTTGTTTACTTTGCAAAATTTGTAAATATTACCCATAACTATAACATTATATTATATCCACACCATAATATTAAAAAATATATTTCGAGAGAAATTAATCTTTATTCATAAAAGTTGGGGTCTTACAGGCACAACCAAGATCAAAAGAAGGACTTGAGCTATTGGAAGATCACATTTCAAATCTCTTGAGGTTTTCTGACAATCTTGAGTGTCACTCCACTCAGTCTGCCTACTATCAGGAACGAGCTGACACTGAACCGATTTATTATCATCCAAACTGTCAGGGTTATCAAAACTCTTGGGACTACAGTCAAGAGCAGTATCATGATCTGAATCATTCCTATCCGAATCAATTTGAATATCAGTCTCCGCTGCAATATAAGGTGACAACTAAACCCAATGAGAGTTTTTTGTATACTCAACACGAGAAGAAGAGAAAACGCTTGAAGAGCTCCTCACCAACTTTATAGAGAGATATGAGGTTCGAATGGTGAGCCAAGACGCCGAATTGCAGAGCCTCAAAAGTCAATTGGGGAAACTCATCAATGCCATCACAAATCCACCACAAGGCAATCTCCCGGTCATAATTGATCTCAACGACGAAAGTAGAGCATTGCACGGTGGATACAAAAGGAAAAGGCGATGAGTCTCACAAAGTTGTTAAGGGAGATGTCAAGGTGCAAATTGACCATACTATGGAGTCTAAAGTAGGAGAAGAAAGGATAAACAGTGGTTATATTGTCAAGACTAATGAAAAGTTGGACACCACGCTCACGATTGTGGAAACCCTAGAGGGACCACTAGCGCACAAGGATCGATTTCAGATTGATGAAAAAGGTGAATTATTGGATAATTCTAGCAGTGAAAGATTCTTCGTGCTGATGGGTAAAGAAAAGGGGGGTGACCAATCATCCATGTCTGCCATAAATTTAAAGGAGTTGACAAATAGGCGGCATAAAATGGTCATTTTTGCATATGAGTCGGACTGAACGGCAATAGAATAGTCAATCCAACGACTTTAAAACAAGTGCTTGGTAGGGAGGCAATCCCATCTCAGTATAAATTTCATCTGTTTTTCTTTACTTATGTCTAGTTTACTTTGTGTCTTTTCCTTTTAGTTGTTAACATAGCTGCCAGTATAAGTATTAATGTTTTTATGGCTGTAGGAAAGAGGCAGAATGTTATTTAATATGTTGTATTATTTATATATAGTCGTTAGAGTTATAATAGAATTATGTTGTTTGTAATAATGTATGTTTTCCTTTGTAGTATATTCTCGTATCCCTGTCTTGGCATGTGCAGAAAATAGGTAGAAAACATTTAATGAAGGTCGGCGCTGCAGAGCTAGATTTTGCACTACAGGCCGAGCTGCAGCGCCAAGGCATTTTCTAAATTTCACAAACTCGCGCTGTAGCGCCATCAATGTGCTTATGCCTCGCATCGCAATGTCATAAACGAGCCCAGGCTACTATTTTCTCGTGTCGCAGCGCCCCTCAACAAAGCAATACCTGCGTCGTAGCGCCACAAACGAGTTTTCATTTTTAAAAATACAATGAAGCCAGCAAATTAGACCACTACTCGCCAGCTCTCTAGATAGACCTCGATAGCTTAAGCCAAACCAACCATCGCCCCACCCCAAAGCCCTAGCAGTCGATCGAGTAACACATCTCAAACCACCATAACAAACCGAGAGCCTTTAATTGCTTGTCAGAGCTAGAGCCAAGACTGTTTCTAACCTAGGGTTTTAATTTAAAGGTAAATTGGACTTATTCTCAGCAAGTAGTTGTCTTTTTCTATGATTTCCTTGTTTGGGTTTGGTTTTATCTGTGATTTGGGGTGTTTTCCACTGACAAAAATTTGGATAGAGCAGTAACAAGCAAAGGGCTATCTAGTTTGGTTTACAGTAGCGCTTGCAAGGTGTTTGATAAATTGCTTGAGAGAAAAATTTGATTGTCTGGGCTAAAAATCAATGGGCTTCATTGGGGATTAGTTGACCATTGCTTTAGGGGGTGTTTTTGTTCAAACTGATTGCTGAAATCTAACATGGCTCCAAAGAGGCAATGACTTAGCGTCGGCAGTTCCTCATCCGCAACACCACAGGCTTTGGATAACGCCAAATTCGTTATCAAAAAGGCATGGAAACGGTACAAGAACTCCTTTCCCCAACGAAACTTGATTTCTGAACGGGGGTTGAGGCCAGATAAAACAAAGGATGGCGAGCACCCAAGCCAGCCATCATATTCGTGGTTTATGAGCTCTATGCAAATGCCAGTGCCGAAGGTCCTGCTCTTGTTCAAGTCAGGGGCCGATCAGTGGCGTTTGGAATCTAAGCTATCAATGCACTTTTTGCGACACCTAGCTATGAGGGCAGGGACTATATGGAGCAGGGGCTTCGCAGCTATGACTTGGACGATATTTTTAGGAGGCTCTGCAAGCCCGGGACAACATGGAAAACCTATGACATGATGGGTGAGAAGATCAATTTCCTGCATCAGGCACTCAGTCGCTATGGGAAGGCGTGGTTCAGTTTTATATGTGCCAACATGATCCCTACTCGTCACCTTAGCGACGTGACTAAGGATAGAGCGATCCTATTATTCGATATTATCATGGGTCTGGACGTGGATATCAGAGTTCTCATTTATGAGTCCATCCTGAAGGTGATAAAGAGTACCACCTCTGCGGGACTTCCACATCCATCCATGATCACCCGATTGTGCAAGCAGACAGGTATTCATTTGGGACCAGAAGAGATAGCTTTGCCACCCATATCAGTCATCGACCATCAAGTCATCTCACGCGTCAATGTATGGGAAGGGGCTGCTTCAGATGGCAGAGGTGAAGGGTACGGACCAACCACTAAGTTGCATCCTACATCAGAGGCCGGACACTCGCAGCCATCAGACGATGGCTCATCTTCACAAGGACTATTAGCAGAGATTATGGCCTCTCTGACCTTTTTACATCAGAACCAAGATGCCAATGCTAAGAGGCAGCAAAGGCACATAGCGGCCGATTGGCGAGGCGGTGACATCGCGATGCAAGATTAAAGTCGAAATGGGGTCAATACTATCGCGAGCATCTACATCGCTTATAGTGGCGAGGATGCTGAGTTCACGCCATTCCAGTTCCCAAAGCCTCCTGTTTTCCCACCATACCCTCCACCATCACCACCCGTAGAAGTTGACGAGGAGAATGATGATGTCGAGTGACCAGACTTCAGGGAACCCCTCTTGTATTGATTGATATATGCTTAGCAATGAGGATATTGCTCATTTTAAGTTTGGGGGTAATATAATTTTTCTGTCTGATTCTGTCTACTACTATGATAGGTTGCCATATCTTAGTATTTTGCTTATGTTTTTATCTAGTACTGTAGTGCAGTCATGTATGAACTGCGTTTTGGACTTTATTTTGGGTTTTATTAGCCTTTGGTATTATGTTTTGGTATTATTTTGGATGGATGCCATGAACAGTTTTTATTATTATAATTGGATGTTTTGATTATTATCAGCATGTTTGTTTGGTTTATAGCCATCTTTTTGGGGCTTATACAGATTTTTATGCTTGTGCCATGTTAATGGTGTTATTACCCTATTTTGACCTATTATTATGCAAGGGTTTTATATAATTTATTAATTTTTGATTGTGGCTAATGAAAAGCGCCAAGTGATTATGTCTATCTCTTAGAGTCATGTCAAGCATGTGTGAGCTAAGGGTTTATTTAGTCGATAAGTTAAAACAGTTATTGATCCATCCTTCTTAAGCAAGCATTGACCAACTGTTTTAACTAGTTATATTTCGAATTTAATTTACGTGTTTATTTCTTTGAGAATTTGTTCACTCTTTCAAATAGTCATGATTACAAGGTAATAAAAGACTTCGACGCTTATACAGTTTCGGATCTTGGATTCTGGCATGTTGTTATATATATATATAATATATATATATATATAAGAAGAAAATTAATAAATATTAAAAGTCGTGCAGTGGGTCGAGATGGAGCGTAAAACGCACTTGCCCATAAACGCAGGCCGATGTTGAGATGGAGCTTAAAATGCACTCACCTAATAATCTTTGAATTTCCTAAAGTCTAATTTGGCTTAAGTTGATTACGTGGCCTTTGTTTCTCGAGTTATTAGATTCATAGGGGTGTTCTACACCTAGTGCCCTAAAGTCATCTGGCTTGGGAGTTATTGATCAAAAGCTCATTAATGGGTAGCTCTGAATAGCCTAAGGTAATTAAGGACTGTTTGAGTCAGATTTTACTGTCTTCATGCTAGAGCCTTTTGATCCTTTATTGTATTTGTGTCCTATTCTTAATGCTTGTTAATTGTTCAAGTGTAAAGTGAGCATATTGTTATTAACAGTCGACTGTGTGAATTTAATTTGAGCTATGATTAGTTAGGATGGTTGGTCTTCACATACACACATAGAATGGATCGAATACAGTCTTATGCTTGAAATTGAATGAACCCTTATTCATATCTGTGTTGGTCCTATTCTCTGGGAGTAGCTATGATTGAACTTAGAAGCCATGATGCTATTATTATTTTTTTATGTATGTTTTACCATTGTTATTTTTATGTTGGATAGTTTGCTTGAGGATAAGCAAAGACTTAAGTTTGGGGGTATTTGATGTGTGGGATTTATACCCGCAAATCGGATCCTTTATTGCTTAAATAGTTGCTTGATCTTCATAGATTTTATATAGTTTTTATATAATTATAGTATTATTTTTCTTAACTGATGTTTTGCAGGGCTTAACAGGTCTTTTCTAGCTTTCAAGGGGCAAAACGGTCAATTTCCCTACACTACGCTGCAGCACCAATTCTAGGCTTAAACCTGGCATTGCAGCTCCCCAGCCTGTTCAACTGTGACGTCAGCATGGCGTTGCAGCGCCATAGTTCCTTCATGAACTCGCGCAGCAGCATGACCTCTGGTGTCTTTGGTGCTGACGTGGTGCTGTAGCGCCACCCTAAGTTGTACTCCTCGCGCTGCAGCGTGGCCTCCGGTTCCCAGGTAGTAAAGAGCTGGTGTTGACCTAGCTTAAAGCGAGGCCTGATATATATAAATATGGAGAGGAGCCTCTGCAACACATATCATCAGTTATCTCCCCCTCTAGGATAGTTTTTCTCTCCTCTTTTGTAATTTCTCTGTCTATCTCTTATGTAATGTCTGTAAATAGAGTTTAGCTAGAATAGGGAGAATTTTGGGATTCCTTGGAGCACCAAGAGCAGTGAGCAATACGGATTGGAAAGCTTGAAAAGAGTGGAATTCTTGGAGACTGAGGAGCTTGACAGAGTTTATTTTTATCCATCTGTTTCTTTTGATTTTGTAATCCATAAATGTTGTCTTTATTGCAACTTATATTTTGTTCAAGAGCTATGAACTAAGTATTGGCTCTAAGGTTATAATGGAACCCTTTGTTAATTTGAATTGATCGTCCTATCTCTTTAGTTGGCACCATATGGTTTGGTTTAATATATTCATACTTCATGATTCTTGTTAAGACATTAGTGATGATTTTGGTAATCTATATGATGTTGAAAGAGGGATTGTAGATTTACACCTTAATATATTGGCATGTGATTATGAGTTGTCAACTTATTTCGACGGCATAAGTTGTGTGTAGAATAGACATATATCTGTGCACCACATGTTGCCTATTTGAGAACTTAATCTTTAACTCCTTGACATAGTTAAATCACATAGACATGTGTAGGATTATCACCTAGCTTGGATGTTCTTCTCTGTTCTATTCCATATCAGGTGGATCTAGAGAGGATATGTTTGTACATACCTCGACAGAGGTGTATGAGCACTTGTGTGTTCTCGGTCGACAAACTTTCGTGACCACTAAGACCAAATAGAGAAGGGTAGGAAGTTTGATGGAGCATAGCACACCAGGTGTTTAACAGAATGCTAGTATGGGGTGAAGTTATGACCTTAGCTTGTAGTTCCTTCGGTACCATTCATTATCCATTTACTTTCTTTGATAATTAGTTATAACTAGATTAATCACACTTCTATTAGTCTGTTGTTCGAATAAGACTTAAGCGATACAAAGTCAGTATTTGGTAAATATTAGTGATAGTTCCTCGTGGGTACGACACTTTCCTTATCACTATATTACTTGTTAGACCGCGTATACATGTGCGTGTTTAGTGATCAGTTTTCTGACCAACAACTACCAAAATTGAACAAGTTTAAAGTATCATTTGAGCCACTAAAAAGTTCAGATAAATCTTCAGACTGTTTGAGGCAATCCTTAAAAGTACCTCCAACATTTGAGCTCAAACCACTACCTTATTATCTCAGGTATGCATACTTAGGCGAATCAAATACTTTAACTGTTATTATTGCATCTGCACTAACCACATTTTAAGAAAGTAAGTTGATCAGAGTCCTAAGAGAATTTCATAATGCTATTGGATGGACAATTGTTGATATCAAGGGAATTAGCCCTTCATTTTTCATCTATAAAATCTTTATGGAGGATGATAGCAAGCCTATAGTGGAACAAAAAAAAGGTTAAATCCTGTCATGAAAGAAGTGGTCAAAAAAGAGATATTGAAATGGTTAAATTCTGCGATAATTTACCCCATCTCAGACAGTTCATGGGTGAGTCCTGTGCAATGTGTGCCTAAGAAAGGTGGGATGAGTGTGGTTAAAAATGAGAATAACGAGTTGATACCAACACGGACAGTGACGGGTTGGAGAGTGTGTATGGACTACAAGAAGCTCAATAAAGCAACTGGGAAGGATCACTTTCCACTACCATTCATTGACCAGATGTTAGAAAGACTTGTTGGACACAAGTATTACTGGTTGCTTGATGGATATTCTGGGTATAATCAATTTGTCATAGCTCCTAAAGACCATGAGAAGATAACTTTCACTTGTCCTTACGGTACCTTCGCATTCAAATGGATGTCATTTAGGCTTTGCAATGCTCCTGTTACATTTCAAAGATGCATGATGGCTATTTTCTCATACATGGTCGAGAAGAATTTAGAAGTCTTCATGGATGACTTCTCGATTTTTGGGGACTCATTTGACAGTTTTTTGGAAAACTTGGTCCTGGTATTGAGACGCTGTGTGGACACGAAATTAGTGCTTAATTTACAAGAAGGGATTATTCTTGGGCATAAAGTTTCAGCAAGGGGATTAGAAGTTGATAAATCCAAATTCGAGACTATTTAGAATCTTCCACCGCCTACATCAGTAAAAGGCATTCGAAGTTTTTGGGACATGCCGGTTTCTACAGAAGATTTATTAAGGATTTTTCTAAGATTACAAATCCCTTGTGTAGTCTACTGTAGAAAGATGTTCCGTTTAGATTTGACGAGGATTGCTTGGCAGCCTTTGATCTCCTGAAAAAGAAGTTGACATCAGCACCAGTAATTGTGGTACCAGATTGGACCTTACCATTCGAATTGATGTGCGACGCCAGTGATTACGTTGTAGGGGATGTGTTGGGTCAGAGAAAGGAAAGGATCTTTCATGTGATATAATATGCCAGCAAGACTCTATCTAATGCTCAGTTAAACTACACAACCACTGAGAAAGAGCTATTAGCAGTTGTATACACCTTTGACAAGTTTAGATCTTATCTCATTGGAACAAGAGTGGTAGTTTACACAGATCATGCTGCCATCAAATATTTGATATCAAAGAAAGATGTAAAGCCCAGGTTAATCAGATGGATTCTTCTTCTTCAAGAATTTGATTTAGAATTTTGAGACAAGAAGGGGACAGAAAATGTAGTTGCTAACCATCTTTCTAGACTAGTGAGTTAAGAGCGGGATAAAAAAGATAAAGTAGTGATCAACGAAAACTTCCCTGATGAACAACTATTGACAATAACTTCAGAAATTCCATGGTTTGTCGACTTCGTCAATTACCTAGTAAGTAATGTGCTTCCTCCAGACTTGACTTGGCAACAGATGAAGAAATTTTTGCATAACGTGAAAAGATACATGTGGGATGAGCCATTCTTGTTTTGGTAGTGTGCAGATCGTATGATTTGCAGGTGTATCCCATATAGTGAGATAAATAGTATTTTGTATGCATGCCACTCTTCACTATAAGGAGGCCACTATGGGACTGAGAGGACTGCAGCAAAAGTGCTTCAAACAGGGTTCTTTTGGCCCATATTATTCAAGGATGCCCATCAGTTTGTTAAAATTTATGATAGATGCCAAAGGGTGGGTAACATTTCCAAACGCAATGAAATGCCACTAAACTCAATTTTGGAAGTGGAAATCTTTGATGTATGGGGGATAGACTTTATGGGACCATTTACATCTTCTTTCAACAACCTCTACATTCTTTTATCAGTTGACTACGTCTCAAAATGGGTGTAATCTAGTTCTTTATCAACTAACGATGCCAAGGTTGTCCTAAATTTTCTTCAAAAAAATATCTTAACCCGTTTTGGTACCCCAAGAGGGATAATTAGTGATGAAGGGAATCACTTCTGTAACAAATACTTCACAGCTTAACTAGCTAAGTATGGGGTGAATTATAGGATTACTACAGCTTATCATCCCTAGAAGAGTGGTCAGACAGAAGTCTCTAATCAGGAAGTGAAGAGAATTTTAGAAAAAATTGTAAATCCATCAAGGAAGGATAGGTCTATGAAGCTGGATGACGCACTTTGGGCATACAGGACTGCATATAAGACACCCATCGGTATGTCACCTTATCAGTTGGTATATGGTAAGGCATGCCACCTTCCCGTGGAGTTAGAGCATAGAGCATATTGGGCTATCAGGAAGTTAAATTTCAATATCTCAGCAGCAGGTGAAAAGAGGCTCCTACAACTTAATGAACTTGATGAATTTTTCCTGCAAGCATATGAGAATTTGAAACTGTATAAGGAAAAGGTAAAAAGGTGGCACGACCAGAAAATCATCAAAAGGAAGTTTGAGCTAGGACAGACAGTGCTTTTATTGAATTCTAGATTTAAACTATTCCCTGGAAAACTCAAGTCACGTTGGTCGGGACCTTTCATGATAAAGATTGTATTTCCACACGGGGCTGTTGAATTAGTGGGAAAAAATTAAGAGCAACCTTTCAAATTCAATGGTAAGCGTTTGAAGCATTATTGGGGAGGCATAATTAACCTCCAAAAATCCTCAATTTCCTTTGCCTCTCCATAATTGAACAGCGAGATAGTCAAGCTAAACGACTTTAAACAAGCGCTTAATAGGAGGCACACCAGTCACTCGCTCTCTCTCCCCCCTTGTTAAAGTCTCATAATATATCCTATCTATTCTCCCTCTTGTTTAATTGTAATACCCGAGAATTTTATAAATTAGAAATAAAAGTGTTTGAATATTTATTTTGAACACATATATATTTTGGTGTGTCATGAAATGTGAGAATGCAAATTTAATTGAATCAAGTATGAGGTAATTGAGAAATGTGATAATAATGATGATAAACTTAAGTAAGCTTAAGTGTTCAGCCTTGTGTGGCATAATTAATTTCTTAATTGGATTAATTAAGGGATGATTTAATAATGTATTGGACCTATTGTTATACTAAGCCCAATGAGAATAATGGGATATGTCTAATGTGTTAGGAATTATGGACTAAGTAGTTAGGATGGCTAGAATTGATAATTAAGCCAAAGTGTATATGTAAGTATCCATGACCCAAGGTGAATTATGTCAGGAGCCCAATAGATATTAATTGGTAGAGCCCAATGTGTAATGGAAATAATTAAGATGTAAGTATACATATATATATATATATATATGGGTGTGTATATATATATAGGTATAGATAACTGTATATATATAGGTGTAGGAAGCATAAGCTAGCATAATGTACAAAAGGTAAAATAAAAATGCAACATGTGTGTAATAGATCCCCTATGGCCAAATTTTTGCCCCCATTAGAACCAAATGCTGAAAATTTTGCTTAGTTTTTGAAGATTAGTCCATGTGATGCAATCATGAAGAAGTACAAGATTTGGTGGGGACTTGGTAGCCCTTTTACCAACTAAAATTTTACCAATGGTTATTAACTATTGGGTGTATAAAATACAAGCATTATACATGTATTTGGTACATGAGTTTGTTCTATAAATAAGTAATTCTAAGTTCATTTGCAAAGGTTGCTTCCATTTGCTAAGTTCTAGTATAGAGAGTTAGAGAGAAATTGAGGGAAGTAGAAGAAACCTAGATGAACTCTTGCACTTTGGTGGTTCAAGAGGAGTTCAAGAAGAAGGTGGAGAAGTCCTTAAGCTTTGTTGCTAGAAGAAAAGAAGTGATTCAAGAAGGTAAGTTCATAACCTAGCTTTAGTTTTTGTAAGACAAGTTGGTATATATGTAGATATAAGTAAGAAACGCATGCTTGATTATGGGAGGTTTGTGTGTTGTGTGATCATGATGGATCCAAAAGTATAAGGATGAGTATTGGAAGGAGTATATGTGATATACATGTCTTGTATGAGATAATAAAACCAAATGAATAAGAAAAATGCATGTGAACATGAAACCTAGCTTAGTATGCTTGAAATTTTGATAATTTTGATTAAAATGTGTAAGATATGTGTATAATCATAAAATCTTATATTAATTATATATGAAATACAATCATAACCCAAGTGGAATCATCAGATTCGGACGTAAAATGAACTCGTAGCAAAACAATTGGTAAAATATATCCAAGTTTGAACCCTAGCTTGGAAAAATCAATAATTTGATTAAATAAATATTTTGGAAAATTGTTCAAGATATCAAATATTGAAGATATTTAAGTTTATGAGATAATGGAAGTGTTTTGAACTCATTTGTATATAAAATGAACAAGTTATGGAAGATTGAATCAAAAAAGGTCAAAAAAATCAAAATGTTGAAAAATCAGATTTTCAGATTCTGCTGGGGAGTGTCTAGACGCTCAACCCAAGCTTATTTCAAGCGCTAGGCCTTTTTCTGAGTTGGGTCGGTCCGGTTCGGGTCGGGTCAAATGGGTCAAAGCTTTTTTTAAGATAAACTGAGATAAAATAAGATTAATAACAAGATAAAATAAAATAATAATTAATATTAATTGTGAGTTACTAATAAATAATTAAAATGATATTTTAATTGTACATTGGTAATTACATTGGCTTAGATTAACCAATTAAAATAATAGTAAGGATTATTTTAAATATGGTTTAATAAATTATATACAATTAAAGTAATATTAAAGATTTATTTTAATTGTAAAGATTATTTTAAATTGAATGATAATTGTGAATTAATTATGGATTAATGAAGAAAAACAATTAAATAATATTAAAAGTTTTTATTGTGAACTAATAACTCTAATTATAGATTAATCAAATAAAATAGTAACTAGATTATTTTATTTTTGGACTAATAAAATACTGAATAATTATTAAGAAAATTATTTAAAGAGTGATTAAATAATACTAAGTAAAGTAAGAATAATTTATTTATGTAATGAGACAAGGATAAATAAAATAAAGTGAACAATTGATTAAACAAGTAAAATAATAAAAGGATTATTTTATTTGTGGTAAATGAAGTAATTGTGTATTGTGAAGGTTAATGAATAGTAATTAAGGAAAATTACTTAAAGAGTAATTAAATAATAACAAGTAAAGTAAGAATCATTTATTTGTATATGAATAAATAAATTAAATTGTGAACCATTAATTAAACAAGTAAAATGATAGAAGATTATTTTATTTGTAGTAAATAAAGTAAAGACTAATAAATAGAATGAAGAGAGTGATGAATAAAGTAATGATTAATTAAATAGATTGATTTGAAAATCTTAATTATATGAGGTATGTGATAGATCAATTAGATTTATATGAGGAAAAATTATAGAGATTAACTGTTAGAATGACTATGATAAACATAGGTTATTCAAAGGATAAGAATTCAAGGTCGGATATAATCAACAACTCAAGCAACTTCCCTAATTCTTACACTGTATATATATTGTATAATCCGAATTGTTATCATATCAACCATATTTATATCGAGCAAATATCTATTACTATTCGGAAATCATTTGTGTACCTTGACGTTGTTGCCAACATTGAACTTATCGTTCTTAAATGCATTATAAAAGTTGTATCAGCCTTTGATTCGGCTAAACTATTATCATATGTTAGAAAGCTATCCAAACTAATTGACTTGGTGCAGACTCTCGTCAATCTACTGAGATGAACAACCCTCATTGAAGGGGAAATTATATAATTATCGGGAAACCGGCGTGCGCACATACTAGCATGTTTAAATGTTATGCATAACGTAGGGTATTTTAGGTTGATCACCTATTGTACTCGTTTATATTGGATTTACAGTATAATATTGTTAATTCTAGCAAGAGTTCTTAGTCCCTAGTGACTGCTTAATGTTCATTCTTATTGAACCCTAAAATAATTAAACCTTTAAATCTTGTCGATATCCTTCAGTCTATAGCGACACTTATTGAGAACTATTGATACTTATTGTTATTCTTAAACTATCATTTACTGTTATACCTTTGAGATTCAAACTTTATAATTATTTATTCTTATTACTATATTATTTGCTGGGCAAACTTGTTGCTCATTCTTGCTTCCCTAAAAACATTACAGTTAAGGCAGAGCAAGGCGGTACTTTAGAAAAAGACAAAGGAAAGGGCAAGGCTACGGAATAGCTTAGTCCTTTAAGGGTAGGAGAACTATTATGATTATTATAATGATGTATTAAGGAATGATTAACTTATGTTTACGTTTAATTATTGGAACGTTGTAGTAATGGTCACGAGACCTTGGGACAAGAATATTTATGTTATTACAATGTAAATTATTTTATTATTTTGTTGTTAATGATTTAGTATGATATTAGAAGTTGCACGTGATGCACCGAATTCAAGATATGAGTGTCCGAATTTGGGGGTGTCAATTAATTCTTACAGTTAATATGAAATCATTCTCCTCCCTCTTTGTTTAATTCTAAACACTTTATTGATGAGTCCATTTTTGATAGTATTAATCAGTCTCAACATTGCATTTTTGATAAGATATAGTGAGTGTTGATAATGCATTTTTGCTTGAATGTAATAAAGTTTGATATTTAATCTTTGGTGTCTTTTCATAGGTAAAATTCAAGTGTTAGCGATTGAGGAAAATATCAGTGTTATTGCTTGATTACGCATTAAGGTGCGAGGCGGTCTTGCCGTAGTGCCTCGACACAAGTCGCTTTTTTACAAAAATAAATCAAACGTGACTTCTGTTATTCCACTACATTTCAAACTCGGTAATTGTAAAGTCATTTCTCTCCTATTCTGAACAGAACTCTAAGCTCTCTCTTTCGTTTTCAAATTCCTCAGTCCATCTCCCATTCAACTTCTACACTCCCTCTCTCTCTCCTATATAAACCCTAGCTATACTCTCTCTTCAACCAAGCATTTATTCAGAGCTCTGCAAAGACAAAGTTTTGGGGGTTTACATAACATCTACTCGATTAAAGGATTGAGTGAGACTTGGGAATCAATTACTCTGTAGCTATGCCAAAGAGAGTTTGAACTCCATCATTGCCTTCATCTAGTAGTAGCGATGATGGTGCAGAGAGTAGTCGTGATGTATTGGACGCCAGTAAGTTTTTTAATCTACAGGAATAACACTACTATTCCGATGTATTGGTGTACAAGTATTTTTTGTTAGAGAGGGGTCTGAAACCCGACAATGAGGATGGGAAGGTAAGGGAAATGATTAGAAGGAAAGGATGGGCGTTGTTTATGCGAACTCCTATGGCAGTTATCCGGGAGTTTTATGCTAATGCAAGGGAAGTTCGGAATGGTTTATCATTTCTGCATGGAAATCAAATTTTATACTCCAGACAAAGTATTAAAGAGTTATTCCACTTACCCATCACTACAGATAATGATCTTGCCTGGGTAGATGATATGCGAGACGGAAAGGAATTAGACAAAATTGTTGAAGAGTTATGCAATTAAGGAACGATTTGGGTTACAAGGCAAGGGACCACTTAGAGGCTTCATTTTCTACATACTACACTTAGTCTCTATGGGAAAGCATGTTACAACTTTATTTATGCTAATTTGATGTCAAATCGTCATCAAAATGATGTCACTAAAGAACGAGCAATTCTATTATATGGCATTGTAAAGGGAAAACTAGTTGATGTAGGCTATATCATTTACCAATTAATTCAGCGCTATTTGCGAGAGAACACATCGGGTGGCATCCCTCGTGCCTTAGTTATTACATGTTTATGTGCCAAGACCGATGTGGAGTGGGATATTTAGTCTTTAAAGTTGCCCATGAGTGACATTGACCATGCAACTATCAAGAAATATAAAGTGTGGGAAGGTGCTCCATCACATCCTCAAGGTCTCGGCTTCAGCCTAAAAGACAAAGAGGAGAGTGAAGAAGATGATGAAGAAGAGCTAGAGCCACATCCCATGGAGGCCCCACATCCTCACCATGCCAGGAAGGATAGAGAGATACATCACCTTCAGCGGCGAATGGATGCTGTAAGAACCTTAATTTTTAGAAAATATTAAAATAGGAATTTAGTAAATAAAATTCTTAAGGCATGAGAAGGGTTCGAATAAGAATATATGTGAAAGCCCCAAATTCGGGTCCCAAATCACCACAGATCTGATACAATCATTCTATAACTATTGCGAAAGATATAAACATAAATTGTTTATACAATACACTTTACACACTATTCCCCAAAATTGAGTAACCTTAACTTATACACAAATCATAACTTATTTGACTTACAACAACATTAATATACAATACTTATATAAACTTAACTACACACATAAATTTAAAGCTGGATATGTCTTTAACTTTTCTTTGTATCCGAAGCATTCACCTTAATCTACAATGTTTTATCATGATATAGCAAGGGTGAGCATGAAAGTTGCCCAGCAAGTTTAAATTTATTTAAGAATATATCATGATTGAAAGAGTCTGAATAATAAGCTGGCTATAATTCATCAATATAGTTATGAATTAGCGCGAACAAACTTTTGACTGAACAAATATTTAACATGAACAAATATATATGGACCGACGGTAATGAAGGTGATCAGCCTTTCATACCTGACTTATACATGCAATATGTACAGAGTACAATTCTACATGGCAATCAGCAATGATTAACCATAAGCATATCTGAATGAAACAACTCTTAGTAGAGTTAAGTAAAACTTGCATGAACCATTGATTACCGCTACGCAATTTATATCGCTTTATCCGAAGACCTAATATTAGTAATATAGATCTCCAATATTAGAATAATATCATCACAATATAATACTATTATATATATATACATAGAATAACCTAAACACATAACACATAATGTAAGACCCCAACTTATTATTAATGAAATTTAATTTTCTCTATTTATTATTTTAAAATAGTAAGGGTTGATTTGATTAATGTGGATAGTTAGGGGTAAAATACGCAAATATTTCAAAATAAGCAAGTGGTTATAAAATATTCATTGTTATTGGGGAATATTCGTTTGGTCGTGGAATATTAAATGCGTGGGAGGAATATTCGTATGCGACGGCAGTAGCGACCATGCATGGGCCCCATAACGGAAAGCGATTGGATGAAGAAAACGACAAATATAAGTGGTTTAAAAATAATCTGCGTAGTTATTACAGATTATCTTTGTTAAAAAATACCGGTGGTTAAAACACAAGAGCACACCGGTATTGCACCAATTATTGATTCTTACGTAAGAAGGCACTACTCAATAATAGTTACGATGAATTCTTGTTCAAGTATTTTATTGATTTAATAATTCTTTGCGTTGATATTTTATATTATTGTTGTTTTGATAATTGTCATTATACGGTATTTTTCATTATCGAAGCAATAATTCATATTATCCGAATAATATTATTAGATAACATTATTGGCAATGTCTAGAAAGTTACATCTAAGGAGAGGTTTGGTCACCTAATTGCGCCAAGAAGAAGAAATTCTTATTGAAAGCCCCATCTTTCACAGGAAGCTGCACGGTTGTCGATATTGTGATTACGTAATATTATTTGTGAATAATTAATTATTGATTCATATGATGAGGAAAATATTGATTTTATGTGGATATAGATGGAGAAAAATTTTAATGTGACAATTGTTAAAATTGAAATTTTATCTTTTCCGATAAAATAATTCATTTAAATATATTATTATATTTTAGTAATATAATAATGGTGATATTTTTACAACGAAAGTGGGATATATGAGTATACGAGGAGGAAGAGTATTTTTGTTGCAATAAATGTTTAAAACATGTTAAACATGTCATTGGACCCCATTTATTGATTGAAATTTGATTATAGCACCGTAAAATCGCTTCTTTGTGGATTTGGGTCAATTTACATTTGGAATTTGGAAAAACTTTCTTCTGCAAAGTTGTAGAGAATTGAATTTCCTATAAAAACTCATGAGATTCAAATGTTCTGATGAAAGGGCTATTTATTATGAATTATTGAAGTTAGAAGCTCAAATAATTGATTTTGGAAGTTTAAAATATTTAAAATTAGAAAAACGTTTTTTTTCATTATGGTGTGTTACATGTGGGTTGAATGAGCTGAATTCAGTTCTTGGAAGGTTGGCATAGGAAATTTGATTATATATATTATTATTATATTAAATTTTTCGCTTTGATGTTCTAAAGCATTTTCTATAAATATAGGGTGCTTAGGTTAGAATTGAAAATCACATTTAAAGCTGAAGTTTTCTCTCTCTATATTATCGCGTATTCTTGTGAGTATTTTGAGTATAATTTGAGTATTGCTATCTGGTGCAAGTTCAAGTCATGCTTTATATCCTGTTGTCAAATTTAAAAGTAACCGATCTTTCGAGGTAAGGGATATTATTTTTTCAGTAATGATTTATTTCTTCAATATCATTATGTTGAAATATTGATCTGAAGTTTTTATCAAATTTGAAACTTTTGGTGTAAGAGTTACTATTCACGTATCTCAAGACTATTAACGATATCTGAGTACTATTCACGAATCTGGCCTTTATTCATCGAAAAATGAAAAATTTTCTTTTCGCCTAAAAATATCTATTACGGATACTAGCTTTGATTGTATCCATGTTTTGATCATTCTTGAATTTTACACCACTTTGTGATTATTTTTGAGGTATTTTTGGATGTGGATAAAACAAAGTACGAATCCTTAATCCTTAATCCTTGTCATTTTTGTTTCTTTGGATTCGTTTCTTTAAAAATATTTTTCATCATCTTGATCTTAAATGATGATATTATGGAATATCTTTGGCTGTAGTGCAAAGATGAATGATTTCTGAAGAATATCTTTGGCCAAGTAGTGCAAAGATGAACATATGTTTAGATGAACATGATTAACTAATGAATATCTTTGGCACGTAGTGCAAAGATGAATATTTGATTCGGATGTATGTTGATTGATGTTACGAGGATAAAAGATGAGCGACGAACTTTTAAATTCATACATAGAAGATAGTAGTTTGCATTCTCTACTTAACTCTTCTAATGAATTATTATTTCATTGCGAATATTGGTTTAAAAACTTGTTGTCTATTGTATTCTATTAGTTTTTTTTTCCTGTTGAAGACTAATGATAATTTGTTGTATATTATCTTAGTCATAATATTCTTTTCTTGGGCTAGTTGAGCTCACCCTTTTCCTTGTTGTTCCATTTTTCTTCTCGGGAGGCGAGAATGTAGCGAGTACTAGTAGTCGGGTATGGAATGAAGGTTTCTAGAGAGAGTTGTTTAGTAGTCCTCACCATTTTGGTAAAATAATGTATCAATAAATGTGATGAGGATTTATTTGAGTATAGATATTGTCAGAAGATAATATTTGTATTCAAACTCACGATTTCTTGTTGTAATAATAAAAGTTGTAGTTGTTTCTGTACCATGTATTGACAACTCAGAATGGGTGATGTATACCTATTTTGGGGGCGTCACACATAATCCTATCAGTCTATAACACACATAAAACTCGGTATCAAGTCAAACTTTTGCAGTCTGAGTTAAACCTGACACAAATCTGACATCCCGATGGTCTAGTCAAACAAAAATCGAGTTTAAGTTCAATTAAACTCTGACTAAACACTTAACAATTATCTTAGATAATTTTTCTAGCAGTCAAAATAATTTTCATAGACTTGTAATAATTTTCAGATAATTAATATCATTTATCATAATTTTTCAATTATTAAACTCGTATTTATATGAATTAAATACCACATAATTCCTTAATCATTAATATTTATTTAATATTAAATATTAATGAAAATCATAACATAATATTATAATATAATTATAATATCACAAAGTATTTGTAATACTTTAAAATCATATTTATATAATTTTTAAACAATTAAATCCATTATCCAATAATTAATATTAATATTAAAATATTAATATTTTCATGGAAAGATATCAAAAGTTATATTTTATAACTCAAAATATTTTCTAACCCTTAAATCATTTTTATATGGTTTTTAAATCATTATTTCTAATTTTCCATAATTTATTTAATATATTCATTAAATAAATTAATTACCATTAATAATAATTTATTAATGAAATTCATCACATAATATTAAAAGTCATCAAAAATAACTTAAAATATTTTCTAATATCATAATATAATTTTTCATGATTTTCATGAAATAAAACCATTTTAAATAATTTATTTAATATTATAATTAAATAAATAAATACCTTTTTATATTCCAAAATATTAAATATTTTTGAAATATACTTAAAATAATTAAAACTAATTTTCGGACTTTAAAATAATTTTTAGGAATTTTTTTCCATTTTTAATAATTAAAAACCATTTTTTTCTAATTATTTATTAAAATAATTAATTTACAAAATAAATTGTCACTATAGGGACTTTAGGCGACAAATCCGTCGCTGATTGTGTTCTTGGGATGTTCTTAAGCCTTCATGTCAGTAACTAAGGTATAAGGTTTGACCGGGTTTAATTCAGTATTCTTTTTGATTTCTAGGCTGGTAACCGTTTTAATATTGTAGTATGTATGTAATACTACAACTATAATTCATTTTCATGCTCAAAATACGTCATCACAACAAGATCTAATCGACAGAAAACCTTGTCAGACATGTTCTTCAATTTCTGGGTTTTCCAGAAATTGAAGAACAGTCGAGGTGCTTCATTTGAGCCCCTAAATCGTTGCTTTCCAGGCTTGGTTTATGTGATATGAAGGTTCAAGTATGTAATATATATGTAAGTGTACAATGTTATAACAACCGATCATCATAACAACAACAGATGCACAAGATTCAAGCCGGTCAAACTATGGGTCAAGAACTGTTCTTGAGCATTTCTGGGTTTTCCAGAAATGTTCTTGAACAGTTTGGTCAACGGCTGTTTGACCACAAATTTCTGTGATTCTAAGCAAGATCATGGTGATCTAATGACTTTAGTATGTAGCTTACATGCAAGGCTACAACTACAAAACGACAACTTGGCCCACATTAATATACAGCAAGATCAGGGGTTTTAAAAGTCTTGTCAGACAACCTGGAAAAATCCTGGGTTGCCCAGATTCAACTTTTCATGCTTGGTCAACGGACTTTGACCGATCATATCTTGCAATCTATACATGATCGGAGCTTGATTCAAGTCTCAGATCAAATCCCTAACAACAAAGAACAGATCTATAACATAACATACACCAAACATCAAACACACACAGATCTATAAGGTCTGACATATGGCTGTCAGACAACTTTTTCCCACTTTTCCAGATTAGATAAATCTTTAATTTCGAGCCTCAAAATGATATGGATCTAAGTTTTGGCAACCCAGATCATCAAATGACACCCTCTAACACATATCTAGCCAACAAATTACAACATATAACATCAAATTATGAGATTTCTAAAATTAGGGTTTATACCTTCTTAAACTTTGATTTTTGAATCTGACTTTGTTGATCTGATCTTGTCAAGTTAAGGACTGATACTAGCACTACAAGAAAAAGGGTCATTGGCGACGGGGTTATGGGCGACGACGGTTTTCCCGTCGCGAATGACATTAATAATGACAGGTATTCCGTCAATAATGTGGGTCGTCGATAATGACATTTTCCCAGGAGAAATTTTGGAGCGAAAAATTGGCGGTGGAGGGAAAATTCATTGGCGACGGAGGTAATGTTCAAGGCGACGGTAAGGCCGTCGATAATGACCTAATAGCGATGGGGATGTATCGACGGCTATGCCATCGGTAATGAGTCTTATATTTTACGCCCAGTTCGCGACGGCAACGACTCCATTTGTTCCCTCTTTCTGATTTTCTCCTTCCCTCTCAATTCGAATTTCACTCCCAATTCGCCCATTTCGCTCAATTGATTCTCTATTTTGCTCAATTGATTTCTCTTATTTTGCCCAGTTGAGGTGATCCACGTTGGTGGTTCAACACGTATTCCAGATGTTCAGGGCGTTGTAAACCAATGTTACTGTCAATCCCGAAGAGGTTGTTGCCCTCGGAGATGAAGTTCAGATAAGATCTTCTCTCCTTTTCTTGTTGTAATTGTCATGTTTTATTCTGGTGTTTCCTTTTGTATTGAGATAGTGAAAGCAAGAAATGTGCTGCTTTTCTTCTGATGTGAGAATGATTAACTATATTTTTATGCTTTTGCTTATGCAGAGTGAGATGGGTTCAGACTAAGTTTTGGAGCTTATATTTAGCCCTCTGTTTGTCATGCTTCTTATTAGACAATAAGGCTGCTGCTCCCCCCATTCGGAACAATACGTTGGCTAATAGTATGGACTTGAGTTTGCCTTGATAGGCATTCATACTTGTTTATGATCGTAGCGGTAATTGATCATAGGCATTCAGGACTGCAGCCCATTCCACTGAGGTAAATGCTCAACATCTTTTCGAAGTCCAAACTTGTTTATGATCATAGCGGTAATTGATGGTGTTGGGCAGAATAGGGTGAAATTCGATACTATAACATAGATGCTTTTGGGATTAACATTGTTTTTCCTAAGAAGGTCTGTCACAACTGTGAAGATAATGGCTTCACTTTCTTTTCATGTTGGAATCAACGAGCCATCTAGCGGGAGCTGGTGCAGAAAACTGGGAGCAGATGCCTCACTCCCGAACTTAAAATTTGTAATACATTAACTCTTGAGGACCTTCTACCTCAAGAGGACCTTCTACTCTGGCTTGCTTGGGGAGTTGGGGCCAGTTTGGTATTGCTTTAGATTATGGAAACATAATTTTGGATAATATTTTATGGTAAAGTGATTATGATGATAATCAGTTAGTCTGCGTTTTTTTGATAATATTTTTGGAAGTCCTTTTACTGTCAAAAGTGATTAAAAATTATTATGGCAAATATATAACTGAATGTAAAATCAACAAATTTAAAAAATGCCGTCATTTATAGCAATACCATACTTTTGTGTCTGTTATTTACGTCATGATTAGTGGGGAAGATGGAAGAAGTCGCGCAGAGCAGCTATTGCATCTCTTGGGACAGATTGATCAATTTGTTTCATCGTCTGTAGAATATCAGAGAAGACGAGGTTGTCTTGCCGCCTATGAGATACTGCTCAAGTTTCGCACACTTTGTGTCACTGGATACTGTCCGCTTGGTAGCCTTGGAAGTTACACTCATAGCAAGCAAGTTGACCGTTCTCTGCATCGTATATCTAATCTACCATGTATTATTTCTTTTTCTAAACAACTCCTTTGTTACTATATCTCAGTTTCTTTTCCCTAATATCAGGCCGTCTCTTTTGTTACCAGCCGCATTTACATTGCCTAGTCGAGACGCCTTATGCTTGGGGGATAGGATTGTAGTTTATCTGCCTCGTTGTGCTGATACAAACTCTGAAGTCAGAAAAGTTTCTGCTCAGGTCTGTATTTGGAAGGAATCTTTTAGTGCTTTCAGCAAGGGTCATGCCTCCATAGTTGTACATTTACTGCAACCTAATGACTGGTATTTTTAATTAACCTTTACGTGTGCAAACGGGGGATAATATTCTTTCTTTATTTTTGTCTTATTTTTCCTCCCTGCAGATTGATGATCAATTATTCAGTATATCTATGTCGTTACTAAGGCCTGTAACTTGTTTTAACACAAATCTTGAATTGTTCTATGGCGCTTTGTCCTCCTTAGAGGATGTTATTGCTATATTGAGAAGTGTAAGCATATATGTTACTGTTATGCTTTTTCTTACTGTTTGTTTTGTGTTATTGTTGCAAGTGTATTGTATTCATTTTCCTATCTTAAATTTCTTCTTTTATCTTAGGATACTTCCATCAATCCATCGGAGGTATTTAACCGGGTCGTTTCCTCAGTTTGTATTTTATTGACGAAGGATGAGGTAAGAGTATAAATATCACCGAGAGCCTTTAGCTCAAGTGGTATTTTAGGCCTCTTGCTAAGCAAGAGGTCCTAGGTTCAAACCCCCTCTCCCAAATTAGATTAAAAAAAAGTATAAATATCGATCTCTTCATTAGTGTATTTTATAGTTTGAAATTGTTGGAAGTTCTATATATTTTCTCATTGCTTCATGTTATTGTGACTTGTTTTTACAGCTTATAGCAACCCTGAGTAATTGCTCAGCAGCCATATGTGATAAGATAAAACAGTCATCAGAAGGTGTCATCCAAGCAGTTGTTGAGTTTGTCACAAAGAGGGGAAATGATCTGATTGAGTCGGATATTTCAAGGTCCTTTCCCTTGATAAGTGAAAATGTTCTATTTATGTGTTTACTATGTTTTTCATTTATACTTACATTTGTCTTGGTATACGTCAACAGGATAACCCAATCTTTGCTCACTGCTACAGTTCATGTAACCGAGAAATATTTACGCCAGGAAATTCTTGGTGTTGTATCTTTTTTGACCAAAATCAGCCACTTAATTTCAAATTATCATTGTAACTATAAAAATTACAATTTCTTAGTTATTTTTTAAATTTGTAATACATTAACTCTTGTTTATCATTATGCGCTAGAGCCTGACTGAACTTTACGGTTTATACGTTACTCTTCTAGAGTCTAGGGAATGAGCTGTATCTGAAGTCCTTGGAAGCCACTACCAAGGTATTTTTGTCAGTCCTTTGGCCTATTCTATACTCATTTTTGTTATATTTGTTGGTTTGTTCCCTACGGAAATTGGAGGTCCATCTAATTGGATGTTATAGAGTCTTGATGTGTTGGAATATGACTTGGGGGTTGGGTTTACATAACTGAGATAGAGTAGCTTTTTCATAACTTTTACACTCTAGGTAGAGCAAAGTTGGTGTGCAAGTAATTTTCAATCATGGAAAGGATGAAGGTTTTGCGGATAAGAGAAGGGGCTCGAAAAAGGGGATTATGAGTGCTGACTTTCCATATGGTTTGACTCACATTGGCTACTACATATTGATTAAAATAGGTAGCAAATTTGAAATCATGTTGAGGTTAAATCCTTGAGTTTCACTAGCTTAGTTCAGGTTAAATGTTCTGGGTGATATTAGGTGGCCAAAGTTACTGATGTCACTTGTTATTGATGTAATGAAAATCAATTCGAGGAACCAATTTGTGGAAATATTTTACTTGACCAACACATATTTCACATGAGTACACCAGCTTGCTCCTTAAATATGTGTTAACATTTTACGTGGTTAGGAATTATGTTAAAAGTCATTCCTGTGATTGGTCAGTTATCTTGCCATACATCAGTATAGCAGGTCAGATTTGGTATCTTTGTGATTTGGTATCTTTGTTGAATACTAAATTTGTTGTTCTTTTATTTCAGTGGAATAAGGCATGTGGATTAACGTACACAAGAACAAATTGACGAAGTACGGGATTAGTGGGCAACGTACGTGAGCAACTATATGTAAAGCCTCGAGTTAACGGTGAATATGTTAGATGAATGTACGTATTTTGGGAGAACGAAGCTTTTTTGCACATGCTTAGGTAGTAGCTTAATTTTATGGATAGTTTGGTTTATTTTGTGGATGCATGTAATCAAATTCACAATTCAATATAGTAGTAATTTATATTCAAAAGTAAATTTGGGATGCATATATGGATACATTTTGGTATATATTTTGTGGATGTAGTAATTTGAGACTGTAAACGAATAGTATTATTGGGATGAATTTTGAATGGTTGATACATTTTGGCTATATATCATGGCATTAGCATATTGCAGGTGCATTAGTAATATAGGTGAACCACATTTTTTTTCTTTTTTTTTATCTACAACATTTATAAAACGTTGTCTGATATACTAAACAACAATATTTTTGGTGAACTACATCCTTTTTTTTCTTTTTTTTTAATCTACAACATTTAAAAAACGTTGTCTGATATACTAAACAACAACATTTTTATCCAAAAAATGTTGTGGAATTATACCTTCTACAACGTTTTTAAGCATCTGCTAATTTTTGGAAAATAAATCTACAACGTTTTTTCCTAAAAAAACGTTGTGTATTGTGCTTAACTACAACGTTTTAAAAACGTTGTGTAAGGGTGTCAAATAGATGACACCCTTAACCACGACGTTTTTCTGACTGAAACCACAACGTTTTTTCTGCGTTGTCTATTTACTGTTTTATAGTAGTGCTTTGATGATATAAATGATTAGGAGTATGTACTCTTTATGTCCTTTTAGTTGTATTCAAATGTAATAGTTGTCTCTTTTTAGTTATATCTGCATTTTGCATTCAAATGTCATAGTTTCTTTGTAGTTAGGCTTTTAGTTGGTGATTCACCTTTCAATTTTGTCAATTAGATGATTGAATTGTCGAATATTTTCTTGATCTCCCTCTTCTTCTTCTAAACTGTGAAGAGGAGGAGTTCATCAGAGAATATAAATGATCGTGACTTTGTTGCCATTTTTTATATTTAAGCCTATAAAAAACAATAAATAAATAAAATAAAAATAAACTGTCAAATAACAAATGCATGTTATGTCTACATGTTGTATCATTTTAGTTGTATCTACATGTTGTATCCTTTTAGTTGTATTCAAATGTCATAGCTGGTTCCTTTTAGTTATATCTACATATTGTATCCTTTTAGTTGTATGTGCATGATGATTTTGATATTTGTGTTTGTGTCCTTTTAGTTGTATCTGCATATTATCTTCTTGATGATGATTTGACAGTATATATACAGATATGGCGCGTACACCACATGACGATCGTGGTGGGCGTCTTTGGTAGTTCATTTGTAAATAGTGGAGGTAGTCTTTGGTGAGGATCAGGCCGGATCATCAGGTATAATTACATGTATTGTTGTTATACATCTTATTGTTTGTAATTTTATATAATATTGACATTATATTCGTTTATATAAATATTGTTGTATTTCATTACATAGGTGATTGGCGTAGGCCTCCGATGGGACTAAGACGTGATTGCTAGGAATCCCCCAGTGCAGCTTTATATGTCGGGTCGGGACTACTAGGTAATATATACATTACGTTTGTATTAATTATTTAGTTCTTATATATTCTTTGTAATTTGGAAATTTAATAATTTCAATTTTAGTATCCTTATGACGCCTTGGAATACGTTGCTTGGGATCGTCCGCAATCGATTCTCCAGCCCGTGGATGAGGTGGGCGGATGTGGATGACCGCACACGTGGGCTTATTATTGCTAAGTTTAGGGTAAGAATTCATTCATTCATATGTTAGTTTTAATTTGTGCTTTTGAATATTTATTTACCGCTTTGCTTTATGTTGTCTACTAAGTAACTGCTGATATTCATATGTTGTACTGCAGAGATATTATCACTTGAGGGGCCAGGCGAGGAGGCCCATGGGATGACTGTTCTCGGGAAGTATCTCGAGATGAATTGGCACAAGTGGTTCCATGACTAGAAGAAGAAGGCCTAGACCAAGATGGCTGATGGACAGACACTTAGAGATGTCCGGCCAGATTTCATTAGTCTTTGCAGGGGGGCGGATGTGCGATATTTGGGAGGAGAGGCGTTCAAGAAGATGTCAAGACAACAGTCTGACTTCCCGACAAGCAGAGTCGTCTCCCCACTTTGCAGACCTGGGAGTCGGTCGACGACCTCTGAGGAGAGACTCGAGGAGAGTCTAAAGCACCAAACCTTCCGCCTCGAGTTTTGGTGGCACGCTCACCGGAAAAAAAGGTGATGGTGGTTATATCTCACCGAGGCAAGAGCGCATTCTTGTAAGTAATTTAATTATTTCATTTAGTATGTATTTGATGGCTCTCAAATTCTTTTGAATTTTTTTGTATAATACTTGCTTTTCACCTATTTACATGTGTTTTTCGAGACCACGTTCGAGGACCTTTTCATGGCGGAGCACCTAGAGAGGTGATACTCCAGTGGCTGATGCTGAGCGTGAGGACGAGGAGATGGTGGACTGGCTGGTGGCTACAGGGGGGCTGAAGAAGGGTAGAGTTGTGGGCATACAATTAGAACTTACGGGACTCGATTCTGACATACGGAATCCGAGTTATCGCCCAGTTTGCAAAACTCGCCAACACTTGATCAAAAAGCCAAAAAATAAGTCAAAACGCGCTTTGATCGCCCGAACGCCACACAAACACACACATAGCACCGAGTAGGTATTAGACACGCGTTAGAACTTACGAGACTCGATTCCGACATACGAAATCCGAGTTATCGCCCAGTTTGCAAAACTCACTAACACTTGGTCAAAAAGTCGAAAAATAGGTCAAAACGCGCTTCGGTCGCCCGAACACCACACAAACACACACATAGCACCGAGTAGGTATTAGACACGCGTTAGAACTTACGAGACTCGATTCCAACATACGGAATCCGAGTTATCGTCCAGTTTGGAAAACTCGCCAACACTTGGTTAAAAAGCCGAAAAATAGGTCAAAACGCTCTTCGGTCGCCCGAACGCCACACAAACACACACACAGCACCGAGTAGGTATTAGACACGTGTTAAAACTTACGGGACTTGATTCCGACATAAGAAATCCGAGTTATCACCCAGTTTACTAAACTCGCAAACACTTGGTCAAAAAGTTAAAAAATAGGTCAAAACGCGCTTCAGTTGCCCGAATGCCACACAAACACACACATAGCACCGAGTAGGTATTAGACACGCGTTAGAAGTTACGGGACTCGATTCCAACATACGGAATCCGAGTTATCGCCCAGTTGGCAAAACTCGCCAACACTTGGTCAAAAAGCCGAAAAACAGGTTAAAACGCGCTTCGGTCGCCCGAACGCCACACAAACACACACATACCACCGAGTAGGTATTAGACACGCATTAGAACTTACAAGACTCGATTTTGACATACGAAATCCGAGTTATTGCCTGGTTTGCAAAACTCGCCAAAACTTGGTCAAAAAGCCGAAAAAGAGCTCAAAACCAGCCCCGGCCGTCTAGTTGACACGCGAACATAGGCAATAGCACCGCATAGGCAATAGACACGCGTCATAACTAATGGGTCTTGATTCCGATATACGGAGCCCGAGTTTGAGTCTCGTCCGCTTAACTTGAAGAACACAAACTAAAATAATGTAAATATGTTTTCATTTTGATTTTGTTATTAATATTTTAATTTTGTAGGGTCTTGTTGACGAGACTCGTGGAGGTGGAGGTGGAGGCACTGGTGATGACCGCCAAGCTGATGATGAGCAGCCTCCTCCAGTACAGGGTGACGACCGCCGACTAGATGACATGGAGACAGGTGACGGGTTGTAATTAGTTTAGTTTATGTTATCTTCTGAGTTTCATATATGTATTTGTACAGTTTTTGAGTTGTACCGACGGCCATTATATTTTTTATCTATATATTTGATTTGGGTTACTAGTTTATAACAGGTATAGTTGTGATTTGATGGTTGTTATTAGTTTATAACAGGTCTATATTTGTAAATGAACAGGCAAATTTTGAAATCTAAAAAAAAAATCAAAATTTATGAAGTCATTACCGACGGGGGTAAGGCGGCAGCTATCATAAAATCGTCAATGACCTCAATCCTCAAAAAAGTCTATGGGGTCTTTGCAGCTGACCTGCCGTCGTCAGATATCATCGTCGGTATTGATATTTTGTCGTCGCCAATGCTCCCCATCAAGAATGATGATGAAGCCAATTTGGCGGCGACGGAACTGTGGGCGACGACATTGTAGAGGCGGCAAGACGGCCGACGGCAGCGATGCGTCGCCATGATGACATCAATGCCGAGCTGAAGACGATTATCATAAGCGACGGCGGCAGTGCCCGTCGGCAATGACTGATTTTCTTGTAGTGTAGCTTATCTTATCTCACTCTCTCACTCTAAATTTTGAAGTTGAAGAGAGAGAATGGGCTTAGAGAAAAATGAAAATGAAAGTATACATTTTCTCTCTCTCAATCTATATAAATGGCATGATTCAATGTATTTGCTAGATATGTTGGCTGATTGCTGAGATTATTAAGTCAAGGGGTGGTTAGAGTTGGTGAACAAATCTCAATTTGTCAAGATTTGCAAGCTAGCACATAAATAATGCAATAAGAGTATTCTAGTCATTTCCATACAATTTTATTTCTAGAATTGTCATTTGATGCAAATCCTTAGGGTTTGACCCTTACAGTTTAACCCTTAGGGTTAAAACCTAAGGTTTCCATTATTCACTTTTCTAGGGTTTCCAAATTAGGTTTTCAAAAATAGAAAATTAACATTTATAAATTATAATTAGGATTCTATAAATATATTTAGATTTCCTAATCATACACTCAGTCTTGCTAATTAGGATTATTACTTCCTAATTAAAATTGTTAATTTAGCATTTTAGGTCAAAATTGTACATTAGGGTTTCTAACGGAACAATTAGGGTTTAAAATTTTGAAATTAGGGTTTGCTAATTAATTAAGCTTTACCCTAATTAATATTATAATTAATAGCACTTAAGCATTAAAATTCTCCGTTAAGTTCCCAGATTAGGGTTTCAAATTACCGGAATCTAAAATTAGAGTTTCCAGATCTGGTATTAAGGTTTTCTAATAATCAATTAGGGTTTCAAGTAATTCATTAAGGTTCCCTAATAAATTATAATTAATGACGTTTAAACCTTATACATAGCATTTAAATTCCAAAAATAGGGTTTTGAATATCTGAATTAGGGTTTCAAATTCCCGAAACCAAAATTAGGGTTTCAGAACCGATTTCTAGTGTTTCTTATCCATTGCTAGGGTTTTCTAACAGAACGTTGACGTTCTTAATAATATTAGGGTTTGACACTGATAAAATTTATCTGGTCAACCCTTGACCCTAAACCACATACTGAACACTTAAATAACCATATACACAGAACATATACACTTAATCCTGAATAATTCACCAAAGTCCTACACAGAATTTTTTAAATCCTCAAAATTCGTTCCCAAAAACATCAAACACATACACTTATGTGACGCCCCCAAAATAGGTATACAACACCCATTCTGAGTCCCCAAATACATGGTATAGAAACAACTACAACTTTATTAATACAATTGTCGTGCAAAATACGACAACACATAAACTGTAAGTTTAAAAACAAATATTGTCTTCTAGACAATATCAACACTCAAATAAGTCCTCATTAGAATTATTGATACACTATTTTACAAAATAGTGAGGACTACTAAAACGACTTTCTAGAACCTTCATTCCATACCCCGACTAGTACTCGCTACATTCTCGCCTCCTGAGAAGAAAAATGGAATAAAAAGGAAAAGGGTGAGCTCAACTAGCCCAAAAAAGAATATTATGACTAAGATAATATAGAACAAATTATTGTTAGTCCTCAGCAAGGGAAAAATCGAGAGAAAATACAATAGACGACAAGTTTTAAATCAATATTACATGAAATGAAATAATAATTCATTAGAAGAGTTACGTAGAGAATGAAATCTACTATTATCTATGATGATTTAAAAATCAATCATCAATATTTTATCCTGTAACATCAATCGATATACATCTTAAATCAAATATTCATCTTTTGCACTACTGAGGCCAAAGATATTCATCGATTAGTCGTGTTCATCTCAACACTTTGTGTACATCTTTTGCACTACGGGCCAAAGATATTCATAAGAAAATCAATCATCTTTTACTACAGGCCGCAGATATTCAGTAATATCATCATTTAGGAGTGAGGATGATGAAAAATATTTTAAAGAAAATGAATCCAGTGAAACAAAAGAACAAATATTAAGGATTCGTACTTTAAACAGTCCAAGTTCAAAAATTCTTCATAAATAACCATAGTGAAGTAAAATTCAAGAATGAAGACCAAAACATGGACACAATCAAAGCTAGTATCCATAATAGATATTTTGGGTAAAAAACAAAAATTTAATTTTTCTATGAATAGTGTCGTATTCGTGAATAGTGTCATATACGTGAATAGTGCCGTATACGTTAATAGTAACCCCGACACAAGAATTTCACAAGAAAAATCTTACCAATATTTCGGCATAATGATATTAGAAGAAATAATATCATTTTTAAAAAAATAACATCCCTTACCTCGAAAAGACAGTACTCCTAACTGGAATACTGGATATAGTGCTGAAGGGAACTTGCACCGTATAGCAACACTCAAAGTATCAAAATACTCACAAGAATACGCTCGATAATATAGAGAGAAAACTTTAGTTTCTAGTTTGATTTTCAATTCTAACCTAAGCACCCTATTTATAGGAAAATGCTTAGAACACCAAAGCAGAAAATTTATTAAAATAATAATATATATTTTCTTAACTTCCTACACACACTTATTTTGTCCAAACACCAGCCACACCTCACCAACAACCACCAAAAATGTTTTTCCCATTAAACTCATTTAAAACTCCAAAAAAAATCAAAATCAATTAATCCGGAACTTCAATAATTCACAATAAATAGCCCTTTTATCAGAAAAATTCAAATCTTATGTCCATTCCATAGGAAATTCAATTCTCCACAACTTTGTAAGTTTAAGTTTTTTCAAATTCCAAATAGAGATTGGATAGAAATCCCATCATACGGACGATTTTCAAATTTATAATCAAATTTCAGTCAAGAAATGGGGTCCACAAACATGAAAAACATGTTTTAAACATTTTTAATTACAAAAATATTCTTCCTCCTCATTTATTCATATATCCCACATTCATTGTAAAAATATCACCATTATTATATTATTAAAATATAATAATATATTTAAATGAATTATTTTATCGAAAAAGATAAAATATCAATTTTCAACAATTGTCACATTAAAAATTTTCTCCATCTATATCCACATAAAATGAATATTTTTCTTATCATAATAATCAATAATTAATTATTCATAAATAATATTATAGAATCACTGATACGGTAGATTTCCGAAGAAAGGGGGGCTTTCAATAAGGATTTCTCCTTCTTGGCGCTTGATTAGGTGACCAAACCTCTCCTTAGACAGAACTTTCTAGACATTGCCAATAAGGCTATCTAATAATATTATTCAAATAATATAAATTATTGATCTGATAATAGAAAATATTGTGTAGTAATAATTATTGAAACAATGATAATATAAAATATCAGCGTAGCAATTATTGAATCGATAAAATAAAATATTGAGCGGTAATTCTTTGTAACAATTATTGAGTAGTGCCTTCTTACGTAAGAATCAATAATTGGTGCAATCACTGGTGATTAATCTTCTTGTGTTTTAACCCAAGAGTATTTCAACGGTATTATTAACAATAACAACTTCTGTAGTTATTTATAAACAACTTATACTTGTCGTTTTCTTCATCGATCGCTTTTTTGTTATGGGGCCCACAAAATTTGTCTTGCGTAAATACGAATATCCCCCGACGGTAAGAATATTCCATGACCAAACAAATATTCCCCGATAACAATGAATATTTTATAACCACTTGCTTATTTGAAATATTTGCGCATTTTACCCATAACTAACCACATTAATCAAATCAACCCTTACTATTTCAAAATAATAAATAGAGGAAATTTAATTTCATTTATAATAAGTTGGGGTCTTACAACCTCCCCTCCTTATGAAATTTCGTCCTCGAAATTGACGTACGTACCTTGTGTTTCGAAAAGGTGAGGATACCTCGCTTTCATTTATGTTTCCAACTCCCAGGTCATTTCCTCTATAGCATGGTTCATCCACAAAACTTTGACTTGTGGTATGACCTTTGTACGTAAAATATGCTCCTTCCTATCCAAGATCTTGGCAGGTACCTCCTCGTACATTAAGTCTTCGGCTATCTCGTCTGGTTCTAACTCAATAACGTGGTTCGGGTCTTTCACATATTTACGAAGCACAGATATATGAAAAACATTATGAACACGAGACATACTTGGAGGTAACGCGAGTCTATAGGCCACATTTCCTACTCGGTCAAGAATTTGAAATGGACCAATAAATAGTGGATTGAGCTTTCCTCTTTTCCCAAATCTTGTAACTCCCTTCCATGGAGCCATACGCAACAATACATGATCCCCAATACTAAATTTCACGTCCTTTCGATGAAGATCCGCATAACTCTTTTGTCGATCTTTTGTCATTTGTATACATTTTCAATTCATTTGGATCTTTTCTATAGTAATACGTACCAACTCTGGTCCCAATAATGTTGCTTCACCCACTTCATCCCAACATATTGGAGAGCGATACTTTCGTCCATATAATGCTTCAAATGTAGCCACACCTATACTTGCATGATAAGCTTTGTTGTTGTAAGAGAATTCCACCGATGGTAAATACTTATCAACTCCTTTGAAGTCTAGGACACAAAGTCTTAATAGATCTTCAAGAGTTTGAATAGTCCTCTACGATTGTCCGTCTGGTTTGAGGATGGTATATGCGGCCCGAATAAATAAATCCGTGCCCATAGCTTTTGCAAGCTAACCCAAAATCGTGAAGTAAATCTTGGGTCACGATCCGAAACTATGGATCTTGGCATGCCATGCAATCTCACAATCTCATTTACGTACATATGAGCAAGGCGTTCGAGGAATAAGTCTCCGTGTCGGCAAGAAATAAGCGAGACTTGGTTAATCTATCAATAATAACCCAAATAGCATTTATGCCTTGAAAGCCGTGGGAAGACCCCGCTTGAAATCCATGGTAATGTGTTCCCACTTCCATTTTGAAATCTCAAGTGGTTCTGATGGACCCTTAGGCACTTGATGATCTTCCTTTACACGTTGACAATTTAAACACCTCGAGATAAACTTTGCAATCTCTCTCTTCATATTGTTCCACCAAAATGTATGTCAAAGATCACCTTCCAAGATGGATTGCAAACGGTGTATTGTGTGCCTCCATCATGATCTTGTATTTCAAATCAGAGTCGTTAGGAACACAAAGTCTGGAGTGGACTCGAAGTATTCCTTCTTCATCGATTCTTGCTTCTAGAATAGCACCTTCTTGTACTTTCTTCTTCTTCATTCGCATCATTTAAAGATTGCGTGGCTTGAGCAACTTTAACTTTTTCGATTAAAGTCGGTTCTATGCGTATACTTGACATCATCGCATGGGTCCCCGGAGTCTTGAATTCTATCTTCATCTTTTGTAAATTACACAAAATTGGCCTTTGTATTGACAACATCGCACTCGTTCCCGCATATGATCTTCTATTCAACGCGTCAGCTACCACGTTCGCTTTTCCAGGATGGTATTGAATGGTGTGGTCATAATCTTTCAACAGCTTGAGCCAACGTTGTTGCCGCATGTTGAGTTCCTTTTGGGTGAAGAAATATTTGAAGCTTTTATGGTCTGAATATATCTCCATTTTCTCCCCATATAAATAGTGCCTCCAAATTTTTAACGCGAAAATGACTTCTGCCAACTCTAGATCATGAGTATGATAATTCCTCTCGTATTCTTTAAGTTATCGCGAGGCATAGGCTATGACTTTCCCATGTTGCATGAGAACACATCCTAACCCTTTGCCTGAAGCATCGTTGTAGATAACAAATCCATCCGAACCAGACGGTATTGTCAAAATAGGTGCCGAAATGAGTCTCCTCTTGAGCTCTTGAAAACTCTTTTCGCATTCCTCTCTCCATACGAATTTTGTATCCTTCCGAGTCAACTGAGTTAACAGAGTAGCGATTCGAGAAAACCCTTCCACGAATCTTCGATAATAATCAGCTAAGCCTAGAAAGCTACGTACTTCAGTCACCGTCTTCGGTTTCTCCCAACTTTGTATTGCTTCAATCTTCGCCAGGTCGACAGATACTCCATGTTTTGACACCATGTGCCCAAGGAATGCTACTTCCTCAAGCCAGAACTTGCATTTCTTCAACTTAGCATAAATCTTGTTTTCATGAAGCCTTTGGAGTACTAGCTTCAAATTGTGCTCATGATCTTCACGGCTTTTGGAATATATGAGGATTTCATCAATAAAGACAACAATGAACTGATCCAAATATTCCTTGAATACTCGGTTCATCATATCCGTGAAAGCCGCAGGAGCATTAGTCGATCAAAAGACATGACTAAGAATTCATAATGCCGCATCTTAGAGTTCTAAAGGCGGTCTTTGGAATATCCTCGGTTCTAATCTTGATTTGATGATATCCGGACAAAGATCGATCTTTGAAAAGAATTGTGCTCCTTATTTGGTCAAAGCAAAGGTCATCAATGTGAGGTAGCGGATACCTATTCTTGATGGTTACATGGTTCAATTCTCGATAGTCAATACAAAGTCGCATACTCCCATCTTTCTTCTTTACAAATAAAACAAGAGCACCCCAAGGAGATGTACTAGGACGAATAAAACCGATGTCCAACAACTCTTGTAGTTGGACCTTTAACTCCTGAAGTTCAATAGGAGCCATTCGATAGGGGGTTTTAGAAATGGGCTTTGTGCGGGTTCAAGGTCGATAAAGAATTCAACTTCACGTTTACGGGGGTAGGCAGGAAGTTCTTGAAATCGTCGGAAATTTACTAACAACAGGAATATTATTCAAATCTGACGTGTCTTTATTCAAATCCATAACATGGGCTAAGAAAGCTTGACATCCGTTTTTTAATAAATGAATAACTTTATGACTTAATATGACAATGATTGATTTTAGTGGTTTAGTTGCTTGAATTGCATGCAACGGGTTGGTTAGGAATATGAAAACTAACAACCTTACGAAAAAAATCAATTTTGGCATGATGAGTAGTTAACAATCAATCCCTAAAATCACATCAAAAGCAAGTATCTTTAAAGAGATAAGATCAACGGGTAATGTGATGGTGCCAACTTGGATCAAACAAGATTTATAAGCAGTGGATGTAATGAAAGTTTCTCTAGCAGAGTCTCCACGAGATAAGTCAAAGTCTAATTTCTCCGGAGTTAAGTTTAAGCGTTGAGCACAAGCGGGAGAGATAAATGAATGGGTAGCACCCCGGTATCTAGTAAGGTATAAACTTCGCAAGAATTTATGATTAGCTTACCGTGATCACCTAGTTTGGGTTCCTCGCATTTTGACCGATCACGACAAGCGCTCTTCCGAGGCAGATTGACTTTGACTTTTCTAGGACATTCTTTTGAGTCACCATCCCCCTTTGGACTTGTTTTTGCTCTCGTCAATCTCGGCGATATGTCCCTCCTTTCCACAATTATAGCATATCTTGAGCTGTTGTGGGACGGTTTGGGATGATATGTCCCTCTTTTTCGCATTTATAGCATCTGACCGGTGGTCGTTCTCCTCCCCAGTAGAACCATTTGTTCTTTGGTCTTTGGCGTCTTCACATTGTCATTGTTGAATCTCCTTTTTTTAAAATCTCCCCCCGACTCGCTTCTTCTATTTTCATGGCCATGATTACCACCAAAGTGGTTGTCGCTCTTGTCCGCATTTTTCTTTCCCCGCTGGTTATCATTGCTCCAATGACTGCTGTCACCGGTATGACTCTGGTTGTAGTCCCTCGGTTGAACGTACTCGTTATCTCGCTCTAATAATTAAGCCCTATTGACAACATCTGAATATAGAGAAAATTTATGAGAAATGAGATGCTGACGTATATCGGGTTTCAGACCTCTCAGAAACATCCGCGTCATACGTTCCTCATTCTCCACCAAATGAGGTGCAAACCTGGATAACTCTGCGAACTTCGCCTCGTCTTTGGGACCTTGGTCATGTTGTTTTGCTCGATCTAATAAACTCTACCTCCTTCATATGCGAATACTTTCCGGGAAAGTACTTGTCATTGAGCGATTCTGAAATGTTTCCCAAGACTTCTTTGAGTGCAATTTGGATGGAGTACGCTTCACGATTCCCACCGATGTCCGCCTCATTATGGAACATAAAGGTGGCAAATGGAACCTTCTGTTCCTTCGTGCATCCCAAGACGTCGAATATATTGGTAATTTGATTGACCCACGTCTCCGCCTTAATCGGATCCAGCTTTCCCCAGAATTTTGGTGGTCCCAACTCTTTAAACTGCTTGGCTGTAATAAACCGTTCGTTGCTATCATTTCCACCTGTATTTTGTACACGAGTCTCCTTCGTCTGATTTTGCATGAACTGGAAAAAACTTCTAAACATTCCATCGTTCATCATCTGATCAGTGGTGTTGTTTACAGGAGGAACATTGTCGGCCTATTGCACGTTTTCCTCATTGGTGGGTAAAGGTGTCTCCACGGTCTCATTTACTCCACTGTTAACATTCTTGGTTGCCATTCTCAAATACTGCCATAAAATAAGGGTTAATTGAACAAATTAACATATCACATAATATCCCTATATTTTGACCAACCAACAAATAAGCTTAGGTAGGACACACTAGCAAAAGATTTACTCGTCTCTCCCGTCCTAGTTCTATTCCCCGATCTCCGCCAGAGATCATATCCCTAAGCTTTGATACCAACTGTGACGCCCCCAAAATAGGTATACAACACCCATTCTGAGTCCCCAAATACATGGTATAGAAACAACTACAACTTTATTAATACAATTGTCGTGCAAAATACGACAACACATAAACTGTAAGTTTAAAAACAAATATTGTCTTCTAGACAATATCAACACTCAAATAAGTCCTTATTAGAATTATTGATACACTATTTTACAAAATAGTGAGGACTCCTAAAACGACTTTCTAGAACCTTCATTCCATACCCCGACTAGTACTCGCTACATTCTCGCCTCCTGAGAAGAAAAATGGAATAAAAAGGAAAAGGGTGAGCTCAACTAGCCCAGTAAAGAATATTATGACTAAGATAATATAGAACAAATTATTGTTAGTCCTCAACAGTGAAAAATCTGAGAAAATACAATAGACAACAAGTTTTAAATCAATATTCGCAGCGGAAATAACAATTCATTAGAAGAGTTACGTAGAGAATGAAATCTACTATCTTCTATGATTTTAAAAATCAATCATCAATATTTTATCCTTATAACATCAATCAATATACATCATAAATCAAATATTCATCTTTGCACTATAAGCCAAAGATATTCATCAGTTGGTCATGTTCATCTCAACACCTGTACATCTTTGCACTACGGGCCAAAGATATTCATAAGAAAATCAATCATCTTTGCACTACAAGCCAAAGATATTCAGTAATATCATCATTTAGGACTGAGGATGATGAAAAATATTTTAAAGAAAATGAATCCAGTGAAACAAAAGAACAAATATTAAGGATTCGTACTTTAAACAGTCCAAGTTCAAAAATTCTTCATAAATAACCATAGTGAAGTAAAATTCAAGAATGAAGACCAAAACATGGACACAATCAAAGCTAGTATCCATAATAGATATTTTGGGTAAAAAACAAAAATTTAATTTTTCTGTGAATAGTGTCGTATTCGTGAATAGTGTCATATACGTGAATAGTGTCGTATACGTGAATAGTAACCCCGACACAAGAATTTCATAAGAAAAATCTTACCAATATTTCGGCATAATGATATTAGAAGAAATAATATCATTTTTAAAAAAATAACATCCCTTACCTCGAAAAGATAGTACTCCTAACTGGAATACTGAATATAGTGCTGAAGGGAACTTGCACCGTATAGCAACACTCAAAGTATCAAAATACTCACAAGAATACGCTCGATAATATAGAGAGAAAACTTTAGTTTCTGGTGTGATTTTCAATTCTAACCTAAGCACCCTATTTATAGAAAAATGCTTAGAACATCAAAGCAGAAAATTTAATAAAATAATAATATATATTTTCTTAACTTCCTACACACACTTATTTTGTCCAAACACCAGCCACACCTCACCAACAACCACCAAAAATGTTTTTCCCATTAAACTCATTTAAAACTCCAAAAAAAATCAAAATCAATTAATCCGGAAAAGGGTTATACATATTACAAGTATAGTGTATAATTTAAATAATTAATAGAGTAGATATTAATTATTTTAAGTGAAAAGGGTTATACATATTACAAGTATAGGGAAAGCTAAATAATTTAGCATTAAGGAAAGGTGTGTCACACAAACTTTGTATTAAATAAATAATAAAATAACGTGGAATTGGGGAAAAGCCAAACGTGGCCTAGACCCCTAATATTTTATAATAGAGATAATGAGCCTTGTGTGGCATGAGTAATAAAGTTAAATCATGATAAAGGTTTAATTGGAATTATTAAAAGAGAATTAATCAAAAGATAATAGATGATTGATAATAATCATTGTGATATTTATGTGTGATAGGAAATAATGGGTTGAAAGTACCCAACTGAATTATATTTAGCCCAATTAAAATATTATTTGGACTAGCTTAGTGTACATGGGATATAAGATTATATTGGTGTATATTTAAAATATAAGTATACTTCCTATATGTGGGTAGGTACATATATATGTGTATATATGTGCCCATGGCTTAATTTAATGTAGTAATGTTAAATCATTATAATTGATTTAATAAGCCCAAAAGGAATTAACTTTAGTAGAATGAGGACCATTTTACTAATAAGTAAGGAAGTAATGTAGCTTGTCCCATTTTCAGTGACCCAAATAATAATCAGCCGTGTAATAGGCCAATGGCCTACTCCTCTATTTCTTAAGCAAAGGCTAGATAGCTGCTAATGATGGAGGAAGGTGGAGTTGGTAACCAACTCTTCTCAATCCACTGGACTCTTCTTCTTCCTCTAGGTTTGAATTGTTGGGCAAAGCTCTTGGATATTGATTCCTCTATAAATAGAGTCTCCTTATTCTCATTTCCCGTTTGTTTGAGTTGTCTGGGAAGTGAGATATTGGAAGTTAGTATAATTGGAGAGTCAGTAGAATTGGGGAATTGAGGAGCTATAGTTAATAATTACAAGCATTCAAGAGGTAATAATGCTAACCTATATGCTTTTGATTCCTAAGTTTTCAATTTCTCATAAATGTCAAGAAATAGTTTCTTTTGAGTCACAAAATTTATGGCTAAGGACTGTTGTAATCCATAAATTGTTGTTAGATATTGATAATATAGTCAAATGCAAAAATAACGGAAGTTAAACGGACCAATTTGGTTTAGAAACGAATCCGTAGTGAATGAATTTGCTAAATTCATCAAACCTGAAAAATTTAGTATAAAAATGAGTTTTGGATTAATATTTGGGTTAGTTAATGTCTATGTTAATTGTTGATTATTTGGTATTTTGTATTTTTATGAGTTACAAACCCATAGAATCAAAAACGGACTAATTTGGATGGGTATAACTTATGTTATGAAAATCGGAAGGACTATGGATCTGTAAAATCATGAAGAATGGAACCTAAGAAGCTGATCTGCCTCACCGGGCGTAGCTGTGCTACCCCCAAGGCCATTTGGGGCTCAGCTGCGCTGAACATCAGTCTCTAGTGGGACTACTTTGACCTGCTGTAGTAAATTAGGCATAACGTTTTCATACGAACTCCGATTGAGGTGATTTAGGATGATTCGGAAAGATGACGAGTAGACCTACAACTTTCGTTCTTTAAGTATTTCTATTTGAAGTCGCTAATAGGGATAAAAATGTCCATCTTTGTGACTGTTGTGTATTCGAAGGCAATCGGAGGGCGTCGGACGAGCACATACGCAAGTATAGTGCTCCCGACGATGGAATATGTTATTATAAGTGATAAAACATAAATATGCATGATAATAGACATGACATATAAGATTTCCTTGCTCATAATGGAATGCTTTAGCATGATTTAGTTTGTGTTTTGAAAAGAAACTTAGAGTTTTGAAAATGAATATTGACGAACCTTGAGTCTCTAAAGTTATGATATTTTAACACATACATATTGTTGAGTTATGAGTATACCTAAGCATGAGAAGTGATTTAAAGTTACTTTACTTATTATCAACTTACAATAGCTTAGTTGAAAATGATTTCTAAAGAAAACTTGAAACTTTGAGAACGAACTTAAAGTAACTTGTGTACTTAAAATTCTAAACATGATAACATACATACATGGCTTAGTTAGCTATGAAATGAGATTTAAATTTGTACCTAGTTGCTTTAACTTGGCCTAGAATGACTTTTAAAAGTGAACTTAAATGCCTTGTGAAACTAAGTTTGTATAAACATGGCTTACATGTGTGCTCATCTAGCTAGACACCATATAAGTCGTGCGAGTATGAATTGTAATGAGTTCTTAAATGATGAACTATACTAATGAGTTGAATAAATGCGAGCATACGCGTTATAGGCGTTTAACGTCCTTATGTAATGAAATGGTTAAGGTAGTTCATTCCTTGTACATGAACCTACTTAGCCTTATTGGAAAATTTCAAGTAAGTCTTTAAAGTGTGAAAACAACTTAAAGTAAACACAAGAGACATCCAAATTGGGCTAAGACCTCTTAACATGTGGATAAGTTATGTGTTAACAGTCATGCATGATAAGAACCTAGATGAAACCAGAAAATAAATACTCAACTTTAGTGCGGCGGGGGGTGGCAAGCTGCGCCATCGAGACCAAGTTAAATCGCATCAAGATTCATTCTGAAGCAATGATGTCTGATTATTTTAACTTTGATCAGAACCTTAAAACATGTGTGTATGAATGTCTTAAGTTATAATACTTGACTTAAGTGATGATTTAAGTATATGAACAAGTAATGGTTATATAAAACCCAAATTTGTTAAAATTTATTAAGGTTTGCAAAAATGTATGAACGACGTAGATCACATATCTATAAACTTTAAATATGTGTCGAACACATAGCGAGTCAAGTGTGTGATAAAGATTTGTGAATTTTGATATGAAGCATGTGTAGCTAAGATGTACTATACATACATAGCTATTCTAAGAGTTTACTAAGAAAGCAAAGGGAAGGTCTTAAAAACCAAGATAGAGAACAATGTAATATTATTATTACATTAAGAATGTATGAATGTACGACTGATGGATAGGAATCCATGATTATATAACTGTATAGGAATACACGTAGTGCAGATAAGCTTTAAGCAGTTAAGTCGTAGTTGATAAACTACGAATCAAGCAAGTCTTTCATTTCCTATTTGATATATGAATTCGATAACTGTTAGTTGAGCTATATTATGCTATGAGAATGTTATTGTATATATATGAAATGCATATGAGATATGTATGAAATTTGAAAGTTGATCTTTGATGATATGTTTGTGAAGTAAATTTATATACCTGTTATGTGAGAAGTAACATGCGTAGTAAATATTAATTGATTATGAATGCATGATCTGAGTATGTTATTATATGATATGTGATGCATGAAAACTGTTAGAATTGTCGGGCTGTTGAGCTCACCCTTGCAAATAACCTATTTTTCAGGTTAAGGACTCACGGTAAAGATTACGTGCTACTTGATTGATAGAGTTCAATAGTATCAAGGAAGATTTATTTATTTATCTAAATATATGCTCTTGAACCATGTTTAGGTTCTAGGAGATGTACATGATAGTAGTTTACGATGTGTAATACATGTTAAGTTGTAATATGTGATACATAGGGGAATTTGAATCGAGATGTAAAGATTTATACAATAATTCGAATATAATCAATCATAACATAATTTGATTCAAGGATATGTAATTGATTCAAGTTAAGATATCAATAAAAGATTTATTTTTAAAGGAGATTGAAAAAGTTTAAATTATTTCGCATATTTTTATAACATCGAATATGATGTAAGACAGGAATGGTAAATGACCAAGATTTAAAACTTATAAAAGTTTGGGGTCATTATACAGATCCTGGAAATGGAAAGAATTTATATTGTTATATTCATTAAGTTATGAATAAAAGATATAATTAGTTTGACAATAGTAGTATCATGGCAGACCGGATCAGAGGTTCGAAAGGACCCGGATTTGGGGGCGTCACAGATGTTATGCACATGGATTTCAGTTCGTACACCGCTGAGTTTTCAGGGGCGCTCTTTTGAGCATTTGCACAGCTTGGCACGGAGGCTCATTTCCCTATCTTTGGGTCAGGCAACTCTTATCCACCTCCAGACACACCACCTGAGCAGGATAAAGCAGGTAGAGATGGTGATGCTTCTTAGGGGAGTTCCTTTCTAACCTTTACTTTCCAATGAGGACATTATTGATTTTTAAGTTTGGGGGTATTGGCATATATTTCATTTCTAGTGTAATTTGCATCTATTCTAGTTTATTTAGTGGCAGTGTTGTTGCATTCTAGTTTAATTCAGCATTTTTCTTCAACCTATCTTTGCATTTAGTTAGTAATTGTATTTCTTGAATCCAAATTTCAGTTAGTTAGAATTTCATTTGGCCTATAATGAAATTGGAATTGCATGACTATAAACATTGTTGACAACTGAGACTCGGTTATATTGTCATTACATGATTCAAATCTTTATCTGTCAATTCTGATGTAACTGGATAGTACTATATAGTTTCCTTTATGCTTGATTGGTTTAAATGGTCTCATAATTTTCTTTTGGTGGGAATTTTTTATTTTAATGATAATGATATGGTAAAACAGACAGTAATTACCAAGATGATGCAAAAACTTAATTTAGAGGAAAAACTAGGGTTAAAAAATAAAATTAAAAAAAAATCTGTTGAATAAACACTTAAACTAGTTTAGTTCTGTGACCTTTGATACTTGAGTAAGTACGCCTTACGGGATGTCTATACACCTAGCAACCTAAAGCCATCTAGTTTGGGATTCGTTGGTCGAAAGCTCATTAATGGGTATCACTGAAAAGCCTAAGAGGACTAGACATTGCACAGTCAGGTGTAAACGCGGGAAAGTGTGAGTTTCGCCCTCGTGAGTAAAAATAAGCATATTACACCCTTTGCTGACTCTTAAGCTTAGTTGATGCGTATTCTTGGTTGAAACTTTATGTGTTTACTATTTTCCTTGATTTGAAACTATATTTTTTCTTCTAAGAAGAATATTATGTGATGTATTTGTTCTATATCGAGCTTATTAGTAGCAAGCACACACACACACACACACAAACTACATCATTGTTGAAAGGTTTTGATTTGCAGTGTTATACGTTATTGCCTTGCTCTTAGTGGGATTCTTTGTTTATGGTCGTTTTGGTTTCTCTAAGGCAACTCTTTTGGAATTCATGATTAACTGAATTTGGGATTCGCTAGCATTTAGAGTAGTTTGTATTTCATTTAGTTTCATTTGTATTTTGTTACTTGAGGGAAAGAAACGGTTTAAGTTTGGGGTATTTGATTAAGTAGGATTTATGTAAGACCCTTACTTTTTATAAATAAAGATTTAATTCCTCTAATTATTAATTTTGAAATAATAAGGAGTTGATTTAATTAATGTTGTTAGTTATGGGTAAAATGTGCAAAATTTAAAAAATAAGCAAGTGGTTATAAAATATTCATTGTTGTCGGGGAATATTCATTTAGTCATGGAATATTCTTATTATCGGGGAATATTCATACGAAGGCACAGCCATTTGTGGGCCCCATAAAGAATAAATGTCGGATGAAAAAAATGACAAGTTTGAGTTTTTATAAATAATGTACGTAGTTATTCTGAATTAACCTTGTTGGAATACCCGGTGGTTAAAAATACGATGTCTGGCGTGGTTCTTGCGATAGCACACGGTATTATTGCATGATATTTTTGGATTATTAATTCTTACGTAAGAAGGCACTACTCAATAATTGTTACAGTAATTACTGTTCAATATCTTATTTTATTGATTCAATAATTACTATGTTGATATTTTATATTATTGTTGTTTCAATAATTGTCACTGCACAGTATTTCCATTATCAGATCAATAATTCATATTATTTGAATAATATAATTAGATAGAATTATTGGCAATGTCTAAGGAAGTTATGTCTAAGAAAAGGGGTTTGGTCATCTAATTGTGCACCAGTAAGGAAAAATCCTTATCGGAAAGCCCTCTCTTTCCTGGGAACGACCTGGTTGTCATAATTGTGACTCTGTAATATCATTTGTGAATAATTAATTATTGATTTATATGATAAGAAAATAATTATTTTATGTGGATATAAATGAAGGAATTAATGCTGAGGTGTTTTATCATTATTTTGTCGGAATGAAGGTATTAAAAATCAACTAAAAAACGAAATTTGGAAATTTTCAGAAAAATTAGTTTATTACTTGATTTTGTAAAATCCATAACTCTTTGTGTATAATGAGTTAGGAGATGAGCCATATATCAAAAGAAAGCCCTGGAAGTAAGCTAAACGCAGAAATTTGAATCACCCAAAAATTCTTTGTGAATTTTTTGTGGTGACTGTTTCAGTAAAACTGGTACGAGGGACTCATAGTACGGAAAAAAAATCAGTGTTCTTAAGCTCTATTGCGTGAGTTATAATTTTAATCCGATTGTTGGATCGTTGTGATTTTTGGATATGTTTTACATATAAAATTTGAGTATATATCCACAAATTTTGAACCGTTAAAAATTAACGTATGATTTGTTATGAATTTTAAGAGGTGACTGATTCAGAAATTATTGTAGCAAAAATTTTGGTAAGCTTTTCTCTCTATGTTACATGCGAAATTTGGAAAACCTTTCTTCTACTAAGTTGTAGAGAATTTAATTTCCTATGGAATGGATATAAAATTCATATTTTTCTGATAAAAGGGCCATTTATTATGAATTATTGATCCTATTCACGCATACGGCACTATTCACGTATACAGCACTATTCACAAATACGACACTATTTACCAAAAAATAAATTTTCTCTTCTTTGTCCCAGATGTCTATTATGGTTACTATCTTTGATTGTATCCATGTTTTGATCTTCATTCTTGAAGTTTACTCCACTATGGTTTATTATGGAGTATTTTTGAACTTGGATTATCTAAAGTACGAATTCCTAATCTTTGTCCTTTTAACTCATTGGATTCGTTCTCTAAAATGTTTTTCATCATCCTCAGTCTTTAATGGTGATACTTGATGAATATCTTTGGCCTGTAGTGCAAAGATGAATGATTACCTGATGAATATCTTTGGCCCGTAGTGCAAAAATGAACAGGTGTTGAGATGAACATGACCAACTAGTGATACAAATGAATATCTTTGGCCCGTAGTGCAAAGATGAATATTTGATTCAAGATGTATATTGATTGATGTTACAGGGATAAAATATTGATGATGAACTTTTAAATTCATAGATGATAATAGATTTCATTCTCTACTTAACTCTTCTAATGAATTATTATTTCTGCTACAGTTGTTGATCTAAAACTTTTTGTCTATTATATTCTATCAAATTTTTTCCTGTTGAGGACTAAGGATAATTTGTTGTACATTATCTTTGTCATAATATTTGTTCCATTTTTCTTCTCAGGAGGTGAGAATTTAGTAGGAACTAGCCGGGGTATAGAGTGATGGTTCAAGATAGTTGTTTTAGCAGTCCTTAATATTTTGTAAATTAGTGCATCAATATTTATAATGAGTACTTTATCTAAGTGTGGATATTGTCTAGAAGACAATATTTATATTTAAAATCATAGTATATGTGTTGTCGTATTTTGCACAATAATTGTATTAATGAAGTTATAGTTGTTTCTGTTCCATGTTTTTGACGACTCAGAATGGGTGGTGTATATCTATTTTGGGGGCATCACAGTTGGTATCAAAGCTTAGGGATATGGTCTCTGACGGAGATCGGGGAATAGAACTAGGAGGGGAGAGACGAATAAATCCTTCGCTAGTGTGTCCTACCTAAGCTTATTTGTTGGTGGCTCAGAATATAGGGGTATTATGTGGTATGTCATTTTCTTTAATTAACCCTTTTTTTATGGCAGTATTTGAGAATGGCAACTGGAAATATTAACAATAGAGTGAATAAGACCGTGGAGACACCTTTAATCACCAACCAGGAGAACGTGCAATAGGACAACAATGTTCCTCCTGTAAACAACACTACCAAACAAACGATGAATGATGGGATGTTTAGAAGCTTTTTGCAGTTTATAAAAAATCAGACGAGGGAGACTCGTGTACAAAATACGGGTGGAAATGATAGCAACGCGCGGCTTATCTTAGCCAAGCAGTTCAAAGAGTTGGGACCACCTGAGTTTTTGGGAAGGCCGGATCCGATCGAGGCGGAAACATGGGTTAAGTAAATTACTAAGATATTTGATGTCTTGGGATGCACGGAGGAACAAAAGGTTCCATTCCCCACCTTTATGTTCCATGGTGAAGCAGATTACTAGTGGGAATCTGTGAAGCGTACCCAGCCTGCCGCACTCAATATGTCTTAGGAAGCATTCCAGAAACTGTTCAATGACAAGTACTTTCCTGAAAGTATTCATCATATAAAGGAGGTAAAGTTTATTAGACTAGAACAGAACAACATGACTGTGTCCTAGTACGAGGCTAAGTTTGCGGAGTTATCCAGGTTTGGACCTCATTTAGTAGAGAATGAGGAACGTATGACGCGAATGTTTTTGAGAGGTTTGAAACTCGAAGTACGACAATACCTCTTTTCTCACAAACTTTGTTTATATTCAGATATTGTGAATAGGGCTCAGTTATTGGAGCACAATAATAAGCCAGCCCAACCAAAAGAAAACGACTAACAACACGATAATAATCCTATCGGTGGCAACGGCCATCGAAACAATGATAACCATCGTGGAGGAAATTATCATGCCAGAAATGGTAACCACTTCAGTGGTAATCATGGCCAAGATAATAGAAGAAATGATTCAAGTGGAAAATTCAAGAAGAGAAGATTTAATGATGATGGGAAGAAGTGAGCAGCACTAGCAACAAATTCTAGGGGAGGAGAATGACCGCCAGTTAGATGCTACAGATGCGGAGAGGAGGGACACATAAGTCCAAACTATTCAAAGCCTTCTCGATTTTGTCCTGTAGCGAAATCAAGTCCAGCTGAGACGGTGGCACCAAAGGCGGATATGGAAAAAACAAAGTTGGTGGTTTCAGGAAGAGCGTTTTTCGTGACTTCTCAAAAAGCGAGTAACCCGAACGAAGTTATCACGGGTTAGTTAATCATAAACTCTTGTGAAGTCTATACCCTATTAGCTACCGATTCTACCCATTCTTTTATCTCTCCTGCTTGTGCTCAACATTTAAAATTGACTCTAGAGAAATTAGACTTTGACTTATCTGTGGAGACTCTGTTAGGAGAAACTTTCATTACATCCACTGTTTATAAATCTTGTTTGATCCAAGTGGGCACCTTCACATTACATGTTGATCTTATCTCTTTAAAGATACTTGCATTTGATGTGATTTTAGGGATTGATTGGTTAACTACTCATCATGCCAAAATTGATTATTTTCGTAAGGTTGTTAGTTTTCATATTCTTAACCAACCTGTTATGCGAATTCAAGCAATCAAACCACTAAAGTCAATCACAATCATATCAAGCCATAAAGCCATTCGTTTATTAAAAAATGGATGTCAAGATTTCTTAGCCCATGTCATGAATTTAAACAAAAATACGTCAGATTTGAATGATATTTCTGTTGTTAGTGAATTTCTTGACGTATTTCCTGAAGAACTTCTTGGCCTACCCCTAGAGTGTGATATTGAATTTTGTATCGACTTTGAACCTGGTAAAAAACTCATTTCCAAAACTTCATATCAAATGGCTCCTATTGAACTTCAGGAGTTAAAAACCCAACTACAAGAGTTGGTACCCGAGCCTCTATCTGGTGACTTCCTTTGTGGAATGCACCAAAGCCAGACTCTCCGCAAGGGACTCTATATTTGTGTGGTGGTAAAAAGATAGGTGCCATTGTGATGTGCTATCCAAGATTGGGATATGAGTCACAGTTGAGAGCAACCTAAGTCAGTAATCGAAATATCTAGCTTTCTAGGCTTAGCTGGTTACTATCGGAGATTCGTGGAAGGATTTTCTTAAATCGCTACTCCATTTACTCAACTGACTCGAAAAGATACAAAATTTGAATGGAGCGAGGAATATGAGAAGAGCTTCCAAGAACTCAAGAGGAGAGTCATTTCGGCACCTGTTCTGACCATACCATCCTGGAAAAGCAAATGTGATAGCTGACGCGTTGAGTAGAAGATCGTATGCGAGAACGAGTGCGATATTGTCGAACACAAAGACCTATTTTGTATAATTTACAAACACTAAAGATAGAGTTAAAGACTCTAGGGACCCATGTGATGATGTCAAATATATGAGTAGAACTGACTTTAATCGATAAATTTAAAGATGCTCAAGCTACAGACCTGGAGCTGATGAATATGAAGAAGAAGATGCAAGAAGTCGTTATTCCAAAAACGAGAATCGACGATGTGAGGAAAGCTCAAACCTTCGATTTATTAGTCCATTTGAAATCCTCGATCAAGTAGGAGTTGTGGCCTATAGACTCGCTTTACCACCAAGTATGTCTCGTGTTCATAACGTGTTTCACATATCCATGTTGTGTAAATATGTGAAAGACCCGAATCACATTATTGAGTTAGAACCAGAAGAGATAGCCGGAGATTTAACGTACGAGGAGGTAACAGTCAAGATCTGGGATAGGAAGAAGCATGTTCTACGCACGTCAATTTTGAGGACGAAATTTCATAAGAAGGGGAAGTTGTAAGACCCCAACTTTTTATAAATAAAGATTTACTTCCTCTAATTATTATTTTGAAATAATAAGGGGTTGATTTGATTAATGTGGTTAGTTATGGGTAAAATGTGCAAATTTTGAAAAATAAGCAAGTGGTTATAAAATATTCATTGTTGTCGGGGAATATTCGTTTGGTCGTGGAATATTCTTGTTGTCGGGGAATATTCGTACGACGACGAAGCCATTTGTGGGCCCCATAACAGAATAAATGTCAGATGAACAAGTTTGAGTTTTAATAAATAATGTCGTATTTGTTACCGTTAACACTGTTGGAATATCTGGTGGTTAAAATATCTGAATACGCGCGTGGCACAAAGAGATGTACCTGCGGTATTACAAGTATTTTTGGATTATTGATTCTTACGTAAGAAGGCAATACTCAACAATTGTTCAGTAATTACTGTTCAATATCTTATTTTATTGATTCAATAATTTCTACGTTGATATTTTATATTATTTTTGTTCAATAATTGTCACTGCACAGTATTTCCATTATCAGATCAATAATTCATATTATTTGAATAATATTATTAAATAGCATTATTGGCAATGTCTAAGGAAGTTATGTCTAAGGAAATGGGTTTGGTCATCTAATTGCGCGTCAGTAAGGAGAAATCCTTATCGAAAATCCCCCTCTTTCCTGGGAACAACCTGGTTGTCATAATTGTGACTCTGTAATATTATTTTTGAATAATTAATTATTAATTTATATGATAAGAAAATATTTATTTTATGTGGATATAAATGAAGGAATTAATGCTGAAGTGTTTTATCATTATTTTTTTCAGAATGAAGGTATTAAAAATCAAATGAAAAACGAAATTTAGAAATTTTCAGGAAAATTAGTTTATTACTTGATTTTGTAAAATCCATAACTCTCTGTGTATAATGAGTTAGGAGATGAGCCATATATCAAAAGAAAGCCCTAGAATTAAGCTAAACACAGAAATTTGAATCACCCAAAAAATCTTTGTGGATTTTTCGTGGTGACTATTTGAGTGAAAATGGTACGAGGGACTCATAGTCAAAAAAAAATCAGTGTTATTAAGCTCTATTGCATGAGTTATAATTTTTAATCCGACCGTTGGATCATTGTGAGTTTTGGATATGTTATACATATATAATTTGAGTATATATCCACAAATTTTGAACTGTTAAAAATTAACTTATGATTTGTTATGAATTTTAAAAGGTGACTGATTCAGAAATTATTGTAGCGAAAATTTCGATAAGCCTTTCTCTCTATGTTAAAGGCGGAATTTGGAAAAACTTTCTTCTATAAAGTTGTAGAGAATTTAATTTCCTATGGAATGGAAATAAAATTTATATTTTTCTGATAAAAGAGCTATTTATTATGAATTATTGAAGTTTCAAAAATAAATATTTTATTAAAAATATGGGTGGGCCCCACTTTTGGTTGGTGTGAAAAATGTTGATTTTGGTGGGCCCAACTTGTGGTGGCTAATTTCTGGTCAAGGAAGTGTGGGAGAAAATTTTAATAAAATATTATTTTTATTAATTTAGTCTGTTTTGGCGTTCTAGCATTTTCCTATAAATAGGGTGCTTAGTTAAAATTAAAAATCACACTAGAAACATAAGTTTTCTCTTTCTATATTATTGAGAATATTTTGTGAGCATATTATGAATTTTAAGAGGTGACTGATTTAGAAATTATTGTAGCAGAATTTTCGGTAAGCCTTTCTCTATATGTTAGAGGCGGAATTTGGAAAAACTTTCTTCTATAAAGTTGTAGAGAATTTAATTTCCTATGGAATGGAAATAAAATTTATATTTTTTTGATAAAAGAGCTATTTATTATGAATTATTGAAGTTTCAAAAATCAATATTTTTATTAAAAATATGGGTGGGCCCCACTTTTGGTTGGTGTGAAAAATGTTGATTTTGGTGGGCCCCACTTGTGGTGGCTGATTTTTGGTCAAGGAAGTGTGTGGGAGAAAATTTAATAAAATATTATTTTTATTAATTTAGTCTGCTTTGGCGTTTTAGCATTTTTCTATAAATAAGGTGCTTAGTTAGAATTAAAAATCACACTAGAAACATAAGTTTTCTCTTTCTATATTATTGAGCATATTTTGTGAGTATTTAGATACTTTGAGAGTTGTTATTCAGTGCAAGTTTCCTACAGCCTTATATCTGATATTCTAGTCAGAAGTACTATTTTTTGAGGTAAGGGATGTTATTTTCTTTGTACATGATGTTATTTCGTTCAATATCAATATGCCAAAATATTGGTATGAATTTTATTATGAAATTTCTACCTTTTCATGTCGAAGTTACTATTCACGTATATGGCACTATTCACGAATACGGTACTATTCACGAGTACTATTCACGAAGTATGATTTTTCTTATGGAATTTCTACCTTTTTGTATCGAGGTTACTATTCATATATACGACACTATTCACAAATACGGTACTATTCACCGAAAAATAAAATTTTCTCTTCTTTGTCCCAGATGTCTATTATGGTTATTATCTTTGATTGTATCCATGTTTTGATCATCATTCTTGAAGTTTACTCTACTATAGTTTATTATGGAGTATTTTTGAACTTGGATTATCTAAAGTACGAATCCCTAATCTTTGTCCTTTTATCTCACTAGATTCATTCTCTAAAATATTTTTCATCATCCTCAGTCTTTAATGGTGAGACTTGATGAATATTTTTGGCTTGTAGTGCAAAGATGAATGATTACCTGATGAATATCTTTGGCCCGTAGTGCAAAGATGAACAGGTGTTGAGATGAACATGACCAACTGGTGATACAAATGAATATCTTTGGCCCGTAGTGCAAAGATGAATATTTGATTCAAGATGTATATTGATTGACGTTACAGGGATAAAATATTAATGATGGACTTTTAAATCCATAGATGATACTCCCTCCGTTCCTAAAAGATTGTCGTTTTAGAAGGTAAAATTTGTTCCAAAAAGTTTATCGTTTACAACTTTCGAGGAGAATAAATTATTTACTTTCCTATATTACCCCTACCTTCTCTCATTGTCCCAAGAAATTCTCTTCCTTGTATTAATAGTTTTCAACTTCCCATAAAGGGGTAGTGATGGAATTTCAAACAAATTTTACTTGGTAAATGGTACTTTCTTAATCCATGTGCAAAAACCTTAAACGACAATCTTTTAGGAATGGAGGTAGTAGTAGATTTCATTCTCTACTTAACTCTTCTAATGAATTGTTGTTTCCGCTACAGTTGTTGATCTAAAACTTGTTGTCTTTTATATTCTATCAGATTTTTCCCTGTTGAGGACTAAGGATAATTTGTTGTACATTATCTTTGTCATAATATTCTTTACTGAGCTAGTTGAGCTCACCCTTTTCCTTTTTGTTCTATTTTTCTTCTCAGGAGGTGAAAATTTAGCAGGAACTAACCGGGGTATGGAGTGATGGTTCAAGATAGTTGTTTTAGCAGTCCTCACTATTTTGTAAAATAGTGCATCAATAATTGTAATGAGGACTTTATCTGAGTGTGGATATTGTCTAGAAGATAATATATATTTGTATTTAAACACACAGTATATGTGTTGTCGTATTTTGCACAACAATTGTATTAATAAAGTTGTAGTTATTTCTGTACCATGTTTTTGGCGACTCAGAATGGGTGGTGTATACCTATTTTGGGGGCGTCACATTTTATACTTACTTATTGGATATTTACTTGCCAGAACTGATGCTTAATCTCAGGTGTTTTAGAAGCTTTTCATGCATTTTATTTCTATTTTGTAGGAAGCATTTGTGGAAGCTAGCTTGGGAGCATTGTGATTCAAAAGGTTATGAAGCCGGTTCAAATACGAGCAAAGTGCATGTTATAAAGAGTAAGTGGAAATGGCATATAGGAGTGTTAAAGAAGAATGCAGTAGCATCAATTTAGTAGATCCAGCAGTTAACGTGGCTGCGCTCTAAAAAGCACTATGGAGCAGCGCGGTCGCGCCTGATCCAAGCTAACACAGCAAGCAGCGCGCCCGCGCCATTTTTACACTAATGACTAGCGCGATCGCGCCTGTTCGACTTGACCAATAGTTTAACTTTTCATTTAAAAAGCCAAATGGATTTCTTACTTAAAGTGTGGTGCTTGCAAGTTAGAATATATCATAAGATTGTTTTTATTTCCTTTTTAGGGTTAGGGAAACACAGAGAGCTTGTATCCTCCTTTTCTATATCTAAGCTTCTCTCTTGATCTCTATAATAGATTTTAATATTTATTCTAGGTTAGGGTTGAAATTGGGGACATTGAAGCTTGGATTCAACAATGGATGTCCAGATTTGAGAAGAAGATTTTAGATTTGTTTCAATCTCTTGTTTCTCTTTCTTTTCATTTTGGCTTCCAATGTATGAACAAACTCTTGTGATGGATTTTACTTTATATATGAACTAATCTCCATTGTGGGGTTATGATGAATCTTGATATGTAGTTCAGGTCTCTATCTTTCATTATGAGACTTAGTTGATTATTTGTATTGGATTGTCTAATGTGATTTGATTTAAATGTTTAATTGCTTGATCACTAATTACCATGTTAGTCCATATGAATTTGAAAGAGGAATTATAAGCTTAGAACTAATCATATTAGCATATGTATGTGAATTCTACATTGAGTTGGAATTTATGTTTCGTGCCTAGGATAGATATATACCGAAACTCCATATGTAGTCCATTGAGTACTTGAGCTTCAACCTGCTTTGATTGTAATTCACATAGACATATAGTGTTTTAGTCAAATTAGGTGTTTACATTTATTCTATCTTCTGTGGATTGAATGTAATGCAGGTATGGTGCATCGAGAAATAGTAATATCTTACATGTGTGTTCTCGGCTAACAATTCAAAATAATTAACTAAGCTTGTAAGGAAGTGTATTGTCTTGAATGAAATATTAAGTGAAATCATATACCCCATATCCCCCTTATTTGGCTATTTTACTTGCTAATTCTACTATTTCCTTGCCTTTAGTGTTAATTTGGTTAAGATACAATTTATTCAACTATTTAAGAAAACCGATATAATTATAAAATGGTTGCATGATAGATTAAAACTCAATCATTACTCTCTGTGGGAACGATACTCTACTAACTCTATATTACTTGTGGACCACATGCACTTGCATGTGTGTGTTGTTTTGATTAACACTCAAAACAAGCCAACAATATGATCTTTTGGATGTGGCTTTGATGAGTCAACCCAAAAGCACTCTTGGAACAATAAATTTAAATTTTGATATATATATATATATATAAAAAAAAGTTTATGCGTGTCTTACATTTTATACGACATAATTTTAATCGATAAATTGGTGAAATGTCAAAACAATTATTAATAAAAATGGTAAAATGTTAAAAAAATACCATTAATAAAATCTCTTAAAATAATAAGACACATAATCTTGTGTGAGTTTAAGACACACTTCCTTTTCTATATATATATATGTGTGTGTGTGTGTGTGTGTGTGTATATATATATATATATATATATATATATATATATATATATATATATATATAAGGGAGTGATCCATAACTAATGTTGTCAAATTAAGGTTATACTTAAAACAGATCTTGAGCATCCATTCGAATATTGAACGATTGATATAGTTCTTGTCCGCAATTTAGTTTTCAGTATTTCATAGTTTAATATTGTGAACATGACAAATGTCCAAAATACACTCCTTGTAAAAGTCCTTCGTCCGTAGTATTAAATTGCAGACGCTAAGTATGGCTAGCCAATTGGGAAACGACGTCGTATTGGCTAAATTCAAATTATTATATTTTATTTTTCTAGGCTCCGCAGTATTAAACTGTGGTAATTGATTTCACTCTACGATTTTATTGATTCACTATACGATTGTAAATCAATGAAACCTAAAATAAAAAAAAAACATATTTACTTTTTCTCTCTAAACTCATAAATCTCTCAAATGGCTCTTGAAACCCTTCTTCTTCATATCAAGAACGCAAATTATAATTCAATTTTTTAGTGTTTTTTTATTTTAGTTTTCATTGATTCAAGAAAATGATACGACTATGCAAGATAATGAGTAGATGGTAACTAAGCAACCAGAATAATTTTTGCTTTTTACCGGATTCCTTTTGATCGTCGAATTGGAGCTTAGTGAACCTAAAAGTAGGACCCGTTTAGTGACTCATCATCTCCGCTTGAATCTTGGTGAAATTCGTTTCCAAAAAATCAATCTGAGGTGGATCAAACTCAATCTGACGATTTTTTGGTTCCTTCCAATCCTCGTCCTCCTCATCATCCACTACGTCATCGGTAATGTGGATCCTCCTTTTTTCGGCCTCTGTAAATAAAAAAATTTACCATTTTCGATGGCGATTAAGAGGATGTGGAAGAGAAAAGTAAGACGGATTTCTGATTTGGGAGGAGAAACCATTTTCAGATTTCTAATGTGGATCGATTTCTGATTTGAAAGAAAGAATCCTTGATTTGGGAAGGATAGAACAATGAAATGTATTTTTTTAAAATAACTAAGTCAAAACGATACAGTTTTGATAAACTGTGTACAAACAAAATATACACGTCTGTGTCACACACACACACACACACACACACACACACACACACACACACACACACACACACATATATATATATATATATATATATATATATATATATGGCCAGCTACATTATTCCTTTATTGATGATGTAAAGCTAGAAAGTGAATGTATTGCTAACAACCAAAGTCGGGAATGAATTGTCCTAATTTTTGGGGTCGTTACAAGAATATTGTATTTAATTTATTTATTTCCTTATAATGATTTTTAATTAATATATTTTTTATAAATAAAAATAATTATGCCTACACTGAAGCCGAATCCTAAATCCTAAATCCGCATTATATCAATATTGATGATGGAAGATGATTGTTAGGTAAACAATGACGAAAGGCTATCTAGAACGAATAATTTTAAATTTTATAAAAATTGTTTAGTATATCTTTTTGCTTCAAAATATTTTTTAAAAATTAAAAATACATTTATATTTCTAAGCTATAAATGATAGTATATTAAGTTTTTAAGATTCAGAAGTATCATGACATTGTTATTACAATTTTAAATAATAGTATGAATACATGTGATTACAAAATTATGTGTTCAACAAAAAAGAGTCTCACTTATTGAATTTATAAATATATTTTTATTTCATATTTATCTTTGAAATATAAATTGTTAGTTTAGTACAAATAGTTAGGTGAACATGCAGACTGCCAAGAATGGATCTTGTTATTATGAAGTTAACTTTATAGTAAGTTGGTCAATTGACTAATACAATATTGACACGTAAAGATAGAGATCACCTCACGGTTGCGTATCGACACTGTATTGATCAATTGATCAAAGTTAACTTCATGCTAACCACTTGATTTTTTTCATATTGATTCCTAAGGAAATTCGTCACGTAGCAGGGGGGATTATATTTTGCCCGGGTTAATGCACCTTAATTACGCTAGTAATAGCAATAGGTAATAAATTAATTAGTGTCTCAAATGATAATATATATATATATATATATATATATATATGGGGAATAATCCATAGCATCTATTTGCTATGGATCAAAAAGTGACATATAACATCTTAATCATCCATTAGAAACATGAAAGGTTGTGATTTAATATTAATATAAGTCGTCCGCTAGAAATACTAGCGGACTGGATTAATGAAATTTTTGGCCAAATCTCTCCCTTTCTTTTTCCTCCTAATCCTATGTACGAGTAAAATTAACTAAATACTTCAGTATCAAATCCCTAAAATTGAAAAAGAGGGATATAAACCAATTTCTTCAATTGCTAGTCATGGACGAACAACGAACAATTTACAACCGATTTATAGAGCAATCAATTAAATTCTGTAGATGCTATATGCTAGATTTGTATAAAATTGCAAACTAGGGTTCATGAGAAATTGGGAAAAATTGCAGCAACGCTAGATTTGGGAGATTAAGTAACAAACTTACCAATTATATGACAACTTGTTGCCAATCTAAAGTAAATTGCGATTAGAGATTATGAGAAGAGCAGAAATCACACAACAGAAAGCGAAACTTCGGTTCCGCTGTGTTTCACCAACTAGGTTATGTTTTTTTTCAATTCTTTTTTCAATGGATGCATCTGCTAGAAGTACTAGCGGATTTGGGACATTTTTGTCCAAAAAATTCATTAACCCCGTCCGCTAGTACTTCTAGCGGACGACGTATATTAATATTAAATCAAAATCCTTCATGTTTTTAATGGATGATTAAGATGTTATATGCCACTTTTTGATCCATAGCAAATAGATCTTTATGGATCATTCCTATATATATATATATATATATATATATATATATATATATATATATATATATATATAGTATCCACAATGTAGAAACTAGGTTGTTGAGGGGGAATCCATTTTAGTAAAGTGCATACAAGCTCTCTAGCTTAAAAAAAAAAAAAAAAATTGTCCAAGGGTAGAGAGCACATGGCGGTTTACCAAAATGGATTCTTCAACAATCGATTCTTGTGGATAAACACTATATATATATATATCATTTAATTGTCAAAAAAGTTATACAAAAAAGTTTAATTGTCACCTTTAAGTTATTTTATGAAATTTTAAAATTGAATTTAAAATGAATTTATTTGATTTTAATTAATACAATTAGGAATAGCGTAAATTATCTTAAAAATAATACAATGAACTGTATTATAATCTCAACAGCTGAGTTTTAAATATCTCAACATTAACTATAGCTCGCACTCTATATATAAAAATACAATTAAACCTATAACTAATTAGATGTGTTCGATACTGTCGAAAGGTCCAAAAATTGGTGGCCTCCGTAATAGTGTTGACTTAATGGTAGTAATCAAACGATAAGACGAGTTCAAAGAAATGTCTAACATTTTCAATCAATTTATAAAATTCTACAAATTTAGATTCACGTGAATTTATTTAATTTATAAGTATATTTTATGATTACAAATTTATTATTATTACAATTATACATATATTCACAACAGTTTTTATTTTTTTACAAATCAGCTTTAAAACATCAAAATCAAAATAACATGACAAAGTAGTAATAATTAGGACTGTGCACTATTTTCGGGTTTTTCGGACCGGACCGAATCGAACCGGCCGATTCAGTACAAAAAAAACCGATCTGATTTCGGTTTCGGTTTCGGTACAACGTATTTATGGTTCGATTTTACCGTATATACCAGTTTTCTAATTTTTTTTAATTATTAATAAATAATTAATAATAATAATAATAATAATAAAAATAAAAATAAAATAATGATTATAATAATAATAAAATAATAATATTTATAAAAATAGTAATAATAATAAAAATAATAATTATATTAATTTTTGGTAAAAATTGCTATCGAACCGGTACCGAACCGATAAATTGATTTAATATATCGGTCCAATCGATACTGATATTGATACTAAAATTTGGCTAATTTCAGTACTGGTCCAATTTGAACCGATTTTTAGCGGTTACACACCATCTATTATCCCATTTTTGACCCCAAATTACCCTAGTTCCTATTTTGGCGCTAAATTACAGGTACCGATTTTCAGGCACCCTCTCCCGTTTCCCGCGAAATTTGGAACGGTGAAATAACGATCCCATTCACAAAAACATTCCTCTTCCTCTTTCTGCAACCTAGCCCATTCTCGATCTTCTGCCAATTACCTCACTTTAGTTATTCGTTTCATCTTAATCCCATCAAAAATCCAACGCCCTTGTGATTTATCCCCCCCTTTCTTCTTCTCATTCTCTCCCCTCTTTTGCCGGGATTCCGAAAAGTCCATCGGGATTCCGCAATGGAAGATGAATAGAATATTCTCGACGCCGGCCTCCCATCTCCGCCAACTCCGGCGACAAGCCAATCCCGTCATCAATTCGGAGCCCGCACTAGCGAAAGCTGTTCCGTGGCTCTACCAGATTCTCGACCCGAGCAGCCCCATCGTCGCGCGATGGAACCACATTTTCCTCATCACCTGTCTCCTCTCGCTCTTCATAGACCCTCTCTACTTCTTACTCCCTTACGTTGGCGGCCCCGCCTGCATGAGCAACGACGTCCCCGCCGCCGTCACCATCACCTATTTCCGCTCTCTCGCCGATCTCTTCTACCTCTTGCAGGTTTTGATGAAGTTCCGCACCGCATTCGTAGCCCCGAGCTCTAGGGTTTTTGGGAGGGGTGAGCTCGTCATGGACTCGCGCCAAATTGCTATCCGATACTTGAAAACTGATTTTGTAATTGATCTTGCCGCTACCCTTCCATTACCTCAGGCAAGTGACTTTATAAATTTTGATTAAATGTCTCTTGTGATCTGTGTTTGATTAGATGGAGTATTTTAATTTTTGAGTATTTACATATTTATTTACCAAATTGTAGTTTATGCCTTAGAATAAGATGGTTATGTCTTATGATTATTATAATGTTTGGTGCTACTTAATATGAATAAGCATCAACCAAATTATCTAATCCACAGGTTGAACTTGTGAGAGAGAGGTTATCAGATTATCAATTGTGAAGAAATTTAATCAATCTTCTAAACTTATAAGAATACCTTCTATATTAAAATCTGTGTTATATTATTAATAATCTGATTATGATAATCTCATCATTATAAATGTGAAAAGAGTTGGATATCTGTACATAAAGGGGTTTTATCTTATTTACTTTGTTCTTTTCTTTCCCTTTCCCTTGCTCTTTCCATATTCCAAAGTGTTAATATGTAAGGTAACAATAGCAACTACATCTCTATTTAAAGTTTTTTTTGCTGCTATAATTTCTGATATTATCATAGTAGGATCCATGTTTAGGTATTGCATACTACGGATAATTTCTAGGCCTTTGGTGAAGCAGACCTACCTTTTTGGCAACGAATGATAGAAAATTTAATAACACCATTTTAGGCAAATTACTGTATTTCTTATTGCTATATAATTAAAAATATATATGAGAGCAGTTACCTGAAAATATACGTTCAATTGAAATTAAAGAACAGTTTGAATTTTGCAACACATGACGAGCAGAATCAGTTTTCAATTATTTATACTTAATTTGATTAGATTGAACCTGATTTTTCTTCTTTTTTTCCACCAACATATATCTGATTCAAGGTTTCTGTGAGTTCATCAAAATTTTATGCAATTTTGAAGTTGTTTTCTTCTTTTAGATCTTCAATAGAATTTCTAATTATTATTTTTTACTTTACAGATTCTCATTTGGTATGTAATTCCAGCAATGAAAAACAACAGAGCTGATCACGCTCACAACACTCTTGCTCTCATTGTTCTTATTCAATATGTTCCAAGAATGTTTGTCATGTTTCCTTTAAATCAGCGTATAATTAAAACGACAGGTGTTGTTGCTAAAACTGCTTGGGCAGGAGCTGCTTACAATCTTCTGCTCTACATGTTAGCCAGTCATGTAATGATCCATTCACCCATCTTTTCACTACTACTATCGCATTTTATACTAGCTGATTTTCAACTTGTCATTGTGTCAAACATGTAACATTAATACACTTACAAAAACCAATTTCTATTCTTCTATTGATGGTGCAAGGTACTAGGAGCTGCCTGGTATCTATTATCTATAGGGCGGCAGCATTCCTGCTGGAGAGATGAGTGTCAGGAAGAGGCACATTCAGTTCCACCCTGCACTTTTAATTTTCTGGATTGTAACAGTTTAGGACAACTTGAACGGACCTATTGGCTGAATTTTACTAAAGTGCTTTCTACTTGTGATGCTACTAATGAAGATTCAACATTTAAGTTTGGAATGTTTGCGGATGCTTTTACTAGCCAAGTCGCTACGTCGAAGATGTATGAGAAGTATTTGTATAGTCTTTGGTGGGGTTTGAGAAATTTAAGGTGAAATATCTGTCTCTGTTCTTTTCAAACCTTTATTCTTTTTCTTTGTTTTGTTTCCAGTAACTTCATAATATCATAAGTTTACGATGCATGCAACAGTGTACAGTTACCATTATGTGCTAGTCTAGATTTTAGTTAAAACAGGTGTATATGCTGTTGGTGAGATACTTTTATGCATGTATAATCCATATAAGACTATGTAATCATATTAGGGCCCCAACTTGAATCTGCAAGTATATAGTAATTCAGCGGAAGTACATTTGCATGTGTCTGATAAAAAAAATGGGGGGAGGGGGTCATTTTGAGAACTTGTGTTAGTTTCTGAAATAATTTATATTTGACTTCTTGAGAATCTTGGGCATAAAGCAAGATTATGGATAATGCATTTCCTGTTTCGAATTTCAATTCATTGACAAGAATTAGAAAGGCCGCCAATGAGAAAGGTTATATTTATGACGATGTGGAGTTTCTTGCTTTTCAGTTCTTGATGTAAGAATGTTGTTATCAACTTCCTCTTGATACCTAGAATCGTCACTATTACAAAAAGATTGTCTGCCTAAACTATTCTTGATGCAGTAAAATTTCTATTATCTTGTGATAGTCTTGTATACATTATAGTGGATACAGTTGTTGACTTGTTACCTTATTGATTGCTTACTGCTACCTTGTAAATATTTTCTTTTGATAAGTTGGTGTGTTTTTCTTTTTTATATCATATTGATGTAATATGTATAACTCGTATCCTTCATTTTGCAGTTCGTATGGACAGAATTTGCAGACTAGCACTTATATTGGTGAAACTACATTTTGTATTCTCATATGCATTGGGGGTTTGATTCTGTTCTCACAGTTAATAGGCAACATGCAGGTAATAGGATAATTTTGTCAACCAAAATATTTCTTTCCAAAATGTGTTACAAATTTCTTTACTTGCTTATATGAATTTTAAATCAATAATTTCACTTTATCTAACCTTTTTGATTTGTTATGAAGACATATTTGCAATCAATGAGTATAAGGCTTGAAGAATGGAGGATCAAACGAAGAGATACTGAGGAGTGGATGAGGCACCGCCAATTACCTCCGGAATTGCAAGAGCGTGTTTGTCGGTTTGTTCAGTATAAATGGGTTGCTACCAGAGGAGTCAATGAAGAATCTATTTTGAAATCCTTGCCATTGGACCTTCGTCGTGAAATTCAACGGCATCTATGTCTAAATCTTGTCCGCCGTGTATGTACTTCTATTCTGTTTTATTGTTATTGCCTTATTGATATGCTCGTTGTTGTATATTGATATGCTCGTTGTTGTATACATGGATCAGTTGAGGTAGTAATTTTGCAAAATTGGTATGGAATAATTTTTTTATTAAAACATAATACCATGCTTCGTGCTTAACTTTTTTGGTTTCCGTAACATACCAGCAAATTCCAGTTGGTTTTCCTATATATATATATATATATATATATATTCATTAAGTTCACTTATTATATATGTTGCATAGGAAAATCTCTCTCTAAGTCAATATGTTTCCAGGGTCTGGAACAAATACTTTGTTATATGTAACTACCTCCTAATCTAAAGAGGAAAGAGAATTTGTAATGCTTAATATCAGATAAAAGTTTCTTACATTAGTAGACGCTTGAGTGCAATTAAATTACAGATAAAATTAATCATCAATGAATGAAAATACATCTGATTGGCAATGTTTGGGTAACTGTTAGAAATACTTATAAGTTGAAATGGTTTCTTTTATCAGAATTGGGGAGAAGCCTTTTTGGTTCTATATCATCATTGGTTTTTTGACCCTTTACTCTGTGTAAAGGATCTTAAAGATTGGTGTTTGCAACTTTCTATGTTAGCTTCCTTTTAATTTAAGGGCTTCTGAAGTTTCCATGTTTTTATTTGTTAATCATAATAATAATATGACCCATAGCAGTTGTGTCAATTAGTTAGACGGAAAGAGGTGTGGCTTGCATTTTGATCTAAACACTCATAGTTTCATAAACTTTTTAGGTCCCTTTCTTCTCACAAATGGATGTCCAGCTTCTTGATGCCATATGTGAAAGACTTGTGTCATCCTTGAGTATACAAGACACTTATATCGTTCAGGAAGGTGATCCAGTAAATGAAATGCTGTTTATTATCAGGGGACAACTGGAGAGCTCCACAACCAACGGAGGAAGATCGGGGTTCTTCAACTCTATCACCCTTAGACCCGGCGACTTCTGTGGAGAGGAATTACTGACATGGGCCTTATTGCCTAACTCGAGTTTAAATCTGCCTTCTTCAACTAGGACTGTTCGAACGCTTACGGAAGTCGAAGCTTTTGCCCTTCGAGCTGAAGACCTCAAGTTTGTTTCGAATCAGTTTAGGCATCTTCACAGCAAGAAGCTGCAACATGCATTCAGGTACTATTCTCACCAGTGGAGGACATGGGGTGCTTGTTACCTGCAAGCTGCATGGCGAAGGTACAAAAGGAGAAAATTGGCAAAGGAGTTGGCTCTACAAGAGAATTATTACTATGAGCCAAGCTTTGACCAAGTACGTTACAGTGGTGATGAGCTAGCTGGTGGAAACTATGACGATGGAAATGGTGATCAGTCTTGGGTGGATAATAGCCCAAGTAATGCTCAGCATCTTGGAGCCACAATTTTGGCTTCAAAGTTTGCTGCCAATACAAGAAGAGGGGTTGTTCAGAAGGTTCCGGTGGTTAGTCGTTCTTCTTCTAGCCTTAAGATGCCCAAGTTGCTTAAACCGGATGAGCCTGATTTTTCTGTAGACAGGGAGGATGTTTAGCTAGTGCAGGAGTCGTAAATTGTTAGAAAAGAAGGAAAGAAAAAAAGGCTAGAGATGTGTAGAATACATGTTTTATCTATGTAAATTTTAGTAGTGAGAAACAATTTATTCACTTAACAAATATAATTCTAACAGTCTCGAAAACTTTAATTTGTTGCTTTGAAAGTTTTGTAGATATTAAGATTTAACCGGAGATAGAAAAGCCATAATATATCATTGTAACTGGCTTAATCCTAACTTAGTTAATATTTCTGAATATTTACTCAAAGAATGATGATTAACTTAGTTATTCTCTGTGAATTGACTATTGTACAGCATAAGTAGAGAGTTGAGAGAAGCTAAAGAGAGATTCGTGTTGTTTAGGCTGACCGAATGAAAGAAGGTATATATTCCAATCCGCTTGAACACCAGAAAACTCTACAATTTGATCATGGGATCATAAATTTGAAACATACATGCGTCAATATCCCAAATAACCAGGCAATGTCTTTGTCATATCATAAACTGTGGAAAGAAAAGTTCCTGAACTGCTAGGTATACATGTATTATTGTTGTGCAGGGCTAATTATCTGATTTTATGCCACAAACCGGCGAGTTTCTGTTTGAGAAGTGTGACTAATAAAATTGGTGTTAGCACAAAATGATTTGTATAACAAGTCTACCAAAGACAACAAAATTTGTGTTGAATCTATCTGACTGATATGGTAATAAGTAGGATTACTGGTTTTTGTCATTACGGAGTTGAAAACCAGTCAGATGTTGTATGAGGAGTTGAAGACCAGCTTGGTGTGTAATGTGGAGTTGATTGTTTGGCCCTTGTGGATATGTCTAGTGCCGCTTCTAATTTTATAGCGACTTGCTCTATGGAGGGTCGCTCCTTTTTAAGTGCCGTGCATGACAGAGCTAGCTTAAATGCGAGGTCAAAAGCTTCTTCAGAGTATTCCCCTTCAAGCTTTGGGTCAGCAAATCCTCTTATACTGCCATCTCTGGTAAGAGTCTTTGCCTGGAAAACCAGAATTATTAACTGTCATAACTGAAAATCAATTTAAGAAAAACATGCCATATTAGGTGAAATGGCTACCATTTTATCTGTGGGCATTGGTGTATTCATATTTATGACCCTCCTTCCTGAGATTATCTGCAGAAGTACTAATCCAAAACTATAGACATTGCCTGCTGGATTAACTCTGCTGTTCTTTTGATACTCGGGATCAACATAACCAAATGTTCCTCTCACTTCTGAACTCATGTAGGTTTCACCAAGCTCAATAACCTTGGACAATCCAAAGTCTGAAAGCTTTGCTTCGAAGTTTGCACCTAGAAGTATGAAATAATGGGCTTCAGTAATTTACAGATTTAAAATTTCTATGCAGCGTTACTCTTTACATGTTAAATAATGGGCTTTTGAGACAACAATGTTGTGGCCTCAATTGTCTCGTCTTTCAGCAGCTGCATAAATCAATGTTCGAATAGTGTGATTTGATGGTAGGAGTTGGAATAGATTGCAGAGAATTGGAAGGCTGGTTGCTTACTAGTTTCATAATTTACATTGGTAGTGGCTGATATACACGTGTATATGGACTTAATTCTAATGTTATGAGCTAAAATAAAATAATAAAAATGTGGTATGATATTATCATTTTCAGTTACTAAGTTTACATTGACGAGATTGGATGGTGACCAAGATTTTGAAGCTGATCATAAGTAATGAACTCAAATTGCAAAATAATACCTTCTAAAGACTGCTTACTTTTAGAATTTTCAGCTGAGGGTTTTGCTAAGAAATGACTGTAGAAGAAAGATGAGTGGTTATAAACCTAGTCCCATGCTGCTTGCAATTGAATTTTGGTGTCTCTTGGTTATGAAAAAATCTTGTCAGCGTAGGTTATGCGAACTAGAACAGCATTACCAATGTAATAAGGTCTGAGTGGCTTGAAGCAGATTTTTAGTGGGTAGGAGTCATGTGGGTTTTTGTCGGTTATTTAAAGCAAAGCTTTAGGGGGCATCTCTCCCTCTCTCCTTTCTTTTGTAGCCTGTGCCTGTAAGGGAGCGGTCCTCCAACTCCGATAGCCATTCATGATTCTGGTTTTTGGTGTAGTATGCTGCCCAAATATTGCAACACATTCCTTTTTAGGAAATCCCATGAAAAATGCAACATTTCTTTTTTGGTAATTTTGTGTAGTTAGACGACTAATTTACCATAGCCATGTCACTTTTATCATTTGAATATATAGTAGGTCCTTCGCTAACTAAAATTTTTGTGGTTCATATTATTGAATCAATTAGGAAATCTATTAAGAATTTGAAATTTTCTAAACTCTTTTGTGCAAAAAGGTATGGATCAATATTTGTGGGATGGAGGGAGTACAACTTTATAAATCTGACCAGAAGCTTCATATCATAAAGTAAAACAAGAAAAGAATTATAAACTGTCAAGGACAGTTTGTTTGGACTTGACAGGCTCCTTGATTGTTATGGATCCGGATTAGTCTTAAAACGTGTATATATATATATATATATATATATATATATATATATATATATATATATTTGCTTTTATCTATCACACTTTTCAACGTGAAATATCGATACTTTCCGAGACTTGGATATCCAGTTATTTTGTTAAATAGATATTGAAGCAGTTATTTATTTCTTTTCTTTTTTTTTAACTTTTCTCAACTTTTTTTTTTCAATTTCTTTATTTTTTTTATTTGAAATTGCTCGAATCATAGTTTCTACTCCACAACTAAGAATTAGTGCAAACGTGAAGTGCAAAAATGTTCGTGAAATCAATTTTAATCCAGATGATGTTTTGAACTAAGATTTCGTATCTTATCAAAAATTTAAGAGTTCTAAATCTTTCAATCTTACTCATAAGTTCTACTACATAAACACTTATTAGAATTAATTTTATCCATAAAAAGTCAAACCAAATTTTTAAATAATTTTTTTGTGTTTTTTTAACTATTTTTTCCTAAAAAGAAAAAAAAATCTAATACAATAATACAAACAAACTCCCCCCATACCTAAATCACGCATTGTCCTCAATATATGCAAATGGAGAAAAGATAACAAAGATATGAAAAAATTGTACCTTGTATGCAGGGCATTTGTTCTACAAGAAAATGTGGTGAGAAAGAAAACAAATGTATATATATACAAATTTCATAAATTTTAAAAAGTATGTGACTACATGAATGATATAAATGGGTAAGTGAGTGTGAACTTTCCATTATTTTCAGGTCTAGGAAATTGAAAATAGTCCAAATTTTTTATCACAGTTATGCTTAAAATTTACCTCAAGAAAACTTTCACTAACATGTTCAAATGATAGAAGAATTGGTTCAAATACATGTTCTAGTTTAGTTGACTTATTTGTAGTGGATCTCAACAGCTCATTGACCTTATCTAAATATTCAGATTCATTCCAATTTTGGTCAAGGTGATTTAAGAAAAAATTAATTGGATCTTTTTCAATCAAGAGTCTATTTTCAATAATTTCTTGGGTCATTGACAACTCTTGGATCATGTTTACTTTAATGGGTTGGTCCAAAAAATTACTAGGTGATTTTTTAGGAATAAGTCTTTCAGGGTATGGAGCTTTAGGCTTATAGACTTTTTCAACCGACTCATTAAATGTGACATGATCAATTTTAGGCATAGACTCATAATTTTTAGACTCCTCAAATTCACTTGACTCAAATTGTGTAGAATTGAATATAAAATTTTTACTTTCCTCATTATTTCTACAACGATCAAAATTTTTAAAATTAACCCCAGAGTTACTAGAAAATTCACCCACCTCTTGTTCATTTATTATGGTGGCTAATTTATTCATTTGAATTTCTAGACGGGATATAACTTGATCCATGCTTAATTGATTTTCCATTAAAACTTCCATAGTTTTCTCTAAGACACTAAGTCTTTCCTCTTCTTTATTTGATAATTCTTGTGAATATTGAGGTTCTGGATCCGAATATGGATATGGACTTAGATAAGAATTTTCATAAGTTGGAACAAATTGATTTACTTGGTGTGCATTAAAATTTTCATAGGGTTCTTGATTTCAAGCAAAATTATTATTCCAACTATAATAAGAATTCATTTTTCCAAAAATCACAAAACAAACAAACAACTAGCCACGAAAGTCGCACACAAAAAAAATATTAAAAATAAAAATAAAAAACTAAACTATAATTTTTTTTAAAAAAAATATGTTGATACGAAGTACCAAAGAAAGCGCATCAACAAAAATTTTATCTTTTCGCTTCTTCGATCCGCTTCAATAATCCTGAAGAAAAAAAAAACTAAAAACTAATTCTAATAAATAAAAATTAGGGAATAAATAAAAATTAATTCTAGTCCCCGGCAACGGCGCCAAAAACTTGATGTGATAAAAATATGTAACTGCAAGTGCACAGTGTCAAATTGAAGAACTGACAAGTACATGTCGAACCCACAGAGACTAGATTAATTTTAGTGTTTCCTTAATATTTATTTTAGGCGAATTAGAAATAAAGATTGAGAATTAATTAACTAGAATATGAAAACTAATAATGAGAAAACAATCTAGGAATCCAAATCCATTAAATAATAAACATAACATATAATTCAATCTATTCTATTTTTATAACTCACTATGATTTTGATCTCCCTTCCCTTTAATTTAGTAATTTTACAATTAACGTGGGCAAACATAGACTATAAAAATTTAAGGAAATACCCATCAAAACTTCTTTGAGCAAGCATGGATTATGAAAAACTCATATCTTAACAATAATCTATCAAAACCTCTTAATTAATTTAAAATCACATAAAAACTATAAAACGAAGGTATTTCAATAACGAAACATGAAGGCGAAATCTAAGCATAAAAGCATAAATAATAGAAGGGATGAAATATATTATCACAAATAATTATTTAATTTTATCTTCATCCTAGATATAAAAAACTAACTAAACATGAAAATAAATAAACTAACTCAAATAAAGAAGAAGTAGGAGATTGAAAAAAAAAATGGAAAAAGGAAAGAAAAAAAAGAAAGAAAAAGAAAAAAAAGAGTTTGCTTGATTTTCATGATAAAAATTCCTACTAAGAGTTACATCACATACATATGCATGCGTCACATGAAATTGATTTAATGAAGGATGGTGTCTAAAATGAAGATCGAGTATTTTTGATAAGGTGAAAGTGTGATTTTGAATTTAATCTTGCTTAGGTATAATGCCCATGGATATTTAGAAGTTTTCTTTCAATTTCATAATTTGTTGAACCCAAAAATATTTTTGAATTTTGTGGGTATATTCACTGCAAACCCTCACGAGACACAACTCGTCCACTTGGAGTAACCTTGGGGTTTAAAGGCTTATTGTACATGTTAAGAACTTGTTGATCGATTTCACAATCAAAACATACGTGCAATTATACACAGTCAATAAGTAATAAAGTGATAAGAAAAGTATCGTTCCCACGAGGAAGTATTTAATAAAAATCACCAAGTACTAGTTCTTAACCAAACTAATTTTATTTAAACAATCGATTTAATGTTGTGAATTAAAATATATAATTAAACTACTACTACCACTAGTTGAAAAATCAGGTTATGGAGATTTAAGATCACAACTTCACTTATTGCTTCACTTATATTAAAACACTTATTACTAATTATGCTCAATATCCTGGTTTGTTAATCAGGAACTTATTAGTATTTATAACCACCTTCCGATGCATCACAAACATATTAATCCAACTCCACAGTTGATAGAATTGAATCAAACACCCTAATTACCTAATTCACTATATTCCTATATGAATTATAATTAAAAAGGATTTAAAGCCCGGGTTCCCTATCAGATTACACGCGGCGTAAAGGCATATCCCTATCCTAAACATAAATCATGAATTTCAACACCATGCAGAAAACACAATCATATGCTATTATGATCAGATCTAAATCTATAGTTCATCTCCCAAATTCATATAGATTATCATGGTAATTGTTAGCTAGACAATTAAACAAGTATACACAATCATAATAGACAATCCATAGAATAGATCACAGTAATTAACAGAGAAGCATACTAAAATAATCTATGCAATAAGATCCGTTGCAATTTTAAACAAGAATTTAATTCATTGTCATTGAATTAAAATCTAGAATCCACAATTGAATAAACATTAAAAGATAAAAATAAGAGTAGAGAAGATGACAGAATCTATTGTCTGCAGCTTTGATTCTCCCTTCTTGCTCCTACTTTGAATCTTCAATGATCTCCAAGTTTCTTTAATCTCCAACAATCCAATATAAACTAGGGTTTATGTTCTAATCTAATGGAATTTTGTTTCTAATCTAATCTATCTAATACCCCTTTATTCTATGCCTCACATCAAGTATTTATAGGTTACAAGTCTAATTTTTAGCTTAGGAGCAAACCAAATCCAATTTGGAGTAAAAAAAGTGTCAAAATTCACCCCAAAACGCGTCCAAGCTTGACCAGGCCCTTCCCCAGCGCTGGTGTAATAACCGTGAATTTTAAGTCACTTTATATGTATGTACATTACTGATATTTAAAACTTTGTGTTATATAGTGATTTAATATGTGACAGCGTATGTGAAGTGGCGCATGGATCAATAAACATATATACTATAGTTATAGATATATACATTTATAGATTTCATTAAAAATGAAAGCTTCGTAACCTAATTATACATTAGGTGAGACAATTAAATAACCTAAGGGTTATGGTAATAAGGAAAGGTTAGTATTTAATATGTGCACTAACTTAAGTGGATAATCTTGTTATTTCAAGTGACTAATAATTTTAATACTAATTCTAGTAAACCTAATTAGGTTATGAGCTAAAGTCACATGTATAAGTAATTAAATTTCATAAGATTGAAAATGGGGGCCCTAAATAATCAATTTGGGTATCATATATTAAAATTGTTAGACTATGTTTATTACATGGCCCAAAACAATTAAAAGAGAATCCCAAAAGAAATAAAATGCAAACCAATACTTAGCCCACTTAATTAAGGGTATTTTAGACTTTTGATTAATCAAATTTGTGCATTAAAATAAAAGAAAAAATGGAGGATATAATGGGGCAAGGGGGGACGGGCCAATTAGGTCTTTTTAAGACAAGAAGATTATGCTAATCAAGTTCCATAAGTAGAAGTCTTTCACACAAGGACATGTGTGTCAATCTCCCATTGGCTGCAAATCTATTAAGCACCCTTAATCACATGATTAGGCTAATTGAAGAGATAAGGCAAAGCCTTTTATCCATGGGATAATAAAAGTATGGGGGATAATAGTTAATCACCCATTTCATTTGCTAGAACATTTCATTTTATCTCATTCTTCTTTTTCTATCTTTTTCTCCCAAGCTAGTAGCATACAAGAGAGAAAAGAGAGAGAGGGTTCGATTTTTCTAAGAGAGGGAGAGGATTTGTTGTTCATGCATCCTAAGTTCATTAATTACTTTGGAAGAACAAGAAGGATAGCAACCAAAACTAAGTGAGGTTCTCATCCTTTTTTTTTTTTTCTTATTCTTCTTCTATTTCATTTTTTACCTCATCATATATGGGGGTTATTGTCTAATACTCAAAGTAACCTAGTTCTACATATCATCATGTATGGAAATAAGTATCTTGAGTGTTAGATCAAAGGTTTAGAGGAAGGAAATGAGCATATGTTCTCCAAGGGGTGAAACCCTTGTTTTTCTTCAACTAATTCTTGTGTAACTCAAGTTTTACAACTTGGATTTGTGATCCGTCGAAGGGGGGGGGGGGGGAGGGTGCTAGATACATGAGTTATCTAGTAAACCCAAATGGTAGAACATAAATCTAGCGAGTATTGAAGCCATGGGGGCTGTTTTCCCCAAAATAGTCCACATAGAAAGCTAAGGTTTCAAAACCCTAAAAAGCTACTGTCCCCGTTTTTCTTGTGGCTATTCGGACAATTTCAAGTCTTTTAAAAATCTGGGAAAAATCACAGAGGTACCTTAAGAAGTTATCTACGTGTAGGAAAATGAACGGACGTGTTTTGATTTATAGGTTGTGCGTAATGGCTATTTCCGTAAAGGACTCCTAAATATTAACACTCAAATTTCTCACTGTGTATACACTGGAAAATTCCGAAAATTTTACAGTAAGTTCATATATGTTATGAGAGTATACCCTGAAAATATCAGATATTTCTGAGCAAAACTCGATTTATGAAAAATGAAGCAAGATCCGAGTGTTTTGGGCACTTTAAAATTAGTAAATCATTTTCTAAAATTCCAGAAACATTTGGGGATCATTGTTGGGTCATATACTGTCCAAATCCAGAAAAGAATAATTTTTGAAATTAGTTTGCTATTTTTCCTAAAAATGATAAAGTTATGAATAAAAGGAAATAAATAGTTAAATGATGTCTTAAATAAGAAAAATGTGATTTTAATGCTTGAATACTCCTAAAATATAATATTATGACTATTTTAGGGTATTTTGGTAATTTATAATGAGAAATATTATTTATGACCTTTTATGGATATTAAATAAGAGGTTTAATAAAGGGTGAACAATTAGAATAAATTATTTATTAATTTAATAAATTATTAAAATATTATTATGATATTAATAATATTAGAATATGATATTTTTAAGTAAATAAAAATATTAAGATTAAAATTTCATTAAAATATTATTAAATGATTAATAATATTTGATTTAAGCATTAATAAATGATTAAAGTATTATTAAATGATTAATAATATTAGATTAAAATAGTAATCTTAAATTAAAATATTATTAAAAGATTAATAATATTAAATTAAAGTATTATTGGATGATTAAAATATTATTAAGTAAATAATAATATTCGAGATTAAATAAAATGTTATTAATGTAATAACATTAGTAAAGGAATAAAATATTATTAAATGATTAATAATATTAGTAAATAAATAAAATATTAATACTATTGGTAAATGAATAAAAGTATTATTAATTGATTAATGATACTAAAGCATAAGTAAGATATTATTAAAGTAATAATATTAATGCATGATTAAAATACTATTAAGAGGATTAATAATATTAGTAAAGTACTAAAATATTATTAAGATGTTAATAATATTAGTAGCGAATAAAAGTATTATTAGTGAACTAATAATACTAAGAGGTGAATTAAATATTATCAAGATTAATAATATTAAGTAAATTAAAGGTAGTTGTTATTTAATAGTAACATTATCGAGGCAGGATAATATTTCTAAGAACTAAATGTAATATATAATATCTATGTGATTACCTAATCTAATGTTATGCTATGGCTAATTGAAAGATTAACTATAGGTCTCTCAAAGGAAGATAATTAAACTGCATAGTGGATATAATTTAATTGCGTAGCCGTAACCTACAAACGAGGTAAGTTTCCTAACTCAAACTCGAGTTATTATTTCCAAAGTATGTCAGTGAATAATTATTGATAATTATTCACATCTATATTGATTATTGAAATTCGCACTTTGTACAATTGAATTTCTGTTGTATTATTATTGAACTGTGAATTAAATTAAAGTTCTTTCATTCATGAACTGTTTATGAGATAGATCTATGCTAATTGTATCAGCTAGATCAAGCATGTTTAAATTTGTTAAATCAAATATATTTTAAAAAGCTGTTCTTATTAAATTGATATGATAAGAACTCTTGACTGAGAAAAGGACGAATTTGATTAAAGAATAATATCGATGCTGGATTATTAAGTGCTTATGCATAAATCATGGGGTATGAATGGCTGATCCCCTTGAATACCAAAACTTATTAAGAGGTCCAGTTTAAATGACTAAGAACCTTGGCAAATGTTCATGGTTATTTCAAAACCACTTAGTTCATGTTATTCAATTATTCGAATATTCAATTGTTGATTATTAATTCATGTTCCTTCACAATCTTATATTATTGTTGAACATTGAAAGAAAAACTTCTTTCTAGTCATGATATATCTCCCTTGTATATAAACTTGCTAAGCAAATTAGTTGCTTACCCTTGCTATATCATGACATTTATTTCAGTTAAGCTTTAAGGATCCAATACAAAGGACAAAAGCAAGGGCAAGATCCAGGAATAATTTAGAATGAATGTTAGTTATTATTATCTGATGGGATTTCTTATGTAAACCCTTTTGTAATATGAATGGTGTGTTTAAGTTAAGGTTAAGAAGACCTTGGGACCATGTTATGAAACTTTATTATAATGAACAATGTATGTTTATTATTAAAAGTATTAGTTATAGAATGCTTATGATGATGATAGATCGTGAGCACTTAGAATCGAGGTTAGAGAACACGAATTTGGGGGCGCCATGAGGTTAGTATATCAAAGCCGTAGGTTATAAACATTAGGAATCTGAAAACCTAGGTTATAACCTTAGTAGAAAACTCTTATAGAGTATGTTAGGAGATGGATTGTGGAAATTCATCGAGTATGTGTTATACTTAATAAAATATTATTTCATTTTATCAATGAATATATTTTATTCATGATCTTGATGTTGGTTTTATTTATGGTATTTGTAGGATGTCTAAAGAACACGAGGCGATCCTCGATGGAGTAAGAGCCCATTGTAGCGAGGTCACGGAAGAAGCCCTCATGGTCCTCGATAGGGGATTTGTTGAGGAGAATCAGTCAATTAGAAGGCAGAGTGGGAGAACTAGAGGTTGAAAACCACACACTCCAGTTCACAGAAGGTCAATACAAGGAGGCGGCTTATCAAGCCCATATGGAGGTAGTCGAACAAAAGGGTAAGTTGGATGAGTTAGAGTTGCAAGTTGGGATGTTGAGGGTACAGCTAGAACAGGAAAAGGCAAAGTTCGAAGAGCTGAGCATAGAGCATCTGGCGATGCGGGGTGAGTTTGACGTGGAGATTACAGATAAGATTCGCGTGGCAAAGGCATTTTTTGAGTCAGCCAAGCGGGTGGACCAGTTGTAGATAGCACTGCAGGCCATGAAGGTTAGGGTCGAGACTTTAGGACTGGCGCTAGACCTTGAGATATGAGAGGGCAGCGATAGTGGGACTAGGAGGCGCATTTGAGATGGGGGAGTCGAGTCGATCCATTCGGTATGAGAGTTATGGAGGGTTGTTTCACCGAGACACTGTTGGTGTGACCAAAGAGGCCACCGATGATGATTATGCTATGGACCAGTTGTAGATAGATGCATTAGTACCCCCTTTTGTGTAATAGGGTTTTATGTTGATGTAGACCTCAGCAGGTGTGAGGTAGTAGGTAGTTAGGTAGTATCCCTATTTGTGTATGTAGGGAAGTATCATTTTGAGTTAATCCCATCTTTTGTGTTTAAAATGGGATAGTAACATTTATAAAAATATAACTGTATTGAACATGTGAGACACCGAAGATTGGTATATGAATATAAATGCATTATTATGATATGTGTTGGAAAATTTAAATAGTAAATTGTCTATTTAATGTTATGTAAATCCAGTAGACTGGACTGATTTTTTTTTTAAAACAAACTTAACCCATTAATCCGAGAGAAAGACTTCCAAATCTTGGTAATTTAAAACTCTCACGTAATGATCGTCTGATTGTTTGAATACAGTAGCGTATTACATGCTAAGTACTTATATGATAATAAAACCTGAGTAACGTGTTAGAATTTTGTTTCACTAGATAATGCTGCCCAGACGTGTACTAAGGAACCAAGAGATCAAAGAGTCAGTTAATAATGCAGCGGGAGCTCAACCAAACCCAATACAAGACTTTATCAACATGATGGCTGAAGCTTTGAGGAATCAAGCTCAACTCGCTGCGAAATCGGGAGGAAACCAATTGACTTTAAGGACTTCAATGATAGAATTGCTTAGGAGTTTAGAGGAATAACAGACCCGATAGAGACCCAGATGTGGATAAAGGAGATTGAGAAGGCCTTCATTATTGCTAGAGTAGCAGAAGAGCATAAAACAATATTTGCTACCTACTTCATGACGGATGAGGCTAACTATTGGTGGGAGGCCAACAAGAAAATAGTCAGGACTGGAATCGTGACTTGGGAAGCGTTCAAGAAGTTGTTCTTTGAGAACTACTTCCCTGAGAGTACACAAGAAAGAATGGAGATCAAGTTTTTGGAATTGAAACAGGAGAATATGTCAGTGTTAGAGTACACTGCGAAGTTCAATGAATTAGCCAGATTCGCTCCACATCAGGTGGACACGGAGGTGAGGAAAGTAAGAAGGTTCGAAAATGGACTAAAGCCGTGGATTTACAGTAAGGTAGCGGTTTTACAAATCACGTCATTCTCAACTCTGTTGGAGAAAGCTCTAATAGTGGAAGGTGGAAGCGAAGCGGTCTCAAAGTACAATCGGGAGAAGAATAAAAAGAAAGTAGAATGTGGGAATCAGAATGTTAGCAATGGCGGTAGCAACAACAAGAAGCAAAAAGGGAGCAGTGGGGGTAGTAATTTGGAGAGTCAGCAAGGAAGTGTGCAACAAAAGAAGTTGGTGTGTGGAAATTGTGGGAAGGGTCACTCGAGAAAGTGCCTGAAAGGAAAAACGGTATGTTATACCTGCGGACAAGAAGGGCATACCTCACCCAATTGCCCTAAGGTGAAGAAGGGAGGTTGTTTTAACTGTGGTGAAGCGGGACATCGGATCAAGGATTGCACGAGAAGAAAAAGCACGGATGGCGAAAAAGCAGAAAAAAGGGCGATAACACTAAGACAACGGTGGAGAGGACCATTGACGAACAAACAAGCCGACAACGAGGACATTCAATATGACAGTGCAAGATGCCATGGCATCCAGGGAGGTGGTGTCAGGTATAATTCTGATCAACGATATAAATGCCTATGTGTTATTCGATTCGAGAGCTTCATGTTCTTTCGTATCTGATGAATTTGCTCAAAGATTAAGTTTACCTCGTGAACTATTAGAGCACCCAATGAATGTAGAAGTAGAAAATAAAGAAATTATCCTTGTAGACTACATCCATAGGAGCTGTTGTGCTGATATAAGATGGTTTAAGCTTAACGTGGATTTGATACCGATTCGCCTTGGAGAGTTTGATGTAATCCTCGGGATGGGTTGGTTATCGAGTCACAGAGCGGTCATTGACTGTAAGAAAAAGTGCGTACACCTAAAGACTCTGAATAAGTCAAAGGTAGTATTTCATGGCAGTAAATCGCCGAGACAATCTTGTTGTCTGACGATGATGCAAGCAAAGAAGTTGCTTAAGAAGGGTTGTATAGGTTATTTGGCTCACGTTGTGGATACCCACAGAGTCGAGGGTGAACTGGGTCAGATACCTATTGTAAGGGAATTCGTTGACGTCTTCCCAGATGAGATTTCGGGATTATCACCAGATAGAGTTTGTTATCAATTTGGCACCAGGGACATCACTGGTATCCAAAGCGCCGTATCGTATAGCTCCGATAGAAATGAAGGAACTGATGGTCCAACTACAAGAGTTATTAGATAAGGGATACATTCGACCGAGCGTATCACCATGGGGAGCACTAGTCTTATTCGTAAAGAAGAAGGATGGGCCATTAAGGCTTTGTATCGACTACCGAGAGTTGAACAAGGTCACCATTAAGAACAAGTACCCGTTGCCCAGGATCGACGATTTGTTTGATCAGTTGAAGGGGGCAAAATACTTTTCAAAAATTGACTTGAGGACCGGCTATCACCAGCTGAAGGTGAGGCAGGAGGACGTTCCAAAGACGGCATTCAAAACTCGGTATGGACACTTTGAGTTTTTGGTAATGTCTTTTGGATTGACGAATGCGCCAGTAGCATTCATGGACTTGATGAACAAAGTGTTTAAATAGTATTTGGATAAGTTTGTTGTCGTGTTCATCGATGACATTCTGGTATATTCGAGGCGGAGGAAAAACCTGTTGAACATTTAAGGATAGTGTTGGAGGCGTTAAGGAGGGAGAAGTTGTATGCAAAGTTCTCCAAGTGTGAGTTTTGGTTGCAGAGAGTGCAGTTTTTGGGTCACGTTATCGACAAGGATGGTGTTTCGGTGGATCCAGCAAAAGTAGAAGCAGTTATCAAATGGGAATAGCCAAAGACGCCGATAGAAATTGGGAGTTTCTTGGGATTTTCAGGATACTATTTGAGATTCATCTAAGATTTTTCAAAGATAGCATCGCCATTGACCAACCTTACTAGAAAGGCGGTGAAGTTCGTTTGGACGGAGAAATGTGAAGAGAGTTTCATGGAATTGAAGAAGAGGCTCAGTCAAGCACCTGTGTTGGCTTTACCAGACAACACGGGAGAATTTGTAGTGTATAGTGATGCGTCATACAAGGGTCTTGGCTGTGTACTGATGCAGCATGGCAAGGTCATTGCATACGTGATGAGTGAGTTTTATACACATGAATTGGATACATTCGGGCTTAATTTATTGTTGTTCTCAAGTCTTTTAGGATGTTTTTATGTGTTTGTGTCTATTCAAGCATGTTTTATATTGTTTTGTAGGATTTAGGACAAAAGTTACTTGGATCGACGTTTGGGGTGGCTAGATTCGCGTTTTTGGCTTGCCATTTATATAGCAGTCACTTCAGAGCCAATTTGACTATAGTTCCGGACATTATTTCGGAAAACTCAAAAAATGAAAGTTGTAGATATACTTCTCCTCTTTCCGGAACATCTTGAATCATCGAAATCAGAGTTCGGACGAAGAAGTTATGGCTATTTTTCCAAAGGACGTCGGAGCGAGAAAATGTCGAGAACTTTGTAATGTAAAGGCGCTAATTTTAAACCTATTTGCAGCGCCAAGGGCACTATAAGGCAGATTCTCAGCATAGTGAACAGTCTTTGGGGCGGCTGGGAAGAGGCTTAGTGTGCGCACTGGGCGCCTTTTGAAGTAATTTTGACACCTTTTGACTCAAATTGGATTTGGTTTGTTCTAAACTAAAAATTGGACTTATAACCTATAAATACATGATGTAAGGCATAAAATAAAAGGAGATTACATAGATTAGACTAGATTAAACACTCCTTTAGATTAGAACATAACCTTAGTTCTTATTAGTTTTGGAGATTGAAGCAACTTGGAGACCATTGAAGATTCAAAGCAGGAGCGAAAGAGGAGTCTCAAGGCTACTGACAATAGATTATATTCTCTTCTCTTCTCTTACTTTTATCTTTTAATGTCTATTCAATTGTGGATTCTTGATTTTAATTCATTAATTATGAACTAACTCTTTCATTAAGATTTCAATTGAACTTTTTATGATTATGAATTGATTATTTGATTTATTTTAATTATTTATGTTGAAGTGAATTGTTCATCTTGCTTTGTGCTAATTGATTAATTATCTGATCAGTAATTACCTTGTTACTCTAGAAGGAATTGAGAAAGGAATTCTAGGGTTAGAACTGGGCATGGTGACATGTGACTTAGTTATTTGCATAGTGAATAATTAGGTTTGTGAATAGAATGAGAATATCTATTTGCCGCATGTAACACATAAGGAATTAGGATTGTAGCGAGTTTAATACAATTGTTTTGCATAGAGATATAGTAAAATTAATCTGGGTTAAATAGAAGGCAATTGATCACTCGAGAGAGGGCTTTTGGCATTTGAGAATTCACATTAACAATTGATGAGACATAATAATTGGAATAGTTGAATAATTGATTTATAATTCATAATTGGGGATATTGGAGTCTTAATCCTTATTTATCTAAATTCATTCAAATTTTAGTTGTTTATTTGCTTTCTTTTAGAATAATCTCTTTTAATTGTTTTAATTTAGTTTTCTTAATTAGAAAAATCACAATTTCATGTTGTTTAAATAAAATTGATTTGGTTAAGAGTTAGTACTTGGTAATTTTTATTAAATAATTCCTCGTGGGAACGATACTCTACTTTCACTTTATTACTTGTTGGTTGTGTATACTTGCGTATTCATTGATTTGAAATCGATCAACGAAAGACGCTTCACGTCAATTTGAAGGACTATGAGAAGGGTTATCCGACTCATGACCTGGAGTTAGCAGCAGTAGTTTTTGCCTTGAAGATTTTGAGGCACTATTTGTATGGCGAGAAGTGTGAGATATATACGGATCACAAGAGTCTGAAGTATATCTTCACGCAGAAGATATACCATTCAAGGATTATGATTGTGAGATTCTGTACCATTCAGGCAAAGCAAATGTAGTGGCAGATGCCCTGAGCAGAAATGGCAGAGAGAAGTTACTGAAGTTGACCATTTAAGAGGAATTGGTGAAAGATTTCAAACGACTTAACTTAGAGGTTAAGTATCCGATGGAGACCAATGAGAAATTATTTACAGTGGCAGCGAGCCCGACTTTATTAGATAAGGTTAAAGAGGCTCAAGAGAAGGACGAAGATTGCGACAACATCAAGAAGCGGTTAGCTGAAGGGGATGAATTGAAATACAAGATTGATGGCACCGGACTGCTGAGATTTAAAGGACGAATTTGGGTACCGTTAGTACCAGAACTAAGAGAAGAGATTTTGCAAGAAGCGCATAGTACGAGGCACTCGATACACCTAGGAAGCACAAAGATGTATCAAGATTTATGTCAACACTTTTGGTGGCCAAACATGAAGAGGGAGGTTGCAGAATGTGTTAGCAGATGTCTAACTTGTCAGAGAGTCAAGGCAGAGCATCAACGACCGAGTGGATTACTACAGCCTTTAGAGATTCCAGAGTGGAAATGGGAGCACATCACGATGGATTTTGTGGTGGGACTTCCAGCAACGCAAAAAGGGCACAACGCCATATGGGTGATTGTAGATCGTCTTACGAAGTCGGCTCACTTTTTGCCGATCAAGATCAGGTATAGTTTGGACCAGCTAGCCAAATTATATATCAAAGAAATTATCTCGAGACATCACGTACCAGTATCTATTATATCGGATAGAGATCCGCGATTCACGTCAAACTTCTAGAAGAGTCTTCAAGAAAGAATGGGGACGCAGCTATGGATGAGCCTTTGCGTATCATCCCATGAGCCGATGGACAAAGCGAGAGAACGATTCAAACGCTTGAAGACATGCTCAAAGCTTGTGTGATGGACTTGAGGGTAGGGGAGGATCATCTTCCATTATTAGAGTTCGCGATACAACAATAGCTATCACTTGAAGATCGGAATGCCGCTGCACGAAGTACCTTTGTATGGAAGGAAATGTAGAACACCCTTATCTTTGGGATGAAGTGGGTGAAGCGTCGACTATTGGGACGAGCTGAATGCAAAAAAAGCGTAGAGATCATCAAGGTGATAAGAGCCCGGCTGGTAGTAGCTCAAGATCGCAAGAAGAAGTATGCATACTTACATCGCCAGAAGAGAGATTTTGAAGTGGGGAGCTATGCATTTTTGAAAGTATCTCCCTGGAAAGGGAAGATAAGGTCTGGAAAGAAAGGTAAACTGAGTCCGAGATTTATTGGACCTTTCGAGATCTTGAGGAAGATAGGCGAAGTGGCGTACGAGGTAGCTCTACCTCCTGAACTGGAACATATTCATAATGTGTTTCATGTGTCAGTACTACAAACATTTAAGCCTGATTACAAGCACGTGATATCGTACGAGCCAATTCAGGTCGAAAAGGATTTATCGTACGAGGAAATTCCGGTTGAAATTTTAGATAGAAAAGAGCAGAAATTATGAAATAAGATTATACATTTTGTAAAAGTTCTTTGGAGGAACCACAATGCTTAAGAAGCTACGTGGGAACTCGAAGAAAAGATGAGGGAAAATTATCCACATCTTTTTGAGTAACCCTATATGTAATTCCGAAGACGGAATTCTTATAAGGGGGGGGGGGATGTAATAACCGTGAATTTTAAGTCACTATATATGTAAGTACATTATTGATATTTAAAACTTTGTGTTATATAGTGATTTAATATGCGACAACGTATGTGAAGTGGTGCATGGATCAATAAACATATATACTATAGTTATGGATATATACATTTATAGATTTCATTAAAAATGAAAGCTTCGTAACCTAATTATACACTAGGTGAGACAATTAAATAACCTAAGGGTTATGGTAATAAGGAAAGGTTAGTATTTAATATGTGTACTAACTTAAGTGGATAATCTTGTTATTTCAACTGACTAATAATTTCAATACTAATTTTAGTAAACCTAATTAGGTTATGAACTAAAGTCACATGTATAAGTAATTAAATTTTATAAGATTGGAAATGGAGGCCCTAAATAATCAATTTGGGTATCATATATTAAAATTGTTAGACTATGTTTATTACATGGCCCAAAACAATTAAAAGAGAAGCCCAAAAGAAATAAAATGCAAACCAATACTTAGCCCACTTGATTAAGGATATTTTAGACTTTTGATTAATCAAATTTGTGCATTAAAATAAAAGCAAAATGGAGGATATAATGGGGCAAGGGGGGACCGGCCAATTAGGCATTTTTAAGGCAACAAGATTATGCTAATCAAGTTCCATAAGAAGAAGTCTTTCACACAAGGACATGTGTGTCAATCTCCCATTGGTTGCAAATCTATTAAGCACCCTTAATCACATGATTAGGCTAATTGAAGAGATAAGGCAAAGCCTTTTATCCATGGGACAATAAAATTATGGGGGATAATAGTTAATCACCCATTTCATTTGCTAGAACATTTCATTTTCTCTCATTCTTCTTCTTCTATCTTTTTCTCCCAAGCTAGTAGCATACAAGAGAGAAAAGAGAGAGAGGGTTCGGTTTTTCTAAGAGAGGGAGAGGAGTTGTTGTTCATGTATCCTAAGTTCATTAATTACTTTGGAAGAACAAGAAGGATAGCAACCAAAACTAGGTGAGTTTCTCATCCTTTTCTTTTTCTTTTTCTTCTTCTATTTCAGTTTTTACCTCATCATATATGGAGGCTATGGTCTAATACTCAAAGTACCCTAGTTCTACATATCATCATGTATGGAACTAAGTATCTTGAGTGTTAGACCAAAGATTTAGAGGAAGGAAATGAACATATGTTTTCCAAGGGGTGAAACCCTTGTTTTTCTTCCACTAAATCTTGTGTAACTCAAGTTTTACAACTTGGATTTGTGATCAGTCGAAGGGGGGGGGGGGGGGAGGGGTGCTAGATACATGAGTTATCTAGTAAACCCAAGTGGTAGAACACAAATCTAGCAAGTATTGAAGCCATGGGGGTTGTTTTCCCCAAAACAGTCCACATAGAAAGCTAAGGTTTCAAAACCCTAAAAAGCTACTGTCCCCGTTTTTCTTGTGGCTATTTTAGACAGTTGAAAGTCTTTTAAAAATCTAGGAAAAATGAAAGAGGTACCTTAAGAAGTTATCTATGTGTAGGAAAAAAATGGGCGCGTTTCGATTTATAGGTTGTGCGTAATGGCTATTTCCGTAAAGGACTCATAAATATTAACACTCGAATTTCTCACTGTGTATACACTGGAAAATTCCAAATATTACACAGTAGGTTCATATATGTTAAGAGAGTATAGAATGAAAATTTCAGATGTTTCTGAGCAAAACTCAATTTATAAAAAATTAAGCAAAATCCGGGTGTTTTGGGCACTTTAAAATTAGTAAATCATTTTCTAAAATTCCAGAAAAATTTGAGGATCATTGTTGGGTCATATACTGTCCAAATCCAGAAAAGAATAATTTTTGAAATCAGTTTGCTATTTTTCCTAAAAGTGATAAAGTTATAAATAAAAGAAAATAAATAGTTAAATGATATCTTAAACAAGAAAAATATGATTTTAATGCTTGAATACTCCTAAAATATAATATTATGACTATTTTAGGACATTTTGGTAATTTATAATGAGAAATATTATTTATGAACTTTTATGGATATTAAATAAGAGGTTTAATATAGGGTGAACAATTATAATAAATTGTTTATTAATTTAATAAATTATTAAAATATTATTATGATATTAATAATATTAGAATATGATATTGTTAAGTAAATAAAAATACTAAGATTAAAACTTCATTAAAATATTATTAAATGGTTAATAATATTTGATTTAAGCATTAATAAATGATTAAAGTATTATTAAATGATTAATAATATTAGATTAAAATAGTAATCTTAAATTAAAATATTATTAAAAGATTAATAATATTAAATTAAAGTATTATTGGATGATTAAAATATTATTAAGTAAATAATAATATGCGAGATTAAATAAAATATTATTAATGTAATAACATTAGTAAAGGAATAAAATATTATTAAATGATTAATAATATTAGTAAATGAATAAAATATTAATACTATTGGTAAATGAATAAAAGTATTATTAATTGATTAATGATACTAAAGCATAAGTAAGATATTATTAAAGTAATAATATTAATGGATGATTAAAATATTATTAAGATGTTAATAATATTAGTAAGCGAATAAAAGTATTATTAGTGAACTAATAATAATAAGAGGTGAATTAAATATTATCAAGATTAATAATATTAAGTGAATTAAAGGTAGTTGTTATTTAATAGTAACATTATCGAGGCATGATAATATTTCTAAGAACTAAATGTAATATATAATATCTATGTGATTACCTAATCTAATGTTATGCTATGGCTAATTGAAAGATTAACTATAGGTCTCTCAAAGGAAGATAATTAAACTGCATAGTGGGTAAAATTTAATTGCGTAGCCGTAACCTACAAACGAGGCAAGTTTCCTAACTCAAACTCGAGTTATTATTTCCAAAGCATGTTAGTGAATAATTATTGATGATTATTCACATCTATATTGATTATTGAAATTCGCACTTTGTGCAATTGAGTTCCTGTTCAATTATAATTGATATGTGAATTAAATTAAAGTTCTTTCATTCATGAACTGTTTATGAGATAGATCTATGCTAATTGTATCAGCTAGATTAAGCATGTTTAAATTTGTTAAATCAAATGTGTTTTAAAAAGCTGTTCTTATTAAATTGATATGAAAGAACACTTGACTGAGAAAAAGACGAATTTGATTAAAGCATAATATCGATGCTGGATTATTAAGTGTTTATGCATAAATCATGGGGTATGAAAGGCTGATCCCCTTGAATACCAAAACTTATTAAGAGGTCCAGTTTAAATGACTGAGAACCTTGGCAAATGTTCATGGTTATTTCAAAACCACTCAGTTCATGTTATTCAATTATTCGAATATTCAATTATTGATTATTAATTCATGTTCCTTCACAATCTTATATTATTGTTGAACATTGAAAGAAAAACTTCTTTCTAGTCATGATATATCTCCCTTGTATATAAACTTGCTAAGCAAATTAGTTGCTTACCCTTGCTATATCATGACATTTATTTCAGTTAAGCCTAAAGGATCCAATACGAAGGACAAATGCAAGGGCAAGATCCAGGAATAATTTAGAATGAATGTTAGTTATTATTATCTGATGGGATTTCTTATGTAAACCCTTTAGTAATATGAATGGTGTGTTTAAGTTAAGGTTAAGAAGACCTTGGGACCATGTTATGAAACTTTATTATAATGAACAATGTATGCTTATTATGCCTTATTAGTTATAGAATGCTTATGATGATGATAGATCGTGAGCACCGAATTTGAGGTTAGAGAACCTGGATTTGGGGGCGCTACTCACAGCGCTGGAACACTGCCCCCTAGCGCGGGGGCGCTGGAAATAGGCTAGAATTGGGCGCCCTGGCATTAGCCTCATTTTTGAAAATTTTCTGTTCTGACATCCTTTGGGAAAATTGCCATAACTTCTTCGTCCGAACTCCAATTTTGATGATTGAAGATGTTCAGGAAAGAGGAGACGTAGATCTACAACTTTCATTATTTGAGTTTTTCTAAATAAGGTCCGGAGCAATGTTGAAATTGGCTCTGAAGTGGCTGCTATGTAAATGGCAAGTCAAAAATGCGAATCTAGCAACCCCAAACGTCGATCCAAGTAACTTTTGTCCCAATTCCTACAAAACAACATAAACACATGCATGAATAGACACAAACACTTAAAAACTTCTAAAAGATTAAGCTCAAATGCAGTCAATTAATGGATATAAAACTCACTCATCAATATATAGAAGATCGTATTCATGGCAATCGGATGTTGGGAGCAACCCACAAAATCAAGGCACAACAACTTGTAGCGGCTGGAGTAACCTTCTTTTTGGCACTTGTCTTCTTTTACCACTTTGATTATTAATACTATAATATTAATATTTTGTAATATTAATATTTATAATATTAATATTTATAATATTTATAATATTTATAATATTAATAATATTTTTTAATATTATTAATACTATTATATTAAAATTACAAAATATTGTATTAATATTAATATAATAATATTAATATTATAAATATTACAAAATATTATAATATTAATATTAAGTATTTATTATAATAGAATTAATAATATTACAAATTATTATTATTTATATTTATAATATATTAATACTTATAATATAATAAGTAGTAATATTTTGTATTAATAATAATATTTTGTAATAATATTATATTATAAGTATTAATATTTTGTAATAATATTATAATATTTTGTAATATTATTAATACTTAATATTAATATTAAAATATATTATAATATTTTGTAATATTATTAATACTATTATATTAAATACTTAATATTAATATTATAATATTTTATAGTATTTATAATATTAATATTAATAATAATATTTTGTAATATTATTAATAAAATATTTTATAATATTAATATTAATATAATATTTTGTAATATTAGTATTTAATATAATAGTATTAATAATATTACAAAATATTATTATTAATATTAATATTATAAATATAAATATTATAAATACTAATATTATTAAATATTAATATAATAGTATTAATAATCAAAGTGGTAAAAAAAATAAGTGCAAAAAAGAAGGTTACTCCATTGTCATTTTATTTATAATATTAATATTATAAATATAAATATTATAAATACTAATATTACAAAATATTAATATAATAATATTAATATTATACTTTTATTAATATAATAGTATTAATAATACTTTATCTCACTTGATTGAGTCTTTATATCATTGTCATTATCCTCATGCTTATACTGTACTAGAAGTCATCTTTGGCCCGTAGTGCAAAGATGGACTATTGATTGGTATGATTATGACTAGGAATTGTATATTGGTATAATAATAACCTTTAATGTTACAGATATGGTGAAAGTCCTCTTTGGCCCGTAGTGCATAGATGGACAGGTGTTTGACATGATCATGACCATTGTTGATACTAACAAATATCCTTGGTCCGTAGTGCATAGATAATTCTTTGATTTGAAATATTTATTGAATGATGTTATAGGGATAAAATATTGATGATGAACTTTTAAATCATAGAAGATAGTAGATATCATGCTCTACTTGACTCTTACAATGGATTGTTGTTTCCGCTGCAGTTGTATTCTAAAACTTGTTGTCTATTGTATTTTATCAGATTTTTTCCCTGTTGAGGACTAAGGATAATTGTTATATATTATCTTAGTCATAATATTCTTTACTAGGCTAGTTGAGCTCACTATTTTCCTTTTGGTTCCATTGTTCTTCTCAGGAGGCGAGAATGTAGCTGGGACTAGTCAAGGAGTGGAGTAATGGTCCAAGATGGTTATTATAGTAGTCCTCACTATTTTGTAAAATAGTGTAACAATAATTGTAATGAGGACTTTATTTGAGTTTGGATATTGTCTACACGATAATATTTGTATTAAAACTCACAGCGTATATGTTGTCGTATTTTGTACGACAGTTGTATTATGAAGTTTGTATTTGAATTCTGTACTATGTATTTGGCGACTCATAATGGTTATATGGAACTATCTTGGGGGCGTCACAAAAACAACCCAGGTGGCCGAACCCTAGGGGGCCGATGTAAGAACCTGAATTTTCAGAAAATATTAAAATAAGAATTTAGTAAATAAAATTCTTAAAGCATGAGATGAGTTCGAACAAGAATATATAAATGTGTTACGACGTATATAGTATGGTGTTATATATGGTAATATGAACTATGTAATAAGTGATGTTGTGTTTAATAAATATATATCATTATTATATATTTGTTATAAATTGTAGAGATGAATTAATAAGAAGATGGATAGGATTTATCTATCGACATTAAGTAATTTATAGAATTATTTTTTCATAGTAAGTTGGTGACATTAAATATCTTTGATAATCACCAATTTCTTGAGTATATGCACGGGTAGGTATCAAGTCTAAGGCAGTGCAACCGTAACTTCAATGGTGGATGTATAGGACCTGGGCTAAACAATTCCTTCAGAGAGCGGAGATATATACGAATTAGTAACCGATCTAACTCACTGTGAAAATAGTGTAGACGAGACGAAAACTAATTTGTTGGTTGTTTGTGGGAAACCACTCAGTGTACTATATTGAATACTATTAAAGACTCGATGCGTGATAGGTTTAGACTTGTATATATGTACGTTGTTGACGTGAGAAGAAAATTAATATACCTTTAAATTGGTTAGAGAATTATTAAGTAATTTGATACACGGTGAGAAGTAAAGATTATAGGAATGTAAGGATGTGTTATATATATATTTTGAATTGTGGAAGGAAATTAGATATATATATATATATATATATATATATATTGTAGACACTCAAAATTTTGTTTTCCTGTTACTAACTATGCAGGAGGACAAAAGCGTCTTTTTCAAATTCCAAAGATAACCCTGGAGGACCACAACATCAATTCCAACCCCGGAGATAGCCCTGGGAGATCCAATTTTTAACCCCAGAGATAACCCCAGGAAAACAGTTTCTAACCCAGGAGATAACCCCAGAAAAGTCAGTTCCAACCCCGGAGATAACCCCCGGAGATCAAGTTCAATGCCCGGAGTCAACCCCGGATGGGCAAGCCAACCTCAGAGATAACCCTGAGGACATTCAGAGTTAACGAAATGACAATCTTAGAGATAACCTTGAGAAAAGACTGCTACAAATGTGCAAAAATCGGAGATAACCCTAGGAGGGGAAAAATGGTCATTTTGCCAACTCAAATTCAACTCAAATCAAATACACTCATTCCAGCTCATATTAATTCAAAAGAAGTCCCACAAGAACCATATCTTAAACTTCTGAGTATAAACTACGCAAAATGGCTCAACGGACAGCTTGACGGAAATCTAGAAATGCGATTTCGGTCATGGACCCATATTCCCGGAATCAAAAAGGGCAAATCCTATGTCATTGCATAGCTCTCGAAAAGAGCTTTCCAGAATGGTATGGCACGCTTCCATCGGACTCCCGGATTGAAAGTTATGAAGGTTCGAGCGAACAACACGTTGTCCGAGTGCACGTACTTCAAGACAGTGGGACCCATATTTCTCGGGGCACCCCGAGCAGCCGTAGGTACACCTTCTACCGCCGCAAGTACACCTACGACACCCCCCTCTATAGATAGAGGGCTTGGGGTGGCCATATTTGCAAGAGAAACAGCGAGGAAGCCCTGCCCAATTTGCTTTGTACACATTATAAATTAAGTGCTTGCTCTTTTTAAACACTTGTGATATTATAGTCTATCATATTTTTATCGGCGGGAGCCGAGTGTTCATCCATTTAAAGTTATAGAAGTCTTCTTTGGCAGTCCACTGTAAGCCTTCTTACACACTTCAAAGCCTTTCTCTTCATCTTTGCACACACTATTCTTCACATTAAGAGTCGCGTTGTGTATGTATGCCCGGACTTCAGTCCATGGTTTTCATTTATGTCTGTATATATATACTTATATATGTATATATTTATATATGGACTAACATTATCGAGTTATGCCTCGATTGAGCCTAGACTTATGTCTGGATTATTTACTTGCTTATATATATATATTTATATTTCTGCCAGGCCTGGAGTTTACTTCGTAGCCTTTTACTGCTTTCTTTACATTTTAGTCCCGCCTGGAGTTTACTTCGTGGAGGTTGATCGTCTTTACTGCTTTCTTTACATTTAGTCCCACTTGGAGTTTACTTCGTGGCGGTTGATCGTATTTACTGCTTTATTTACATTTCTGATCCCCCATGGAGGTGCTTCGTGGTGGTTGATCATGTCTCTCTATATATATATTTACCGCTTTTATATATTTACATTTTCGATCCCCATGGAGGTGCTTCGTGGTGTGGTGCTTGATCATGTATATATATATATATATATATATATATATTTACCGCTTTTATATACTTACATTTCCGATCCCCCATGGAGGTGCTTCGTGGTGGTTGATCATGTCTGTATATATATATTTACAACTTTTATATATATAACTACTTACGCTTTTCATATAAATTGCGGCATCATGTGAGCCTAGGAATCATGTGATCATGATTGATCTCTTGAATCTAGATTAGGTTCTGTGATGGACATTTCAAATATGAAGCGACTTGTAAATTATTCACGGTGTTTGAATTTTCTTAGATGGCTTTCATGCCCATGAGGAGTTCGGCACTGCTATGTATTATTTTCTCGAAGATGCTTCGCATCTCAAAAATAAAAGCAATCAAGCTGAACATTTAATAATAAAATGGAAGTATGAAAAGGTCTCAATTACTATTGAGCACATGGTTTGAAAAACCTCTTTTACAAAACTTCACTGCTATATCATGTTTAAAATTGAATTTTTCATATAAATTCAAGCCCTTTGTATATAGGTGCGAACGAGGCCTCCCACTACTTTCAAATAAATTGCACATTGATCCACACACACACACACATATTCATATAACAGTTTCTTGAAAAGTGGCGGTCACCGTGGTAACACGGATGTCGGGGGGTGCCTAACACCTTCCCTCCACATAATCAAGCCCCCGAACCCAAATGAATCTCGGTTTCACAGACCCGTTTAGCGAGTGTCACATCTTTGGGTCAATGTGCAAACCTTTTCTCTCATTAACGTTGGTGCAACGAGTTAAAAACACCAACTGGCGACTCTTACAGTCAAATCGTCGACATGATACATGTCTGACCTTTTTCACTTGTTTTTCAAACAAATCTCACATAACATGAGAACACCAAAGAACAAGAACAGAAAAGGGACAAATAAAAATCCCGATGTCGATAGGTGGCGACTCTGATGGGGACTCCAGTAAGAGGGCTTAAGCCGCTACTACAAACTTTTTAAAACTGTTATATGCTTGTGTGTGGATGTTGCATTTACATTTATGATGAATGTGTATGAATGAATTTACTTACTGTACTGCAATATATCTATCTGTGATATTAGTGCTTCACACATGTCATCATTTTCATAAACGGTGAGACACGTTGTATGTAAATGTATGTTGTGTGGTTCCTCCACTTGGAGGCTATCCTGTCGGTGTTTGATTACTGGACTCGTAGGGAGACTAATTCCAACGAGGCTCAAGAAAGGCACCACCCATATTTGCTCCAGTTGAAAGACCGGATTAACTTCCCGTCATGTAAATTGCGATTATCTGGGAACCTTCATGCCAAAAAGCCGCGAGAGTAAACCTAAGATAGGTCAACCTCTGATAAACCAAATGCGAAGGAAAGTCTCTTCATACTTTCCATTTTCAATTACTTATAAAAACATTTACTTATAATATCCTTTAATATCAATCTCATTGTAATGGGAAATATGAAGAAAATATGTGCACATGCATATTTAGAGTAACATGCTATCCTATATTGCAAACAGCTAACATTCGTTTTGAAGGATAATATTCCTAAAACGGATACATCACATAGAATGTAAACATTTACACATTCCCTAAAGACTAAACTACATAACATTTTTTGTAGGGAAGCAATTGGTCCTGTTTCCTGTTCAAAGTCCAAAAAGGCATTAAGCCCACAGCCAAACATGGCTAAAAATGCCCAGCCTGATCCTACTCCTGTCTCTTGCGAGGAGTTCGAAAGATTAAGCTATCAAATTATAGAGTTGGCTGTTATGCTCAAAGAACTACACCAATCTACTCAGGGTCCACCAATACCCATCCACACAGAATCCTCTACACATGGAGGAACCTAGGGCCAAACAATGCCTACTCAACCAGAGTCATCCACACCAGAGGGCAGTCAGGGTATTGGCAAAAAGATGGAAACCCAAATACCTAAACCTCATTCCAATAAAGAAATCACAAATCTCATGGATGATCGAGAAACTGGGGATATAAGAAAGAAAGTCCAACAAATGGAGGAAAAAATTCCGGTCAATCAAAGGGACTGAAAATTATGGAAGTGTCAACTATTCAGATCTGTGCATATTCCCAGGGGTTCGATATCCTGACATATTTAAAATCCCAGAGTTTGAAAAGTACAATGGGTCAGGCGATCCCTATACGCACCTAAAAGTGTACATTAGCGAACTGGGGTCATATGCTGAAGATGAAAGCCTCAGAATGCAACTTTTTCAAAAGAGTCTCATGGAGAGGCTAAAGCCTAGTATGCCCGACTTGACAATGCCAAAATTCACAACTGGGAAGAAATGGCCCACACCTTTCTAAATTAGTATAGTTTTCAGTCACAAATGGCACCAGATCGATACCAAGTGACTAAAGTCAAAAAGCAAAGTACTGAATCTTTCCAAGAATATGCCCAGAGGTGGAGACATCTAGCAGTGCAAGTCATTCCATCAATGATGGAAACCGAGACGGTAATGACATTTATTGATATCCAAGAGGCTCCTTACTATGAGAGGATCCTAGCAGACATAGGAAAGCCATTCTCGAAAATGATCAAACACGGCGAAATGGCAGAGATGGGCCTGAAGGCAGGCAAGATTAAAGACTTCACTGCCTTGGAAGCAGTCGCCAAGCATATATAGATTGGCAAGTATGCGAGCGATCCCAAGGGTGTACCGGATAAAGGCATTGAAGATGTATCTCTTGTTGTACAGGGGAAAGCTAGGAGACCAACCTACAGTCCCCCCATTTGGAAAAAGTAAGACAATCTGCCATCTCAATCACAGGCTGCATTCAACCAATGCCCAGACAGAAATAGAAAATTTGAAAGATTGGAAAATCGGGTGTTTACTCCACTTGGCGATTCCCTTGAAAATGTATTGGTGATATTAATGGATCACAAGAAAATTATCGAATTGGCTCCACCTTTGGAACCGGGGAGCAAAAGGTACAATCCAAGCCAGAGATGTGCTTACCACTCAGGGTCTCCAGGACACAATACACAAGATTGTTGGTCTTTAAAGCATAAAATTCAAAATCTGATCGAAAGTGGCAGTATTGTGGTTCAATAACCTGATCAACAAAATGTTAACACCAACCTTCCATTGTAGCATGATACAGAGGAAGTAAACATGATCGGGTCAAGAAGCGCTGAAATGTATCCAAATCATAAGTACATATGAAGGATAGAGAACTACCCCCAAAGACACAGAACAAATGTCCTAAAGTTGGAAAAATCAAAGGAGGTTATCATAATAATGCAAAAATTAGAGACGATCCAAAATCAAGTAAATCTGCTAGCTAAGCTGATAGTGCGCCAACATCAGGATACAAGGTAGTTTTTTAGGCCAAGAAAAGGGGGATGATAAAATTGCTAGAAAACCTCGCCAACGGAAAAATCGCTCGAGGGAATGTGAATTCTCAAAGAAGAAAGATCAAACAACCCCCACAAGAGCCCAAAAATTCACCCCTCTAAGCAAATCCAATGAAGAAATGCAACACTTTCTGATAAGCGAAGGAAGGATTACTAATTTGCTGCCTCCTATAAATCCTAAGATGAAGAGTTATGATTCCACCAAGATATGTCTCTACCATTCTAACTCACTTGGAAATATGACTGAGGAATGTTGGTCTTTACGACATAAAATCCAGGATCTTATTAAAAATGGAGAGCTGGAGATAGAATTCCTCATGACCAAAAAAGGCGAAAAGGAAATAAAAAGCTTAAGATGTTCACTCGAGACAGGCAGTTCAGATTAGGTGAAGGTTATGAGCGATAATCCTGGCAGAACACAAGATGGAATGATCCTAATATAGGAAATGATAGAGGAGATAAGGGAATCCCCAAAGAATATTCCTCCACTAACATCCAACATCCTGTGGTCCAAAGATAGCAACCACATTTCAGATCTTATAACCTTAGATGATGCGGAGGAAATACTAATCCTTTCCAAGGAAGAAAAAGCAAAAATGGAAAGTTCCTTGCAAGAAATGCTACAACAGTTCGATGGAGATTTCATGGTTGAATCCTCTCAAGCCCAAGAAAAAGGTGAAGGAACAGATGAAGGAAAAGGTGATGAGGTTATCGGGGAAACCAACCAATCAAAGAATCCAGAGTTCATCCCTTTTTTGCGAGGGTTCGATATGAAGCATCCCCGAGGGAAGTGTTGAATCAGGAAGCGATCAAGTTATGGCTATAAGTGAAGACATTCAGAACCAAGAAGTAACCTCTATCGCGAGCGTTGAAGGCAATATAACCACTGACAACTGGACTATCAGGCCTCAACTAGCCAAGAAGATGTAGATCCAGGGGATAAAGTTGTAAGTTCCAAAAGATGTTGGGACGGTATTACTTTCTTCGTAGTATGCCTTTTATTTTCCATGCATGTAAATATTGAAAAAAAGAAAAAAAAAAGAGAAAAAAAAGAAGAAAAAAAAGAAGAAAAAAGAAAGAAAAAAGAAAAAAAAAGAAAAAGAAGAGAAGAATAAAAAAAGAAAAAGAAATGAAAAATCAAAAATAAAAAAATCAAGTCATTCAGGCTTCAGCTCATCAAGCCTGAACTACGAAAGACCTGATCTCCTCTTCAATAGGAGTACGTAGGCAACCATTTATGGTGCGGTCAAACCAAACAAAAACCAAAAAACCAAAACAAACACTTTTTAAACCGTTTATCTTATCAAGCAAGAACTACGTAGACCTGATCTCCCACACATACATGAGTACATAGGCAACCATCAGTGGTGCGGTCTGACCATCAAAAGAAACATCCAAACCCAAACATTAATCCCAAGTCTACGCCCAAGAACAATCCTCCAAGTTAACGACCCATACCGAGAAGACCCAACAACACTTCAATGTCATTCCATCAATTTTGGCAAAAATCCCAGAAAGGAAGAAACAACGATACACTAAGACAACCAGCAACGAGGACATTCAAAGAGCTGACACCCTCAATCACAAGTCTTCATCAAATCAGAAGAAAACCATCAAAGCTGATTGCGCGAACAAGTCAGGAACAATGATTGAGGGCATCAAAGCCTAAATCCACTACCTGTTCACCATCTAGTACAAAGGTAAAAGCCTCTTACGATCTCAGCATCCTATCAAAGCAACTATCCTAGACAACAAGCAAGGCTGGAACAATTTCAAGATTGGCGACAAACCGATATTGGGTCCCTTACAACAAGATTAGGACAATCTCAGAAACAACGATAACTTCAACACTGGGGCATGCACTAGTCAGCACCATCAGCATGGTCCATCATCATCAGAGCTTCCCTCATATAATCTCACTGGCGATTTAGATATTGCTCACTCACAATTTGGTTAACAAAGAGAGTTTCTCATATGAATACCCGATATCAACATGCGAAAAGACTAGAGCATTTTTTGATTCCAAGAAAGGGAAGAGTTTAAGGCAGTATTAAGCCTCTCATCAAAAGAAATGGGAGAACTCCTATCACGGTGATATAAGCTTGCCCCTACAGAAAAAGGGGAAAATTCTAAAAAAAAAAGTTCTTAACTCAAAAGTAAAGGCCTAATGACAAAAGGTTTGGCAAATGAAATCTACACCATCAAACATGTTAATCTGCGTCAAATCCTCATAAGTTGAGGCCTCTACACTGAAGTTCAAATCCGGGCAGCGAAAGAACGAGTTACACCTTCCAGGGATATCAGCGGCATTCAGGTCATCAGTTCAGACGGGTTGCGAATCAAACGCTCAAGGAAATGGGGCACAAGCACCCAATAGCGAAAGAAAACTCGAAATCACCTCAAAAAGGGTGAGAAAAAATTCTACTCTGTATAATTTACAATCTGCATTAACCTAGGACGATAGACTCCTAAGAAAATCTAGATAATCACATCATGCATGATCTACACATGTGCAAATGCGCTACATCAACATACATCTCTATCAAGCGTAACATCAGGCAGAGTCTGGTGAAGCAAACCTTCGAATCTTACTTCAGCGAAGGTATCAGAAGATCTGGTATTCAAAACTATTGGCATCAATTCAACGCAACATCAATACAGTTCAGTGATGAAAGCTTTGTATACCACCATTCGAGTGGGAACCAAAACAGTTTGGTGATGTCAGCATATTCATCTACTAGCATGGTAGGATCCGTTGTCAAACTACCATCAGGGTAGGCACCATTTTAAACTACCAGTGTATACATCAGGAAGGTCTGATGATTTTAGAACGTCATCCCCAGTAAAGATGTAGAAAACATCTCAATTTCTCTTTATCAAACAGGCATTAGCGACACCGACAAAAAGCCAAACCGTTGTAGTCAACACCAGCATAAGCATTAGTAATCCCCGGTAAAGGTAAAGTGATTTGCGAAAGCATTTTAACATTCATCATAACATTCATTATATTGCGATTTGCGATCTGTGATTTGCGATATGCGAAATGTGATGTGCGAGTTGCGAAGTGCGATTGGCCAAAAGTGAAGTGCGAAGTGCAAAATGCGATTTGCGAACTGCAATTTGCAAAAACATTTTAACATTCATCATAACATTCATTACATGGCGATTTGCATCATTAAAAATACCTTGTCATATTTCAAGTGTCTACTAATCTTTATCATGTCCATTCCATGTCATTGCATGAACATGATAAAGAGGGGCATCTGTAGACACTCAAAATTTGTTTTCCTGTTACTAACTATGCAGGAGGACAAAAACGTCTTTTTCACATTCCAAAGATAACCCTGGAGGACAACAACATCAATTACAACCCCAGAGATAGCCCTGGGAGATTCAGTTTCTAACCCGAAAGATAACTTCGGGAAAACAGTTTCTAACCCTGGAGATAACCCCGAGAAAGTCAGTTCCAACCCCGGAGATAATCCCGGAAGATCAAGTTCAATGCCTGGAGTCAAACCCGAATGGGCAAGCCAACCTCAGAGATAACCCTAAGGACATTCAGAGTCAATGAAATGACAATCTTAGAGATAACCCTGAGAAAAGACTGCTACAAATGTGTAAAAACTGGAGATAACCCTAGGAGGGGTAAAATGGTCATTTTTCCAACTCAACTTCAACTCAAATCAAATACACTCATTACAGCTCATATTGCTTCAAAAGAAGTCCCACAAGAACCATATCTTAAACTTCCAAGCACAAACTATGCAAAACGGCTCAACGGACTGCTTGACAAAAATTTGGAAATGCCATCTCGGTCATGGACCCATTTTCCCAGAATCAAAAAGGGCAAATCCTATGTCATTGCATATCTCTCGGAAAGAGCTTTCTGGAATGGTATTGCACGCTTCCATTGGACTCCCGGATTGAAAGTTATGAAGGTTCGAGCGAACAACGCGTTGTCTGAGTGCATGTACTTCGAGACAGTGGGACCCACACTGCCTGGGGCAACCCGGGCAGCTGTAGGTACATATGCTTCTTCCAAAGATACACCTGCGGCACCCCCCTCTATAGATAGAGGGCTTGGGGTGGCCATATTTTTAAGAGAAACGGCGAGGAAGCCCTGCCCAATTTGCTTTGTACACATTATAAATTGAGTGCTTGCTCTTTTTAAACACTTGTGAGATTATAGTCTGTCATATTTTTACCGGCAGGATCCGAGTGTTCATCCATTTAAAGTTATAGAAGTCTTCTTTGGCAGTCCACTGTAAGCCTTCTTATACACTTCAAAGCCTTTCTCTTCATCTTTGCACACACTATTCTTCACATTGAGAGTCTCGCTGTGTGTGTATGCCCGGACTTCGGTTCGTGGTTTTCATTTCTGTCTATATATATATAATTATATATGTATATATTTATATATGGACTAACTTTACCTAGTTATGCCTCGATTGAGCCTAGACTTATGTCTGGAGCATTTACTTGCTTTATATATATATATATATATATATATATATATATATATATATATATGAATATATTATCGGATCATCCGATGAGCACTAATTTTACATCAGAGCATTTATTGCCTTTATATATATATATATATATATATATATATAGAGTCCGATGAGCCTGAATTTTTCATCCGGAGCATTTATTGCCTTTATATATATATATATATATATATATATATATAAAAGTAGTAAACGCACCAAATATAAATATATATATAAAAGCAGTTCATATTTATATATGAACTGTTGTCAGACTCTGTCCAATGAGCCTGGATTTTAAATCCGGTGCGTTTACTACTTATATATATATATATATATAGTGATAAATCGCTGAAATGATAAACCGAGCCGTGATTGAGAAACATCCTATGCGCTTACCGCTTATATATATATATTTAAATTTCTGCCAGGCCTGGAGTTTACTTCGTGGCCTTTTATTGCTTTCTTTACATTTAGTCCCGCATGGAGTTTACTTCGTGGCGGTTGATCGTCTTTACTGCTTTCTTTACATTTAATCCCGCCTGGAGTTTACTTCCTGGCGGTTGATCGCATTTACTGCTTTATTTACATTTCTGATCCCCCATGGAGGTGCTTCGTGGTGGTTGATCATGTCTCTATATATATATTTACCGCTTTTATATATTTACATTTCTGATCCCCCATGGAGGTGCTTCGTGGTGCTTGATCATGTCTATATATATATATATATTTACCGCTTTTATATACTTACATTTCCGATCCCCCATGGAGGTACTTCGTGGTGGTTGATCATGTCTGTATATATATATTTACAGCTTTTATATATATATAACTGCTTACGGCTTTTCATATAAATTGCAGCATCATGTGAGCCTAGGAATCATGTGATCACAGATTCAGTCTACTGAATCTAGATTCGGTTCCCGTGATGGACATTTTCAGCTATAAGCAGCTTGTAAATTATTCACGGTGTTTGAATTTCCTTAGATGGCTTTCATGCCCATGAGGAGTTCGGCACATCTATGTATTATTTCTTCGAAGATGCTTCGCATCTCGAAAATAAAAGCAATCATGCCGAACATTTAATAATAAAATGGAAGTATGAAAAGGTCTCAATTACTATTGAGCACAGGGTTTGAAAAACCTCTTTTACAAAACTTCACTACTATATCATGTTTAAAATTGATTTTTTCATATAAATTCAAGCCCTTTGTATATAGGTGCGAACGAGGCCTCGCACTACTTTCAAATAAATTGCACATTGATCCACACACACACACACACATTCATATAACAGTTTCTTGAAAAGTGGCGGTCACCGTGGTAACATGGATGTCGGGGGGTGCCTAACACCTTCCCTCCGCATAATCAAGCCCACGAACCCAAATGAATCTCGGTTTCATAGACCCGTTTATCAGTGTCACATCACTGGGTCAATGTGCAAACCTTTTCTCAGTTGCATTGGTGAAACCAGTTAAAAACACCAACTGTCACATCACTGGGTCAATCGTCGACATGATACATGTCGGACCTTTTTCACTTATTTTTTCAAACAAATCTCACATAACATGAGAACACCAAAGAACAAGAACAAAAAAGGGACAAATAAAAATCCCAATGTCGACATATATATATATATATATATATATATTTATATGAGATCTTAATAGTTAACAGACTAATACGGGAAATAGAGTTTTAAAACTCGAAGTGTGATCCTTAATTTGTTAAGGAAAATAGTAACCGATAATGTGGAATCAAAGAGGGGATTGATGTTAGACGAGTTAACACTTAAGGAGGGTGTGTAAAGTATTTAGGAGCGTAGATTTCATTTCTGCTAATGCAGAATGTGTCTGCCTCTAAACTTGGTAAAATGACACGCCATTTCAAGCTTTATGACCGGTAGCAATTGCTACTTGGCCGGTCTGTAGGATCAATTTTTGGAATTTAAAATTTAAGAAATGGGTATTAAGGACTCATAAGGAATAATAAAAATCTTAAATGATGATTAAGTTTTTCATGAATGGATTTGAATAAGAGATATTATAAAATATTATATTATATTAATTAGTAGAGTACATAATAATTATTAAAAGAAAATAAATGATTAATATTAATTAATCGTTGTGATATTAAAATGTGATAATGGGTTGAAAGTACCCAACTGAATGATAGTTAGCCCAATTAAAATATTAATGTGGACATTATCATTTAATAGTATTTCAAGTTACTATGAGTAATATGGAAAATGTGAGTAGTAGTATCATATAATTACCTACCGCTTAAGATTAAATGAGGTGTGATAGTTAATTGTGGTTAATGATATATATAAAAAATATAGAGTAAAAGTAATTAAATCATAAAGTTGATTTAAATAATTTTTTTATCTCATCCTATGTGATGAGACAATTATATGTGTACCCTAAAGGATGTGAGTAAATAAAGAGGTGTTATTAAAATATTTATTTCAATACCGATGTGTAAGTAAATAGTAAAAGGAGTTATTAAGTTATTAGTGAGCAATTAAATTAAGTCCACACATGTTATAAATATTAAATTATGTGGACTAATGTACATGGATTATATGATGTGAGTACATAAATAATCACTAATTTTCCTAATATGGTAACAATTGTACATTAAAATTACATTTGGAAGTTAAGGTAACTAAATGAGCCAAAATGAAGCATGTTACTGTAATTTAAAGATCATCAGTTGAGCAAGGTACATGAACAATAACCTATCTCCTATTTACGTAACCTCCAAGCAGTGATTATTGGCTAGAGAGATAGCTGATGGTGGGTGGTTGAACAACCCACTGTAAACCAGTGTGTTTCTCTTCTACACTTTGGTTTCAAATTCCATGTAAAGCCTTTAGCCAGTCCCCCATTCCTCTATAAAATGGCAGCTATGTTACTAAATTCACATTGATGTGTTTTGTCTGATAAATCTCTGAGAAATTGAGTTTGAGTGTTTGTTGTTCAAATAAGAGTCTAGCTATTTCAGAGGGAAAAAACTAAGGGAATTAATCTCCTCAGAAGGTAAACTCTTGTTTTAGAAACTTAATTTCAAAGTTTACAAATTATGGAAATTCTACTAGATTCTTGTAAATTGATTTGGAATTGTGTTACCGAAGTATTAGTGAAGTGTGAACACCTGTATAGAACCTCTAAAACTGAGTTTAAGAATGGTTATTAAGAAAGAATCAACTTTGGTTTTAGACTCAGAAAGCGGAGTATGTTCATGGTTACGGTCGGGATGGCGGCATTGCTTACGATTTAGCTATTAGGGTGCGGTAGCAATTTGCGTTTGGATTCCGAACCGCAGATTCTAGTTTCTATTGGGTTAAGTTATTGTTAACTTGAATCTATGACTTATATATACGTGGAAAATAAGTATGACATGTAGTAAAAGCCTACTTATGAATTATAAAGTGACCAAGATGATTTAATAAGAGATTTATAACCAAAAACTTTAAGTTTTGAAAATGAACTTTGTTGAAACTCATGTTCTGCAAGTTCTGAGCTTAGTATGTTATACAGATGATTAATTTCAGATGTAAATAAGCATGATATGATGTTTATAGTGTCTTGTCATGATCAAAATTTGTTAGCTTTGTGTTAGAAAATATTTTAAAAGAAAAGCTTAGTATAATAGAGCTAAAGAGCATGAATGCTACAAGGTGTAATTTCTGATCTGGAAAAGAAGCTGTCATGACTTAGTTACTTATGTTAACAGTTAATTAAAAGTTGTCTTATATGTGCTATATTACATTATTTATGATAAAATGATTTCAAAGGCAACCTCGAGCATGTTTTCGAACTTAAGTGCATTACATATGAGTATTTAGATTCTAAAGGCGTGAGATGCCATGTTATGTTTCATTTGTCTCTAAACATAAGTCTTATATGTTAAACATAATGGAAGTAAACCAAGCACGAGGTTAAAGCATGTTTCAAAGTGTTAAACAATGCTAGTTATGAATAAATGATATGAACACCATGATCATAGGTATTAACAGATTGTGAGACCTCTATATGTAGAAATGTGGCCAAAGTTATAAAGCATGATGAATACATAACCTTTATGTTTTGATTTCATGGAAAGTCATGAACTAAAACTTGCAAAAATGAACTTAAGAGTGGTCATATACTTATATAAAGACCCCTAGCATGCATGCATGAGAAGTGTAAGAGTCTTAATGTGTTAAAGTTTGGACTGAAACGAAGAAAGTAGAAGCTCAACTTTGGTCAGAATAGAGCGGTACAAATGCGCCATCCCTAAGCTTTAACTAGTAGCGCAATGCGCTGCTTGTGTATGATGATGACTGACTATTTTAACTTTGATATGAACCTTAAAGCATATGTGCAATGAATGTCTAAAGATATAATACTTGACATAGATGATGTTTTAAGCATAAGAGCATGTAATGGTTATATAAAACACAGAGTTGTTAAATTTTATTAAGATTTGAAAAATGTAAGAATGATGTAAATCGCGTATCTATAAACTTTAAATATGTTCCGAACACATAGCGAGTCAAGTGTGTGATAGAGAATTATGAATATTGATATTAAGCATGTGTAGCTAAGGGTAATATATATACATAACTATTATAAGAGTTTACTAAGGAAACAAAGGGAAGGTTTTAAAAAAAAACCAAGATAGAGAACAATGTAACATTATTATTACATTAAGAATGTATGAATGTACGACTGATGAATATGAATCCATGATTATATAACTGTATAGGAATACACGAAGTGCAGATAAGCTTTAAATAGTTAAGTCATAGTTGATAAACTATGAATCAGGCAAGTCTTTCAGTTCCTATTTGTTATGTGAATTCGATAATTGTTAGTTGAGCTATAATATGCCATGAGAATGTTGATGTATATATATGAAATGCATATGAAATATGTGTGAAATGTAAAAGTTGATCTTTGATGATATGCTTGTGAAATAAATCTCTATGCCTGTTATATGAGAAGTAACATGCGTAATAAATAGTAATTGATTATGAATGCATGAACTGAATATGTTATTATATGCTATGTGCTGCATAAAAACTGTTAGAATTGCTGGGCTGTCGAGCTCACCCTTGCAAATAACCACTTTTGCAAGTTAAGGATTCACGGTAAAGGTTACGTTCTACTTGATTGATAAAGTTAAATATTATCAAAGGAAATTGATTTATTATTTAACTAGATGCTCTTGAACCATGTTTAGGTTCTAGTAGATGTACATGATAGTAGTTTATAATGTGTAATACATGTTAAGTTGTACTATGTGATACATAGTGAAATTTGAATTGAGATGTAAAGATTTATACAGTAATTCGAATAGACTGAATTGTAACATAATTTGATTCAAGGATATGTAATTGATTCAAGTTAAGACATCAATAAAAGATTTATTTTTTAAAGGAGATTGAAAAAGTTTAAATTATTCCGCATATTTTTATAATATCGAACATGATGTAAGACATGAATGGTAAATGACCAAGATTTGAAACTTATAAAAGTTTGGGGTCATTACATAGATCCTGAAAATGGAAAGAATTTATATTCTAAATTGTAATAAGCAAAGTTATATTCATTAAGTTATGAATAAAAGATATAAATAGTTTGACGATAGTAGTATCATGGCAGACGGGATCCGAGGTTCAAAGGGACCTGGATTTGGGGGCGTCACAGCCGAACCCTAGGAGAAAACCAACGATTAGATAGAAAAAATGAAGTCCGGGAGGTTATGTTACTATTTTAATCATAATTTTTGATTCGTTTGGAGTTTTAAGGCCCATAATATATCAAAATGAAGCTAGCGACAAGACTTACAAAACTAATGGCATTTGGACATGATAGATACTGTTATAAGTCCAAAAAGGCTCAGAAGGATACTTTTGGGCTGTCCAAAGTTCTTTCAAAAAATTTCAGGAAATTTTTTCTTGCATGATTGTGATTCCTAACTCTTTCTGACAATGTTTCTTCTTCTTTTCAGTTGTCTTTAAGCTTAAATCTTTGACTTCCTTCTTTGCTATGATAAGCACTCAAGTTCAAATGCTTTTTTTGCCATCCTTTCCTTGTTCTTTAGGGCCCTTATGCTGAATTCTTCTTGCTTGCAGGACCTCTCCATTGAACATTTTGCAAACCTAGAAACCGCCAAGGAGGCCCCGTTCCTCAATGATTTAGGAAGGGCTCCCCTCTTTTGGTCCTTCCAACACCTTTTTGGGAGCAAGTTCAGGCTTATGACCGTACAAATTTTCCTTCTCCAGAGAAGGAAGGCTTATTTCTGTGACGCCCCCAAAATAGGTCCACACAACCCATTCTGGGTCTCCAAAAACAACACTACCGACGGGAACTGTCTTATTACAATAATTGAACTGTCGTGCAAAATATGACGACACATATACTGTGAGTTTCCATACAAATATTGTAACGTATATAGTACGACAATATTTATACCCAAATTATTACAATGCCATATAAAATACAGCAACAAATATTTCAAGTCCTCAAAGGAACATGAAAAGATTTCTGTCCTCCTCATTCTAACGCTGTGTATTTTTGATGCTTCAAAAGTCGGGTTCTCATCACCTTATTATTGTTCACTAAAATAAAATATTAAATGACGTATAAAATACGACACACACATTCTAAGTCCTCAATAAATTATATATTGTCATGCTATTTTATAATGTATTGAGAAACTTCAACAGTCACAGACCATCACTTTATTCTACTATTATCCCCGCCCGACCCAGCTACACTCTTATTACCTAAAAGGAATTGTGAAGTAAAAGGGTGAACACAAATAACCTAGTAAAGAATATTATTACTAAAGATAATTAAATTATCAATAGCCTTCATCAGTAATAAATCAGATATTTAGAACATATAGTAGATGATAAAAGTTTTCAACCATAATTGAAGGGGAATCAACAATCCATTAGAAGAGTCAAGTAGAACATAATGTCTACTATCTCCTCCAAATTAAAATTCCATTATTAATATTTCAGTCCTGTAATACTCATCAACAGTTCTTTGTTATACCCAAAACAAAGAGAAATTTAATCACTTGTCTTCACCTGAACCACCAAAGATTATATTTAAATCCATAATTTATGTTTATAATCATGTAAATCAACAATTTTTCCTTGCCACAAAAGGCTTAATAGAACGTTCACTCAGTATCCTTACCCTAAAGGCTAAAGAAATTCAAATGTAATAAAAATGATTATACCAATCAATTGTCTATCTTTGCACTACAAGCCAAAGATATTCAACTATAAAACCAATGGTTATGATCATGTCAATCAATTTTCTATTAGTGCACTACGGCCAAAGACATTCAACTGTAAAACCAATGATCATGCCAAACAATAATCTATCTTTGCACTACATGCCAAATATATTCATTTGTATCATCAGTGGTCATGATCATGCCAAACACCTGTCTATCTTTGCACTACGGGGTAAATATATCAATCAATAGTTCATCTTTGCACTACGGGGCAAAGATATTCATCAATCAACATTTCATCTTTGAAATACAGGCCAAAGATATCAATCAACAGTTCATCTTTGCACTATGGGCCAAAGATATTCATCAATCAACAGTTCATCTTTGCATTACGGGCCAAAGATAACTTTTAACATAATTTAAGTCTGAGAATTATGACAATGACATAAAGAATGAATCAAGTGAGATCAAAGATAAATATTAGAGATTTCTAATTTAATTTGTCCAGATTTCAAGAATGTCCAAACTGTCAACATGAAGATCATAACATGGATTCAATTTCAAGAATAAGATTCATATAATATAACTTGGACAAAGAACAGGAAATTAAATTTCGTTGTGAATATTACTTATGAATAGTACCGTATGAATAGTACCCATGAATAGTACCATATGTGTAATGACCCTAAAATTCATACAATTAAACTCTCGACTTCGGTCATTAACAATTCATCTAACTTCTGATTCTACATCATTAATCGATAAAAATACAGAATAATTTTAAACTTTTATGTCTACTTTCTTTACTCCCCTAAATCACAACCTTTATCATTACATATTTTTTATTCAAAATTATTTTATGAATCGCTTCATCAGAGTTATTATATACTAAAACTTACAACCAGGTTCAATACCCTTTATACATCGGATAAAATTAAATTTTATAACTCAACATTTGTTAAACATCATATAATATCAAATACATCATCTAGAACCTTATTCATGATTCAAAAACATTAACAACTCAGCCAAAGTATATAAATCTCTAAGCATTACATCTGATTCATGTCTTTCAAGTAGCACATAGTGTTACCTTGACTTCTTAACCTGTAAAAATGGTTATTTACAAGGTTGAGCTCGACAGACCAGCAAATCTAACAGTTTTCATGCAACACGTAACACATAAATAACATGATCATCTTATACATCATAAACATCTTTCTAATCATATTATACATGATGTACATCACATATCAAATAAAGATTGAGTTCTATAAACTAATCAGCATTCATTACTTAACTATATATTAAACTAACGTAACATACATGTTGACGTCGAGATTTTTATTTGTCCCTTTTTCGTTTCTTGTTCTTTTGGTGTTCTCATGTTATGTGAGATTTGTTTGAAAAAACAAGTGAAAAAGGTCTGACATGTATCATGTCGACGATTTGACTGTAAGAGTAGCCAGTTGGTGTTTTTAACTGGTTGCACCAACGCAACCGAGAAAAGGTTTGCACATTGACCTAGTGATGTGACACTGCTAGACGGGTCTGTGAAACCGAGATTCATTTGGGTTTGAGGGCTTGATTATGCGGAGGGAAGGTGTTAGGCACCCCCCGACATCCGTGTTGCCACGGTGACCGCCACTTTTCAAGAAACTGTTATATGAATTTGTGTGTGTGTGGATCAATGTGCAATTTATTTGGAAGTAGTGCGAGGCCTCATTCGCACCTATATACAAAGGGTTTGAATTTATTTAAAAATTCAGTTTTAAACATGATATAGCTGTGAAGTTTTGTAAAAGAGGTTTTTTCAAACCCTGTGCTCAATAGTAATTGAGACATTTTCATACTTCCATTTTATTATTAAATGTTCATCTTGTTTGCTTTTATTTTTGAGATGCGAAGCATCTTCGAGAAAATAATATATAGCAGTGCCGAACTCATGGGCATGAAAGCCATCTAAGGAAATTCAAACACCGTGAATAATTTATAAGCCGCTTAAAGCTGAAAATATCCATCACGGGAACTAAATCTAGATTCAGTGGACTGAATCTGTGATCACATGATTCCTAGGCTCACATGATGCCACAGTTTATATGAAAAGCAGTAAGCAGTTATATATATAAACGCTGTAAATATATATATATACAGACATGATCAACCAGCACGAAGCACCTCCATTGGGGATCAGAAATATAAATATATAAAAGCGGTAAATATATATATATATATATATATATATATATATATATATAGACATGATCAACCACTACGACGCACCTCGATGGGGGATTAGAAATGTAAATTAAGCAATAAATGCGATCAACCGCAACGAAGTAAACTCCAGCGGGACGAAATGTAAATAAAGCGGTAAAAGGCTACTACTGAAGTATACTCCTGTGTTCTGACAAATATATATATATATATATATATATATATATATATATATATATATATATATAGAGTCAGGATCTTAAGCTCATCCATATCTAACTCACCTGAGCTCACGCCTTTTAGCGGCCGGGCCGGTGATTGATTCGGCCATACAACCGCCATCTATACTTTTAGGGACCCTATATGTTATCCGTCGCTAAAAGTATAGACAATCGTTGTAATGACCGAGAATCGTCACGGGTCCATCGCTAAATGAGGGGTGAGCTCGGGTGAGTTAGATAAGGGGTGAGCTTAAGATCCGGACCGTATATATATATATAAAAGTAGTAAATGCTCCGGATATAAAATCCAGGCTCATCGGATATAATCCGACAACAGTTCATATATATATATATATATATATATATATATATATAAAAGCAAGTAAACACTCCAGACATAGGTCTAGGCTCCATCAAGGCATAATTCGATAATGTTAGTCCATATATAAATATATACATATATAAGTATATATATACAGACAGAAATGAAAACCATGGACCGAAGTCCAGGCATACGCACACAACACGAATCTCAATGTGAAGAATAGTGTGTGCAAAGATGAAGAGAAGGGCTTTATAGAGTGTAAGAAGGCTTACAGTGGGCTGCCAAAGTAGACTTCTATGACTATAAATGGATGAACACTCAGCTCCCGCTGATAAAAATATAGCTATATATGAGCTAACATGTGTTTAAAATGAGAAAGCACTCAATATTGGGTGTGTACAGAGCAAATTTGATAGGGCTTCCTCGCCTTTTTTTTCTTACAAATGGACACCTCAAGCTCTATATTTATAGAGCTGGTGGCAGATGCAGATGCACCTGTGGCTGCCCGGGGTGCCACGGGCTTCACGGGTCCCGCCATCTCGAAGGACGCGCACTCGTGCATTGTAATGTCCGCTCAAACTTGCAGAACTTAAATTCGAGCATCCGAACGAGGTGTACAAGACCTTCTCCGGACTGCTTTTGTCAAGAGTTACGCAATGACATGGGATTAGAGGTTGCATGAAGTCAGGAAGAGGGGACCATGCCCATGGTCTTCAAGCTTCAAATTCTATCCGGTGTGCTTCCATGCATAATAGTCACTCGGGATTGGAACCCCTTGGCTCTTATGGGACATTGCTGTGTAGAAATGTATGTATGAGATGTTGAGACGGCGCGCTAGGGGTTGAGGTTGTAGGGATTTTGGCACAAAAACGCCGCGAAAATAGAAAATAAATCAAAGCAATTCCAAAACCCAAAACAGGATCCAAGCGAAACTAAAATTAATTCAGTGGTTTAGATATTATACCGATTATGGAAAAATTCTGAAATAGCTTCGAATCCTTTACGCAATCCAATTAGAACCGTGCCTCTATGGTATCCACACGAACGCCGCACGAACCGTCGAACGATTCTGTAATAAGAGGGACTTGCGGTACTAGCCACCAAAGGAACGATTATGAAACTGTTTTCTCTCTAGTCTCTCTCTAAGAGCGGCTAGGGTTTTTTAATTATGATCTAACCCTAAGTAGCTGCTATATATCATATATATAGTAGTTAAAAGGAATTAATCAAATCAAAACCTAATTTCATAAAATCTAAATTATATATATATATATATATCTTAATTAAGTTTTACTTAATTAATATACATATATATATATATACATATTATCCTTTTAATTTAAATTTGTGATTTAAATAATATTAATCATATTAATATATTTAAATCCTTATAATTTAAATTAATTCCCTTTTAATAACGTTCTATGTGTGTGACCCTATAGGTTATTATTACGTTAGCAATAATTTTAAAATCATATTATAAAATTATAAACAGTGAGCGGAATCTAGTAATGCGTCACTGCTACCCAAGTAATAATAAGATCGATGATTCGATGCAACCTTTTTGTAACTAATGTTTCAATGTAATTTAATCCTTTTAACCTTAATATCCTAGATTAAACTCGAGTCATGGAATGTGTCATACTCTTCATAATTTAATCTGAGTTTTCTTGATCAATGAGTAGACTATATGAAACAAATCACTATTTGAGCATGGCCATGCATTTAATAGTCCTACTCAATCAACAGGCCTATGGATATCACCCCTAATAAATAGGAGGGTTAAATTCCATCTAGATCACTCATATTCCTCACACGATTCATGATGTACCCAATAATCACCTTTATAGTCCACCCTATTAAAGGTGACATTTGATGATATCAAAGTACATAAATTCCCGTGTAGTAATATAGTGATTTCAGGTCGGAGGACCATTACATCATTGTCACTATGAGAATTTCTAATGACACTTCGCATAATGCTCCACATAGAATTCTCATGGTGGGTCTGTCCAGTACATCATTCTCTAACATGTACCTATGCATTGACTTAATATCTCATATATTTATGACCAATGAGATTTGGTCATCAGTCAATCCACATACCAGTCTCAATGCATCATTGTTGTCCCATCAACAATGATACTCGACTAGGGATATTTAAGAACAATGATACTAATTGTAATTATATAATCTCATGTTCAAGTCACATACTTGAAACTATATAATTTGTATCACTATTCTAAGGATTTTATTAATGTTAACATTTTATAACGCAGGTAAATAAAACCATAATAAAATCATTCATTTATTCAATCAAATATAATATCAAAACGTTAAGCAATTATATCAAATAATTGGCCTCTAGGGCATAAACTCTAACAGAGGTGGCACGATGATGATTTTGCCCCTCACTGGGGTTATCTCCGGTTTGGGCTGATAGCAGACGTTGCTTAGGGTTATCTCTGAAATTGGACTGCTGCAAGTGTTTGAATTCTGCAGGGTCATCTTTAAGTGTGCCTGTCTTCGTGGTGTTATCTTCGGGTCTTTGGAATGAGTGCCTCAACAGGAGGTCTGAGATTGAAGCTGATTGCATGCATTTGCAACAAAGAATTTTCGGGGTTATCGCCGGAACTGCAACGATATTCCTTGGGGTTATCTCCAAGGATGAAACTCGGGGTTATCTCTGAAGTTGGAATTGATATTCTCGGTGTGTGTTCTGGGGTTGAGACTGAACTTTTGGTTGTATTCGGAATGAATGTGAGCTGTCTTCCAAGGTTATCTCTGAAAGACGAATCTGCCCTCCTGCAATGTGAGTAACAGGTGTGCAAAAATTTTTGAGTGTTTACAGATGCCCCTCTTTATCATATTCATACAATACAAGGCATGGATAGAATAAAGAATCCTAGACACTTGAAATGTAACAAGATAAACATGATGCCATGTGCAGCAACATGATGCAAATGTATGATGCATGTTGTTGGATTATTTTCAAACATGATGGGATGAATGCCAGTTCCCTATTAATCCTGCCGGGGATGATAATCAATGATGTCTTGGACATGCGATCCAAGTCTTCTAGGATGTTGACGTTGGGGATATCACCAAAGTATTGAATCCTTGATGCAGACTTTACTCTGAAGATGTGCCTCGTGTGTGCAAGAGATCTGTGGGGATAAAGCTTTGTCTGTTTGAGGATGTGTATAACATATTCCATCATTAGTCTTCTCCGATGAGGATGGTCTTCTTTGGTTTGTGTCACCAGTATATACCATGGTCCCGTGGAGTCACTGCCAACAGTATGTATTGTCAAGGCTGCCTGACCTTCGCTGATACGTGTATCACTGGATAGCTCCCTGTTGGATGAATTATCAAGGCTGCTTGACCTTTATTGATGTGTGTATCAATGGTCGCATTGTGTTGTGACCCCCGTCGGGGAACATGTCAAGGCTACTTGACCTTCATTAATGTGTATATCAATGGTTGCATTGCGTTGTGACCCCCGACGGGGAAGGTTGTGGATAAGTGCACAAATGGATGAGATCATTGAATGGCCTCCGATGCTTCAATGGGTTTACTTGCCATTGGTTGAAATGACGTCAAGGCTGCTTGACCTTTATTGACACGTACATTAATGGATGAATTACATTGTAACCCTCGCCGAGGATTCGTTCATAAACGAAGAATGCGTTATAACCCCCGCCGGGGATACGTGTAAGAGTGAAAATCTGCGTTATGACCCCCGCTGGGGATACTTTATCAATGATTGAAATCTGCATTGTGACCCCCACCGAGGAAGGCATCTTTTAGGGTTACGACCCAGTATTTGGCGGCGTCGGACCTGTGTAAGGCATTGCCGAGCATGATTTGTAAAAGCTGAGGTCACTGGTATAGTATACCTTGTATTCAGGCGAATACCAATGAGTAATATGTGAAGCCAGAGTTTAGCCCGTGAAAACCAAGATTTTAGGTTATTCCGCTCAATCGCGTAGCATTTTTATTCCTGATTTGGCCTTTTCAGCTTGCGAGACCTCCTTTGCAACTCGAACTAAACTGAGCCGGAGGGGTGGGATCCATGTAGGGGTGCCGTAGGTACACCTGCGGCAGCTGCAAGTACACCTAAGACAGCCACAGGTACACCTGCGGCCAACCGTGGGTATGTAATGTCTGCAGGTTGCTTTCATAAGTCACTTTCTATTTACGTCGCGAAGGAAATTCGAGAGCTATTCTTAAGATCTGCTGATTTCAAGCGATTTTCTACAAATTCTGCTATCGTACAAGTGTTTTACACTGTCCTGGTAACGTATGCATGTATTCTTTTCCAGTTTCTATCCGTTAGAAAATGACTTATCACATGAAATGCATTTAGACACATAGTAGTGAATATGCATGCTGATATGACTTTATAAAAAATATTCAACATAGTAAATGTTAGTATTAAACCATGCTGAACATAATGATGTGAAAAAATTTGACTTTTAAAATAGTCAAATTGGTACCTTTTACTGTCATTTCTTATCCTATTCGAGGACAAATGAGTAAAGGTAGAAAAGCAAAATAATCCTGGTAATTAGACTACATTTACAGATTTTTTACTATGATGTATTAATGCATGTAGGATGTATATGACTGTGGGTAGGTGTGCTACTGAATGGCCACCTAGTCATGCTTATGTGCATGTGGATAGTCCTATTTACAAAGGGGACTACGACAAAATTTTCCAAAATCTAGGCATTGGGTAGTCATGCATTTTTAACTTTACTGTAGATGTATGTTAAAATAATGCATGCATGCATGTAGTCATAAAAATGCATTATGAAAAGCTCTAGATAAGAATTTACCACACCCTTTCTGAGGTGATTTGGAGACTTGTTATCCAAATATATGGATCCGAATCAGCTGAGTAGTTCCTGCAGGACCACTTCTGGTGTACGGAGAAGGGCTTCTAAAGTGCCCCGACCCCATTCTTTTAGACAACCTCATCATTTGGTGGAGGCGGTGATACGTCTTGTCCAGGTTAAAGTGCTGGACGTCGAGGACGAGGAGGAGGATGTTCCGGTTGTGGACCCTGCTCCTGCTGCACGTGTTTCTTTTGTCTTTTCCCATGTACAGGTTAAGAGTGTTAACTAACAGTAGATGTTTGCCTTTGTGTTGGCATTTTTGGGCCTATGAGAGGCTCCCATGTTTGCGTCCTGTGAGTGTGTTAGTCTTAGATATCTATCCACGAGGATGGAGATGGCATCATTCCATACTGGCGGAGGTCCTTGTCATAGAGGGTTTCATTCATTGCCGCCTACAGCTGGAGTTGTTGACAACAGATGTCATCATGTGGGTTCCCTACTCTAGGGAGCATTTGAGCATTGGATTTGAGGATGGGTACCCGACTAGGGTCGAGCACGTGATTTCTACCCGTAGGATTCCTCTTTTCACAGATGGAGGATGGGAGCTCTATCTAGGAGAGTGTGCTATCAAAAGTACCACAGGAGAGATTCGCATGCCGATCTTACCTCCTGCCAGACGTTACTGGCCTGTTTCGTAGTCACTCGTCACTGAGATCCCATTGTTGGAGGTTGACGGTTTTGCACTGTCCGAGGGTCCCTGCACTTAGGAGATACTCCAGTATTGGTGGTTCCCTCGTACCATTGGAGCCCAGACCCGCGCCACTCAGTTCATGGGGGATATGGTTCCAGAATCCGTGATGATGACGGATTGGCTAGCCTGTGTCCGAGATCCGACTCATTTGACACAGATTGATAGTTTGACTTGGCAGTTGGACTGGGCACATTTCTTTATCCGGCACTTGGGTAGAGATCCTTCAGAGGTAGATACTTTTGATCCTTCCAGCTCTGGCACTGGTCCCTCAGGTGACCCATATGGCTTTGCCGGTGCAGATCCTCCTTTATATAGGCCTGACATCCCTGTAGATAGAGATCCAGTGACTCATGAGGAGTTACATCAGGTGGACAGGATTGATGATGTAGACATTGACACCATTGTCTTCTTCTGATGTATATTCTCATTATCTCTTCTGATAGGCCTCTGTTAGACATTGGGTAGCTTCGCCCCATTCTCGCTATATCTTTTAATAGGCCTCTGTTAGTTGTAGGGCACTTTTGCCCCTTTTCCCTATATTTTAGCTGTACAGAGATGTATTAGATGATGATATACTTAGGAATGTATGTACAGTTTTCCATTCCCTATATCATATTGCCATCTATGAATCATGCATGTTATTATGTTATGCATATATATGTATGTCCAGAGATATTCAACATTGACCCCTGGATGGTCTTATGACACAGCCCGTACAGATGTCTTCTTCGACAGTTAGCCGTATTGATCATACCTCACCATTGTTGGTGGCATTTGGTATGCGATCGTGGTATGATAGTATGTCACCATCAGACAAGGTGATTGTAGATCATCTGTTGCAGCATACTATGACCCTGTTGATGTTTTAGGTTCTCACAGGATTCGTGGAGGGCATGCTGGAGCACTGGGTATCGGAGAGGCATATTTTCCGATTTGGGACCCAGGAGTTGACTCTTACTTTGGAGGAGTATCCACGTTTGACGATGCTGCCACTGGACAGACCTTGCGTGCATATAGCGATTGGAGACATGAGTAGGCAGTTCATGACCCTCACTGGATTGAGGCATAGGGTGGTGCAGGATGAGCTCACATCTGGCCACGTTATATCCTAACATTTTCTATTTGATAGATTTGGCTTGGAGGATAGTTATGCACAACACTCCGGGGATTTCACCACACCGGAGGATCATTGGCGTTTGGCTAGAGTGGATGTACTGCTATTGTGCATACTGTCGTATGTCTTCATGCCATGGTATATGGATGAGTTGGACATAGGGGTCATCATGGCAGTAAGAGCTCTCAGGGAGGGTCACACCATCATACCGATGATTATAGTAGAGACTCTGAGGTCGGCTATATACTGCTGCACTTATCCGACGAGAGTATTTACAGGCAGCTCGGTCATGCTGTACGTGTGGTTTATGTCACACTTGAGACCGATTGACACTTTTAGACGGCATGGGTATTGCTTCACCCATGATATAGCCTTGTCATACTCCCTTCAGCCTGCGGAGTGTATAGATGCTGCATCTTGGTCATCTTTCTTGGCAGGGATCGGAGATCCATTTGCTATATTATCGTGTTCAGGGCTTAGCTCACCCTACAGCTTCATCACTCATGCTCCGGGCATGGATTATCTTCCTCCAGCTGGCTTGAGAAGCGTAATCACTTATTATTCACTAGCCGTGATGTCTCAGTTTGACCAGTTCCAGAACTTCCATCCTTTTAAGGTGGAATCGAGTCAGCGATTCACTTCTCGCCATTTATCAGCAGAGGATAGATCCAAGTTGTATGCCTATTGGGATCAGCAAGAGCTTGCTGAGTTTTCCTTCAGCCATCCAGGTTGTTCTGCAGAGTATTCTGCATGGATGGAGACAGAGACTGCATCGGTTGCGGTAGTATCCACAGTGCAGGGGGTTGATTTCGACGATGAGGAGCCTATGGAGGAGGCTGATATTCCCATTGAGGGGTATTTGACTACTGGGTTGCCAACATTTATGATGGATTCTCCCACTATAGGTGCTATTGTGATTCATCATTCAGCACAATATCTGGAGTAGAGTCTACATCTGATGACCTTTGAGAGAGATCAGGCTAGGGCCTTGATGTTGAAAGCTTTTGATGGGAGAGACGCAGCTCTATTAGAGAGAGATAAGGCCAGATAATCCAGAGATGCATTGATTGTAGAGCGGGATGCTGCCCTATCTGCCCGGGATGTGGCCGTCACAAATAAAGATTTCCTTGATGAGATCCCTTACGATCGGCATCCTTGCCGATATATGAGTGCATACATTGATGAGCATCATGCCACCATGCAATTAGCCTCGGATCTGCTAGCTCATGTAGATACCATTGGGCAGGAGCTTGTAGAGTTACCTCCTTCTTTGGAGAGGGATGCTATGTTAGATCTGATAGTCCACACACACATAGATCCGTAGATAGACTTGTATTTTCCTGCACAGACTAGCTTAGCCATTTTGTCATGTACAACTCATATTGTATATATCAAACAATATTATATATGGCAGGGAAATATTTTATGATTCACTTCCCTTTTAGTTGTGCCTTGATACTTGCTTGATATTTGCCTATTTCTTTAGGGCTTGTGATCTTGATGCATTCTGACCTCATCCTTGATGTGTGGACATTGAGACGTCGCATGATCTTTTAGAATGGATCATTGATCTGTGTGTATCCCTACCATTTTGGTGTCTTGGGACTGGTTTCGATATGGAAATGTGGAGAGGAGTGTGGCTTTTCCTCTCTGAGATTGACCGCACCATAGATGGTCGCCAGTACTCCTATTTAAGAGGAGCCTAGTTAATTCCATCTCTTATGGATTTGTGTTGCTCTTTGAGGCACAACCGCAGCTTAGATGGTCGCTGAATCTCCCATTTGTGAGGAGAGGTTAGGCAATTCCATCCCTTTGGTCTGAAGCCGATGAAATGTGGTGGATTGAAGTTTGATCCCAAAAGATCGTGTGACAAGTATTTTTTGTTCGGTAGGGGTTAGACCGAACCATAAATGGTCGCCTACGTATCTCCTATGAAGAGGAGATCAAGTCTCATGTAGTTCGAACCTCGTGTAAGAGGTTCAACGTCGAATGTGAAAGGTGTAAATGGGTGTAGAAGCTTTATTGATGAAGAAAGGTGTAGAAGTATTTTTGTTGTTTTTGTTTTTGTAGAAAAGGGTAAAATGTGTTTTTTTTTTTTTTTTTATTGCGACACGCCATATAGAATATGGTTGCCTACGTATTCCCGGTATCGTGGGAGATCAGTCGACATAGTTCGCCCCTCAGGATGATTTATAGCCGAAGAGAAATATGAATCCCATGTGCAGGCTATACTACAGGGAAAAGAAAGTCTGATCCCATGCTTGGGACAAACTGCAGGTGTGAAAAAGTTTGATCCCATCTTCAGGATAAACTGCAAGCGTAGAAAAGTTTAATCCCGTCTTCAGGATAAACTGCAGGTGTGAAAGGTTCAATCCCTAGGGGGATAACCGAAATTGTATGAAAGGTTTGAAATGAGGTGAAACCAGGCTGCTGGTTTGAAGTGTATGTTTCCCTGAGGGGCAGAAGAGTATGTTAAAAAAGGGTTAGAAAACCGGAATGACTGGTGATCTGATGATCTAAAGCCAGAATGTTTTCTTGATGATAACCTCAGATATAGTATCATTTCACGGTGTCTGAGTTGATTAGCTGTGGAAATTCATCGCCATCCATTTCCTGTAGTTTGAGAGTGCCTCCTGTCAATACTTCCTTGATGACAAATGGGCCTTCCCAGTTAGGAGCGAATTTTCCCTTAGATTGATCTTGGTTGTTAATGATCTTCTTCAAAACCAAGTCATGTTGTTTAAACCGCCATAGTTGGATTTTTTTCATTATAGGATCTGGCGATCCTTTGCTGATATAACTGACCATGGAAGATAGTCGCGGTTCGCCTTTCGTCTATTAGAGATAATTAGTGATACCTGTCTTGTACCCATTGGTCCTCATCAAGCTAAACGTCCCTCAACACTTTGAGAGATTCCATTTCCACCTCTATGGGGAGCACTACTTCCATCCCATAGGCTAATGAGTAGGGGGTTGCCCCAGTGGAAGTACGCATTAAAGTTTTGTAGGCTAATAAAGTTAGAGGCAAGAGGTCAGGCCATCCTTTGTGATTGGCGGACATTTTCTGCATGATCTTCTTGATGTTTTTATTAGCCGCTTCAACAACACCATTCATCTTTGGATGGTAGATGACTTGAGTTAAGGTGTTTGATGTGGAATTTATCGCATAATTCCTCCATCATTTTGTTGTTGAGGTTCTTAGCATTGTCGACACATAATTACCTCCGTTGTCCATATCGACAAATGACATTATTTCGAAAAAGCAATGATGACTTCTTTGGTAACCCTGGGGAAGGAGGTCGCTTCTACCCACTTGGTGAAGTAGTCGATCATGGTGAAATAAATCGATGTCCACATCGCTTTGGGCTCGATGGGCCCGATCACGCCCATTCCCCACATTGAGAAGGGCCATGGTGAACTCATATTGTGGAGTTCCTCGAGGGGCGTGGATAGCATTTCCATGAATTTGGCATTGATAGCACCTCTTGACGTGATCATCACAATCGACTTTGAGCGTAAAAGCCAATAATGCCCTGTTTCGAGGATTTTCTTAACAAGTAGGGGGCCGCCTCATGTGTGGGCCACATACTCCACCATGGATCTCATCCATGAGCCTCGAGCTTGGTCCTTGTCCAGACATCCGAGGAGACCTAATCTCGCATCTCTTTTGTAGAGTGCATCTCCTTTCGTAGAATTTCATAGCCATTCGATGGATCCACCTGTTTTCAGTTGGGCTCGCCTCAGCGGGTGTAGATCCATCTCGCAGATACTCCTTGATATGTTGATACCAAGGGTTGTGGATGGGAGGTAGCTTATCTGATACTTATCCAACATAGTTCCCATAGTGGGGCTTTTTGTAGGCAAATGTGATGCTTGGCATGTTTTCCTTGTCAGTGTATGTGAATCAAGGAGGCCAATGTTGCTAGTGCATCCGCAAAATCATTCCTATTACGAGGAATGTGTGAAAAGGAGATTTCTTCGAACTCCAAAGCCATCTGTAAAACTTGCCGATGGTAAGGCAACAAATGTAGTTCTTTGGTTTGATAGATTCTCGTGGATTGTTTGATTACCAATTCGGAATCCCCAAAGACAGTTAACCGCCTGATGCCCATTGAACGGGCAAGTTTTAGCCCCATGATACAACCTTCATACTCAGATGTGTTGTTGGTGCTGACAAACTGCAATTTGACGACGACGGATATCGCTCCCCCCATACGGATACTAGAATCGCTTCCAGCTCCAAAGCCTTCTATGTTAACAGCTCCATCAAAATACATTTTCCACGTATGGTATGCATCGCATCGATGGTGTTGTTGAATCGCCATTACCCCTTCATCGAGGAAATATGTTTCAAGGGTTTGTAATCCCCGCAAGTGCGTGTGGCCAGTTGATCCACAATTCCTCGACCTTTCGATAGATTTTTTGCGTCACGTAGACGATGTCAAATTCATTGTAGGATCAATCGCCATCTGGACAACCAATAATTCAAAAGATGGCTTATCGAACACATTTGAGAGGATCCACGTGGGATATGAGATGGGTTGTGTGACCATGGAGGTAATGTTGTAACCTCATGGAAGCCCATGCTAAAGCACAACAAGTCTTCTCAATCGAGTGTACTTGTGTTCATCGTCGTCAATCTTTTGTCGAGGTAATAGATAGCTCGCTTCGCCTCTATCATCTCTTTTTGTCCCAAAGATGCAAGGCCCATAGCATTGTCATTAATGGATGTGTACATGAACAGGGGAACATCATCCTCGGAGGTACCAAAACAGAGCGTTAACAACCGCTTCTTTGATTGTAAGGAAGGCTTTTCGACACTCATCATTCCATTTCATGGAGGAGTTCTTCCTTAATAATTTGAAGATGGGCTCACAAAGTTGTCGTGAGTCGAGAGATAAACCCGCTAATGAAGTTGATTCTTCCCAAAATCCCCGTATTTCCTTCTCTGTCTGAGGAATGGGCATTTTCTTGATGGCCTAGATTTTGGTGGGATCCAGCTCAATCCCTTTGTGGCTGACTAAGAAGCCTAGCAACTTGCCTGATTTAATGCCAAAGGCGCACTTGGCTGGATTCAACTTCAAGTTGTACTTATGCAACCTGTTGAAGAGCTTTTTGAGATGGTCTAAGTGGTCTTCGTCCCTTCGGGACTTGACAATGATGTCATCCACGTAGATCTCTATCTCCTTATGCATTAAGTCATGGAAAAGATCCATCATAGGTTGCTCCAGCATTAATGAGGCCAAATGAGAACCGTCTATAGCAGAAGGTTCCCCAAGGCGTGATGAAAGCAGTTTTCTCACGGTCCTCCTCAGCGACCATAATCTGATGATACCCCGCGAAGCAATCAGCAAAGGAGTACATGCCGTATTGAGCAGTATTGTCAATGAGAATGTGGATAATGAGCACGAGAAAGCTATCTTTAAGGAAAGCTTTGTTCAAATCCCGGTAATCCACACAAACTTGCACCTTTACTCCTGGTTTAGGCATAGGAACTATGTTGGATATCCATTCCGGATATGTAGACACCATGATAATGCCAGCTTGAAATTGTTTCATAATTTCTTCTTTCACTTTTAAACTCCACTCAAGTTTCAATTAGCTGAGCTTCTGCCTGACTGGCTTAAATCCATCTTTAATGGGAAGGCGATGAAGGACAATGTCAGTGGACAAACCCACCATGCCTTCATGAGACCATGCAAACACATCCTGGAATTGAGTTAGTAGCGTAACCATGTCATTCCATTGGTTTGGGGTTAGGTCTGAACCAATCTGGATTAACTAAGGGCTTTCTAAGGTTCCTAGATTGAAAGAAATGGTTTGATCAAGATTAGGTTTAGGTTTATCTTCGACCTATTCCTTAATCTCCTAAGGTATCTCAATGTCCTCTTATATTTCCATCAAGTCTGAGTCCAACTTTTCATCAAAGTTAAAGTCCTTGTGGAGAAAAGGCACCTCATCAGCAAGTACATGCACATCTAAATTTAGAGTCCTGAAACAAAATATGCTTTCACTTAATATATGAAACTATTTAATCATACAAAAGTGTTAGCATGTACTGATAAAATCACTGCTAATACTGTTCAAAAAAGTATGCAATTAAAGTTATCTATAGGGAAGAGGGATTTCTGCCCGTTTTACCCTCGTCGACCAATGCATGGAGTGCTGTTCCAATTATTGAGAGTAAAGTCCTGATGGACTGCAGTGATGGAGGGGTCATCATCATCTCCTCCTTTTCTCGAATGATGACCATAACATCTGGGCAATCATCGTCTGGGGTGTATTTGTTTATATGTTCATCGTGGACAATGATGTGTATGCCTGACATCATCAAGGTGATGTCATGTTTATGTTTACGTTCCCTTTCTTCCACTTTGGAATCAAGAATCAGGACCTCTTTTTCTTTAAAGGGTACTGGTTTGGGAAACAGCATAGCCATAACATGGGTCGCACCTTTACCGAGATCGATCATCTCACGAGGTGTGTGTGGAGAAAATCACCGCGTATGGAAGGAAGTTCGAGGAACCTACTTGTGCTTATGAGGATTCCTATGATCGAATCGCGTAATAGCCTAGTCCAGATGTCCCGGTTTGACTGGACATTTGAATTGGGTGCTTAATACCCTGCTGATTTTTACCCAGCCCTTGTCCAGGCTGATGACCCAATGACATCATTTTCGGGTGGCCGCCATCAATTCGCAGTAAATCTTGGTACGGAAGTGGTGCCCAATAGGATGGTATTGTGTGTTGCTCACTTCAAAAGTATGAAAACTAGTCGGCTCAACTTCTGAATTGAAGCTGATAAGTGGTAGGTTTCCTTGTTCAGGACATTCTGGCTCAGCGTTGACAGTGACTAGGCTATTGTTGACAATGTATTTAAGTTGTTGATGAAGTGTAGAAGGAACGGCTCCAGCCATGTGGATCCATGGTCTCCCCAATAGTAGGTTGTATCCTGGATCTATCTTGAGGATGTGAAAGGATACATTGAATGTATTTGGACCAATCTCAATTGGCAGCTCAATCTCTCCAACAGAATTTCGTCGGGATCCATCAAAAGCTTTTATAACCACTTGGCTACTTCAGATCCGCTTGAGATTGACGTTCATCTTCACCAAAGTGGCATAAGGACAGATATTCAGAGATGAACCTCCATCTATCAAAACTCCAGCTAATATATACCCAGAGGACAAAACTACAATGTATAATGACCGGTCCCTTCGAGCGGTATGTCGTCATCAGTGAAGGATATCATATTGTTATTAAAAATGTGATCAACCAGATGTTAAAATGTTTCCAAATCCACTGATTTTGGCAAGTAAGCTTCTTCCAAAACCTTCAATAAGATCTTCCTGTAATCATCGGAAGAGAAAACCAAGTCCAGTATTGAGATTTGATGCGGAGCTTCTCTTAAGCTTAGAACCACCTTGGCTTCATTATGGCCCATAGTGCGGAGGAATTTCTCAATCCTCCCTATGGGAATCTTCCCCTTTGCTTTTATGGCGGGCTTCATTACCCGTTGAGGAAGGTACAGTGGATTTTCCTTCGACACTATAGCAGTAGTATGAGACGTGGATCCTTCAGCTTCTCCATAATTTCATGGGACTTTGTGTAAGCTGACAACAGGATACTGTGGTCTGAAGGGTAAAGAAATTGGCTCTGGTGCAGCCACTTTTAGGATTATCACCACCTTTGAGTTGAATTCCTTGTATGGGAAATGGTTTGACAGTCTCATCAGCCTCAGCAGATATAACTGCTACTAATCCCTTCCATTTGGTAGGACATGTATTCCCACTCTCGAGTAGCATAGTGTCATCATCTGCCATTTACAGAACACCGTTGTCAATTAAATTCTGAATAAGGTGGAGGAGTGCCCAACATTCTTCTGTGCTGTGACCACGAGAATGTGAATGATATTAACATACTCCATCAGAGTTGAACCGTCTTGAACGGGGATTGATTGGAGGTAGAAGAGAGGTGATTCTTTTTTCGTTGATTAGCATCTGAAATATCTCCTCCATAAATTGGGCCAGGTATGTAAATTCCCTTTTATTAGAAAATCCCGACGGGCTTTAGCACTTGCTCTCTTCGCAACCTTGTTCTCCAGTGCTTCACTTTCTAAAGGTGATGATGGAGCATTCATAACAAAAGGAAGGAGACATGCATGCTTCTGGCTGATTAATTAGCGTGTGAATTGATGCTGATGGATCACCAGTTCTGCCAATTGTTCAACTTGTTTAGAAAGAGCTTTCATCTTTCGTTCCATAGCAAATTGAAACTTTGCATAATCCCATATGTCAACACCATCTTTGATGGTCTGGGATGATTCACTATTAAAATTGGAACTCTGTCCTCTGCTCCAACTAATCATATTTACCTCTTCTTCTTTGTGTTGAGGAAGAGGGTTGTCTTACATATGAGGTTGATCTGGTTTGGTAACCACGATCTCACTATTGTTTATCAAATCTTGGATCTTGTGTTTCAAGGCCCAACAATCTTGAGTATCATGTCCAGGTGCCCTGGCATGATAAGAACACTTCCGAGTAGTATTGAAACCCCTCCCATTAGGGTTGGCTGGTGGAAGAAGATGCGTGATTTTCTTCTGAATAGTCAGAAGAGCAAGAATATTCTCGAGCGAGTCCCCTAAGGGTGTTAACGTTCGAGGGCTCTTTGCTTCTCCACCTTTAGGTAATGAAAGGTTTGAAGACTGTACTTGGAAAGGGGAGTAGTTTCTCCTATGTATAGGCATGTTCTGACTTCCTTTTTGACCTTGCAGTATTATGGAAACATCCTCCTCTTTCTTTTTATGGACCCTCCGGGGGTTGTTTCCACAAGATCCGAACTGGATGTGTTCAGCAACTGCTTTAAGAGAAGCTAGGTCTTGAATCTTTCCTGACTTCAATCCATCTCAGCCATCTCTCCATGTTTAATCATTTCAGAAAATGGTTTGCCAATACCAGCTAAAACTCTTTCATAGAAAGGAGCTTCTTGTATGTCTATGAAAGTCATGACCATTTTCGACTCATCATGAAGGAATAACTTGAGCAAAGAAGGCCTCCACCTTTGAGCATACTCTCTGAAAGACTCATTAGATCTTTTTTTGACCTTGGTAACTGACACCGCCAGAGCCATCCGAGATTGGAAGTCAGATCGAGTGAGGAAGGCATGAGCTAGCTCTTCCCCCGGCCTATGGATCTTTGAGTTGTCTAACTGGTATACCATGAACCAGCTTCTCCAATCGAGAAACTTTCTCAAAAAAAATGATTCTCGAGCTTCTCATTTTTTCGCAGATAAGATCCAAGTTCTCCAATGAACACCTTCAAATGTGTGTAAGGATCCCCCTATCCCATTCATACTTTTCAAAGTCAGGGTTTTAAATTTCTCTCGATAATGAACACCGTGGAATATGCAAAGGTCAAGATATGAAACACTCCATGTGTTCCAATCCTTTGAGAGAACAGATGGTTTCTTCCATTTGAAGGACCTTCTTCCTGATATCACCGGTGTTTGGATCTCCTTTGAGATGGGTGTTTTCAGGGTCTTTGTTGGTCGTATCCAATGGAGGTTCCGAATTTGTTTTATCCAAACCTTGAGTTCCTCCTTGTGTAGAGGATTCTGTATGTGTAGGAATCTTTGAGCCCTGAGTAGACTGATGCAATTCTTTAAGCAGAACAGCAAAATCTGTAATTTATTTACTTAATCCATCAAATTCTTCTCGAGAAATGGGATAAGACTGGTTAGAAGAAGACATGATTGGCTGTAGGCTCGTAGCCTTCTTGGATTTTGAGCGAGTAACTTGCCCAATTGTTTCTCTTCAAAAACTTATGTAGTTTAGTCTTAGGGATAATGTAAATGTTTACATGCTATCATAATGTGTCCATTTTAGGAACATTATCCTGCAAAAACGGGTGTCATTTGATAGCATGTCATGTATGTGCAAATATTGTTCATATTTTCCATTACATAAAGATGAACATGGAATAAAATTACAAGTAAATGTTTTTACAAGTAATAGAAAATGGAAAGTATGAAGAGACTTTCCTCCGTGTTTGGTTTATCAGAAGCTGACCTATCTTAGGGTTAGTCTTGCGGCTTTTTGGCATGAAGGTCCCCAGATCATCGCAATCTACTCGACGGGAAGTTAATCTGGTCTTTCAACTGGAGCGAATCTGGGTGGTGCCTTTCCGAGCCTCGTTGGAATTAGTCTCCCCACGAGTCCAAAGAATCAAACACCGACAAGATAGCTTTCCGGTGGAGGAACCACACAACATACATTCACATACAACGTGTCTCACCGCTTATGAAAATGATGACACGTGAAGCACTAATATCATGAGATAGATATTTTGCAAAGGCAAGTAATTAAATGCATTCATACACATTCATCATAAATGTAAATGACACATTCACACACAAGCATATAACAGTTTTGAAAAGCTTGTAGTAGCGGCTTAAGCCCTCTTACTGGTGTCCCCAGCAGAGTCGCCACCTATCGACGTCGGGATTTTTATTTGTCCCTTTTTGTTTCTTTTTCTTTGGTGTTCTCATGTTATGTGAGATTTGTTTAAAAAAATAAGTGAAAAAGGTCCGAGATGTATCATGTCGACGATTTGACTGTAAGAGTCACCAGTTGGTGTTTTTCACTAGTTTCACCAACGTAACCGAGAAAAGGTTTGCACATTGACCCAGTGATGTGACACTGCTAGACGGGTCTGTGAAACCGAGATTCATTTGGGTTTGGGGGCTTGATTATGCGGAGGGAAGGTGTTAGGCACCCCCCAACATCCGTGTTGCCACGGTGATCGCCACTTTTCAAGAAACTGTTATATGAATGTGTGTGTGCGTGTGTGGATCAATGTGCAATTAATTTTGAAGTAGTACGAGGCCTCATTCGCACCTATATACAAAGGGTTTGAATTTATATAAAAATTTTGTTTTAAACATGATATAGCAGTGAAGTTTTGTAAAAGAGGTTTTTTCAAACCCTGTGCTCAATAGTAATTGAGACATTTTCATACTTCCATTTTATTATTAAATGTTCGACTTGTTTGTTTTTATTTTCGAGATGCGAAGCATCTTCGAGAAAATAATATATAGCAGTACCGAACTCCTCATGGGCATAAAAGCCATCTAAGGAAATTCAAACACCGTGAATAATTTACAAGTCGCCATAAATTTGAAAATGTCCATCACGGAATCGAATCTAGATTCAATGGAGATCAATCTGCGATCACATGATTCCTAGGCTCACATGATGCCGCAGATTTATATGAAAAGCAATATATATATATATATATAAAAGTTGTAAATATATATATATATATATATATATATATATATATATATATATACGTATATGATCAACCACCACGTAACCACCTCCATGGGGAATCAAAATGTAAATATATAAAAGCGTTAAATATATATATATATAGATATGATCAACCACCACGAAGCACCTCCCATGGGGATCGTAAATGTAAATAAAAAGCAATAATGCGATCAACCGCCATGAAGTAAACTCCGGGACTAAATGTAAATAAAGCAATAAAGATTTATCAAATGTAAAGTAAAAAAAAGTGAAGAAATGTAAATATCAATCAAAAGGCCAATAAGTAAACTCTGAAGTTCGTTAAATGTATATATATATATATATATAAGTGTGTGTAAGTGTGTGTGTGTGTAACCCGAGAATTTAGACAATTTTATAAAATATAAAGATTGAATAGTTTTGTGAATTTAAAACTTTTGGTAAAGGTTTACAGTGTTAAGAAAATCGTATGCGTGGTCATATATGTGTACAAGATGTGGTTAGGGTCAAGGTTATTTGGATAAACTATATCAGCCATAAACCCTAATAATATATTAAAACCTCGACGTTCAGTTAGAAAACCCTAACGATTGATAAGAAACCATATTACTGGCAATGGAAACCCTAATTTCAGTTCCGGGAGTCCGTAACCCTAATTTGGAATATTAAAACCCTAACTGGGAAGCTTGAAGATAAGCATAAATTTTCTATGTTATTAATTGTAGGTATAATTAGGGATAACCCTAATTGATTAATTAGAAAGCCCTAATTTCTAATGTTGGAAACCCTGATGTACAAGTAGAGAAAAACCTAATTATTAATTTATAGAGTTTAATGTTAATTAGGAAGCCTTAACCCTAATTAGCAAGCTTGAACGTGATTAGTAAACTTTACTATAATTAGGGAACCCTAATCTTAATTAGTAAATACTAGATCATAAATTTGTGTAATCTTAGGGTTAAACCCTAAGGGTCAAACCCTAAGGGTTGAAACTTAATGATTGTGAGAAGTAACCAAGTTGCCATTCACTTTATGAGTAAAAAGACCAAACTACCCTTCTTTATATTTTAATGAGGTGGAGTGTGGATCTAACCCTACTTGTGGTTGGTAACAAACCCTAGGATAGCCATGTGGTCTAGAAAGCTACTTTAATTAATCAACAACTGATCACATGATCAGCCATTACATATTAACATTATATATATAGATCAAAGAGAGGAAAAGTCACAAAACCAAGGTCAATTACATCCTTACACTAAACAAAACTTTTCTCTCTCCTTAGCCACGAAAATGTTGAGTAAATCAGTCACTAGTAAGAGCATTAGCAAGCCAGAAACAGATCACAAAGATTAGAGTCAAGATCAAAGTATTTTTGAGGTATAAACCCTAATTCTATAAATCCTTAGATTTGATGTTAGATGTTGTGATTTTATGTTTAAATGTGTAGTATGTAGTATATATTAGTGATCTGGGTTGTAATATCACAGATCCATAACACTTAGATGCTCGAAATTGATGTTTTTAGAAATCTGGAAAAAGTTCAAGAAATGGCCTGACAACCATATGTCAGTGGCCTTAGATCTTTATGTGTTAGATGTTTTGTGTGTTTTATGTTTTGGATATGTTCTATGATATGTGGTCTTTACTCTGCAACTTGAATCAAGTCCAGAACTGGTTTAGATTTAAAGTTATAAGTAGTCAAAACCCTTTGACCGACCACGAAATCTGGAATCTGGGCAGCCCAGATTTGCCCAGATGGTCTGACAACGACTTTCAAGGCCTTTGATCTTGAAACTGACACGTGATTTGGCCATGTTTGTGTAATTCAGTTGTAGTCTGGTATATGTTCTACACATTCATGCTCTTAGATTACCCATAAACAAAATAGGATCAAAGTTGTGAATGGTCAAACATAGGTTGACCAACTGCCTGGGTTCTATTTTTGGAAAACCCAGATTCGTGAAGAACAACTCCTGACAAGCTTTTGACCGGCTTTTATCTCTCAGCTGTGATATTTTTAGGTTGATGAAAAGTAATAGAATTATACCTTGTTATGTGTACTTTATGTTTGAACTTTTAGATCACAAAAAGAATGACTAGAGTGTAAGTTACAAGGAATCAAAGTAGGCACCTAAGACTGTTCTTCAAATCTGGAAAACCCAGAATTTGAAGAACATGTCTGACAACACTTTAGAGAGCTTAGATCTCTCTGTTATGATATGTTATGGCCAAGAAATCAGTTTGTGGTGGTAGTCTTACACTTGTACTACAACCTTAACATGAATTACAACCCAGAAAACATTAGGATCATAGCTCAAATGTTGGTCAAACTAGGTACCCTGCAACCTGACAAGAATTCTGGGTTCGCTCAAGAACATCCCAAGAACACATTTAGCAACGCTTGTGTCACCTAAAATACCTTTAGCGACAGATAAATTAGAAAATGAATTATTTTAATTAATAAATTGAAATAATTAGTTTTTAATTATTAAAAATACATAATAAATTCCTAAAAATTATTCTTAAATCCTGAAAAATTAGTTTTTAATTATTTTGAGTATATTTCATAAATATTTAATATTTTTGGAATATAAGTGGTATTTAATTTATTTAATTATAATATTAAATAAATTACTTAAAAATGATTTTAATACTTGAAAAATTATTTAAATTTATATTATGGTATAAGAAAATATTTTAAGTTATTTTAAATGACTTTTGATATTTTGAGATGAATTTCATTAATAAATTATTATTAATGGTAGCTAATTTATTTAATGAATATATTAGATAAATTATGGAAAAATAGAATTAATGCTTTAAAATTATATGAAAATAATTTAAGTGTTATAAAAATATTTTAAGTTGTAAAGTATAACTTTTGATATTTTGTCACAAAAATATTAATATTTTAATATTAATATCAATTATTGGATAATGGATTTAAGTGTTTAAAAATCATATAAATATGATTTTAAGGTATTAAAATATACTGTGATATTATTAATATATTATAATATTATGTTATGATTTTCATTGATATTTAATATTAAATTAATATTAATGATTAAGGAATTATGTGGTATTTAATTCTTTATAAGTGATTGAAAAATCATGATAAATGATATTAATTATCTGAAAATTATTTTGACTGCTTAGAAAATTGTCTAACATATTGTTAAGTATTTAGCCAGAGTTTAATTGAACTTAAACTCTATAATTGTCCGACTAGACCATCGGGATGTTAGAATTTTGTCAGATTCAACTCGGACTTAAATAGTTTGACTTGATACTAGGTCTTATGTGTTGTATAGACTGATAGGATTATGTGGTAGTGTGTTTAGGTTATTTTACATTGTGATGATATTATTCTAATATTTGGAGATCGATATTATCTATATTAGGTCTTCGGATAAAGCTAAGTTATATTTCGTAACGGTAATCAACGGTACATGCAAGTTTTTCTTAACTCTTCTAAGAGTGTTTCATTCGGATATGCTTATGGTTAATCATTACTGATTGCCATATAGAATTGTACTCTATACATCTTGTATGTATAAGTCAGGTATGAAAGGCTGATCACCTTCATTACCATTCGGTTCAGATATATTTGTTCATGTATAACACTTGTTCAGTCAAATGTTTGTTCGTGCTAAATCACAACTACATTGTGAATTATAGCCAGCTTATTATTCAGACTCTTTCAATCATGATATATCCTTAAATTGTATTTAAACTTGCTGGACAACTTTTATGCTCACCCTTTCTATATCATGATAAAACATTGCAGATTAAGGTGAATGCATCGGATACAAGGAAAGATAAAGCCAAGCTCAGCTTGGGACTATGTGTGCAGCTAGATTTGTAAAAGTAATTTATTATAATAACATTATATGTTAGATAGGATATGAATTGTGTATAAGTTATGGTTACTCGACCTTGGGGATAGTGTATAATGTTTAATGTATAAACAATTTAAGTTTATATCTTTCCCAATAGTTATAGATTTAGTGCACCAGATCCGTGGTGATTTAGGACCCGGATTTGGGGGCCCTACAATATATATATATATATATATATATATATATATATAAAAGCGGTAAACGCACATGATGTTTCTCAATCCCAGCTCGGTTTATCATTTCAGTGATTTGTCGCTTTTATATATATATATATATATATATATATAAGTAATAAACACTCGTATATAAAATCCAGGCTCATCGAACAGAGTTCGACAACAGTTCATATATATAAATATATATATAAGCAGTAAACGCTCCGGATATAAAATCCAGGCTCATCGGATATAATCTGACAACAGTTCATATATATAAGTATATATATATAAAAGCAAGTAACCGCTCCAGACATAAGTCTAGGCTCAATTGAGGCATAACTCGATAATGTTAGTCCATATATAAATATATACATATATAAGTCTATATATACAGACAGAAATGAAAACCACGGACTGAAGTCCGGGCATACACACACAACACGACTCTCAATATGAAGAATAGTGTGTGCAAAGATGAAGAGAAAGACTTTATAGAGTGTAAGAAGGCTTACAGTGGGCTGCTGATAAGTAAATTTTATACCTACTTACCCGACATCTATTACTTGAATTATTTGTTTAATCTTATGCTTCTTAGTTACTTTTTATGAATTTTGTATTCATTTTGTAGATTATATGTTTGGGAGCTGTGTGGGCGACTATTGGTATGAAAACAAAGGGAAAAAGCAATCCGGACATCGTTTGGGCTTTCATATTCATTTCATGTTCTTAGCTTGGAACTTGGATTATATTTTAAAGTTTTCTCTTAGCTTTCCGGAACATCTTGAATCATTCCAATCGGAGTTTGGATGCAAGAGTTATGACATTTGTACCAACAAATGTTGAACTTCACTATTTTGGGTGGCCATTTGCATAGCAGTCACTTTCAGTCCAATTTCAACCTTCTTCCGTTTATTATTTCTCAAAACTTAAAGAATGGAAGTTGTAGAGCTCATCGATAGCTTCGATTTGATAGGTGGAAGGCCCCGTAACTCCTCCCGAATCAAAAGTTATGGCCGTTTTACCAGAGGACACTGCAATAGAAAAATAATTAGCAGAATATACCAAATAGGGGCTTGGGGTCCCGAAGTTCAATAATAAAGAGCATAGCAAGTGGGGCTTGCTATTTGCAAGGTAACAAGCAAGATGGGGCTTGGGTACGCGCAAAAAGAGTAGTTTTTGTCAGAATTTTGAGTCCAAGAAGGATTTGTTTGAGCTGATTGATTCAAGGACTTCTAAGAGGACTTAAAGACATATAAAGAGGCATATAAAAGGAGGAGAATTACAAGGATGGAATAGAGAAGTTTTTGGAAGAATTCCATTAGATTAGATTAGAGTAGATTGGGAAAAACCTTAGTTCTTATTAGGTTTGGAGATTGAAGCAACTTGGAGACCATTGAAGATTCAAAGTAGGAGCAAGGAGAGAACATCAAATCTATAGACAATAGATTCTATCTTCTTATCTTTTTCTAACTTTGTCTTTTAATGTTTATTCAAGTGTGGATTCTTAATTTTAATTCAATAAACTAATTCTTTGTTTGAGATTACAATGGATATTATTGTGTAGTTTATTTTAATATGCTTCACTATCAATTATTATGTTCTATTGTGAGGATTGTCTATTGTGATTTGAACTTAATTGTTTAATTTCCTAGCTAATAATTACCGTGATAATCTATATGAACTCGAGAGATGAAGTATAGATTTAGATCTAATCATGATAGCATGTGTTTGTGATTTCTGCATAGATGGAATTCATGATTCGTGTTTAGGATAGAGATATGCCTTTACGCCATATGTAATCTTAAGGATATGAACTAATTCTTTGTTTGAGATTACAATGGATATTATTGTGTAGTTTATTTTAATATGTTTCACTATCAATTATTATGTTCTATTATGAGGATTGTCTATTGTGATTTGAACTTAATTGCTTAATTGCCTAGCTAACAATTATCGTGATAATCTATATGAACTCGAGAGATGAAATATAGATTTAGATCTAATCATGATAGCATGTGTTTGTGATTTATGCATAGATGGAATTCATGATTCGTGTTTAGGATAGAGATATGCCTTTACGCCATATGTAATCTCAAGATGGGTGATATATACCTATTTTGGGGGCATCACAGTTGGTATCAAAGCTTAGGGATATGATCCCTGACTGAGATGTGAGACAAGAACTAGGAGGGGAGAGATGGGGAATTCCTTTGCCAGTATAACCTACCTAAGTTTATTTGGTATTTAATTGGTCGGTCAGAGTATAGGGATAATATGTGATATGTTAATTAACCCTTATTTTGTGGCAGTATTTGAAAATGGCATCTGAAAATGTTGAGATAAACAATGAAGCACATGAGACCGTTGAGTCACCACAGATTAATGCCAAGGATAATGTGCAACAGGAAGACAATAATCCTCATGTAAACAATAACACCGATGAAATGGTGAACGGTGAAATGTGCAATTTTAAATATCAAAAGTTATTTTATTTATCACTCATGTACCATGTATTGTGTTTTCATCAATGGTCATGATCATGCCAACAACTGTCCATCAATGCACTACGGGCCAATGGGGACTTTTACCACATCTTTTGTAACATTACGGTCATGATTATACCGAATAATCCCTGGTCATAATCATACCAAGTCCATCTATGCACTACAGGCCACAGATGACTTTCAACATAATATAAACATAAGGATGATGACAATGATATAAGAATTCAATAAAACAAGTTCAAGGATAAATTTTAAAGATTTATAATTTAATTTATCCGTAAATCAATAACGCCCAAATTGTCAACACGATATCGCTTTCAGGAGTAAAATTCAAGAATAATATTGTGCCAAAAATAATTTGGACCGAAAACGAATCAATTTTATTATGAATAGTACCAGTGGGTGAATAGTACTCAAGTGAATAGTACTTGAGAATAGTAACCCGTGAATAGTACTCTCAAGCATGAAAAAGTTAAAACTTATCAAGAATGCTCAAAATAATATTTCCATGAAAAGATACTAGATGAAGCGCAAATATCAAGGATATTCTAATAATTTCATAGAGTTTAGAAGCCAAAACTTTAACAAAACGAGTATAGAATTCGAAATCTGAAACGAAATAATATTACTTACATACTATAGAGTATGGAAGAAAATATTATTTCAAGCGAATATTGAACAAAAATAACATCCCTTACCTTAAAAAGAAGAGTATTCCAACTGGTATAGCGGGGATATTCTTAAAGAAATCTTTCACTATTTTCTACGCTCAAAGCTTTCTAAAACTCGAAAGAAATACGCTCAATATTATAGAAGAAGAATTCTCTGATTCTGGTGTGATTTTCAATTCTAACTAAGCATCCTATTTATAGGAGAATGGAAAGGATACTATTTGATTTTTAGAATCATGGATCGTATAAAGATTTGAAATTAAAAAATTAATTCACATTATTTAATTCATTTACAAGATTAACATTTCTTGTAATCTATAGTAAAATATTATGCAATAAAATATTCTAATAAAATGAAAACTTTAAATAAAATATAATATATTCTATTTATAATCTAATAAAACAAAATTTATAATAATAATAATAATAATAATAATAATAATCATTGTACTCCCTCCTTGTTATTTTCATCCTCTCCCAATTCCCGTGACTTCATTTCAATATATATATATATATATATAAACTCCCTCCTTAATACGTAATGTACTCCTTCCCCCCTTTCTGACAATTCCATATAATTCACATCTGGGCCCACCATTATAATATAAAAAAATACCGAATAACTTTCTACCGATTATTTTCAAAAATGGATAAATTGGGGGGGGGGGGGGTTCCATAAATACAACAAGTACTTTATAAAAATTCCCTCAATATTTTTAACAACATTTATTCATTATTATTATAATTTGCAATATTTTACAACCAGGTCGTTCCCAGGAAAGAGGGGGCTTTCCAATAAGGATTTTTCCCTATTGGCGCAAATTAATTAGGTGACCAAACCTCTCTCGATGTAACTTCTAGACATCGTCAATATTGCAAATAATAATATTAATAACTTTTTCATCTCAATTATTGATTTAATAATATAAAAAAATATCGACAATAATTGAATCAAATAACGTGAGATACTATGCATCAATTACTGTAGCAATAATTGAACAAAATTGAGTGACTTCTCACGTAAGCATCAATAATCAATACCGTGTGCTACTATGCAACCAAGCCAGACATCGCATTTTTTAACACCGGTGTTTCAACAGCTTAATCGGTAAAAATTTCGCCGTTATTTTCATAAAAAGATATTTTGTTGTTTTCTCATTCCGACAATAATTACGTTGTGGGGTCCACAATTAATGATTGTGCTGTCGCATTTAATATTCCCGATTAAAATGAATATTCCCACCAATCGAATATAATATAACAACTTCATGACTTTGCAAAATTTATAAATATTACCCACAACTATAACATTATTTCAAATTCATATCTTAATATTCAAAATGATATTTATAGAAAATTCATCTTTATTCATAAAAGTCTTACAACCTCCCTTCTTATGAAATTTCACCTCGAAATTAGGGTACATACCTGTATGTCGTCAAGAGATAAGGATACCTTGATTTCATTTCAGATTCTAACTCCTGTGTCATTTCCTCAACATCGTGGTTTCTCCACAAAACTTCGACTTGAGGTATAACCTTAGAGCGTAGAATATGTTCCTTCTTATCCAAGATTTTAACAGAACCTCTTCATACGTTAAATCTTCCGCTATTTCGTCCCGGGTTCTAACTCAATAATGTGGTTCGGTCTTCCACATATTTACGTAACATGGATATGTGAAAACGTTATGAACACGAGACATACTTGGTTGTAAAGCTTAGTCTATAGGCCACAGCTCCTACTCGATCGAGGATTAAAATGGTCCAATGAATCGAGGATCGAGCTTTCCTCTCTTTCCAAATCTCGTAACTCCTTTCCATGGAGCAACACGTAACAACACATGATCTCCAATATCAATTCCACGCCCTTTCGATGAAGATCAACATAACTCTTTTTGTCGATCTTGTGAGGTTTTTATATGTTGTTGGATCATTTGAATATTTTTTCGTAGTCATACATACCAACTCCGTCCCAACAACGTTGCTTCACCCACCTCATCCCATCATACCGAGAATGACACTTTCTTCCATACAACGCCTCAAATGGAGCCATGCCAATACTTGCTTGATAACTGTTGTCAGAGGAAAACTCCACCAATGGTAAGAACTTGTCCCAACTTCCTTGAAGTCAAGGGCACAGAGTCTTAATAAATCTTCAAGAGTTTGAATAGTCCTCTCCGACTGTCTAACCGTTTGAGGATGATATGCCGAACTAAATTATAAATTCGTGCCCATAGCTTTTTGCAAACTAACCCAAAATCTTGAAGTGAATCTTTGGTCTCAATCAGAAACTATGGATACTGGCATACCATGCAATCTTACAATCTCGTGTATGTACATACGAGCAAGACGTTCAAGTGTATAAGTTTCTCGTATAGGTAAGAAATGAGCAGACTTGGTCAATCTATCAACAATGACCCAAATTGCATCTATGCCTTGAGAAACCTTTGGAAGACCAGTAACGAAATCCATGGTAACGTGTTCCCACTTCCATTCTGGAATTTTAAGTAGTTGCAATGGACCTTTTGGCACTTGATGCTCCGCCTTAACTCGTTGACAAGTTAGATACCTTGAGATAAACTGCGCTATCTCTCTCTTCATATTGCTCCACCAAAATGTATGTCAAAGATCCCAATACATTTTGGTACTCCCAGGATGGATTGCAAATGGTGTGTTGTGCGCTTCCATCATGATTTTATACTTCAAATCAGAATCATTAGGAACACAAAGTCTAGAGTTGACTCAAAGTATTCCTTCTTCATCGATTCTTGCTTCCGTAATAGCACCTTCTTGCACTTTCTTCTCATACGATCACTCCAGTGTCCGTAGCTTGAGCAAAATTTTAACTTTATCGATTAAAGTCGCCTTTCTACTCAGATATATTTCGCCATCATCACATGGGTCCCTCAAGTCTTTAACTCTATTTCCATCCTTTGCAAGTCATACAAAATGGGCCTCATATTGACAATAACGCATTCACATTCAAGATATGATCTTCTACTCAATGCGTCAGCTACCACGTTCGCTTTTCCAGGATGGTATTGAATGGTATGATCATAATCTTTCAACATTTCAAGCCAATATCGTTGTCGCATGTTGAGTTCCTTTTGAGTGAAGAAATATTTAAGGCTTTTATGATCCGTATAGATCTCCACCTTCTCTCCGTATAGGTAATGCCTCCAAATTTTAAGTGCGAAGACAACATATGCCAACTCTAGATCATGAGTAAGATAATTCCTCTCATATTCTTTGAGTTGTCGAGAGGCATAGGCTTTGACTTTCCCATGTTGCATGATAACACATCCTAACCCTTTGTCCGAAGCATCATCAGAGATGACAAATCCCTCCGAGCCGATGGTATTGTCGTAACAAAATAAATGAGTCTCCTCGAAGTTCTTGAAAACTCTTCTCACATTCTTCGCTCCAACCGAATTTTGTATCTTTTCGAGTCAGCTGAGTTAATGGAGTAGCGATTCGAGAAAACCCTTCTATGAATATCCGATAATAACTAGCTAAGCCGAGAAAGCTACGTACTTCGGTCACTGATTTAGGTTGTTCCCAACTTTGAATTGCTTCAATCTTTGCCGGGTCAACAGATATTCCATGATTTGATATCACGTGCCCAAGGAATGTAACTTCCTCAAGCCGTAACTGCATTTCTTCAACTGGCATATATAACTTGTTTTCACGAAGCATTTGAGAGTATCACCTCAAGTGTTGCTTTCATGATCTTCATGGCTTTTGGAATATATGAGAATGTCATCAATAAAGACAACCACAAAATGATCCAAATATTCCTTGAATACTTGGCTCATCATATCCATGAAAGCAAAGAAGAGAATTAGTCAATCCAAAAGACATGACTAGGAATTCATAATGCCCGCATCGAAGTTTCGAAAAGCCATCTTTGAATGTCATCTGTTCTAATCTTCAATTAGTGATATCCTAATGAAGATCAATCTTTAAAAAGAATTTGGCGCCTTGCAATCGGGTCAAAACAGTCATCAATACGTGGCAATGGGTACCTATTTTTGATGGTGACATGATTCAACTCCCGATAATCAATACAAAGTCGATACTCCCATCTTTTCTTCTTCACGAATAGTAACAGAGCACCCCAAGGAGATGTACTAGGACTAATGAAACCGATGTCTAAACAATTCCTCGCATTGGGTCTTTAACTCCTCAAGTTCAATAGAGCCATTTCGACATGGGGCTTTTGAAATGGGTTTTGTAGATCGGGTTCAAGGTCGATACAAAATTCAATTTCACGCTCGGGGTAGGCAAGAAGTTCTTCGTGGAATACGTCAGAAATTTATTAACAATAGAAATATCATTCAAAACCCGACGTATTTTTGTTTAAATCTGCGTGATATGAGCTAAGAAAGCTTGACATCCATTTTTCAATAAACGAATAGCTTTTATGGCTTGAGATGACAAAATGATTGATTTTAATGGTTTTGTTGCTTGAATTCGCATAATAGGTTGGTTAGGAATATGAAAGCTAACAACCTTATTTAAAATAATCAATTTTTACATGATGAGTAGTTAACCAATCAATCCCTAGAATTACATCAAATGCAAGTATTTTAATGAAATAAGATCGACAAGTAATGTGAGGGTACCGATTTGAACCAAACAAGACTTATAAACAAAGTGGATGTAATGAAGGTTTCTCCCAACTGAGTTTCAACAGATAAGTCAAAGTCTAATTTCTCCTGAGTCAAATTTAAACGTTGAGCGCAAGTAGAGAAATAAAAGAATGGGTAGAACCCAGATCAAATAAGGTATAGACTTCGCAAGAGTTTATGATAAGCTTACCCGTGATGACCTCTTCGGGTTCCTTTTTTCGAGAGGTCATAACAAACGCTCTCCTTGAACTACGGTTTTGACTTTTCGGGGACGACCTTTGGTGCCTCCATCCCAAATTGAACTTTGCTCTTTTGTGCACGACAAAATCGAGCTAGTGACCTTTCTTCCACAATTGTAACACGCTTTTGATCGCATCGCGATAGTTTTGACCGATGTCCTCCCTCCGCATTTGAAGCATATGATAGGTGGTCGTTCTCCTTCCCTTAAAACGGTGTTGATCCCGACGCCTTCCATCATTGTTGAATCTCTCTTCTTGAAATGTCCATTCTTATTGTCTTCGCCATGATTACCACCAAGTGGTTACCATTTCGCATGTTGATTCCCTCCACGCTTGGTGTCACCGCTTTGATGACTGCTACCACTGGTATTATCATTTTGCCGGTTGCTCTCTCGTGGTTGGGTTGACTCATTATCGTGCTCCAATATCTGAGCTCTATTCACAACATCTAAATACAAACACAGTTTATGAGAGATAAGGTATTGACGTATCTCAGGTTTCAAATCTCTTAGAAACATCCCGCCATTCTCTCCTCATTATCAACTAAATGGGACGCAAAACCGACAACTCTTCAAGCAAACTTGGCTTCAGATCGCGACACTACTGGCCATGTTGTTTTGCTCCGCTTTAATGAACTCTACCTCTTTCATGTGATGAATACTTTCGGAAAGTACTTGTCGTTGAACAATTCTTCGAACTTCTCCCAAGACATCTTCTTCAAGCATGGTAAAGTTGAGTACGCTTTGATTCCCACCAAGAATTTGCCTCCTCCGCTCGCAACATGAAGGTGGCAAAGGGAATCTTTTTCTCCTCCGAGCATCCCAAGACATCAAATATCTTGTTGATCTACTTTGTCCACGTCTCCGCCTTAAGTGGTTTTGGCTCTCCAAAAAACTCCGGTGGTCTTAGCTCTTTGAATTGTTTAGCGGTGATCGTCTGAGAGTTGCCAGTGTTTCCACCTGCATTTTGGACAGGAGCCGCTCTCGTCTGATGTTGCATAAATTGCATAAAGCCTCTGAACATTCCATCGTTCATCATTTGGTCGGTGTTGTTGTTTTTTCGAGGAGGATTGCCTTCCGATGCACATTATCCCGATTATTGATCCGTGGAGACTCAACGATCTCCGTGTGCTCCATTGCTATTCTCAACATTCTTGATGTCATTTTCAAACATCGCCACAAAACAAGGGTTAATTGACATGTCATATATTATCCCTATACTCTCGATCGACCAATTAAATACCAAATAAACTTAGGTAGGTCATACTAGCTAAGGAATTCCCTGCCTCTCCCTCCTAGTTCTTTGTCTCACATCTCACCAGTGGATCATATCCCTAAGCTTTGATACCAACTGTGACGCCCCCAAAATAGGTATACATCACCCATCTTGAGTCACCAAATACATGGTACAAAATTCAAATACAACTTAATAATACAACTGTCGTGTAAAATATGACAAAACATAAACCGAGAGTTTTAATATGAATATTATCTTCTAGACAGTATTCAACTCAAATGGAGTCCTCAATACATTTATTATCACACTATTTTATAGAATAGTGAGGACTACTAATGCAATCATCTGGACCGTCACTCCATTCCCCGGCTAGTCCCGGCTACGTTCTCATTTTCTGAAGAGAATAATGAAAGAAAAAGGGTGAGGTCAACTAACCCAATAAGAAATATTATGACTAAGATAATGCAGAATAATTTATCGTTAGCCTTCAACAGTGTTAAACTGATAAAATATAACAAACATCAAGTTTAACTGTAGCGGAACAAGCAATCCATTAGAAGAGTCAAGTAGAGAATAAAATCTACTATCTTCTATGATTTAAAAGATTTTTCATCACTTTTATCGTTGAGACTCAACTTAATAAATAATCCACATCATCCCTACACTACGGCTAAGGATATTCATTAGTATCACGACCACAAATTATCCATGCACTACGGGCCAAGGATATTCGTGTTTTCATCAATGGTTATGATCATGCCAACAACTGTACATCAATGCACTACGGGCCAATGAGGACTTTTACCACATCTTTTGTAACATTACGGTCATGATTATATTGAATAATCCCTGGTCATAATCATACCAAGTCCATCTATGCACTAGATGCCACAAATGACTTTCAACATAATATAAACATGAAGATGATGACAATGATATAAGAATTCAATAAAACAAGTTCAAGGATACATTTTTAAAGATTTATAATTTAATATATCCGTAAATCAATAACATCCAAATTGTCAACACGACATCGCTTTTTCAGGAGTAAAATTCAAGAATAATATTGTACCAAAAATAATTTGGACCGAAAATGAATCAATTTTTTTATTATGAATAGTACTCGGTGAATAGTAATTTGAGTGAATAAGACTTCGTGAATAGTACTTCGAGAATAGTAACCCCGTGAATAGTACTCCGGCATGAAAAAGTTAAAACTTATCATGAATGCTCAAAATAATATTTTCATGAAAAGATACTGGATGAAGCACAAATATCAAGGATATTCTACTAATTTCATGGAGTTTTGAAGCCAAAACTTTAACAAAACGAGTATAGAATTCGAAACATGAAACGAAATAATATTACTTACATACTATAGAGTATGAAAGAAAATATTATTTCAAGCGAATATTGAACAAAAATTACATCCCTTACCTTGAAAAGAAGAGTATTCCAACTGGTATAGCGGGGATATTCTTGAAGAAAACATTCACTATTTTCTATGCTCAAAGCTTTCTAAAACTTGAAAGAAAAACGCTCAATATTATAGAAGAAGAATTCTCTGATTCTGGTGTGATTTTCAATTCTAACTAAGCATCGTATTTATAGGAGAATGGAAATGATACTATTTGATTTTTAGAATCACGGACTGCAAAATATTTGAAATTAAACGAATTCACGGGCGCTGAACTGATTCACAAGATTTACTGTGCACTGCATAGTAAAATACTATGCAATAAAATATTCTAATATAACGAAAACTTTAAATAAAATATAATATATTCTATTTATAATCTAATAAAACAAAACTTATAATAATAATAATAATAATAATAATAATAATAATAATAATAATAATAATAATAATAATAATAATAATAATAATAATAATAATAATAATAATAATATTCATCAGATTCTCCCCCGCCATTTTCCTCCTCTCCCAATTCTCGTGACTTCATTTCAATATATATATATATATATATATAATATAAACTCCTTCCTTAATACATAATGTACTCCTTCCCCCCTTTCTGATAATTCCATATAATTCACATGTGGGCCCCACATGTGGTCCTCACATGTGGGCCCACCTTTATAATATAAAAATATACCGAATAACTTTCTACCGATTATTTTGAAAAATAGATAAATGGGGGAGGGGGGGTCCATAAATACAACAAATGCTTCATAAGAATTCCCTCAATATTTTTAACAATATTTTATTCATTATTATTATAATTCGCAATATTTAACAACCAGGTCGTTCCCAGGAAAGAGGGGGCTTTCCAATAAGGATTTCTCCCTATTGGTGCGCAATTAGGTGACCAAACCTCCCCTTGATAGAACTTCTAGACATTGTCAATATTGGAAATAATAATATTAATAACTTTGTCATCTCATTTAATGATTTACTAATATAAAAAAAATATCGACAATAATTGAATCAAATAACGTGAGATACTAAGCAACAATTACTGTAGCAATAATTGAACAAAACTGAGTGACTTCTCACGTAAACATCAATAATTAATACCGTGTGCTACTATGCAATCACAAGTATTACTGTACTTTTATCACCAGGTTTTTCAACAGTTAAAGGTAAAACTTTCACCGTTATTTTCATAAAAATATATTTCTATCGTTTTCTCATTCCGACAATAATTACGTTATGGAGTCCACCAATGATTGTGCCGTCGTACGAATATTTCCTGTTAAAACGAATATTCCCCGACCAATCGAATATAATATAACAACTTGCGTACTTTGAAACATTTATAAATATTACCCACAACTATAACATTATTTCAAATTCATATCTTACTATTCAAAAATGATATTTATAGAAAAATTCATCTTTATTCATAAAAGTTAGGGTCTTACAACCTCCCCTTCTTATGAAATTTTGCCCTCGAAATTAGGGTACGTACTTGGTATGTTGAAGAGGTAAGGATACCTTGATTTCGTTTCAGATTCTAACTCTCAGGTCATTTCCTCAACATCGTGGTTTCTTCACAAAACTTTGACTTGAGGTATAACCTTAGAGCGTAGAATATGTTCCTTCTTATCCAAGATTTTAACAGGAACATCTTCATACGTTAAATCTTCCACCACGAAGTAAACTCCAGGCGGGACGAAATGTAATGAAAGCAATAAAAGGCCATAAGTAAACTCTCTAAAGAATGGATGTAATATAAATATATATATATATATATATATATATATATATATATATATATATATATATATATAAAAGCAGTAAACGCACTGTATATTATATCTAGTCTCAATCAAATGTAGTTTGATGGGTATAAATATATAAGTATTTATATATATATATATATATATATATATATATATATATATATAAGTAGTAAACGCTCCGTATATAAAAATCTAAAGCTCATCAAGAGAGTCCCAAAATAGTTTATATATAAGTATATATATATATATATATATATATATATATATATATATATATATATATATATAAAAGTAATAAACGCCTGGATATAAATCTGTGTTCATTGAATAGAGTTCGATTACGCTTATATATATATATATATATATATATATATATATATATATATATAAGTAATAAACGCTCCGGACGTGAGTCCAGGCTCAATCGAGGCATAACTCGATAATGTTAGTCCATATATATATATATACATATATATATATATATATATATATATACAAAATGAAATAAAATGCCACAAACTAAAGTCTGGGCATACACACACAACACGACTCTCAACGTGAAGAACAATGTGTGCAAAATGTGGAGAAAAGGCTTTGCAAGGTGTAAGAAGGCTTATAGTGGACTGCCAAAGAAGACTTCTATAACTTTAAATGGATGAACACTCGGTTCCCACCGGTAAAAATATAGCAATATATGAGCTCACAAGTGTTTAAAATGAGAAAGCACTTAGTTTATAGTGTGTACAAAGCAAATTAGACAAGGCTTTCTCATCATTTTCTCTTACAAAATGGCCACCCCAAGCCCTCTATTTATAGAGGGGGGAGCCGTAGGTGCACCTGCGGCTTCCTGGGGTGCCCCGAGCTCCGTGGGTCCCACCGTCTCGAAGTACGTGCATGCATGCAATGTGATGTCCGCTTGAACTTTTAGAACTTCAATCCGGGCATCTGATTGAGGTGTATAAGACCTTTTTTGGCATGCTATTGTTGAGAGCTACACAAATGACATGGGATTAGAGTTTGTAAGAAGTCAGGAAGATGGGACCATGCCCCTGGTCTTCAAGCTTTAAATTCCATCCGGTGTGCTGTCCTGTGTAGTAGTCACTTGGGATTGCAGCTATTTGGTTCTTGTAGGACACTGCTGTGTAGAATGTATGATGAAATGTGTTGAGACAATGCGCATATGGGATCGAAGTGGCAAAATGATGATTTTACCCCTCACCGGGGTTATCTCTGTTTTGGGCTGATAAAGCAGTCGTTGCTCAGGGTTATCTCTGAGATTGGCCTGCTGCAAGTACTAGATGTCCTCAGGGTTGTCTCTGAGGTGTGCCTGACCTCCCGGGGTTATCTCTGGGTTTGAGACTGAGTGCCTCGGGGTTATCTCCGAGGTTGAAGTTGATTGCTGGGGTTGAAATGAGCATCTCCGGGGTTATCTCCGGAACTGTAATTGCACTCCTCAGGGCTATCTCCGAGGTTGAGACTGAAACTCCCGGTTTTGTTTTTGGGATTGAATATCTCGGGGTTATCTCAGAGATTGAAAAGGCTTTTCCGATGGAATTTCGGAAACTGCTGGAACTGTTTTGTCCTCCAAGGTTATCTCTAGAAGACGATTTTGCCCTCCTGCCAGGTTAGTAATAAAAATGCAAAATTTCAAGTGTTTACAGATGCCCCTCTTTATCATATTCATGCAATGCAATTGCATGGATAGGATAAAGAATACTAGACACTTGAAATCATGATGTAATGTACAGCAGCATGATGCAAATGCATGATGTATGTGGTTTGTTGGACTGTTCTCCAATGGAATGTGATGACTGTTTGCTCTCATAACTTTCGATGGGGGCTGGAGTTATCACTGATGACTCTGATGAACTACTTGGATGTGTGATCCAAATTTCTCAGGAACTTCCAGGATGTTGACGTTGGTGTTATCACCAAAGTCCTTAATCCTTGGTACATACTTTCCACTGAGGCTGTATCTCTCATGTACAAGAGACTCTAGGGGATATAGCTTTGTCTGTTGAGGATGTGTATAACGTATTCCATCATCGGTCCTCCCCAATGAGGATGTTTTTCCCTAATTTGTATTGCCAGGTCTTTCCAATGCTCTGTCTAAGTTACTGCCAATAGTCTATATTGCCAGGGTTGCCTGACTCTCACTGAGATGTGCATCAACGGATACCATCATCGGACCATTCCCGAGGCTTCATTGGGTTTAACTGCCAACGGCTGATGATGTCAAGGTGGCTTGACTTTCGTCGATGTGTGCATCAACGGATTAGATCCATGCTGGGAAAAGCGTCAAGGATGCTTGACCTTCGTTGACATGTGCATCAACAGATGAAATCCCCGCTGGGGAGAAGTGGTTTGGAGTTACAACCCCGAACTAATGGCATCAGACCTTCGTGAGGTATTGCCGAGTGTAATTTGCAACTATTATGATCATTGGTATAGTAAACCTTGGGTTTGGGCAAATACCAATGAGTGACAGGTGGACCTATAGTTTGGTCCCTCAAAACCAGGATTTCAGGCTTATTCCGCTTAATTGCGTAGAAATTTTATTCCTGATTTGGCCTTTTCAGCTTTCAAGACCTCCTTTGCAACATGAATTGGATCGAGCTGGAGGGGTCGGCCCCACGTAGGGGAGCCATAGGTACACCTACGGCAGCCGCGGTACACCTGCAGCCAATCATGGGTGGTTTTAAGCTGTAGTTTGCTTTCATAATTCATTTCCAAGTTGCGCCACATAGAGAATCTGAGAGGTCTTCTTCAGATCTGCTGATTTCGGGCGTCTTTTTGCAAATTCTATCACCATACATGTGTTCTACACTGCCCTGGTAACGTATGCATGTCTTCTTTTCTAGTTTTTATCCGTTGGAAAATGAAATATCACATGAAATGCTTCTAAACACATAGTAGTGAATATGCACGCTTATATGACTTGATAAAAAATATTCAACATAGTAAATGTAAGTATTTAACATGTTGAACATAATGATGTGAAAAAATTTAACTTTTGAAACAGTCAAATTGGCACATTTTTCTGCTATTTCTTATCCTATTTGAGGACAAATGAGCTAAGGTGAAAAACCAAAGTAATCCTGATAATTAGGCTACCCTTATGGATTATGGCTTTAATATATGTATGCATATATAGGATGTTTATGACTGTGGGTAGGTGTGCTACTGAATGACCACCTAGTCATGCCTATGCGCATATTCTATTTATAAAGGAGACTATGGAAATTTTTTTCCAAAATGTAGTCATTTGATAGTCATGCATTTTTAACTCTACTGTAGGCGTATGGTAAAATAATGCATGTAAGCATGTAGTCATAAAAATGCATTTTGAAAAAGCTCCAGATAAAATTTACCACACCCTTTCTGAGGTGATTTGGAGACTTGTGTCCAGATATATGGATCCAGATAAGCCGGGTAGTTCCCACAGGACCACTTTCAGGTGTGCGGAGGAAGGCTTCTGATGTGCCTCGACCCCGTTCCGTTAGACAACCTCATCGTCTGGCGGAGGCAGTGATTTGTCTTGTCCGGGTTGAGGTACCAGATGTTGAGGATGAGGAGGAGGATGCACCCAAGCCAAACCTGCCTCGCCGCCTCATGTTCCCTGTAGGGATTCTTCTATATCATGATTTGTACATACAACATCTACAATAACAAAGAAAATAACAAAAGAAATCGAATTTTACCTGATCACATATACATCTAATGTTGTGTCCAAATAACATGTTCGTGAAATAATCGACAATGTTCCAAGACTAATAGCATAAGAGACTAACCAGTCTCCGTGTGTATTATTCTCGCTGGAACATCCTGCTCAAGTGTTTTACACCGATAACGTTCCAATTGTTCCGTCCGCGTTTTATTATTATTCGCTGAACATCCGCTCGTGTGTTTTACACCCGACCGGTTCCGCCTTTATCATTCTCGTCAAGGAATATCCTATTCGTTCCGCCTGTTTTACACCGATCCGGTTCCATCTTTATTATTCTCGCTGGAACATCCTATCGGTGGTGAATTTCACCGACCCGTTCCGTTATTATTATTCTCGCTGAATAACCTCGCCTATGGCACCGCATGCATGGTGATTTCTTTTGTTATTCCATTCTTTATTATACCCAAATGGTTAAAACTTTGACTTCTATACTCCATGAAATTAGTAGAATATCCTTGATATTTGCGTTTCATCCAAAGATCTTTTCATGGAAATATTCTTCCGATCATTCTTGAATTTTACTCTACAAAGCAAGATCACGTCGACATTGATGTTATTAGTTCCCTAATAACTTAATTTTGAACTTGTTTTTATTGAATTTTTATATCATTGTCATCATCCTCATGTTTATATTTTTTTAAAGTCATCTATGGCCCTGTAGAGCATGGATGGACTTGGTATGATTTTTGACCACTGTGGATTATTCTTGTAATCATTAATCGTAATGTTACAAATGATGTGGTAAAAGTCCTCAAAGGGTCGAGTGCATTTATGGATGATTGTTGGCATGATCATGACTATTAATGAATACACAACTATTCTCGCCCGTGAAAAGTGTGAATAATTGTGGTCGTGATACTAAAGAATATCCTCGCCGTAAAAGTGTGGGTGATTCGATGATGTGGATTATTTATTAAAGTCGAGTCTTAGCTATAACAAAGGATGAAAACCTTTAAATCATAAAAGATAGTAGATTTTATTTTCTACTTGACTTTTTAATGGATTGCTTGTTCACCGCAGCTTAAACTTGATGTTTATTATATTTTATCGCTTAACAATGTCAAGGCTATTGATAATTTATTCTCGCATTATCTTAGTCATAATATTTCATCGGGCTAGTTGAGCTCACCTTTCTTTTTCACCGTTTCTTCGTGAAATGAGAACATAGCGGGACTTTAGCCTGGGAACTGAGTAATGGTCCAGAGGATAAGATTAGTAGTCCTCACTATTCGTGAAAATAGTGTGATAATAATTGTAATGAGGACTCCTTTTCGAGTTTGTATAATATCCAAAGAGACAATATTTGTATTCAAACTCACGCTTTATGTCGATTGCATACCTACGCTTATATTAGTAAGTCAGATTTAAATTTGCACTATGTATCCGACTACCCAAGATGGGTGATGTATACCTAATTTTGGGGCGCCACAATCAGTATCGAGCTTAGGATATGATCCTGCTAAGATGTGAGAATAGTACTACTAGAGGGGAGAGACGGGAATACCTTCGTTAGTATCACCTACCTAAGTTTATGTGCTATTTTATTGGTGGTCACGTAATATAAAGATAATTGTTACCGTCAATTAATCTTTTGTTTTTGTGGCGAGATTCGAAAATGACATCCGAGAATGTTGAGAATAAGAATGGAGCACAAAGCGATCGTTGATTCACCACATATCAATAATCAGGATAATGTGCATCGTGAAGGCGACAATCCTCATGCAAACAATAACACCGACCAAATGATGAATGATCAAATGTTCAGAGGCTTTATGCAATTTATGCAACAAAGAAAGAGAGCAACTCCCCGCCCAAAACGTAGGTGGAAACACGAGAAAACTCTCAAGCGGTCACCGCTAAACAATTCAAGGAGCTGGGACCACCGAGTTTAAGGGAGAGCCAAAACCACTTCAAGCGGAAGCATGGATAAAGCAGATTACAAGATATTTGATGTCTTGGGATGCTCCAAGGAGCAAAAGGTTCCTTCACGCGCTTTTATGTTGCGTGGAGAGGCAGATTACTAGTGAGAATTCCAGAAACGTACTCAACCCTTTGATCAAGATATCTTGGGAGAAGTTCCAGAGTTGTTCAACGACAAATACTTTCCGAAAGTATTCGCCATACGAAGGAGGTGGAGTTTATCAAGTGGAACAAAACAATATGACCGTGTCGCAATACGAGGCAAAATTTATGAGTTATCACGGTTCACGTCCACTTGGTGGATAATTAAGAGAGAATGGCACTAATGTTTTTAAGAGGTTTGAAGTCGGAGATACGCCAACATCTTATTTCTCATAAACTATGTTTGTATTCGGATGTTGTAAATAGGGCTCGATTAGTGGAGCGCGATAACGAGTCAACTAACTAAAAAGAGAGCGGTAAGCAAAATTATAATACCACGAGAGTAGTCATCGAAGCGGTGACAACAAGCGTGGAGGGAATCAATAAAGCCGATATCAGTAACCACTTCGGTGGTAATCAGTACAAAACAATAAGAATGGACATTTCAAGAAACGGAGATTCAACAATGATGGAAAGACGTCAAGACCAAAGACCCGTTGTTAAGGAAGGAGAAAGACCACCTATCATATGCTTCAAATGCGAGAAGAGGGACACATCGGTCCGAACTAATGCATGCCATCCAAAGCATGTAATAATTATGGAAGAGAAGGTCACTTAGCTCGATTTTGTCATTTCATCAAGACAAATTCAACTAGGATGGAGGCACCAAAGGTCCGTCCGTAAAAGTCAAACCCTAGAGGTAAGGGAGAGCGTTTGTTGTGACCTCCCAGAGAGCAAGGAACCCGAATGAGGTCATCACGGTAAGCTTATCATAAACTCTAATGAAGTCTATACTTTATTTGATACCGGTTCTACCCATTCTTTTATTTCTCCTACTTGCGCTCATCGATTAAATTTGACTCGAGAAATTAGACTTTGACTTATCTGTGGAAACTCCGTTGGGAGAAACCTTCATTACATCCAATCGTTTATAAGTCTTGTTTGGTTTAAATCGGTACCTCACATTACCGTCGATCTTATTTCATTAAAAATACTTGCATTTGACGTGATTCTGTGGATTGATTGGTTAACTACTTATCATGCAAAAATTGATTATTTTCGTAAGGTTGTTAGCTTTCATATTCCTAATCAACCTATTATGCTAATTCAAACGACCAAACCATTAAAATCAATCACGGTCATCTCAAGCCATAAAGCTATTCGCTTATTGAAAAACGGATGTCAAGCTTTCTTAGCTCATGTCACGATTTAAACAAAATACGCCGATTTTGAACGATATTTCTATTGTTAATAAATTTCCGACGTATTCTCAAGAACTTCCGTGCCTACCCCTCAGAAGCGTGAAATTGAATTTTGTATCGACCTTGAACCCGATACAAAACCTATTTCCAAAGCCCCATATCGAATGGCTCTCTATTGAACTTCGTGAGTTAAAGACCCAACCGCAGGAATTGTTAGACATTGGCTTTATTCGCCCTAGTACTTCTCCTTGGGGTGCTCCCTGTTCTATTCGTGAAGAAGAAAGATGGGAGTATGCGACTTTTTGTATTGATTATCTGGAGTTGAATCATGTCACCATCAAAATAGGTATCCATTGCCACGTATCGATGACTGTTTGACCAAATTGTAAGGAGCCAAATTCTTTTCAAAGATTGATCTTCGTTAGGATATCACCAATTGAAGATTAGAACCACGACATTCCAAAGCGGCTTTCGAACTTCCAGACGGGCATTATGAATTCCTAGTCATGTCCTTTAGATTGACTAATGCTCCCGCCGCCTTCATGGATATGATGAACCGAGTATTCAAGGAATATTTAGATCATTTTGTGGTCGCCTTTATTGATGACATCCTTATTTATTCCAAAAGCCGTGAAGATCATGAGCAACACTTGAGGTCGACACTCCAAAAGCTTCGTGAATATAAGATTTATACCAAGTTGAAAAATGCGAAGTTAAAGCGTCAAGAAGTAGCTTTCCTTGGGCACATGGTATGAAGTCATGGAATATCCGTTGACCCAAAGAAAGATGAAGCTATTCAAAGTCGGGAACAACCTAAATCGATGACCAAAGTATGTAGCTTTCTCGGCTTAATTTGGTTATTATCGGAGATTCGTGGAAGGATTTTCTCGAATCGCTACTCCATCGACTCAAATTTGACTCGAAAAGATACAAAGTTCTGATTGAGCGAAGAATGTGAGAAGAGTTTTCAAGAACTCAAGAGGAGACTTATTTCAAAGACCTGCTCGACAATACCATCCGGCTCTGAGAGGATTTGTCATCCACAAAGTGATGCTTTCTGCAAAGGGTTGGGAGGTGTTCTCATGCAACATGGAAAAGTTATAGTTTTATGCCTCATGACAACTCAAAGAATACGAGAGGAATTATCCTACCATGATCTGGAGTTATAATTTGTTGTCTTTGCACTTAAAATTTGGAGGCATTACTTGTATGGGGAGAAAGTGGAAATCTTTACGGATCATAAAAGCCTCAAATATTTCTTCACTCAAAAGGAACTCAACATGCGACAACGACGTTGGCTTGAACTATTGAAAGATTATGATCATACCATCCAATACCATCCTGGAAAAGCGAACGTGGTAGCCGATTTATTGAGTAGAAGATCATATATGCAAGTCTGAAAAGCGTTATTGTCAACGCAAAGGCCCATTTTGTGAAACTTGTAAAGGATGGAGATAGAGTTAAAGACTCCAGGGACGCATGTGATGATAACGAATATACGAGTAGAACCGACTTTAATCGATAAAGTTAAAGCTGCTCAAGCTACAGACCTGGAGCTGATGCGTATGAGGAAGAAAGTGCAAGAGGGTGCTATGCCGGAAGCAAGAATCGATGAAGAAGGAATACTTCGAGTCAACTCCAGACTTTGTGTTCCTAACGACCCTGATTTAAAGTATAATATCATGATGGAGGCGCACAACACACCATTTGCAATCCATCCTGGGAGTACCAAAATGTATCATGATATTCGTCATACATTTTGGTGGAGCAATATGAAGAGAGAGATACTGTTTATCTCAAGGTGTCTAACTTGTCAACGAGTTAAAGCGGAGCATCAAGTACCAAAAGGTCCATTGCAACCACTTGAAATTCCGTAATGGAAGTGGGAGCACATTACCATGGATTTCAAGCACCGGCCTTCCTAAGGTTTCTCAAGGCATTGATACGATTTGGGTCATTGTTGATAGATTGACCAAGTCCGCTCATTTCTTACCGATACGAGAAACTTATACACTTGAACGTCTTGCTCAGTATGTACATAAACGAGATTGTAAGATCGCATGGTATGCCGGTATCCATAGTTTCGATCGAGACCCAAGATTCACTTCACGATTTTGGGTTAGTTTGCAAAAAGCTAGCGGGCACAGACTTACGATTTAGCTTCGGCATATCATCCTCGAGACGGACGGACAATCGAGAGGACTATTCAAACTCTTGAAGATCTATTAAGACTCGTGTCCTTGATTTCAAGGAGTTGGGACAAGTTCTTACCATTGGTGGAGTTTCCCACAACAACAGCTTATCAAGCAAGTATTGGCATGGCTCCATTCAAGCGCCAGATGGAAGAAAGTGTCGTTCTCCAAAGATCTTTGGGATGAGGTGGGTGAAGCAACGTTGTTGGGACCGGAGTTGGTACGTATGACTACGGAAAAGATTCAAATGATCCGACAACGATAAAAACCTCACAAAATCGAATAAAGAGTTATGCTGATCTTCATCGAAAGGACGTGGAATTCGATATAGGAGATCATGTGTTGTTAAGAGTTGCTCCATGGAAAGGAGTTACAAGATTTGGAAAGAGAGGAAAACTTAATCCTCGATTCATCGGTCCATTTTTAATCCTCGATCGAGTAGGAACTGTGGCCTATAGACTTCGCTACCGCCAAATATGTCTCGTGTTCATAACGTTTTTCACATATCCATGTTACGTAAATATGTGAAAGACCTGAACCATATTATTGAGTTAGAACCGGACGAAATAGCGGAAGATTTGACGTATGATGAGGTTCCTGTTCAAATTTTGGATAAGAAGGAACATATTTTACGCTCCAAGGTTATACCTCAAGTCAAAGTTTTGTGGAGGAACCACGATGTTGAGGAAATGACTTGGGAGTTAGAATCGAAATGAAATCAAGGTATCCTTACCTCTTCGACATACCAGTGCACGTACCTAATTTCGAGGGCTTAAATTTCATAAGAAGGAGGTTGTAAGATTAGACTTTGACGCTTTTATTAATAAATAAGATGACAAAACGCTATTAAATATTATTTTGATTATTATGGAATAATTTGATATCAAATGTATAGTTGTGGGTAATATTTATAAATCAATAAAAATACCGCAAAGTGGTTATATTATAACCACAGATTTATCGCTATAATAATTCATATATTACGGTTTAGCAAGGAATCAAACCGAGTAAGTTCACATAAGCATCAATCATTGCTACTAAACTTCCGACAATTATTTTAATAAAATCCGCCGTTATTTTTGAAATATTAACGACGGCTTTTCAATCCGACAATAATATTGCTAGGGTCCACCAATGATTGAGTGTGTTGAAATTTAATATTCTCGCTAAATAATATTCCCTAACCAATCGAATATAATATAATTTGATTGCATACTTTGCAAAATTTATAAATATTACCCACAACTATAACATTATATCAAATTATTCCATAATATTCAAAAATAATATTTATAGAAAATTCATCTTTATTTATAAAAGCTGGGGTCTTACAATTCAGGTGACGATCCTAGAGCTTCTGGGTGATTTGAGTCGACACCCCTCAATTTACTTGCATGCAAATGAGGTACAAGCTGGATTTTGATCTTCCCTTTTTTCCTATTAATGAGGAGTAAAGGTTCTGATGTTGATCTGCTTTGTAATGCAAGTTTTTAGCTTGACACAACCTAGAGGGAACTGGTTTAGCATTCACTCCACGTATCAGGCTCTGTATCCCGATTATCGAGCGATTATGCATGGCTGGGGCTTTGAGGCGTTCTTTTCCATCTTTCCTCGTCGTTGTCCCTAGGGTTACCTTAGGGCATTGTCTGAGCACTGGTTTCACCAGACTCGATCTCTCCATTTGTTGGTGAAAGTCCAATAATAATCTAGAAGTGTGAGTTGAATAGATTATTACATATTTAAAAATTATATAAGGCCTTTTTGAATTTTTGAATAATTAATTTGCAGTATTAGAAATTAATATGCAAGACAGTAAAAATTTAATCACACAATGCACAAAGATTTGTCTAGTTCACAAAATACATCTCGGGTATGCTGCTACGTCCAGTCTCAAGCTCCTCTCCAGGACTTGAGATCCTATTACTATCAGTAATAAAAACTCCTTCAACAGGCGTAGAAGACTTTACAAAGTTTTATAGTCAAACTTCGAACTGTTCCCAACTAATCTATCTTGGACAACAAGCTCCCAGCTCCCTCCTCAAGCTTAGTTGTACTTCTTTTGATTTTAGTTCTATTCTATGATATGGTTTTGAAGCAACAACCTCTTCCTCACCTCACTAGTACACTAGAGACCCAACTTTCCGCTGACCTCTCTAAGACTATGGTCTTGGTCGAAGAATTACTCATTTTTCACACATGTACATAAAATAAACTAACTCTGTCCTTTTCTCTTTTTACAAATGATTTTACAATAATATGCTTCTCAAATAAGCAGATAAGAATTGAGTACAGATGGATGCTTCTTAAATAAGTAGATATAATTTAGTATAAATTGATGCTTCTCAAATAAGCAGATATCAATTAAAGATTAAATATATTTATAAAAGTTTAAAGACTTTTATACTTGAGAAATTATGCTTCTTTGTAAGCAGATGTGAATACTTGAGAAATTATGCTTCTTTGTAAGCAGATAGGAATTTGTGCTTAGATCAAATAGTGCTTCTGTGTAAGCAAATATGTAAATTATGCACTGTTATAAAAGTTTAAATAACTTTTTTATTTTATGTGAAAAAGTGCTTCTTGAATAAGCAAATAGATCAATTTTAGCTTTTACTCAAAAATGCTTCTGTTTAAGCATATATATAATTTAATGCAAATTTATAAAGAATTATTTATTCTTTATGGAGTAAAGAAAACTAACTTTAAGTTTAAATAACTTTTAGAGTGAAAATGCTTCCGAGTAAGCAAATATGTTATTTTAAGCTTTGAATCAAATATGCTTCTATTTAAGCAGATATATTCACTTAAATTTGTGAAATAAAAGTTTAAATAACTTTTATATTATGCAACAAGTATTTTATGAAGAAATGAATTTATGAACAAATACTTGTGATGACAGATATCAAGTATAATAAATAAATCAGTTAAGCAATACTTGATATAACAAATATTATTGTTTAACTTAAATAATATATAAGAATATTTTATCTATTATGTGAACTTTTATAAATAATGTCACTTAGTACTATAAAGAATCGTACGGTTCAAATTCCTCTTGGTAGATGTGTATCTCCGTAGCCTTGCGGCATCTAAGTACGACAAAATTTATAATTTCACAATTGATATTTATATAAATATTTTCAATAAATCGCTACGATTCTCAAATCTAGTTTGGATGACAACTCTTTTTAGAGCAGTATCTCAGTGTCGTTTTGAGCTATCAAGTGTCATATCTATTTTAAGATATTTATATAAATAATATCAATAAAAGGTTAGTGAAGACTATAAGGAATCGTACTGTTCGAATTCCTCTCCATAGAGGTGTATCTCCGTATCCTTGCGGCGCCCAAGTATCCTTTTATTTGATAAATAGATGAAATATAAATATATAGAATTTTGTATAACAATTTATATTCGTATATCTATAAATATAAATAAGCAAGAGATAATTCAAATAAAATAAATCAAATAACTTATCTCAATATGCTTAGACCAATTTCCTCTTCTCAAATAATCAGAACTTTTGTAAGAAGAGAGAGAAAGCTTTTTAGAGAGAGAATAGGTAGGAGAAAATAAGCTTTTCTTGAAAGTGAATTAGCAAAATAAAATGAAAGAAAGTCTTCCTATTTATAGATTTTTGAAGTCAGGGGTAAAATAGTAATTTTGAAAATCTAATTTTGAATGAATGGCTAGTGTAACGCCCCGGAAAATCTTACCTTTGTAAATATTTTTAATAATGAATAAAATAATATTATTTATTATTATTATGTGTTGATAAGATGATTGTCGTTTTATAACCTAGAAACGTTGGAAAGCCGTAGTATTTTAATTACGTGGATGAATTAAAGTGTTTGAATTTTTAAGACGAAAATAAAAATTTTTCGAGAAATTTTTTGAAAAATACTATTCATCAATTTCTGCACGGGAATTATTTTTGAACTTCCGAAAAATACGTAACGTTATAATATCAAGGTGAGATGGATTATGTAATAATAATCTAAGTATGGAAAATGCAATATTTCACATGTGGACTTAATTGGGAACAATAGGTTATTAAGCGTTAAGGAAAGAAAGTATTAATCAAAGGATGTGTATGCATTGTACGAGGTAATGACCGTAAGTATAATACGACGTATTTTACTATTAAGAATGGAGAATGAAATAACGTATATTACGAATTAATATAAGAGCTAGCATACGAGAATTATACGTGATGTATATATGTTAAGATTCTTAATTAAATGTAATGGACTTGTAGGATTATTAGCTTAATGATAGAAGTCCAATAGAATGTGATACTCAAGCCCAAGTGTTTGATAAATCATAAGTCCAATCTATTGTAGTATAAGCCCAACAAGAAATTTGCTAGATTAATTAGCAAGCCCAATGTGAATTGGACATGATCCATGGAGCAATCCAAGTGTAAAGTGGATAGACTTGATGGGCAAGAACTTTATGTAATGACCAAGTGTTATTATGAGAAAGAAAGGAAAGTGGCTAGCAAGTTTACTTGATTGCTAGGTTATGAATAGTAAGGAGGTGGAAGTTAAGGAGGTTAACTAAGGAGGTGGGATGGCCTAAATGTCCATAATGCCCTAACTTAGGATTGCCTATAAATAGAGAAGCCTCACTTCATTTGTTGTTTGATAAAATTTCTCTCAACTCCTCTCAGGATAAACAACTTAATTGTTAGAGAGAATAAGCCACATAAGCACTTATAAGTTATTTCAACCTTTGCTAGATTTTCCAAAGTGAAGTGAAGTAATAGTCTTCAAGGGTAAGACTCATGTCTATTATCTTTATCTCTTCTATGATAGGATTGATAAAGAAGTGGAATTGTTTGATAATAACATGTAATAAGTCATTGATGAATGAACTTAAGCCGAATAAGTTGAATAAGCAACTTAAACCTAAATAAGTTGATAAACTTGTGAAGAACTTGTCATATGTTTGTCATATGATGTTAGTATGTTCAATATAGTATGAGAACATTAATTGATGGACTTAAGTTCATATTAAGTCATAAGCATGAGAAATTGTAGTTAATAAGTTAAATAAGTCATTGACTTATGAGAATAAGTCAAAACCTACTTTGTCAATAATTTGGTGTAATAAGTAACTTGAAATGTTCATGTGTTGGTTAAAATCCATTTAGAACGTTTAGTAATGAAGTTTTGCCGGAATTCACACGATTGGACGATAATCGTCGAATTCGTGAAATTCTTGGAATGGAAGTCGTATTTGTGTTTGAAGTCAAAAATGTTGGTTTTCAATGGAGACAAGTCATATTTGGCATTATAGAGTTGCGGACTCGAAAATGACCGGATTCCGACTTAGAACGAAGAAACGAGCATTGAACGTTCACGAACGTTTATCATTTTTGTTAAAATGAACTAATAGGTGAAATTTTAGGAAATGAAGTTAATTAGATATAATTCTTGCATGAATGCATAGAGTATGTAATTTTTTAACCGTAGGCTTTTGAACGAGCCAATTCGGACTTATAACGAAGAAGTTATGAGTCCGGGAATTTTGCAAAGTTGTAAAAATTTTCTGGTGCACATAGCTGGTGCCGCGGCGCCAGCCCAAGGCTAAATTGTCATGCCGCAGCGCCAAGGCCGAGCCCTGGCTACTGCAAACTCACGTCGCAGCGCGAGATGAAGAGAATTGACCGTCTTCGCGGTGCCAGTCCTAGGGTTTTGACAGACAAGAATGTTTACAAGTATAGAATGAAAGATAACTCATTAGTAATGAACTAAGGTGTTAATATAACATTGTTAAGGTATTGTTAGACACTTAATGTATGATGATTAAAGGTTAATAATTAATTGAAAATGAATGTAATGTGAATGACGTAATGAATAGCCGGAAACCATAATAACAGATCTAAGTCAGAATTTAGATTAAGATGAAGGGTAAGATATAATAATATACTTACTTGATTATATAAGACCTAATGTGGTATGTTATTTGATCATGTATTGTAGAAACTTAGAGACCTAAAAGTGTACGTGTGATAATCAGTAAGCAGACGTTGAAGGCAAGTATTCTAACCCTTGTTCCAGTTCAGTCTGGACAAGCTTTGTAATTAATGTATCCTTTCGCATGAAGTTTTGTATGAGGAAGTCAAAGCCAATTCCTTCGGCTAGACTTATGTTATGATTCTATCAAGCATGTTTAATGTTTACCAAGTTATATTGGTGTGGTTTTCAATCGAAGACTGAGTATGCTAAAATGTTTTTGTCGTTTAACGACAGACACGTGAGCTTGCCACAACTTAAACGTATACACGTTTAATGAATGTAGTGTTGATCAACATAGAGTAATATGGGCTGATCACCCAGAAGTGCTCGTAAGTAATGTCGAACTTATGGAATTAGTGTCGGGTTGTCCTTTTCAAAAGAACTTATGGGATGCTCAAGGTCTTGGACCGGAACTGATGTTTTACGAAATATTGTTGTTGTAAAACGTTTTGAATGAAAAGAAGTGTTATTTTGAATTATCGATAGTACTTCGTAACTATTGTTCAGGTACTGAAGATATATGAGTTCTATGTTTCAAGCATGTTGTTTATTAGAATTGTAGTACTTGCTGAGCTAGTCATGCTCACTCTTGCTTGAACCATATGAACACAGCTAAGATAGAACGGACCGAAGGCTCTGGTAAAGACAAAGGCAAGGCGAAGACGAACCCTTAGCTTACCTATGTAATAGTATAGGTGTATGTTTGTAATATATTGAATATTATGACAAGAACGAAGGAATAGGTTATAAAGAACCTGGGAAATGTAATATTATTTTGAATATATAGAAGTTATATTAGTCCTTTTGAGACACTTCAATTGAATGAATGAATGAATGGTAGTACCGTGTAGCACCATCTGTCGGGTTGAAAGATACCCGGATTTGGGGGCGTCACAGGTTGGTATCAAAGCATTAGGTTATAAAACTTAAGGGGGGATTAAAAACCTTAAGTCATAACCTTAAGAGAAGTCAAAGAAGTACAAGAAGAAAATAACCTTATAAAAATGCATTATGATTATGTTATGTATTTTTATTATTCTACTGACGTGTACTAATCAACTTAATTGTTTTGTGTAGATGTTAGGAGTAAACGGAATATATGTAGATGGTCAAGCCATTAGTGAAGAATCGGTGAACCAAGTAGAGGTTTTACCGAACCCCATAGCAACAGATCCGGATGTAGTGATTATTAAGTCTGGAGACTCAGATGATGCTGACTACATGTCAGTATTCGATGGGATGATAGAGGAGGAAGTGGAGATAATGTCCTTTAATCCAGTAGCTATAGCAGCGGAGATAGCTCCTGGAGGGTCGATGATGTCTTTATTCATGTCAGTATTGGATAAAAATATTCATTACTGTCAGGAGGTCAAGGAGCTGAAGACAGAGCTCCAAACTGTTATAGAGGACAAGACTGATGTCGAGTCCATGTGGCAGCAGGAACATGATGAGAGGATTTTGGCTAAGGACAAAGTCTATGAGTTAAAACATGAGGTCTTTGAGCTCAAGGAGGAGCGAAAGACTAAACTGCAGAAGATAGGGAGAATGTCCTATATCCATAGGAGTTCTCACATAGATTTCCAGCAGCAGGTAGCTGGTTATCCTGTAGAGGTGGGGCAGACGCGACATACTATCAGCCGTGATATTATTGTCGGTCTTTCCAAGGCAGATTTTAATAAGGCCTTGAGGCCGATGTAGACTAGTAGTAGATAGAGTAGTTTCAATATGTAAATATTTTGTAATTAGTAGTGATGTAAAGCCCTCTTTGTATAGTAAAGGGTAGTCTTTTGTAAATCCCAATTTTTGGAAAGCGATAGTAGGAAAGTAATGTAATCAGCTTAGGCTGTGTATGTAACCAATGTAGTATTATACTACGAAGAATGAATATAAGTCCTTTTTATGGAAAGCAATGAGTAAGGGATGTTGGAGTTATTGTTTAATATTAAATGATAGCTGTCGACGTCGGGATTTTTGAGTGTTCCTTTTCGTTACTTGTTCTTTGGTGTTCTCATGTTAATGTGAGATTTGTTTGAAAAAACAAGTGAAAAAGGTCCGACATGTATAATGTCGACGATTGGACTTTAAGAGTCGCCAGTTGGTGTATTTAACTGGTTGCACCAACGCAACCGAAAAGGCTTGCACATTGACCCAGTGATTTGACACTGCTAAATGGGTCTGTGAAACCGAGATTCATTTTGGGTTCGGGAGCTTGATTATGTGGAGGGAAGGTGTTAGGCACCCCCCGACATCCGTGTTACCACGGTGACTGCCACTTTTCAAAGAAATTGTTATATGAATGTGTGTGTGTGTGGATCAATGTGCAATTATTTAAAAGTAGTGCGAGGCCTCGTTCGCACCTATATACACAAGGTTTGAATTTTATAGGAAAATTAAGTTTTAACCAAGATATAGCAATGACGTTTTATAAAAGAGGTTTTTCAAACCCTGTGCTCAATAGGAATTGAGACCTTTCCATACTTCCATTTTATTATTAAATGTTCGGCTTGTTTGCTTTTATTTTTGAGATGCGAAGCATTCTCGAGAAAATAATATCAAGATCTTAGAACTCCTCACGGGCATGACAACCATCCAAGAAATTCAGACACTATAAAATAATATACAAGCTACTTACAGCTGAAAAATGTCCATCATGGGAACCGAATCTATATTCAGTATACTGAACCTGTGATCATATGATTCCTAGGCTCACATGATATCGCAATTTGTATGGAAAGCGTAAGTAATTATATATATATATAAAAGTGTAAATATATATATATATATATATATATATATATATATATATATATATATATACTGTGCATGATCAACCACCAAAGCAACTCCATTGGGGATCGAAATGTAAATATATAAAAGCGATAAAATATATATATATATGGACATGATCAACCGCCAATAAGTAAATCGGGACGAAATGTAAATAAAGTCAGTAAAAGCGATCAACCGCCACTTAAGTAAACTCTGTGCATGACAAAATGTAAATAAAGTGTAAAAGGCCACGTAAGTAAACTCTGAACTGACAGAATGTAAATATATATATATATATATATGTACAAATATATATATATATATATATAAAGTAAAGAAACGACCGGATGTAAATCCGTGCTCATTGATATGTCCGAAATGATTATATATATATATATATATATATATATATATATATATATATATATATAGCGAGTAAACGCACTAGGATGTAAATTCGGGCTCATCGGATATGTCCGACAACAAATATATATATATATATATATATATATATATATATATATATATATATATATAAAAGCAAATAAACGCACTGGATGTAAAATCTGGGCTCATCGTATGTAGTCTCGACTACGCTTTATATATATATATATATATATATATATATATATATATAAGCAATTAAACGCTCCAAACCAAAGTTTAGGCTCAATCGAGGCATAACTCGATAATGTTAGTCCATATATATGAAATATATACATATATTAGTATATATATACAGAGAGAAATGAAAACCATGTACCGAAGTTCGGGCAAACACACACAACATGACTCTCAATGTGTATAACAGTGTGTGCTATATGAAAAGAAGGCTTTATAAAATGTAAGAAGGCTTATAGTGGGCTGCCAAAGTAGACTTCTATGACTTTAAATGGATAAACACTCAGTTCCCACCGGATAAAAGATAGCTATATATGAGCTAACTAGTATTTAAAGAAGAGGAAACACTCAAAAGATGTGTATGCAGAGTAAAATGGATAGGGCTTCCTCGCCTTTTTCCTTCTCTCCCCCCTTTCAAATGGATGACCCAAGTCTTGTATATATAGACGGATGGCCGTAGGTACACCTGCGGTAGCTGCAGTTGTACCTGCGGTAGCCGCAGTTGTACCTGCGGCTGGTTATGGTGGATCCGAGCCTCGCGAGTCCCGTCGTCTCGTAGTACGTGCACTCATGCACTATAATGTCCACTCGAACTTGCAGAACTTCAATCTGAGCATCCAAACGAGGTGTATCTGACCTTCTTCGGACTGCTTATGTCTAGAGTTACGCAATTACATAAATTAGAGGTTGTACGAAGTCAGGAAGAGGGGTCTATGCCCATGGTCTTCAAGCTTCAAATTCTATCCAAAGTACTGCCACACGTAATAGTCACTCGGGATTGTCAATCCTTGGCTCTTGTGGGACATTGTTGTATGTATGTATAAAGTGTTGAGACGACGTGCCATTTGTTGAAGGAACAAGATAATGTCTGACTCCTCGCCGGGGTTATCGCCGGTTTGAGTTGAAAGTAAACGTTATTCAGGGTTACAGCTGAGATTGGACTACCTGTTGGTATGCCGCGATATCATCTTGTTGACGTGGTAAGATGACGTTGTTACTCCTCACCGGGGTTATCGCCGATTTAAGCAGAAAGCAGACGTTGCTCAGGGTTACATTTGAGATTGGGCTGCTTGTTTGTATGCCTCACTGTCATCTGGATTGAAGCTGATCGCATGTTTGAAACAAGCATTTTTGGGGTTATCGCCGGAACTGCAATGGCATCTCTTGGGGCTATCACCAAGGACGGGGTTGCTACTCCCAATGTTGTCTCTGGGACTGGAACTGAGCGTCGCGGTGTTATCGCCGAGACAGAACTGTCCTCTCCGGTGTTGTCACCGGTCTTTTGATCTACATATCCTGGGGTTGTCTCCGAGATTGGAAATGACATTCTCGGTGCGTGTTCCGGGTTTGAGATGACATTCCTGGTTTGTGTTACGGGTTGGAACTGAACTTCCGGTGGTATCCAGGATGGATGTAAGCTGTCTTTCAGGGTTATCTCCAAAAGACGAATCTACCCTCCCGCAATGTTAGTAATAGGAGTGCAAAAAATTTCGAGTGTCTACAGATGCCCCTCTTTATCATATTCATGCAATGCAACGCAGGGATAGGATAAAGAATCCTAGACACTTGAAATGCAAGCAAGATAAACATGATGCTATGTGCAACAACATAATGCAAATGTATGATGCATGATTGTTATGTAATCCTGCTGGGATGACAATCAGTGATGACTTGGACATGCGATCCAAGTTTCCAAGGATGTTGACGTTGGGACTACTACCAAAGTCTTGAATCCTAGACACTGGCTTATACTCCATAGAGGTACTTCTTGTGTGGAAGAGATCTGTGGGGATAAGGCTCTGTCTGTTTGAGGATGTGTATAACATGTTCCCTCATACTGTCAGAGTTACTGCCAACAGTGTTGTCACTACCAGGGTTGCCTGACCTTCGTTGATGTGTGTATCACTTGATAAATCCCTGCTGGGTGAATTGTCAAGGCTGCTTGACCTTCATTGATGTATGTGTCAATGGTAGCATTGTGTTGTAGCCCTTGTTGGGTAAGGTTGCATCGATGGGTTTACTTGCCATCGGCTGATATGACGTCAAGGCTGCTTGACCTTCATTGATGTGTGTATCAATGGTTGTATTGCGTTGTGACCCCCGCTGGGGATACGTAGAAGTCTGAAGGATGTGCGTTGTGATCCCCACCAGGGATACGTAGATGCTTGATAACTTCGGAGTTGTAACCCCCACCGGGGAGGTTTGATATTTCATAGTTTTTTACATTGTAACCCCCGCCGGGGATTGTTTAGGGTTGTGACCCTACAAATGACGGCATCAGACCTTTATGGGGTATTGCTGAGCATGGTTTGTAAAAGATGAGCTCATCGGTATAGTATACCCTGCATTCAGGCGAATACCATTGAGGCGACGGGAGTTTAACTCTGACCGACAAGAAACCAGGATTTTAGGCTAATCTGCTCAATCGCGTAGCATTTTTATTCCTGATTTGGCCTTTTCAGCTTGTGAGACCTCCTTTGCAACTCTAACTAGAGCGAGCCGGAGGTGTGGGACACGTGAGTTGACTCCTACTTTGGAGGAGTATGCACGATTGACGATACTGCCTCCAGACAGACCTTGCGTGCATATGGTGATGGGAGACATGAGTAGACAGTTCATGACTCTCACAGGATTGAGGCGCAGAGTGGTGCAGGATGAGATTACATCAGGCCATGTTATATCCCAGTGTTTCCTGTTTGACAGTTTTGGCTCTAAAGACAACTATGCACGGCATTCCGGGGATTTCACCACACCAGAGGACCATTGGTGTTTAGCCAGAGTAGATGTACTACTTCTAAGCGTATTATTATACGTCTACATGCCGTGGTACATGGATGAGCTAGATATTGGCGTCGTCATGGTAGTGAGAGCTCTCACGGAGGGTCATACCATTATTCTGATGATCATTGCAGAGACCTTGAGGTCAGCTACATACTGCTGCACTTATCCGGCAGGAGTATTCATAGGTAGCTCGGTTATGTTGTATGTGTGGTTTCTGTCACACTTGAGACCTATTGGCACATTTAGACATCATGGATTTTGTTTCACCTATGACATAGCCATGACGTATTCCTTCCAGCCCGTGGAGTGTACAGATGCTGCATCCTGGTTATCTTTTCTGGCAGGGATTAGGGATCCATTTGATATATTATCTTGTTCAGGGCTTAGTTCACCCTACAGCTTCATTACTCATGCTCCGGGCATGGACTATCTCCCTCTAGCTGGATTGAGGGGCATGATTACTTACCACCCACTGGCCGTGATGTGACAGTTTGACCAGTTTCAGGATTTCCATCCGTATGAGGGGGCAGGGAGTCAGCGTTTCGCGTCACACCGTTTGTCAGCGGAGGACAAATCCAGGTTGTATGCCTATTGGGATCAGCGAGAGTTGGCTGAGTTTTCTGTCAGTCATCTAGGTTGTTCTACAGAGTATTCCGCATGGATTAAGACAGAGACTGCGTCGAGTGCGGCAGTATCCACAGTGTAGGGGACTGATTCTGACGATGAGGAGCCTATAGAGGAGGCTGTTATTCCCACCAATGATTTGACTGCTGGGCTGCTAGCATTTGTGATGGATTCTCCCACCTCGAGTGCCACTGTTACCTAGTATTCGGCACAACATTTAGAGCAGAGCTTACATCTGATGATCTATGATAGAGATTAGGCTAGGGCCGCGATGTTGACAGCTCTTGATGAGAGAGACACCGCTCTATTGGAGAGGGATGAGGCTAGATCAGTTAGGGATGCACTGATTAGAGAGCGGGATGCCTCCTTATCTGCTAGGGATGTGGCCATTACAAATAGCACTTCCATTAGATCCCAGATGACTGTTAGTCTGGCCGATATGAGTGCTTACATTGATGAGCATTATGCCACCATGCAGTTAGCCTCTGATCTGCTAGCTCGTGTAGATACCCTTTGGCAGGAGCTCATAGTGATTCCTCCGTCTTCAGAGAGGGATGCTATATTAGATCTGATAGTCCGCATACAAACAAATCTGTAGATAGCTTTGTATATTTTCTCATGCATGACTAAGCTTAGCCATTTTGTCATGTATACAGTACATGTATGTATATATCAAACAAGTATTATGTATATGGTGGAAATATATTTTGATTCACTTCCCTTTTAGTTATGCCTTGATACTTGCTTGATGTTTGCTGTTTCTCCAAGGCCTTGTGATCTTGATGCATTACGAACTTATCTCGATGAGATGGACATTGAGACGTCGCAAGGTCTCTCAGAACGGATCACTGATTTTTGTGAATCCCTACCATCTTTGGTGTCTTGGGAGTGGTATCTGTATGGAAAAGTGGAGAGGAGGGTGGTTTCTTCCTCTTTGAGATTGACCGCACCACAGATGGTCGCCAGTACTTCTATTTCTGAGAAGCCTAGTTAATTCCATCTCTTATGGGTTGGTATTGCTCTTTGAGGCACGATTGCAGCTTAGATGGTCACCGAATCTTCTATTTGTGAGAAGAGGTTGGGTAATTCCATCCCATTGATCTGAAACCGATGAAATGGGGCAAATTGAAGGTTGATCCCAGTACCGTGTGACAAGTATGTTTGTTCTGGTAAGGGTTAGACTGCACCATGAATGGATGCCTACGTACTCCTATTGAAGAGGAGATCAAGTCTGCGTAGTTCGAACCTAGTGTAAGAGGTTCAATGCTGAATGCAGAAGGCAGATGGGTGTAGAAGTATTTTTGTTGTTTTTGTTGTTTTGTAGAGAAAGGGTAGAAATGTTTTTATTGTTTTTCTTTATTTCGACCAAGCCATAGAGAATATGGTTGCCTATGTACCCCCGGGTATCAGGGAGATCAGGTCGACGTAGTTCGCCCCTCAGGACGAATCGCAGCTAAAGAAAAAATGTGAATCCCATGTGCAAGCTATACTGCGGGGAGAAGAAAGTTTAATCCCATAATGGGGACAAACTGCAAGTGTGGAAAAAGTCTGATCCCATCTCCAGGACAAACTGAAAGCGTAGAAAAGTTTAATCCCGTCTTCAGGATAAACTGCAGGTGTGAAAGGTTCAATTCCATCTTCAGGATAACCGAAATTGAGAAAGGTTCAATCCTATCTTCAGGATAACCGAGGTTGTGAAAGGTTTGAAATGAAGTAAAACCAGGTTGCTGGCTTGAAGTGTATGTTTCCCTGAGGGGCAAAAGAGCATGTAAAAGGAAATAGTTCAAAACCAGAATGACTGGTGATTTGAGGATTAAAAACCGGATGTTTGTTTGATGGTAACTTCAGACATAATACCGTTTCACGGTGTCCGAGTTGATGAGCTGTGGAAATTCATCACCATCCATTTCCTGCAATCTGAGAGCACCTCCTGTCAATACTTCCTTGACAACAAATGGCCCTTCCCAGTTAGGAGCGAATTTTCCCTTAGATTAATCTTGGTTGTCAATGATCTTCTTAAAAACTAAGTCATGTTGTTTGAATTGCTATAGTCAAACTTTTTTGTTGTAGGATCATGCGATCCTTTGTTGATATAACTGATCATGGAAGATTGCCGCGGTTCGCCTTTCGTCTATTAGAGACAATTGGTGATACCTGTCTTGTACCCATTGGTCTTCATCCAATTGAGCATCCATCAATACTCTGAGGGATTCCATTTCCACTTCTATGGGGAGCATTGCTTCCATCCCATAGACTAATGAGTAGGGGGTTGCCCCAGTGGAAGTTCGCATGGAAGTTCTGTAGGCTAATAAAGTCAGAGGCAAGAGGTCAGGCCATCCTTTGTGATTGGCGGACATTTTTTGCATGATCTTTTTGATGTTTTTATTAGTCGCTTCAATAGCACCATTCATCTTTGGTCGGTAGATGACGGAGTTGAGGTGTTTGATGTGGAATTTTTTGTATAATTCCTTCATCATTTTGTTGTTCAGGTTCTTAGCATTGTCTGACACAATGACCTCTAGTTGTCCATATCGACAGATGACATTATTTCTGATGAAAGCTGTGACGCCCCCAAAATAGGTATACATCACCCATTCCGAGTTGTCAATACATGGTACAGAAACAACTACAACTTTATTATTACAACAGTAAAACTGTGAGTTTGAATACAAATATTATCTTCTAGACAATATCTATACTCAAATAAATCCTCATCACATTTATTGATACATTATTTTACAAAATGGTGAAGACTACTAAACAACTCTCTCTAGAACTTTCATTCCATACCCGACTGCGTACTCGCTTATATTCTCGCCTCCCGAGAAGAAAAATGGAACAAAAAGGAAAAGGGTGAGCTCAACTAGCCCGGTAAAGAATATTATGACTAAGATAATATACAACAAATTATCGTTAGTCTTCAACAGGAAAAATCTAATAGAATACAATAGACAACAAATTTTAAATCAATATTCGCAATGAAATAATAATTCATTAGAAGAGTTAAGTAGAGAATGCAAACAACTATCTTCTATATAATAATTTAAAAGTTCATCGCTCATCTTTTATCCCCAGTAACATCAATCATATATATATCCGAATCAAATATTCATCTTTGCACTACTGTGCCAAAGATATTCATCAGTTGGTCATGTTCATCTAAACACCTGTTCATCTTTGCACTACAGGCCAAAGATATTCTTAAGAAATCATTCATCTTTGCACTATAGGCCAAAGATATTCCATAATATCATCATTTAAGACTGAAGATGATGAAAAATATTTTTAAAGAAACGAATCCAGTGAAAAATGACAAGGATTAAGGATTCGTACTTTGTTTTATCCACGTCCAAAAATACCTCAAAAATAATCACAGTGGTGTAAAATTCAAGAATGATCAAAACATGGATACAATCAAAGCTAGTATCCACAATAGATATTTTGGACGAAAAGAAAAATTTTCATTTTTCGATGAATAGTGTCGTATTCGTGAATAGTGTCGTATGAATAGTGCCGTATACGTGAATAGTAACTCCAACACCAAAAGATAGAAATTTCACAAAAAATATCTTCACGCTTCGTGAATAGTACTCGTGAATAGTAACTCATGAATAGTAACTCATGAATAGTAACTCGTGAATAGTAACTCATGAATAGTAACCCGACATGAAAAAGTTCTAAATTTGATAAAAATTCCAACCAATATTTCTAAGATAATGATATTGAAGAAATAATATCATTTTCGAATAAAATAACATCCCTTACCTCGAAAGACAGTACTTCTAGTTGAAACACCGGATATAGGTTATGACTTGAACTTGCACAGTATAGCAATACTCAAAGTATACTCAAAATACTCACAAGAATACGCTTCGATAATATAGAGAGAAAACTTCGATTTTCGGTGTGATTTTCAATTCGAACCCAAGCACCCTATTTATAGGAAAATACTTAGAACACCAAAGTAGAAAATTTAATATAATATTAATATATATTTTCCAAAACCTCATACGCTCACTTGCCAACTGAATTCAGCTCTTACATATGTTAAATGAGGCCACCTAAACATTCCAAAAACGTTTTTCCTATTTTAAATATTTTAAACTTCCAAAAATCAATTATTTCGGAGCTTCAGAACTTCAATAATTCATAATAAATAGCCCTTTTATCATAAAATTTGAATCTCACGAATTCTTATAGGAAATTCAATTCTCTACAACTTTGCAGAAGAAAGTTTTACCAAATTCCAAATGTAAATTGGTGAAATCCACAAAGCAAGCGATTTTATAAAGTGTAATCAAATTTCAGTCAATAAATGGGGTCCACCGACATGTTTAACATGTTTTAAATAGTTATTGCAACAAAAATACTCTTCCTCTTCGTATACTCATATATCCCACATTCGTTGTAAAAATATCACCATTATTATATTATTAAAATATAATAATATATTTAAATGAATTATTTTATCGGAAAAAGATAAAATTTCAATTTTCAACAATTGTTACATTAAAATTTTCTCCATCTATATCCACATAAAATTAATATTTTTCTTATCATATGAATCAATAATTAATTATTCACAAATAATATTACGTAATCACAATATTGACAACGTGCGGTTCAGAAAGAGGGGCTTTCAATAAGAATTTCTCCTCATTGGCACACAATTAGGTGACCAAACTTCTCCTTAGATGAACTTTCTAGACATTGCCAATAATGTTATCTAATAATATTATTCGGATAATATGAATCATTGCATCGATAATGAAAATATCGTGTAATGACAATTATCAAACAAACAAAGCAATATAAAATATCAATGCAAAGAATTATTAAATCAATAAAATACTGAACATTAATTACTGTAACCATTATTAAGTAATGCCTTCTTACGTAAGAATCAATAATTGGTGCAATACTGGTGCTAACTCATCGTGTTTTAACCACCGAAAGTATTTTAACAAGATAATCAGTAATAACTACGCCGTAGTTATTTTTAAACAACTTATATTTATCGTTTTCTTCATCCAATCACTTTACGTTATGGGGCCCACAAAATACTGCGCCGTCATACGAATATTCCCCGACAGCAAGAATATTCCACGACCAAACGAATATTCCCCGACAACAATGAATATTTTATAACCACTTGCTTATTTTGAAATATTTACGTATTTTACCCATAACTATTCACATTAATCAAATCAACCCTTACTATTTCAAAATAATAAATAGAGAAAATTAAATTTCATTAATAATAAGTTGGGGTCTTACAACCTCCCCTCCTTATGAAATTTCGTCCTTGAAATTGACGACGCACTGTGTGTTTGAAAAGGTGAGGATACCTCGCTTTTATTTCCGTTTCCAATTCCCAGGTCATTTCCTCTATAGCATGATTCCTCCACAAAACTTTAACTTGTGGTATGACCTTTGCGCGTAGGACATGCTCCTTCCTATCCAAGATCTTGACATGTACCTCCTCATACGTTAAGTCTTTGGCTATCTCGTCCGGTTCTAACTCTATAACGTGGTTCGGGTCTTTCACATATTTACGAAGTACAGATATGTGAAACACATTATGAACACGAGACATACTCGGAGGTAACGCGAGTCTATAGGCTACATTTCCTACTCGGTCAAGAATTTGAAATGGACCAATAAATCGTGGATTGAGCTTTCCTCTCTTCCCAAATCTTTTAACTCCCTTCCATGGAGCAACTCGCAACAATACATGATCCCCTATACTAAATTCCACGTCCTTTCGATAAAGATCCGCATAACTCTTTTGTCGATCTTGTGCCGTTTGTATACGTTGTCGAATCATTTGAATCTTTTCGGTAGTCATACGTACTAACTCGGGTCCCAACAATGTTGCTTCACCCACCTCATCCCAACATATTTGAGAGCGACACTTTCGTCCATATAATGCTTCAAATGGAGCCACACCTATACTTGCCTGATAACTGTTGTTGTAGGAGAATTCCACCAATGGTAAGTACTTATCCCAACTGCCCTTGAAGTCTAGGACACAGAGTCTTAATAAATCTTCAAGAGTTTGAATAGTCCTTTCTGATTGTCCATCCATTTGAGGATGGTATGCTCAATCAATCGTAAATCGTGCCCATAGCTTTTTGCAAGCTAACCCAAAATCTTGAAGTGAATCTTGGGTCACGATCCAAAACTATGGATACTGGGCATGCCATGCAACCTCACAATCTCATTCACGTACATACTAGCAAGACGTTCAAGGGAATAAGTCTCCGTATCGGCAAGAAATGAGCAGACTTGGTTAATCTATCAACAATAACCCAAATAACATTGATGCCTTGAGAAACCGTAGTAGGAAGACCAAGAATTGAAATCCATGGTAATATGTTCCCACTTCCATTTCGAAATCTCAAGTGGTTGCAACGGACCCTTAGGTACTAGATGCTCCGCCTTTACACGTTGACAAGTTAAACACATCGAGATAAACTTTGCAATCTCTCTCTTCATATTGTTCCACCAAAATTTATGTCGAAGATCACGATACATTTTTGGTACTTCCAGGATGGATTTCAAATGGTGTATTATGTGCCTCCATCATAATCTTGTACTTCAAATCAAAGTCGTTAGGGACACAAAGTCTAGAGTGGACTCGAAGTATTCCTTCTTCATCAATTCTCGCTTCCGGAATAGCTCCTTCTTGTACTTTCTTTTTCATACGCATCAGCTCCGGGTCGGTGGCTTGAGCAACCTTAACTTTTTCTATTAAAGTTGGCTCTATGCGTATACTTGACATCATCGCACTCATTCTCGCATATGATCTTCTACTCAACGCGTCAGCTACCACGTTCGCTTTTCTAGGATGGTATTGAATAGTGTGGTCGTAATCTTTCAACAACTCAAGCCAACGTCGTTGCCGCATGTTGAGTTCCTTTTGCGTGAAGAAATATTTGAGGCTTTTATGGTCTGAATATATCTCCACTTTCTCCCCATATAGATAGTGCCTCCATATCTTTAGCGCGAAAACGACTGTTGCCAACTCTAGATCATGAGTAGGATAATTCCTCTCATACTCTTTAAGTTGTCGCGAGGCATAGGCTATGACTTTCCCACGTTGCATGAGAACACATCCTAACCCTTTGCTCAAGCATCATTTGAGATAACAAATCCATCCCAACCAGATGGTATTGTTAGAACAGTCCGAAATGAGTCTCCTCTTGAGCTCTTAGAAACTCTTCTCGCATTCTTCGCTCCAAACGAATTTTGTATCCTTCCGAGTTAGCTGGGTTAATGGAGTAGCGATTCGAGAAAACCCTTCCATGAATCTCCGATAATAACCATTAAGCCCAAAAACTACGTACTTGATCCACCGACTTGGTTGCTCCCAACTTTGTATTGCTTCAATCTTCACGGGTCCACGGATACTCCATGTTTTGACACCATGTGCCCAAGAAATGCTACTTCCTCAAGCCAGAACTCGTATTTCTTCAATTTGGTATATAGTTTGTTTTCACGAAGCCTTTGGAGTACCAGCTTCAAATGGTGCTCATGATCTTCACGACTTTTGGAATATATGAGGATGTCATCAATAAAGACAACAACAAACCGATCCAAATATTCCTTGAATACTCGATTCATCATATCCATGAAAGCCGCAGGAGCATTAGTCATCCGAAAGACATGACTAAGAATTCATAATGCCAATACCGAAGTTCAAGGGTCTTTGGAATATCCTTAGTTCTAATCTTGGTGATGATATCCGAAGCGAAGATCGATTTTTAAAAAGAATTGTGCCCCTTGCAATTTGGTCAAACAAGTCATCAATACGAGGTAGAGGATACCTATTCTTGGTGGTGACATGGTTCAATTCCGATAGTCAATACAAAGTCGCATACTCCGTCTTTCTTCTTTACAAATAAAACAGAGCACCTAAGCGGATGTACTAGGGACGAATGAAACCGATGTCCAACAATTCTTGTAGTTGGACCTTTAACTCTGAAGTTCAATAGGAGCCATTCGATATGGGGTTTTAGAAATGGGCTTTGTACCGAGTTCAAGATCAATGAAGAATTCAACTTCACGTTCGGGGTAGACCGGAAGTTCTTCAGAAATCGTCGGAAAGTCAATAACAACAGAATATTATTCAAATTTGACGTGTCTTTATTCAAATCCATAACATGGGCTAAGAAAGCTTGACATCCGTTTTTCAATAAGCGAATAGCTTTATGATTAGATATGATGGTGATTGATTTTAATGGTTTAGTTGCTTGAATTCATACAACAAAGAGGTTGGTTAGGAATATAAAACTAACAACCTTACGAAAACAATCAATTTTGGCATGATGAGTAGTTAACCAATCAATCCCTAAAATCACATCAAAAGCAAGTATCTTTAAAGAGATAAGGTCAACAGTGCGGTGATGGTGCCAACTTGAATCAAACAAGATTTATAAGCGGTGGATGTGATGAAAGTTTCTCCTAACGGAGTTTCCACAGATAGGTCAAAGTCTAATTTCTCCGGAGTCAAGTTTAAACGTTGAGCACATGCAAGAGAGATAAATGAATGGGTAGCACCGGTATCAAGTAAGGTATAAACTTCGCAAGAATTTATAAATAGCTTACCCGTGATCACCTCGTTTGGGTTCCTCGCATTTTGACCACTCCCAACAAACGCTCTTCCCGAAATCGTTGACTTTGACTTTTCTGGGATAGTCTTTTGAGTCACCATCCCCGCTGAACTAGGTTTCGCTATCGTACAATCTCGAGCGATATGTCCTTCCTTTCCATAATTATAGCATACTTTGAACTGTGTAGGCGGTTTGGGTGATATGTCCCTCTTTTCCGCATTTGTAGCATATAATGGGTGGTCGTTCTCCTCCCTTAGAACCGATTCTTTCGCCAAGACCGTTGCGTCTTCACATGGTCATTGTTAAATCTCCTCTTTTAAAATCTCCTCCGACTCGCTTCTTCTATTTTCATGGCTATGATTACCACTAGAGTGGTTACCATTTTGTCAAATCTTTTCTTTCTCCATTTGGTTATCATTATTACATTGATCGCTATCTCCAGTACGATTTTGGTTATGGTCCCTCGGTTGAACATACTCGTTATCTCATTTCTAACAATTGAGCCCTTTTAACAACATCCGAATATAGAGAAAATTTATGAGAAATGAGATATTATCGTATCTTGGGTTTCAAACCTCTCGAAACATCCACGTCATACGTTCCTCATTCTCCACCAAATGAGGTGCAAACACGGATAACTCGCAAACTTTGCCTCGTCATCGAGACACCGTCATGTTGTTTTGTTCTAATCGATGAACTCCACTTCTTTTAGTATGACGAACACTTTCGGAAAGTATTTGTCATTAAATAGTTCTGAAATGTCTCCCAAGACATGCCGAGTATGCAATTTGGATGGGTACGCTTCACAGACTCCCACCGAGAGGTGCGCTTCGCCACGGAACATAAAGGTGGCGAATGGAACCTTCGTTCCTCCGTGCATCCCAAGACATCGAATATCTTGGTAATTTGCTTGACCCATGTTTCCGCCATGATCGGATCTCGCTTTCCCTTAAATTTCGTGGTCCCAACTCTTTGAATCGCTTATTTGTGACAACCCGTGAATTGCTATCATTTCCTCCTATATTTTGAACACGAAGTCTCCTCACCGATTTTGCATGAATCGCAAAAAGCTTCTAAACATCCCCTCGTTCATCATCGCTTAGTGGTGTTGTTCACGGGAGGAACATTGCCATCTGTTGCACGTTCTCCTCTTTGGTGAGTACAAAGCGTCTCCACGGTCTCATTTCCACATTAATATTCTCGATCGACATTCTCAAATCACGCATAAAACAAGGGTTAATTAAGGAAATCAATATATCACATAATATCCCTATATACTGACCAACTAACAAATAAGCTTAGGTAGGACACACTAGCGAAGGATTTACTCGTCTCTCCGCCAGAGATCATATCCCTAAGCTCTGATACCAACTATGACGCCCCCAAAATAGGTATACATCACCCATTCTGAGTTGTCAATACATGGTACAGAAACAACTACAACTTTATTATTACAACAATAAAACGGTGAGTTTGAATACAAATATTATCTTCTAGACAATATCTATACTCAAATAAATCCTCATCACATTTATTGATACATTATTTTACAAAAATGGTGAGGACTACTAAACAACTCTCTCTAGAACTGTCATTCCATACCCCGACTCGTACTCGCTATATTCTCGCCTCCTGAGAAGAAAAATGGAACAAAAAGGAAAAGGGTGAGCTCAACTAGCCCAGTAAAGAATATTATGACTAAGATAATATACAACAAATTATCGTTAGTCTTCAACAGGGAAAAATCTAATAGAATACAATAGACAACAAATTTTAAATCAATATTCGCAGCGGAAATAATAATTCATTAGAAGAGTTAAGTAGAGAATGCAAACAACTATCTTCTATATATGAATTTAAAAGTTTATCGTCTATCTTTTATCCCTGTAACATCAATCAATATATATCTGGAATCAAATATTCATCTTTGCACTACAGGCCAAAGATATTCATCAGTTGGTCATGTTCATCTAAACACCTGTTCATCTTTGCACTACAGGCCAAAGATATTCTTCAGAAATCATTCATCTTTGCACTATAGGCCAAAGATATTCCATAATATCATCACTTAAGACTGAAGATGATGAAAAATATTTTTAAAGAAACGAATCCAGTGAAAAATGACAAGGATTAAGGATTCGTAATTTGTTTTATCCACGTCCAAAAATACCTCAAAAATAATCACAGTGGTGTAAAATTCAAGAATGATCAAAACATGGATACAATCAAAGCTAGTATCCACAATAGATATTTTGGACGAAAAGAAAAATTTTCATTTTTCGATGAATAGTGTCGTATTTGTGAATAGTGTCGTATGAATAGTGCCGTATACGTGAATAGTAACTCCAACACCAAAAGATAGAAATTTCACAAAAAATATCTTCACGCTTCGTGAATAGTACTCGTGAATAGTAACTCATGAATAGTAACTCATGAATAGTAACTCGTGAATAGTAACTCATGAATAGTAACCCCGACATGAAAAAGTTCTAAATTTGATAAAAAATTCCAACCAATATTTCGGCATAATGATATTGAAGAAATAATATCATTTTCGAATAAAATAACATCCCTTACTCGAAAAAAGACAAGACTTTAGTTGAAGCACCAGGATATAGGTTATGACTTGAACTTGCAATCAGTATAGCAATACTCAAAGTATACTCAAAATACTCACAAGAATACGCTCGATAATATAGAGAAAGAAAACTTCAGTTTCTGGTGTGATTTTCAATTCTAACCTAAGCACCCTATTTATAGGAAAATGCTTAGAACACCAAAGTAGAAAATTTAATATAATATTAATATATATTTTCCAAAACCTCATACGCAAACTTGCCAACTGAATTCAGCTCCTACACATGTTAAATGAGGCCACCTAAACATTCCAAAAACATTTTTCCTATTTTAAATATTTTAAACTTCCAAAAATCAATTATTTCGGAGCTTCAGAACTTCAATAATTCATAATAAATAGTACTTTTATCAGAAAATTCGAATCTCGCGAATTTTTATAGGAAATTCAATTCTCTACAACTTTACAGAAGAAAGTTTTACCAAATTCCAAACAGAAATTGACCGAAATCCACAAACGGGCGATTTTATTAAATTTATAATCAAATTTCAATCAATAAATGGGGTCCACCGCAGGCATGTTTAACATGTTTTAAACATTTATTGCAACAAAAATACTCTTCCTCCTCATATACTCATATATCCCACATTCGTTGTAAAAATATCACCATTATTATATTATTAAAATATAATAATATATTTAAATAATTATTTTATCGAGAAAAAGATAAAATTTCAATTTTCAACAATTGTCACATTAAAAATTTTCTCCATCTATATCCACATAAAATCAATATTTTTCTTATTATATGAATCAATAATTAATTATTCACAAATAATATTCTGAGAATCACAATATTGTGACAGGAGTTCGGAAAGAGGGGCTTTCAATAAGAATTTCTCCTTATGGCGTGCAATTAGGTGACCAAACCTCTCCTTAGATGAACTTTCTAGACATTGCCAATAATGTTTTCTAATAATATTATTAGGATAATATGAATTATTGCATCGATAATGAAAAATACTTGTGTAATGACAATTATTGAAACAACAGCAATATAAAATATCAACGCAGCAATTATTAAATCAATAAAATACTGAACAGTAATTACTGTAACCATTATTAAGTAGTGCCTTCTTACGTAAGAATCAATAATTGGTGCAATACCGTGTGCTACTGTGTTTTAACCACCGAGTATTTTAACAGTATTAACGGTAACAACTACGCTGTTATTTTTAAACAACTTATATTTGTCGTTTTCTTCATCCAATCGCTTTCCGTTATGGGGCCCACAAAATCAAGGCTTGGCAGTAAATCGAATATTCCCCGACAGCAAGAATATTCCACGACCAAACGAATTTTCCCCAACAACAATGAATATTTTATAACCACTTGCTTATTTTGAAATATTTGCGTATTTTACCCATAACTATTCACATTAATCAAATCAACCCTTACTATTTCAAAATAATAAATAGAGAAAATTAAATTTCATTAATAATAAGTTGGGGTCTTACAAAAGCAATGATAACTTCTTTAGTAACCTTGGGGAAGGAAGCTGCTTCTACCCATTTAGTGAAGTAGTCGATCATGATGAATATGAATCGATGTCCATTACTGGCTTTGGGCTCAATGGGCCCGATTACATCCATTCCCCACATTGAGAAGGGCCATGGCAAACTTATATTATGGAGTTCCCTTGGAGGGGCATGTATAGCATTTGTGACGCCCCCAAATCCGGGTACTTGAAACCCAAACTCGGTGCTTCACGATACCATTTCTATAAGCTGAATAATACTAATAATAATAACAATAATATAAAATTTAAACTTAATTTACATATGCATCAAAGTTTACTCCCAGGTACGAGACCTTTAAACATTCATTACATCATAGATAATAAGTATCATTGACTTAATAAACTATAACTATTACACAACATATTATAAATCTCATTCGAACAGCTTTCCTTTCCCCTTGTTCTTGCCTGAGCCTTCGGGTTGAAAACATTTAATTTAAGTAAGAGTGAGCATTTGAGTGCCCAGCAAGTAATAACAATTATAAATATTAGCTGAAAGGGTTAAATGTTTTCTTTGTACTACCCTTCTACAACAAGTCAATAGTTGTGAAGTAATCTGAACCGATAATAATAACATAACAACTCTCTTTCAAATTTTTACTGACTATATATAGGGTTAAGGTGACATACTATGAACATTGTTTTCAATTTTCGAATAGGTTTAGCAGAACTTCATCCGCAAACCGTCATAACTTACGGGCACGGAGGGTGATCAGCCCGTTGTACCCTGTATTGATCAATACTACATTGTAAGAACGATATTATCGTTCACTCTTTCCACCTTGGGTCCATAAAAAGTTTTCCCGTGTAAGGGATGTTCATACTTGTCAGGGTTCCAAACCAAAGGTTTTATCTTGTTCAACAATAATCTATAATTCAACATATATATATGGGTAATTGACAAAGGTGTATCAACATGTGATTAAATACCATGATTATCCAAGTGGGGACACTTGTATAACCATTTACAGAAATTAATGAACAGAATATATAACTGAATTACTACATACTAACATTTTGATAATCAAATGAGCGTATATAATATAGGTTTAATAATTTGTACAGTAATAATATAATTCTAAAACGTTCTTACTCATGTCCATTGCGTAAAGAAAATGCAAAGGTAGGATACTTGCCTGATGCGCTGCTTACAATTCGCAACTTAGTTTTATCTTTTATGTAATAACCTATCAATAATAAGATCATTTTACTGATTTGAATAACATATCACAACACATAATAGTGCCTATTGCAGTCAGCACATAACCTAATCACCTTGTCACACATATTCCTCAGTCATTGAATCACTAACAATCATTAATACAGTCAAAATAACTAAGTCCAGATCAATTTCTAAAACATGTTGGTGTACCGACAGTCTTATCGGGTAATAATCGAGTCTAAGACTCTATCCAGTTAGTTCAATAACAGTAATTATCAGTCATATTATTTTTAAATGACTTAAAATAATTTTTAAACAGTTATAATAATTTATCATGAATTTTCAAATATCGGAATCATTATTAAATGATTTAAATATTAAACTATTCTATTATTATTAATATTTAATCAATATTAAACTATTAATGAAACCATTGCCAAAATATTAAAGTTATTTATAATAACTCAAAAATATTTTAAAGTATTAATATTACCCTTAAATGATTTTTAAAACATTTAAAATTATTTTTAAATAATTACCATTAATATTTAAATATTAATGTACTATTTATCCAAATATTAAAAGTCATTAATTATAACTTAAAATATTTTTAATTCATTTATATCCTTTTAAATGATTTTTAATATTTAAAACCATTTTAAAACTATTTATTTAATATAATTATTAAATAAATAAAATATCCTTAATATTACATTATTATCATCAATATTCAATTACTAATGAAATTATCCTTAATATTAAAAGTTATGTTTTATAACTAAAAATATCTTTAAACACTTTATTTTCATTTAAAATAATTTTTCTAATATTAAAATCATTTTAAACTAATTTATTTAATATAATTATTAAATAACTTTAATATCATTAATAATAATTAATTAATGAAATTTAACTTTAAATATTGAAAGTTAGATTTTATAACGTAAAATATTATTAAATACCTTATTAACATTTAAAATGATTTTTAATATAATAAAATCATTTTTAATTAATTTATTTAATGCATTTATTAAATAGATTAAATATCGTAATATTTAAATAAATACTAATATTTTATGAAAAATATGTCAAATTATTAAAAGTTAATTTTTATAACTTAAAATAATTTTTAAAATAATTTTTGTAATTTTCAGAATTTATAATTGATTTTTAGAAATTAAATTAATTAAATTATAGCAAGTCTGTCGCTAAAGCCCTTTGGCGACAGTAAGTGTCGCCTTAGGTGTTCTTGAGAAACCCAGGCATTCATAGTAAGTGTTCGTGTGAGACCCCAGATTTTATCAATAAAGATTTAAATTTTGTCGAAATAATTTTTAATATTATGGTGTGAATTTGAGATAAATATTATAGTTGTGGGTAGTATTTATAAATTTTGCAAAGTATGCAAGTGGTTATATTATATTCGATTGGTGGGGAATATTCGGTTTAGCGAGGGAATATTCATACAACTAGCTCAATCATTGGTGGACCCCACAATGTAATTATTGTCGGATTGAGAAAACAACAAAAATATTTTATTGAAATAACGGCGGAAGTTTTACCATTGATCTTTGTTGAACTACCGGTAGTAAAAGTACGAAGAATACGTGTGGTTGCATAGTAGACACACGGTATTGATTATTGATGCTTATGTGAGAAGTCACTCGGTTTGATTCCATTATTATTCGATTAATAATATGAATTATTATAAGCGATAATGACGTTTTGTTTTATTCGTATTATTAACGTAATAAAAAAAGCGAAACATCTTTATATAAAATGAATACTTTATTAAAGTTATTCTATAAATAGAATATATTATATTTTATTATGCGTAATGTTGCATAATGTTTTGCATAGTGTTGCATAGTGTTTGCATAGTAAAATATTTTTATATAAATAGAATATATTATATTTTATTTAAAAGATTTTGCTTTAAATATGGATTTGTCGATTAAAGTAAATTAATACGAATTTACATTCATGGATTAATTACTATGCATTCTATTTTTCTATAAATAGAAGCTCATTCCTTCATTATTTTCTTACGAATTCATTGAAACTCTACAGAGAGAAACTATAGAGAGAAAAAAAGAAAAGTATTCGCTACTTCACTTTTCCAATATTGAGTTCTTCTAAGGTAGGGAATATTATTTGTTGTACCGTAGAAAGTGTTATTCTTTCTTATTCATGAAGAGAAGGCTGTTGTTATTCCATTGCTTATTATTACATTGGAATAACTTTTATATCTGTGATTTACCCTATACTTGGTGACATTCTTCTATTATTACATTTGGAACATCCTGCTCATGCATGTGTTTTACAGGACTGGTTAAAATCTTTATTATTCTATTGGAACATCACATGCATGTGTTTTTTACAGGACACGGGTTAAAATCTTTATTATTCTGTTGGAACATCACATGCGTGTGTTTTACACGGACTGGTTAAAATCTTTATCATTACGTTGGAATATCCTATCGTGTGTTTTACGGATGCTGGTTCCATCTTTATTATACGTTGGAACATCCGTCGATGTGAATTTCACGACTTTGGTTCCGTTATTATTATTCTATTGGAATAACTCGTCTACATCAAGTACCGCATGCGTGGTGATTTCTTTTGTTATTCCATTCTTTATTATACCCGGTTGGTTAAAACTTTGACTTCTATACTCCATGAAATTAGTAGAATATCTTTGATATTTGCATTTCATCCGATATCTTTTCATGGAAATATTCTTACGATTATTCTTGAATTTTACTCTACAAAACGAAGATCATGTTGACAATTTGGACGTTAATAATTCTGGATTAAATAATTCTTGAACTTGTTTTATTGAATTATTATGTCATTGTCATCATCCTCATGTTATATTATGTTATCTTTGGCTTACGTGCATAGATGAACTTAGTATGATTATGACCGAGGGATCATTCGGTATAATCATGGCTTGTTATAAATGATGTGATAAAAGTCCTCGGTGGCTTTGTAATGCGATGATGTATAGTTTTTGGTATGATTATGACCGAGGTGATTCGGTATAGTCATGACCATTGATAATTTGATGAAAATCCTTGGCCGTAATACGAGGGATGATTAGATATTGTGGTTTATTCATTAAAGCGAGTCTTAGTGATAAAAATTTATGAAAACCTTTTAAAACCTAAAAGATAGTAGACTTTATTTTCTACTTGACTCTTTTAATGGATTGCATATTCCGCTATGATTAAACCTGGTTGTCTATTGTATTTTATCGCTTTTAATCTTTGTTGAAGGCTAATGATAATTTATTACGCATTATCTTAGTCATAATATTTCTTCTTTGGGCTAGTTGAGCTCACCTTTTCTTTCTTTGTTCTCTTGAGGAAATGAGAACATATTTGGAGACGAGTCGGGGAATGGAGTAATGGTTTAGAGGATAGCATTAGTAGTCCTCACTATTCTGTGAAATAGTGTGATAATAGTTGTAATGAGGACTCCTTGAGTATGGATATTGTCTAAATGACAATATTCCTATTAGAACTCTCAGTTTATGTATTGTCGTATGTTACACGACAGATGTATAATTAAGTTTGTATTTGAATTTATGTACCATGTAAGTGGCGACCCAAGATGGGTGACGTATACCTAATTTTGGGGTAGTCACAGTTGGTATCAGAGCTTAGGGATATGATCCCTGGCTGAGATGTGAGACAAGAACTAAGAGGGGAGAGACGGGGAATTCCTTCGCTAGTATGACCTACCTAAGTTTATTTGGTATTTAATTAGTCGGTCAGAGTATAGGGATAATATATGATTTGTTATTTAACCCTTGTTTTGTGACAGTGTTTGAGAATGGCATCTGAAAGTGTTGAGATAAGCAATGAAGCACATGAGAGTGTTGATTCAGCTCAAACAAAAGGTAACGACCAACAACACGATAATAATCATACTGGTGGCAACGACTATCAGAATAATGATAACCATCGTGGGGGAAATTATCATGTCAAGAATGGTAACCACTTCGGTGGTAATCATGGCAAAGATAATAGAAGTGGAAATTGCAAGAAGAGAAGGTTATTTAGCCCAATTTTGTTGTGCACCAAAGTCAAGTCTAGCTGGGACGGTGGCACCAAAAGTGGATATGGACAAAACAAAGTCGTTAGTTTTAGGAAGTGCATTTTTCATGACTTCTCAAAAAGCGAGTAACCCGAACGAAGTTAGCACGAGTTAGTTAATTATAAATTACGAAGTCTATACCTTATAAGATACCGGTTCTACCCATTATTTTATCTCTCTTGCTTGCGTTCAACGTTTAAATTTGACTCTGAAGAAGTTAAACTTTGACTTATTGGTTGAAACTTCGTTAGTAGGAGCCTTCGTTACCGCTACTATTTTTAAATCTTGTTTGATTCAAATAAACATTTTTTCGCGTTACTGTCGATCTTATCTTTTGAAAATACTTGCCTTTGATGTGAATTTAGGAATCAATTGGTTAACTACTCATCATGCTTTTTCGTAAGGTTGTTAGCTTTTATATTCATAACCAACTGTTGTGCGAATTCAAGTAACCAAACTACTAAAGTCAATTATTGTCATATGAAGCCATAAGTAAAGAGCCCCGAACCTTTCGTTGTTGACTTCCTTGTGTGGAATGCACCGAAGCTAGACTTTCTGTAGGCGACATCGTGAATAAAGATGGCAAGTTTATAGGTATCATTATGAGGTGCTATCTAGGTTAAGGGATAGAAGTCACAGTTGGTATCAATGTGACGTACTATCCAAGTCTTGGATGAGAGTCATAGTTTTGAATGATATTTCTATTATTAATAAATATCTTGACGTATTCTTGAAGACTTTCTAGCCTACCCTAGAGCGTTAAATCGAATTTTGTATTGACCCCAGTACAAAACCCATTTCTTAAACCCTCAAATATTTCTTCAACTAAAATGAACAGTTTACGTGGTTTATGATGAAAGTCATAATAAAATCATTGGACTAATGAAAATTATAGGTATACGTGGTATTAGTAAGTGTTATGATGAGTTATGTTGGTTAGTATGTGAAAACATGAAAGTTTCTTAAAAATCACAAGGAGTTAAAAACCAGATTTTGGTGAAAACGTAACATGAAATTCAATTGACCAAATCCTCCATTATATTTTGAAATTTTTGAGTGTGGTCAAGTCCTAGAGTTAGATATATGAGTTACCTAACTAATCCAAGTGGAATTACTGGAAAAGGTGTTGTAGATTTTTGTGTGGACTGATTTTAGCAAAGGAGTGCAAAGCTGCAAAAACCGAAAAAAAGCTGCTGCCATGATTTTAGACGGGCTGTTTCGGCCACTTAAATTATGAGAAATATTCTGGCCTTTTGGGACATGAAGGTATATGGTATAAAGTACCTCCTGTCAAAAAATGAGCTCATTCTGACTTAAAATGAGCAAGTTATGACTATTTCAATATTTAGGGTTTTCCGACGAAAAATGCTATAACCAGAGTTCTATAACTCCGACGACTATGAAATTTAAACTGGAAGCTCACGTTAACATGTGTAAGGTCCTGCCAAGATTTGGGAATTTTTGGAGTTAAACTTGAGGTAGCTAATTTCTTAAGGAATTAATTAGAAATTGATTTTGAAAAATAGTAAATGAATTTTAAAATTCGAGAAAAATATATTTTCATCATGGACTATATTATGCTAAATCCCGTAAAAGAAATATTTTTGGGACTGATTTGGTATTTTTCATGAAAATAGTTTAGTTACGAACATATGAGTTAAATATGTTATGTGAAGTAACAAAGTTGAAAATAGGATTTTATGGCCAAAGAATCCTATATAGAGTATATGCATATTTTTTTTGATGAGGGATTTGATAATTGATGATGATATCTTATGAGTATGGCATTTTGAATGATTAAATGCATTATATGGTAAAGCGTAAACAATTGAAATAAATTGTTTATAAATTTAAAAGTGATTAAAAATTGTTATAATATTAATGATATTAGATTATAAGATTATTAAGTGATTGATAACATGGGGATATTCTTGAATCTGGATAAATTATATTATAAATGTTTAATATTTATCCTTTATCTCATTTGATTGATTCTTTATATCATTGACATGATCCTCATGCTTATATTATGTTGAAAGTCATCTCGTGGCTCACGTGCATAGATGGACTTGGTATGATTATGACCGAGGGATTGTTTCGGTATAATCATGGTAGTAATTGAAAACACGATTATCTTTGCACGTAGTGCATGGATAATTTGTGGTCGTGATACTAATGAATACACGATTATCTTTTGGTAGTAGTGCATGGATAATTTGTGGTCGTGATACTAATGAATACACGATTATCTTTGGTAGTAGTGCATGGATAATTTGTGGTCGTGATACTAATGAATACACGATTATCTTTGGTAGTAGTGCATGGATAATTCGTGGTCGTGATACTAATGAATATCCTTGGCACGTAGTGCGGGGATGATTCGATGATATGGATTAATTATTGAAGTGAGTCTCGTGAATGAAATATTAATTCATGGATGTGGTAAAAGTCATCTTTGGTAGTAGTGCATTGATAGACTTGGTATGATTATGACCGAGGATTATTTGGTATAATCATGGCAGATTGAAAACACGAATATCCTTGGCCGATAGTGCATGGATAATTAAGTAGTCGTGATACTATTAAGTCGCGTCTCAGCATTATTGGTTTTACATTTGTATATCTTTAGCTTGTAGTGCAAAGATGAATTGTTAATGAATATCTTTGGCCGGATTGCAAAGATGAATTTAATGTTTTCAACGATAAAGGTATTCAAGGTATCCTCACCTCTTTATCATACAGTATCGTAGCCTAATTTCGAGGGCTTAAATTCCATAAGGAGGGAGATTGTGAGACCCAGATTTTATCAATAAAGATTTAAATTTTGTCGAAATAATTTTTAATATTATGGTGTGAATTTGAGATAAATATTATAGTTGTGGGTAGTATTTATAAATTTTTCAAAGTATGCAAGTGGTTATATTATATTCGATTGGTCTGGGAATATTCGATTTAGCGAGGGAATATTCGATACAACTACTCAATCATTGGTGGACCCCACAATGTAATTATTGTCGGATTGAGAAAACAACAAAAATATTTTATTGAAATAACGGCGGAAGTTTTACTGGTTGATCTTGTTGAACTACTCGGTAGTAAAAAAGTACAAGAATGTCGTGTGGTTGCATAGTAGCACACGATATTGATTATTGATGCTTATGTGAGAAGTCACTCGGTTTGATTCCATTATTGTCGATTAATAATATGAATTATTATAGCGATAATGACGTTTTGTTTTATTCGTATTATTAACGTAATAAAAGCGAAACATCTTTATATATAAAGCGTAATACTTTATTAAAGTTATTTTATAAATAGAATATATTATATTTTATTATGCGTAGTGTTGCATAGTGTTTTTGCATAGTATTTTGCATAGTGTTGCATAGTGTTTGCATAGTAAAATGTTTTTATATAAATAGAATATATTATGTTTTATTTAAAAGATTTTGCTTTAAATATGGACCGTCGATTAAAGTAAATCAATACGGGACCGTTCATGGATTAATTACTATGCATTCTATTTTCCTATAAATAGAAGCTCATTCCTTCATTATTTTCTTACGAATTCATTGAAACTACTAGAGAGAGAAACTATAGAGAAAGAAAGAAAAGTATTCTCGCTACTTCACTTTTCTAATATTCGGTTCTTCTAAGGTAGGGAATATTATTTGTTGTACTCGTAAAGGGTGTTATTCTTTCTTATTCATGAAGAGAAGCTGTTGTTATTCCATTGCTTATTATTACTTTGGAATAACTTTACTCGATATCATGATTTACCTATACTTGGTGACATTCTTCTATTATTACATTTGGAACATCCATGCATGTGTTTTTTACAGGACTGGTTAAAATCTTTATTATTCTGTTGGAACATCACATGCATGTGTTTTACACGGACACGGTTCCGTCTTTATCATTCGTTGGAATATCCTATCTCGTGTGTTTTACACGGATCCGGTTCCATCTTTATTATTACGTTGGAACATCACAGCCGGTGTGAATTTCACCGACTTTGGTTCCGTTATTATTATTACATTGGAATAACTGCTCATGCATCTGCAATCCGCATGCATGGTGATTTTTTTTGTTATTCCATTCTTTATTATACCCAAGTTAGTTAAAACTTTGACTTCTATACTCCATGAAATTAGTAGAATATCTTTGATATTTGCGTTTCATCCGATATCTTTTCATGGAAATATTCTTACGATTATTCTTGAATTTTACTCTACAAAACGAAGATCATGTTGACAATTTGGGACGTTAATAATTCACGGATTAAATAATTCTTGAACTTGTTTTATTGAATTATTATGTCATTATCATCATCCTCATGTTATATTATGTTATCTTTGGCTTACGTGCATAGATGAACTTAGTATGATTATGACCGAGGATCATTCGGTATAATCATGGCTTGTTATAAATGATGTGATAAAAGTCCTCGATGGAATGTAATGCGGTGATGTATAGTTTTGGTATGATTATGACCGGGGGTGATTCGGTATAGTCATGACCATTGATAATTTGATGAAAATCCTTGGCCGTGGTACGAGGGATGATTAGATATTGTGGTTTATTCATTAAAGCTGAGTCTTAGTGATAAAAATTTATGAAAACCTTTTAAAACCTAAAAGATAGTAGACTTTATTTTCTACTTGACTCTTTTAATGGATTGCATATTCCGCTGCAGTTAAACTGGTTGTCTATTGTATTTTATCAGTTTAACACTGTTGAAGGCTAATGATAATTTATTCTGCATTATCTTAGTCATAATATTTCTTACTGGGCTAGTTGAGCTCACCCTTTCTTTCACTGTTCTCTTCAGGAAATGAGAACATAGCTGGGACGAGTCGGGGAATGGAGTAATGGTTTAGAGGATAACATTAGTAGTCCTCACTATTCTGTGAAATAGTGTGATAATAGTTGTAATGAGGACTCCTTGAGTATGGATATTGTCTAAATGACAATATTCCTATTAGAACTCTCAATTTATGTATTGTCGTATGTTACACGACAGATGTATAATTAAGTTTGTATTTGAATTTATGTACCATGTAAGTGGCGACCCAAGATGGGTGACGTATACCTAATTTTGGGGGCGTCACAGTTCGAGTTAGCCTGTTTGACCGAATCTAATTCCTTGTACAAGTTGTTTCTGGACATTCTATTGATTAACTATTATAGTATGTATGTAAGGGTACAAGTTCACAACAATATCTGGACCAAATCATAAAACATAAGGAAGATCTAAGCATCAGAACACGTTGTCAGACTTGTTCATCAAGATTCTGGGCTGCCCAGTATTTTCAGTCATGGCCGGTTAACGATATTAATGGCCTCATTCTAGTCAATCAGTTCATGTTATGGGTGGTCTACACGTCGTGATGTGTTAAGTAACTAACAGAGAACATTATTCAAGCAATACACGAGTCTAAACATCAACAACAAGAAAGTTATCAGTCATCAAACTCACTGTCAGAGAGTTTCTGGGTTTTTCCCAGAAACCCAGCAGCTCGACCTATCACTTTCATGCTCGAATTTATTTATGTTCTGGCCATGATTTATATCTTTTAATAGTTCAAATATATAGTATACATGACAAGGAATAATATAATATCATTAAATCATCATAACATCAAAACAAGCAAGATCTATGGGTTGGTCAATGTAGTGCCCAGAAACTGTTCTTGAACATTTTTGGGTTTTCCAGAAATGTTCTTGAGCGGTTTAAATCAACCCAAGTTTGACCAACTCTCAATTCGATTACTTTTCATTATTTGGGTATTATAAAACATATATATGTTGCACTCATCATGTCTTCACAAGAATATAACAAGAACATGGCCATACTATAATGGATCGGCAAGAGCGAAGCTCAAAAATGACCGCCGAAATTTTAGGTTTCGGGTTGCCTGTAAACTCGAATTTTCGATCGATCAACTCACTGACCACGAATATCTTTTAATATACAACAGATATGGACCTGATTCAAGTTCTAGATTACAGAACTCATAGCACACTACATTTTCAAACATTAAAAACACAAAAACACATAACAGATGGAGATCTATGGGTCCTGACATTCACTGTCAGACCCTTATTTTCAAAAATTTCCAAATTTGGAAAATCATCAAATCTGAACCTCTAGATGTTATGGATCTAACATCTAGCAACCCAGATCATTGATTAACACCCCATACAACATTTTTATCACAAAAAAAATTACATCTAACATAAGATCAAAAGATTTTCAAATTTTAGGGTTCACACCTTTTCTAAGCTTTGATCTTGATTCTGCTCTTCTGATATGATATTGGTAATTGTGGGGCTTGATTGGGGACTAATCTAACACCAAAATTTCGTGGGTTTGAGCTTGAGAGAATATGGCTATGTATTTGTGATCAAATGGCTTTATTTTGTGGTTTTCTCTCTCTTTAAATCTATTCAATCCAGTGATGCATAAACCTGCAGGCTAATAGCTGATGTACTAGAATGTTATAGCTGATAGCTTGGTAGACTAGGGTGACTGGCCGGATTTTGTAAGATTTAGCTAGCAAATAATGCACAAATGGGACAAAAAGGGCATTTTAGTAATTTCACTTGTAATTTCAAGGGTATTTTTGTCCAAGGTGCTTAAATCTAGGGTTTAATCACTAGATTTTAAATCTTAAGGTGTCCCAAATAATTTCTAGGGTTTGACAAATTAAAATAAAAGTGTAATAAAATTTTAATTAAACACTAATTTAAAATTAGGGTTTTTAATAGAAAATTAGGGTTTTTAAATTAGGGTTCCTTAATATTATTAGGGTTCCCAAATTAACAAGTAGGGTTTCCTAATTAACATTATAATTTACTTAAACAGTAATTACGGTTTCTAATTTCAACAAATTAGGGTTTTCAAATAATAATTAGGGTTTCTCCTAATTACAGAAATTATATAATACGCAGTAAAATTCATATAACATAATTACTACACAGTCTTGAACTCACAACTGAGTTTAAAAATTAGTGTTTAATAACATGATATAAGGGTTGTGACATAATTTACCACAATTGACCAACATTAATAGTCTACACATTTACAGTACATATTTATAGCACTGAAAAATCAAAATATAATTAATATTATATTCTTATTCTCATCCCTTAATCAAAATCCCAATTTAGGGTTTGGATTCCATATCTGGTTTATCTTTCATATACAACATCAATAACTAAGCTAAAATAATTAACTAAAATATTCGAACAAATTCATATAATAAAATATTTATTCTTATAATTCTAAAATCATTTCATATATTATTTAAATAATATAAAATCATGTTTTCATGGAAAATAATTAATAAAACATTTTACGCTTACAAAAATTAATTACAATAAGAATATAATTTGTAATGATTAATAATTCTAAAATGATTTATAATTTTTTCAAGTACTAAATATATTTGTATTTATCATACACATTACTTGACACATATTCTCATTATTAAAATAAATAATAATAATAATAAAAATTATATGCAAAATTTCTTATTTATTTATATGAAAATATCGGGTTATTACAAAGATTCCATGAAACGGCATTGATAGCATCTCTTGACGTGATCATCACGATCGACTTTGAGTGTGAGCCAATAATGTCAGATTCGAGAATTTTCTTGATAAGTAGGGGTCCCGCACTACGTGAGGGTCAGTATACTCCACCATGGATCTCATCCATGAGTCGGCCGAAGCTTGGTCTTTGTCCGGACATCCGAGGAGACCTAATCCTGCATCTCTTTTGTAGAGTGCATCTCCGCCAGTAGAATTTCATAAAGAAGTCGCGAATCGCCTCTTCTCTCGGCTCGCCTCGCCACGGTGTAGATCCATCTCGCAGATACTCCTTGTTGTGTTGGTACCAAGGGTTGTGGATGGGAGGTAGCTCATCCGATACTTCTCCAATGTAATTCCCATAGACTGGGGATTTTTTCAGAGCAGACGTGATGCTTGGCATGTTTTCCTTGTCAGGTATGTAAACCAAGGTGGCCAACGTTGCTAATGCGTCTGCAAAATCATTCCTATTATGAGGAATGTGTAGAAAGGAGATTTCTTCGAACTCCAAAGCCATCTGTAAAACTTGCCGATGGTAAGGCAGCAAATGCAATTCTTTGGTTTGATAGATTCCTGTGGATTGCTTGATTACCAATTCGGAATCTCCAAAGATAGTTAACCGCTTGATGCCCATTGAACGGGCAAGTTTTAGCCCCATGATACAGCCTTCATACTCAGATGTGTTGTTGGTGCTGACAAGCTACAATTTGATGGCGACGGGATACTGCTCCCCCGTACCGAATATTAGGACTGCTCCAGCTCCGAAGCCTTCTGAATTAATAACTCCATCAAAATACATTTTCCACTCACGGCATGTATCGTACTAATGTTATAACTGAACTGTCATTACCCCTTTATCGGGAAAGTATGTTTCTAAGGGTTTGTAATCCCCTGCAGGTGCGGCGGCCAGTTGATCCACAATTCCTTGACCTTTGACAGACTTTTGCGTCACGTAGACGATGTCAAATTGCTGTAGGATCAACTGCCATCTGGACAATTGACAATTCAGTATAGGTTTACTGAAAACATACTTGAGATGATCCACGCGGGATTAAGATGGGTTGTGTGACCCTGGAGGTAATGATGTAACCTCATGGAAGCCCATGCTAAAGCACAACAAGTCTTCTCGATCAGAGTGTACTTATGTTTACTGATGCTGAATCTTTTGCCGAGGTAATAGATAGCTCGTTCTTAGCCTCTATTATCTTTTTGCCCAAAGATAAATTTATGGCATTGTCATTTATGGACAGTACATGAGCAGGGGAACATCATCCCTGGGAGGTACCAAAACAGGAGCGTTAATCAACGCTTCTTTGATTGTGAGGAAGGCTTTTCGACACTCATCGTTCAATTTCATGGATGAGTTCTTCCTTAACAATTTGAAGATAGGCTCATAGGTTCTTTGTGAGGTGAGAAATGAATCGCTAATGAAGTTGATCCTTCCCAAAAATCCCGTATTTCCTTCTGCATCCGAGGGTGGGCATTTCCTTGATGGCACGGATTTTGGTAGGATCGATTCAATCCTTTGTGGTGACTAGAAAGCCTAGCAACTTGACTCGACTTAACACCAAAGGCGCACTTGGCGGGATTCAACTTTAAGTCAGACTTACTTATGACAACCCGTTGAAAAGCTTTTGAGATGGTCTAAATGGTCATCCTCCTTCCTGGATTTGACAATGATGTCATCCACATAGATCTCTATCTCCTTGTGCATTAAATTATGAAAAAGAGCCATCATAGCTCGCTGATAGGTTGCCCCGGCGTTGATGAGGTCGAATGACAACCGTCTGTAGCAAAAAGCTCCCCAAGGCATGATAAAAGCTATTTTCTTATGATCTTCCTCAGCGACCATAATTTAATGGTACCCCACAAAGCAATCAGCAAAGGAGTACATGCCGTATTGAGCAGTATTGTCAATAAAAATGTGGATAAAGGGCACGGGAAAGCTATCTTTAAGGCAAGCTTTGTTCAAATCCCGATAATCCACGCAGACTCGCACCTTTCCCCCTGGTTTAGGCACGGGAACAATGTTAGATATCCACTCCGAATATGTAGACACCATGATGATGCCAGCTTGAAATTGTTTCACAATTTCTTCTTTAACCTTTAAACTCCACTCAGATTTTAGTCGCCTGAGCTTTTGCCTAACTGGCTTGAATCCTTCTTTAATGGGAAGGCGATGAAGAACAATGTTAGTGGACAAACCCACCAAGTCTTCACGAGACCATGCAAACGCATCCTGGAATTGGGTTAACAATGCAACCATGTCATCCTGCTGAGTTGTGGTAAGGTCTGAACCAATCTGGATTAGCTTAGGGTTGTCTAAGGTTCCAAGATTGAAAGGAGTGGTTTGATCAAAATTGGGTTTGGGTTTGTCTGCGACACATTCCTTAATCTCTTGAGGTGTCTCAATGTCCTCCTGTGATGTCCATCAAGTCTGAGTCCAACTTTGCATCAAAGTTACAGCCCTTGTGGAGAGAAGGCATGTCATCAGCAAAGACATGCACATCTAAATTTAGAGTCCTGAAACAAAAGATGCTTTCACTTAATATATGCAACTGTTCGATCATACAAAAGTGTTAGCATGTACGTGATAAAATAACTGCTAGTGTTGTAAAGGAAAGCAAGCAATTAAAGTTATCTACAGGGCAGAGGGATTTTCTGTCCATTTTACCCTCGTCGACCAATGCATGGAGTGTTGCTCCAATTGTCGAGGGCAAAGTCCTGAAGGACTGCAGTGATAGAAGGATTGTCAGTGTCTTCCTTCTCCTTAATGATAACCATGACATCTGGGAAATCATCGTCTAGGGTGTATCTGTTTATATGTTCATCATGAACAATGACGCGGATGCCTGTCATCATCAAGGCAAGGTCATGTTTACGTTTTCGTTCCTTTTCCTCCACTTCAGGATTAGGAATCAGCACCTCTTTAACTTTGATTGACACTGGTTTCAAAAATAGCATAGCCATAGCATGGGCTGGCACCTTTACTGGAGATTGCATTAACTCATGAGGTAAAGGTATAGAAAATCGCCGTCTTGTTAAGCTCGAGGAACCCGCTTCATGCTTATGAGGATTCCTGCGTCTGGAACTAGAAGAATAGCCTAGCCCAGCTATTCCAATTTGACTGGACATTTGGATAGGGTGCTTAATACCCTTTTGATCCTTACCAAGCCCTTGTCCAGGTTGATGACCCAATAACATCATTTCTTGAGTGGCTGACATAACCATGGGAGAAATCTTGGGTACGGGAAGTGGAGCGCCAATAGAATGGTATTGCGTGTTACTCACTTCCAAAGTATGGAAACTGGCCGGTTCAACTTCTGAATTGAAGCTCATAATTGGTAGAATTCCTTGTTCAGGACAATCCGGCTCAGCGTTGACAGTGACTAGACTGTTGTTGATGATGTATTTGAGTTGTTGATGTAATGTGGATGGAACAACTCCAGCCATGTGTATCCATGGTCTCCCCAATAGCAGGTTATATCCTGAATCTATCTTGAGGACATGGAAGGATACATTGAATGTATTTGGACAAATCTCAATTGGTAATTCAATCTTTCCGACGGCATTTCGTCGGGATCCATCAAAAGCTCGGATGACCATATGGCTGCTTTGGATCCGCTTGAGATTGATATTCATTTTTACCAAGGTGGCATAAGGACAGATATTTAGAGATGAGCCTCCATCTATCAATACTCCTGCTAGCATGTACCCGAAAGACAACACTGCGATGTGCAATGACTTGCAATGACCAGTCCCTTCGGGAGGTATGTCGTCATCAGTGAAGGATATTACATTGTTGTTGAAAATGTGATCAACCAAATGTTGAAATTTTTCCACATCCACTGATTTTAGCAAGTAGGCTTCTTCTAAAACCTTCAACAAGATCTTATGATGATCCTCAGAAGAGAATACCAAATCCAGTATTAAAATCTGGTGTGGAGCTTCTCGCAAGCTTAAAACCACTTTGGCTTCATTATGACCCATAGTACTGAAGAATTTTTCAATCTTCTCCATGGGCAATTTCCCCTTTACTTCGCAAGTAGGTTTGATAACCCGTTGAGGAAGGTACAGTGGATTTTCTTTTGACACTATAGCAATAGTATGAGACGTGGATCCTTTAGCTTCTCCATAATTCCATGGAACTTTGTGCAAGCTGACAACAGGATGTTGTGGTCTGAAAGGTAAAGGAATTGGCTCTGGTGCGGCCACTTTCAAAGGATTGTCAACTCCTTTGAGTTGAATTGGTTGAATGGGAAATACTTTGATAGTTTCATCATCCACTTCAGAGATAACTGCTACTGATCCCTTCCATTTGGTAGGACATGCATTCCCACCCTTGAGCTGCACAGTGTAATCATCTACTATTTGCAGGACACCGCTATCAATAAGATTCTGAATGAGATGGCAGAGTGCCCAGCATTCTTCTGTGATGTGACTGCGAGAATGTGAATGATATTGACACATTTCATCAGCATTGAACCGCTTTGAGCGGGGATTGGTTGGAGGGAGAAGGAATGTGATTCTTCCTTCATTGATCAATATTTGAAGTATCTCCTCCATAGATTGGCCCAGATAGGTGAATTCCCTTTGATTGGCAAAATCCCGACGGGCTTTAGCACTTGCTCGCTTTGCAACTTTATCCTCCATAGCTTCGCTTTCTAAAGGTGTTGATGGAGCATTTATAACAAATGGAAGGAGATAGGCATGCTCCTACCTAATTAATTGGCGTGTGACTTGATGCTGATGGGTCACCAGTTCTGACAATTGCTCTATTTGTTTGCAAAGAGCTTTCATCTTTCGTTCCATGGTAAACTGGAACTTTGCGTAATCCCATTTGTCAACATCGTCTTTGATGGGTTGGGATGATTCGCCATTGGAACCTTATCTGATGCTCAACCGATCATGTTGACCTCTTCTTCTTTGTGTTGAGGAAGAGGGTTGTCTTGCATATGAGGTTGATCTGGTTTGGTGACTACAATCTAACCGTTGTCTATCAGATCCTGAATCTTATGTTTTAAGGCCCAACAATCTTGAGTATCATGTCCGGGTGCCCCGGCATGATAAGAATACTTCCGAGTAGCATTAAAACCCCTGCCATTAGGGTTGGCTGGTGGAAGATGTGTAATTTTCTTCTGAACAGTCAGAAGAGCAAGAATGTACTCGAGTGAATCCCCTAAGGGTGTGAATGTCCGAGGTCGCTTTACTTCTCCACTTTTAGGCAATGGAGGGTTTGAAGATTGTGCTAGAAAAGGGGAGTAATTTCTCCTTTGCATAGGCATGCTTGGATTGTCTTTATGTCCTTGTAGTATCAAGGAAACATCCTCCTCTTTCTTTTTATGGACCCTCCAGGGGTTGTTTCCATAAGATCCGGATTGGATGTGCTTAGCAATAGCTTTAAGAGGGGCTAGGTCTTGAATTTTATCCGACTTCAATCCCATTTCAGCCATTTCAGAAAATGGTTTGCCAATACCAGCTAGAACTCTCTCACAAAAAGGAGCTTCCTGTACATCTATGAAAGTCATGACCATTTCTGATTCTGTCATGGAAGGAATAACTTGAGCAGTAAGGTGCCTCCACCTTTGAGCGTACTCTCTAAATGACTCATTAGGATTTCTTAACCTTGGTGATTTGGTGGGGCCAGAGCCATCCGAGATTGAAAGTCATTTGTATTGAGTGAGGAAGGCATGAGCCACTCTTCTCGACTATGGATCTTAGAGTTGTCTAATCTGGTATACCATGAGCAGGCTTCTCGGTCGGACTTTTAAAACAAGCGCATTCTCGAGCTTTTCATTTTCTGCGTAAGACCCAATTTCTCCAATGAACACTTTTAAATGTGTGTAAGGATCCCCTAATCTGTCTTACTTTTCAAAATCAGGGGTCTTGAATTTCTCTGGATATTGAACACTAGGAAATATGCAAAGGTCTGTATATGAAACACTGCCATGTGTTCTAATCCTGGTGTTTGGATCTCCTTTGAGATGGGTGCCTTCAGGGTCTTTGTTGGTTATATCCAACTGATGTTCTGGAATTGTTTTTAGCAGACCTTGAACTCCCCCTTGTGTAGAGGATTCTGTATGTGTAGGTATCTTCGTACCCTGAGTAGACTGGTGTAATTCTTTTAGTAGAACAGTCAAGTCTGTGATTTATTTATTCAATCCGTCAAATTCTTCTCGGGAAACAGGATTAGACTGTTCAGAAGAGGACATGATTGGCTGTAGGCTTGCAGCCTTTTTGGATTTTGATCGGGTAACAGGCCCAATTACTTCCCTACAAAAGACTTACGTAGTTTAGTCTTAGGGTAATATAAATGTTATCATAACATTTCCGTTTTAGGAATTTGTCCTACAAAACCGGTTGTTAATTGATAACATGCCATGCATGCACATATATTCTTCATATATTCCATTACATATGAATGAACATGGGATAAAATTACAAGTAAATGCTTTAACAAGTATTTGAAAATGGAAAACATGAAGAAACTTTCCTCCGCGTTTGGTTTATCAGAGGTTGACCTATCCTAGGGTTTCTCTCGCGGCTTTTCGGCATGAAGGTTCCTAGATCATCGCAATCTACTTGACGGGAAGTTAATCCGGTCGTTCAACTGGAGTGAATCTGAGTGGTGCCTTTCCTGAGCACCGGGGAATCATTCTTCCCACGAGTCCAGTAATCAAACACCGACAGGATAGTCTCCTGGTGGAGGGACCACACAACATACATTCACATACAACGTGTCTCACCATTTATGCAAAATGATGACATGTGCGAAGCACTAATATCACAGATAGATATTTAGCAGTGCAGTAATTAAAAATGCATTCGTACACATTCATCAGAAATGTAAATGCAACATTCACACACAAGCATATAACAATTTTGAAAAGCTTGTAATAGCGGCTTAAGCCCTCTTCTTTGGAGTCCCAGCAGAGTCGCCACCTGTCGACGTCGGGATTTTTGAGTGTCCCTTTTCGTTACTTGTTCTTTGGTGTTCTCATGTTAATGTGAGATTTGTTTGAAAAAACAAGTGAAAAAGGTCCGACATGTATAATGCCGAGGATTGGACTTTAAGAGTCACCAGTTGGTGTATTGAACTGGTTACACCAATGCAACCGAAAAGGCTTGCACATTGACCCAGTGATTTGACACTGCTAAACGGGTCTGTGAAATCGAGATTCATTTTGGGTCCGGGAGCTTGATTATGTGGGGGGAAGGTGTTAGGCACCCCCCGACATCCGTGTTACCACGGTGACCGCCACTTTTCAAAGAAATTGTTATATGAATATGTGTGTGTGTGGATCAATGTGCAATTATTTGAAAGTAGTGCGAGGCCTCTTTCACACCTATATACACAAGGTTTGAATTTTATAGGAAAATTCAGTTTTAACCAAGATATAGCAATGACGTTTTATAAAAGAGGTTTTTCAAACCCTGTGCTCAATAGGAATTGAGACCTTTTCATACTTCCATTTTATTATTAAATGTTCAACTTGTTTGCTTTTATTTTCGAGATACGAAGCATTCTCGAGAAAATAATATATCTGAGCGATCGAACTCTTCATGGGTACGATGACCATCCAAGGAAATTGAGACAACGTAAAATAATGTACAAGTCGCTTATAGCTAAAAATGTCCATCATGGGAACCGAATCTAGATTGATGAACTCGAACTGTGATCACATGATTCCTAGGCTCACATGATAATCGCAATTTGTATGGAAAGCGAGAAGCGATTATATATATATATATAAATTTGTAAATATATATATATCTGACATGATCAACCACCACGAAGCAACTCCATGGGGATCGGAAATGTAAATATATAAAAGCGGTAAATATATATATATATATGGACATGATCAACCGCCACGAAAGTAAACTCAAAGGGACGAAATATAAATAAAAAAGTCAAAGCGATCAAGCGCCACATAAGTAAACTCCAGCGAGGACAAAATGTAAATAAAAGCGTAAAAGGCCAATAAGTAAACTCCGAACTGACAGAATGTAAATATATATATATATATATATATATATATATATATATATATATATAAAAGTAAGTAAACGACTTTGGATGTAAATCCGGGCTCATCGATATAATCAAACAACAATTATATATATATATAAGCGAGTAAAGCGTCTGGGATGTAAATCCGGGCTCATCGGATATGTCCGACAATAATTATATATATATAAATATATAAAAGTGAATAAACGCACTGGATGTAAAATCCGGGCTCATCAGGTATGTAGTCGACCACAGCTTTTATATATATATATATATATATATATATATATATATATATATATATATATAAGCAATTAAACGCTCGGGAATCAAGTCAGGCTCAATCGAGGCATAACTCAATAATGTTAGTCCATATATATCAAATATATACATATATTAGTATATATATACAGACAGAAATGAAAACCACGGACCGAAGTCCGGGCAAACGCACACAACACGACTCTCAATGTGTATAACAATGTGTGCTATATGAAAAGAAGGCTTTATAAAATGTAAGAAGGCTTACAGTGGACTGCCACAGTAAACTTCTATAACTTTAAATGGATAAACACTCAGTTCCCGCCGGATAAAAGATAGCTATATGTGAGCTAACTAGTGTTTAAAGAAGAGGAAACACTCAAAAGATGTGTATGCAGAGTAAAATGGACAGGGCTTCCTTGCCTTTTTCCTTCTCTCCCCCCTTTCAAATGGCTGACCCAAGCCTTGTATATATAGACGGATGGCCGTAGGTACACCTGTAGTAGCCGCAGTTGTACCTGCGACTGGTCGTGGTGGATCCGAGCCTCGCGGGTCCCGTTATCTCGTAGTACGTGCAATCATGCATTGTAATGTCCGCTCAAACTTGCAGAACTTCAATTCGAGCATCCGAACGAGGTATATCTGACCTTCTTTGGACCGCTTATGTCGAGAGTTACGCAATGACATAGATTAGAGGTTGTACGAAGTCAGGAAGAGGGGTTTATGCCCATGGTCCTCAAGCTTCAAATTCTATCCAAAGTACTGCCACACGTAATAGTCACTCGGGATTGTCAATCCTCGGCTCTTGTGGGACATTGTTGTATCTATGTATGAAGTGTTGAGACAACGTGCCATTTGTTGAAGGAACAAGATGACGTCTGACTCCTCGCCAGGGTTATCGCTGGTTTGAGTTGAAAGTAGACATTGCTCAGGGTTACAGCTGAGATTGGACTACCTGTTGGTATGCGACGATATTATCCTGTTGACGTGGTAAGATGACGTTGTGACTCCTCACCGGGGTTATCACCGGTTTAAGCGGAAAGCAGACATTGCTCAGGGTTACATCAGAGATTGGGCTGCTTGTTTGTATGCCTCATTGTCATCTGGATTGAAGCTGATCGCATGTTTGAAACAAGCATTTTCGGGGTTATCGCCGGAACTGCAATGGCATCTCTTGGGGCTATCACCAAGGATGGGGTTGCTACTCCTAGTGTTGTCTCTAGGACTGGAACTGAGCGTCGCGGTGTTATCGCCGAGACATAACTGTCCTCTCCGGTGTTATCACCGGTCTTTTGATCTACATATCTCGGGGTTGTCTCCGAGATTGGAAATGACATTCCCGGTTTGTGTTCCGAGTTTGAGATGACGTTCCCGGTTTGTGTTCCGGGTTGGAACTGAACTTCCGGTGGTTTCCGGGATGGATGTAAGCTGTCTTTCAGGGTTATCTCCAAAAGACGAATCTACCCTCCTGCAATGTTACTAATAGGAGTGCAGAAAATTTCGAGTGTCTACAATAACTAATAAAGAAAGGAATAATAACGAAATGTGTTTATTGTATCAGCAAAATGCCGCCAAGAAGAGTGCAACGTAATCATGGTGCTAACGTGAATCAACCGGAGGGAGGTCCAGTTAATCCGATGCAGGATTTTGTTAACCTGTTAACAGCTGCATTTAATAGAATAAGGACTAATATCCCCGTAAATCCAGGAGTAGCGCGAGCTACGACCTTTAAGGATTTTAAGAGCGTGGGTCCGTTGGAGTTCAAAGGAACTACAGACCCTATTGAAGCCCAAACGTGGGTTAAGGAAATAGAGAAGGCATTTGTGATAGCAAATGTCGATGAGGGCCAGAAGGTTGCCTTTGCGACCTATATGATGAAGGGAGAAGCCAACTTTTGGTGGGAAGCCAATCAGGCTAGGGCTGGGATAGTGAATCTGACGTGGGAGAGGTTCAAGGAGATATTCTTCGAGAACTACTTTCCCAAGAGCATGCAAGGGAGGATGGAGATGCAGTTTCTCGAGTTGAAGCAATGGGACATGTCGGTTCCCCAATACGCCGCCAAGTTTAGTGAACTGGCAAGGTTCGCTCCACACCAAGTGGATACCGAGGTTAAGAAGGCACAACGATTCGAGCAGGGCTTGAAACCCTTGCACTATAACCATATTTTAGTGTTTCAAAGTATTTCTTTTGGAACCATTTTAGAGAAGGCGATAATCGCCGAAGGTGGTAGCGAGGCGTTGAGCCAGTACCACAAAGATAAGAAAAATAAGGGGAAAGTTGATGGGGGAGTAAAGATTGAGGGAGCCAGTGGTAGTGGCGAGGGTCAGAATAGGAAGGTATTTAGCTCTGGGAATACTGGAGTGAAGCAAGGAGACCCGAAGAGGAGGATGGAGGCCTGCAAGACCTGTGGGAAGACTCACTTAGGAGTCTATCTCAAGGGAAAGGTTTGTCTGTTACTGGCCCTGTGGGATGGAGGGGCACATTAAGCCTAAGCTGTCCCGAAGTCAGAAGAAGAACCATGGATGCTTTGTGTGTGGGTCAACTGACCACATAACAAAGAACTGCCCGAAGAAGGGGATGAACAGGAACCGATGCACTAATAGTGGGAAATTAGCTATTAATTGACCAACACAGCCGGGTAGGCTGATGGGCCGTACCTTTAATATGATAGTCCAAGATGCAATTACATCGGGGGACATTATCGCAGGTATTATTCCGATCAACGACATAAATGCTTACATGCTGTTTGATTCGGGTGCTACTTGTTCGTTCATAGCTTGTGATTTTGCTAAACGATTAGAATTACTTCCCAAAAAGTTGCCTATACCTTTAAATATTAAGGTAGCAAACGAAGAGATAATTTCTGTTGAAGATATTCATAGGAGTTGTTGCGTAGACATACGGGGTTCTAAATTATCGGTAGATTTGATACCGATAAAGTTAGGAGAATTCGACGTAATTCTCGGAATAGATTGGTTAGTGAACCATGGGGCAATTATAGATTGTCAAAAGAAATGTGTGAACATTAAGACGTTAAAACAACCTTAGGTAGTATTTTACAGGAATAGATCGCCGGGACGTTCGTGTTGTCTAACCATGATACAAACTAGGAAATTGCTGAGGAAGGGATGTGTAGGTTACCTGTGCCACGTTGTTGATACCCAGAGAGTTGTAGCAACCATGGAAAAAATACCTATAGTGAGAGAATTCGTGGATGTATTTCCGAGTGAATTGTCGGGTCTTCCGCCGGATAGGGAGACAAAGTTTGTGATAGACATTGTGCCGAGAGTTGAACAAGTTAATAATAAAGAATAAATACCCATTACCCAGGATCGATGATCTCTTTGATTAGTTAAAAGGGGCTAAGTATTTTTCAAAAATAGATTTAAGAACGGGGTATCATTAGTTGAAGGTTAGGAAGGAGGATGTGCCAAAGACAGCATTCAGGACTCATTATGGTCATTACGAGTTCCTGGTGATGTCATTTGGGTTGACAAATGCACCAACTGCATTTATGGATATGATGAACAGAGTGTTCAAACATTATTTGGACAAGTTCATCGTGGTGTTTATAGATGATATTCTAGTCTATTCTAAGATGCAAGAAGATCATGCTGAACACCTAAGATTAGTGTTGGAGATAGTGAGAAAGGAGAATTTGTATGCGAAATTCATGAAGTATGAATTTTGGCTAGAGAAGGTACAGCTTTTAGGTCATGTCATTGACCATGAGGGGATTTCAGTAGATCCAGCGAAGGTGGAAGCCGTAATGAATTGGGAACAACCGAAAACGCCGACTGAGGTGCAGAGTTTCCTAGGATTAGCGGGTTACTATCAATGATTTATCCAGGATTTTTCGAAGATAGCTACTTCGTTGACTAACTTGACGAGGAAGACGGTAAAATATGCTTGGACTGACAAATGTGAGAGGCGTTTTCAAGAAGCGAAGAAGAGGTTGAGTGAAGCGCTGTTTTGTCGTGCCCGATGACTGTGAAATTTCATAGTTTATAGCGATGCTTCGTGATAGAGGACATGGTTGCGTACTTATGCGATGGCAAGAGTCATCATGCGTATGCATCTAGGCGATTGAAGGATTATGAGAAAGTTTATCCTATTCATGATCCGAACCGGCGCGATAGTTTTTGCTCTAAAGATATGGAGACATTATCTTTATGGAGAAAAATGTGAGATATACACGGAGCACAAGAGTCTAAAATATAACTTCACATAGAAGGAGTTGAATATGAGGCAGAGGAGATGGCTGGAGTTGATAAAGGATTATGGATTGTGAAATCTGTATCACCTGGAAAAGCCAATGTATTCTTGAAGCGGTTTTAAGTAGAAAGGGTCAGGAAAAGTTGTCTATGTTAACGGCTCAAACTGAGTTAATAACAGATATGGCTAGGATGGAGATAGAAGTGAAGTAGCCAAGTGAATCGGGGCAGATACTTTTTACGACAGAGATGAAATCTACTATCGTAGAGAGAGTCAAGGAGGTGCAGCTCAAAACTGACGAGTGTGACCGAGTAAAGGAGCGGTTAACCAATGAAAAAGAAAATAAGTACAGTCTTGATAATGAGGGATTATTAAGATTTGAAGGAAGAATTTGGGTTCCGAATGAGACGGAATTAAAGGAGCAGGTATTACAAGAGGCTCATAGTTCGAGGTTTTCGATTCATCCTGGTAGCACTAAGATGTATCAAGATCTTTGACAGAGTTTCTGGTGGCCGAACATGAAGAGAGAGATAGCCGAGTATGTGAGTAGGTGCTTGACTTGTCAAAGAGTTAAGGCCGAACATCAACGACCAAGTGGCTTGCTACAGTCGTTGGAAATTCCGGAGTGGAATTGGGAAAATATCACGATGGATTTTGTGGTAGGACTTCCGACTACTCAGAAGGGGTATGATGCAGTTTGGGTAATAGTAGATCGATTGACTTCCGACTACTCAGAAGGAGATGACCGGTTTGGGTATAACTTAGACCAGTTAGCTAGACTCTATATTAAGGAAATAATCTCCAAACATGGAGTACCAGTATCTATTGTATCAGATCGTGATCCACGATTCACATCTAACTTTTGGAGGAGTCTACAAAAGCAGTTAGGAACGCAGTTGAATTTGAGTACGGCGTATCATCCACAAACGGATGGACAGAGCGAGAGGACAATTCAGACGTTAGAAGATATGCTAAGATCTTGCGTCATGGATTTCAAAGGTAGTTGGGATGATCATCTACCATTAGTGGAGTTTGCGTATAACAATAGTTATCATGCAAGCATAGGTATGCCGCCTTACGAAGCTTTGTATAGGAGGAAATGCAGAACACCACTGTATTGGGATGAGGTAGGAGAACGCCAAATGTTGGGACCAGAATTGGCACAACAGACAGTAGACATTGTCAAGATGATACAAATACGTCTCTTAGCAGCTCAAGACAGACAGAAGAAGTTTATGGTACAAATACGTCTCTTAGCAGTTCGTACGTATTTCTAAAAGTATCTCCCTGGAAAGGAAAGATACATTTTGGAAAGAAAGGAAAGTTAAGTTTGAGGTTTATAAGACCTTTTGAAGTATTAAAACGGGTGGGTGAGGTAGCATATATGATAGCATTACCTCCATACCTAGAACGAATACATAATGTATTTCACGTATCAGTATTGCGTCCTTATAAGCCGGATTATAAGCACGTGATAGAATATGAACCTATTCATATCGAGAAGGACTTAACGTACGAGGAAACACCGATTCAAATTGTCGATAGAAAAGAACAAGTTCATCGGAATAAAGTCATACCTTCGATGAAGGTGATATGGAAAAACCATGATGCGGAAGAAGCAACGTGGGAGTTAGAAGAAACGATGAAAAAGAATTACCCTCAATTATTTGTGTAATTTTTTTTATATATAGTGAGATTCTGGGGAAAGAATTCTTATAAGGGGGAGAGAGTGTAACGCCTCAGAAAATCGAACCTTTGTAAATATTTTTAATAATGAATAAAATAATATTATTTATTATTATTACGTGTTGATAAGATGATTGTCGTTTTATAACCTAGAAACGTCGGAAAGCCGTCGTATTTTAAGTAAATGGATGAATTAAAGTGTTTGAATTTCTAAGACAAAAATAAAAGTTTTCCGAGAAATTTTCCAAAAAACACTATTCATCGATTTTTGCTCGAGAATTATTTTTGAACTTCCGAGAAATACGTAACGTTATAATATCAAGGTGAGATGGATTATGTAATAATAATCTAAGTATGGAAAACGCAATATTTCGCATGTGGACTTAATTGGGAACGTTAGGTTATTAAGCGTTAAGGAAAGAAAGTATTAATCAAAGAATGTGTATGCATTGTATGAGGTAATGAACGTAAGTATAATACGATGTATTATACTATTAAGAATGGAGAATGAAATAACGTATATTACGAATTAATATACGAGCTAGCATACGAGAATTATACGTGATGTATATATGTTAAGATTCTTAATTAAATGTAATGGACTTGTAGGATTATTAACTTAATGATAGAAGTCCAATAGAATGTGATAGTCAAGCCCAAGTGTTTGATAAATCATAAGTCCAATCTATTGTAGTATAAGCCCAACAAGAAATTTGCTAGATTAATTAGCAAGCCGAATTTGAATTGGACATGATCCATGGAGCAATCCAAGTGTAAAGTGGATAGACTTGATGGGTAAAAACTTTATGTAATGCCCAAGTGTTGTGATGAGAAAGAAAGAAAAGTGGCTAGCAAGTTTACTTGGTTGCTAGGTTATGAATAGTAAGGAGGTGGAAGTTGAGGAGGTTAACTAAGGAGGTGGGATGGCCTAAATGTCCATAATGCCCTAACTTAGGATTTCCTATAAATAGAGAAGCCTCACTTCATTTGTTGTTTGATAAAATTTCTCTCAACTCCTCTCAAGATAAGCAACTTAATTGTTAGAGAGAATAAGCCATATAAGCACTTATAAGTTATTTCAACCTTTGCTAGATTTTCGGCCGCCATGCGGTAATCCACGAGACAGATCATTTCCATAATTTAATAAGGAATGAATACGAAGGATCATTCACCATGCATGCGATAATCCACATAGACAGGTTATTCCAACAGAATAATAAAGAATGGAATAACAGAAGAATTCACCAAGCATGCGATAGACCGCATAGATAGGTTATTCCAACAGAATAAAAAAGAATGGAATAATAGAAGAATTCACCAGGCATACGATAGACCGCACAGAAAGGTTATTCCAATAGAATAATAAAGAATGGAATAACAGAAGAATTCACCCTGCATGCGATAAATCGCACAGACAGGTTATTCCAACTGAATAATAAAGAATGGAATAATAGCTCTTACGAGTATTGAAAGAAAATAATTCTCTTCATGAATACGAAAGAAATAATACCCCTTACGACTATTGAACGAAAATAATATTCCTACGAATATTGAACGAAGATGATATTCCTTACGAATATTGAACGAAAATAATATTCATACGAATAAGAAAAATAATATCTCTTCATAAAATGAAATAACTAATACCCCTTACCTTAGAAGAAAACTGGATACTGGAATAGTGAGGTAGCAGACTTCTCTTCTTCTTTCTCTCTATAATTTCTCTCTATAATAATTGCTCTATAGCTTTAGTGAATTGGTGAGAAATGAAGGAAGAACGAGCTTCTATTTATAGGAAAATATAGTTCCAATAATTGCACAATTTGGGACTCAAAATATTACATTATAATACCTCCCTCTTTTTCTTCATTTTTAATTTAGTCCTGCAAGTATTATCAAACTTGCACCACCTCCCCTAATAGTAAATCATGTGAATTAATAGTTCATTCATGTGACTCAATAGTACAATCATGTGAAAAAACTAATTACAGTATAGTACCTTCAGCTATACCTCCATTTTTAATTTAGTCATGCAAGTATTATCATCTTGCACCAACTCCCCTAATAGTAAATCATGTGAATCAATAGTACACACATGTGAACACATAGTTATAAGCATGTGAATTAATAGCAATTAATTGCTCATTTATCTGGTAAATTACCCGATTGGTTAATATAACCTCCAGACATTAATTATTATCGAAATAAATGTCAATTTCCACTAACACTAATAATTCCCACACAATGGAACTATCAATTTCATCTTTAATCAACACAAACTTATTCATCATTAATATATATTATAATTCACAATATTTAACAACCAGGTCGTTCCCAGAAAAGAGGGGCTTTCCGATAAAGATTTCTCCTTATTGGCGCGCAATTAGGTGACCAAACCTCTCCTTGACAGAACTTCTAGACATTTTCAATATTGCAAATAATAATATGAATAACTTTGTTGTCTCAATTATTGATTTAATAATATATCATATTATGCAGATGATACTGTATCAATAATTGAATCAATAATATGAGAGATATGATGCAATAATTACTGTAGCAATAATTGAGTATAACTGAGTGACTTATCACGTAAGCATCAATAATCAATACTGTGTGCTACTATGCAACCACGCGTATTACTGTACTTTTACTACCGGGTAGTTCAACAGTTTTAAAGGTAACACTTTCGCCGTTATTTTTATAAAAAGATAATTCTATCGTTTTCTTACTACGACAATACTTCTATTGTGGGGTCCACCAATGATTGTGCCGTCGTACGGATATTCCTTGACAAAAAAAATATTCCCCAACCAAACGAATATTTTATAACAACTTGTATACTTTGAAAAATTTTCACATATCACCCTTAACTTTAACCTTTTTATCAATTTAACCATTTACGAAATAAAATAATAATTATAAGAAAATTAAATACTTTCATTTCATTAAATTCAGGGTATTACAATCTCCCCTCCTTATGAAATTTTTCCCTCGAAATTTATGTACGTACTTGTTATGCCGAAGAGGTGAGGATATCTTGACTTCATTTTATATTCCAACTCTTGAGGTATAACCTTTGAGTGTCGAATATGATCCTTCTTATCCAATATTTTAACACGTATCTCCTCATACGTTAAATCTTCTGCTATCTCGTTTAGTTCTAATTCAATAATGTAGTTCGGGTCGTCCACATAATTACGTAACATCGATACGTAAATAAAAATGTTATGAATACGTGACATACTTGGTGGTGAAACGAGTCTATAGGCCACAGTTCCTACTCGATCGAGGATTTCAAATGGTCCAATTAAATCGAGAGTTGAGATTTCCTCTCTTCATCGACTCTTGCTTCTAGAATAACGCCTTCTTGAACCTTCTTCTTCATATTCATCAGCTCCAGGTGTGTAGTTTGAGCGACTTTAACTTTATCGATTAAAGTCGATTCTACTCGTATATTCATTATCTTCATGTGGGTCCCTAGAGTCTTTAACTCTATCTTCATCATTTGTAAGTTATACCAAATGGGTTTTTGTGTTAACAACATCGCACTCCTAACCGCATACGATCTTCTACTCAACGCGTCAGCTACCACGTTCACTCTTCTACGATGATATTGAATGGTATGGTCATAATCTTCAACAGCTCGAGCCAACATCTTCGGCGCATTATACGTTCATTTTGGTTGAAGAAAAATTTAAGGGTTTTAGAAATGGGTTATGTACTGGGATCAATACAAAATTCGATTTCACGCTCTGGGGTAGGCCAGGAAGTCTTCAGGAATACGTCAAAAAATTTATTAACGATAGAAATATCATTTAAAAATTGTGACTCTCATCCAAGACTTGGATAACACATGTAATGAAGGTTTCTCCTAACGGAGTTTCAACAGATAAGTCAAAGTCTAATTTCTCCGGAGTTAAATTTAAACGTTGAGCGCAAGCAAGAGAGATTAAAGAATGGGTAGAACCGGTATCTAATAAGGTATAGACTTTGCAAGAATTTATAATTAACTAACCCGTGCTAACTTCGTTCGGGTTACTCACTTTTTGAGAAGTCACAAAAAATGCTCTTCCTGAAACCACCGACTTTATTTTATCCGTATCCGCCTTTGGTGCCACCATCCCAGCTGGACTTGATTTCGCTACAAGACAAAATCGAGCTATGTGACCGTCTTTTCCACAACTAAAACATACCTTGGAAGGCTGTGAACAGTTTGGACTTATGTGTCCCTCCTCTCCGCATCTGTAGCATCTAACTGGCGGCCGTTCTCCTCCCCTAGAATTTGTTGCTGGTGTTGGTGCTGCTGCCAACGTCTTCCAATCATCGTTAAATCTTCTCTTTTTGAATTTTCCATTTCTATTATCTTGGCCATGATTACCACCGAAGTGGTTACCATTTTTGGCATGATAATTTCCCCCATGATGGTTATCATTATTCAGATGGTCGTTGCCACTGGTATGATCATTATCGTGTTGTTGGTCATTACCTTTTGGTTGGGCTGGCTCATTATCACGCTCCAATAACTGAGCCCTATTCACTACATCTGAATATAAACAAAGTTTGTGAGAAATGAGGTATTGACGTATATCAGGTTTCAAACCTCTTAGAAACATTCGCGTCATTCGCTCCTCATTATCGACCAAATGGTATCAAACTGGGATAACTCCACAAATTTAGCCTTGTATTGCGACACGGTCATATTGTTTTGCTCCAACTTGATAAACTCCACCTCCTTCATATGACGAATACTTTCAGGAAAGTACTTGTTGTTGAACAACTCTTGGAACTTATCCCAAGACTTCTTGAGTGCGTCAGGCTGGGTACGCTTTATAGATTCCCACCAATAATCTACCTCTTCATGCAACATAAAGGTGGCGAAGGGAACCTTTTGCTCCTCGAAGCATCCCAAGACATCAAATATCTTGGTGATCTGCTTTATCCACGTCTCCGCCTTAAGTGGTTCTGGCTTTCCCAAAAACTCCGGTGGTCCCAGCTCCTTGAACTACTTAGCGGTGACCACCCGAGAGTTGCTAGTGTTTCCACCTACATTTTGAACAGGAGCCGCTCTCGCCTGATGTTGCATAAATTGCATAAAGCCTCTGAACATCCCATCGTTCACCATTTCATCGGTGTTATTGTTTACCTGAGGATTATTGTCTTCCTGTTGCACATTATCCTGGGTATTGATCGTTGGTGACTCAACGGTCTCATGTGCCTCATTGCTTATCTCAACATTTTTGGATGCCATTTTCAAATACTGCCACAAAACAAGGGTTAATTGACATGTCACATATTATCCATATACTATGACCGACCAATTAAATACCAAATAAACTTAGGTAGGTCATACTAGCGAAGGAATTCCCCGTCTTTCCCCTCCTAGTTCTTGTCTCACATCTCGGCCAGGGATCATATCCCTAAGCTTTGATACCAACTGTGACGCCCCCAAAATAGGTATACATCACCCATCTTCAGTCGCCAAATATATGGTACAAAAATTCAAATACAACTTAATTATAGAATAGTTGTGTAAAACACGACAAAACATAGGTGAGAGTTTAAACAAGAATATTTCCTTCTAGAGAATATCCACTCTCAATGGAGTCCTCATTACAATTATTATCACACTATTTCACAGAATAGTGAGGACTACTAAAGCCACTTATCCCGGACCATCACTCCATTTCCTGACTCGTCCCAGCAATATTCTCATTTCCTGAAGAGAACAATGAAAGAAAATGGTGAGCTCAACTAGCCCAGTAAGAAATATTATGACTAAGATAATGTAGAATAAATTATCCTTAGCCTTCAACAGTTTAACAACTGATAGAATATATTAGACAACAAGGTTTAGATCAACAACTGCAGCGGAACAAGCAATCCATTAGAAGAGTCAAGTAAAGCATAAAATCTACTATCTTCTATGATTTAAAAAGTTTTTTCATCAACTTTATCGCTGAGACTCAGCTTAATAAATAAAATCAAATCATCCTTGCACCACGGCCAAGGATATTCATGTAATCATCAATGGTTATGATTATACCAAATAATCCCTGGTCATAATCATACCAACAACTGTCCATCAATGAACTACAGGCCAATGAGGACTTTCACCACATCATTCGTCACATTACGGTCATGATTATACCAAAAAATCCATGGTCATAATCATACCAAGTCCATCTATACACGTAAGCTAAAGATGACTTTCATCACAATATAAGCATGAGGATGATGATAATGACATAATAATTCAATAAAACAAGTTCAAGGATAAATTTTAAAGATTTATAATTTAATTTATCCATAAATCAATAACGTCCAAATTGTCAACATGATACTGCTTTGTGGAGTAAAATTCAAGAATGCTCAGAAGAATATTTCCATGAAAAGATATTGGATGAAGCGCAAATATCCAGGATATTCTACTAATTTCATGGAGTATAGAAGCCAAAACTTTAACCAAGTTGAGTATAATAGAATATATGAAAGCGCAAATGGATTTTTGCCGCCACGCGGTAATCCACGTAGATGATCATTTCCACAATTTAATAAGGAATGAATACGAAGGATCATTCACCATGCATGCGATAATCCACATAGACAGGTTATTCCAACAGAATAATAAAGAAAAGAATAACAGAAGAATTCACCAGGCATGCGATAAATCGCACAGATAGGTTATTCCAATAGAATAATAAAGAATGTAATAACAGAAGAATTCACCATGCATGCGATAGACCACACAGACATGTTATTCCAACAGAATAATAAAGAATGGAATAACAGAAGAATTCACCATGCATGCGATAGACCGCACAGACATGTTATTCCAATAGAATAAAAAAGAATGTAATAATAGCTCTTACTAGTATTGAAAGAAAATAATTCTCTTTATGAATACGAAAGAAATTATACCCCTTACGACTATTGTACAAAAATAATATTCCTACGAATTTTGAACGAAGATGATATTCCTTACGAATATTGAACAAAAATAATATTCATACGAATAAGAAAAATAATATCTCTTCAGAATATGAAATAACTAATACCCCTTACCTTAGAAGAAAACTGGATACTGGAATAGTGAGGTAGCAGACTTCTCTTCTTCTTTCTCTCTATAATTTCTCTCTATAATAATTGCTCTATAGCTTTAGTGAATTGGTGAGAAATGAAGGAAAATGAGCTTCTATTTATAGAAAAATATAGTTTCAATAATTTCACATTTTGGGGCTGAAAATATTACAGTATAATACCTCCCTCTTTTTCTTCATTTATAATTTAGTCCTGCAAGTATTATCAAACTTGCACCACCTCCCCTAATAGTAAATCATGTGAATTAATAGTTCATTCATGTGACTCAATAGTACAATCATGTGAAAAACTAATTACAAAGATAGTACCTTCACTATACCTCCATTTTTAATTTAGTCATGCAAGTATTATCATCTTGCACCAACTCCCCTAATAGTAAATCATGTGAATCAATAGTACACACATGTGAACACATAGTTATAAGCATGTGAATTAATAGCAATTAATTGCTCATTTATCTGGTAAATTACCCGATTGGTTAATATAACCTTCAAACATTAATTATTATCGAATTAAATGTCAATTTCCACTAACACTAATAATTCCCACACAATGGAACTATCAATTTCATCTTTAATCAACACGAACTTATTCATCAATAATATATATTATAATTCACAATATTTAACAACCAGGTCGTTCCCATGAAAGAGGGGGCTTTCCGATAAGGATTTCTCCTTATTGGCGCGCAATTAGGTGACCAAACCTCTCATTGACAAAACTTTTAGACATTGTCAATATTGCAAATAATAATATGGATAACTTTGTCGTTTCAATTATTGATTTAATAATATATTATATTATGCAGATGATACTGTATCAATAATTGAATCAATAATATGAGAGATATGATGCAACAATTACTGTAGCAATAATTGAGTATAACTGAGTGACTTATCACGTAAGCATCAATAATCAATACTGTGTGCTACTATGCAACCACGCCAGACATCGTACTTTCTTTTACTACCTGGTAGTTTAACAGTTTTAACGGTAACACTTTCGCCGTTATTTTTATAAAAAGATAATTTTGTCATTTTCTTACTACGACAATACTTCCGTTGTGAGGTCCACCAATGATTGTGTCGTCGTACGGATATTCTCCAACAAAAAGAATATTCCCAGAGCAAACGAATATTTTATAACAACTTGCATACTTTGCAAAATTTTCACATATCACCCTTAACTTTAACCTTTTATCAATTTAACCATTTACGAAATAAAAGAATAATTATAAGAAAATTTAATACTTTCATTTCATAAAATTAGAAATTATTACATATATATATATATATATATATATATATATATATATATGACACTTAACATATATATATGATATACACGTTTATATATAATACATAATGCTTATATGATATATTATATATATTATATAACTTATATGATATATAAGTACATATGATTTATATATATAAGATATAATACTTATGTATATATTATAATATTACACTTTTAACACATACACTAACTATATATTTACATATATTATATAATATATTATATACGGTTATATATATATATATATATATATATATATATATATATATATATATATATATATATATAACTTATATTATATATAAGCAATAAAATAATTTTGCCCAATTTTGAAATAACTAAAAATAATTTTTGAATTCTTTAAATAATAAAATTAATTTGAGAATAAATAGAAAATGCCTACATGACAAAAAAGATTTAATCTAAATCTTCATCTTCTTTCCAAACTCGGTCAAGCAAACATTTGATAATCAACATATGATTTTTGTCCCACAATGCATGACCCAATTTATTTAACACTTTAAAACATCAAGATCAAGAAAATCAATTAAATAAGATTTAGAAAATATTTCTGGTCAAAGTAAATAAGATAATAAAAAATCCTATGGAGAGGATTCTACCCTTTTAATTAAATTATTTACTAATTATTGTTATCATCAAAATAAAACTAAAAGTTGGAGACCCAACAATCTCCCCCTTTTTGATGATGACAATCAACTATAAATATTTTTCATAAAAGCTCCCCCTCAATTTATGCAATCATCAAAAAAAATTTAAATTTTTGAAAAACTAACATGCAACAATATATAACAATTATTTTTCTTCTCATTTTTCTTCTCCCCAATAATAATTTTCTTCTCCCCCTTTGTTATCATAAAAAAAATAGGGGGAAAGAGTAGTATAAATTACTTTTCAGAACCTGCAGAAGAAGAGATTTAAAAAAAAATTCTTTTAAAAATTTAGTTGCCTCCTGCATGATTTGAATTTGTGAGGTTGCCTTTGATTGACCAAAATTACTATTTTGTATAGAAATAAAAAAAATGTTCTATATTAAATCTATTATATATATATATATATGTTTTTAAAGAGAATAAATTTAAAAATTAAATATATATTTTTAAAAGAATATTCATATATATATATATGCATGAGAAAACTGACATGTGCCACTTGTACTTGAACAATTATGATGACCTGCATAGTCAGAATCTTTTTTACCTGATTTCATTTGTACTCCTAGGAAGATGTTTAATTCTCCCTTCATGCTCATTTTAAAAACCTTACTCATACTTTCATAATTTCACAAAGTAATATCAATAGACCCAACAATGATGTCGTCAGTTATTTTTAGTAGAGTCAGCTTCAAGACATACCTGCAATATTTATCAATTTCAAGAAGTGGTACCCTTTAATAAGAAGGGTCTTTTAGGTGAGTTGTCCACTTTGTATAAGGAACATTTGTGTTTTCCTTTACAAAAATAGGTATAGGATAATCTATCTTAGTAGAAATGAGCATTTTATAAGTAGCAGGTTTATAAGATGCAGATTTATTGTATTATTATATCCTGAAAAACTTTGATGAAAAATTCTATAAGATTTTTGACTTTTATTATAAAACTCTTTTCTTGTATTAATAATTGGTGCAATGTATGTTCCTTTAGGCACCCAAATCATTTTTCCTTTATAATTTTCATTTCGAACATTACACATGTGAAAAGAATGACCATTTCTGTTACAGTAAGAACATTTAGTAAATGGAGATATATAATTTTCTTTTTCTTTACTTTTAACATGATAAAGTCCTTTATTTTTACTAAATTCTCCAATGTTTCCCAATACTTCTTTGTTAAAACCACATCTTTGATGATTAAGCATGATATCAAGGTTTTCTTTCCCTTTTGTGAATTTAAGAACTATAAAATTTAAATCATCACGTTCTTTAGTTAAAATATTAATTTTATCTATTAAAGAAGAATCTTCATTTTGTTTTTCTAATTCTATCTTTAGAAATGCATTTTCAAAATTGAGATTTTTAATATCTTCACTTAACACTTGATTTTTTATTTGAATATTTTCATTAATTACAACAAGTGTTGAATTTTCTATTTCAAGATTTTTATTTATTCTTTTAAATTGTTCTAATTCTTCTTTTAAGGAATCATTTTCCAATTTTACTTCATTTAAACTTTCATTAGTTATAATCAAGTTTACATTTTCCATTTCAAGATTTTTGTTAATTTTAATTAATTTTTTAATAAAATTTTTAATTCAATAAAATCTTCTTTAATAATTTTATTATCTTCATATAAACCATTATATACTTCTTGTAGTTTATGGTGTTTTTCATTTATATTATCTAAGGTATGCATGACAAATGAAGTACTAGATAATTAATGTTCAAAATGTACCTCAAATCTTGGTGATGACTCATTGTTTGCCATTAAGCACAAATTTGCAATTTCCTCTGTTTGTTCAGCAACTTCTTCTTGATATATAAGTAAATCTTTGAAAGCAATTCCTTTTTTTTGATATCCGATCCTGCTTTTTTGACTAACATGTCTACTTCATGGGCATGCAGATTTCCAATAAGGCTATCAAGAGGATAAGTAGTTAGGTCTTGCCTTTCCTTAATAGCAATTACCTTCATGTTCCAGATGGATGGAAGGGCTTTGAAAATTCTTCTGTTTTTCTCATTAGTTGTATATTCCTTCCCTAGATGTTCCAGTTCATCAATGATTCTGGTAAAATGTGTTTCCATATCAATAATCTTTTTACCTTTTTCCAGCTTGAAACTTTCATACTTTTGGATTAGATCATCTTTTCTGGTTTCTTTGATATGACTGCCTTCATAGGTTAGAATCAATTTTTCCCAGATTTCTTTTGCATTCTTGCAATTACTAACTCTTTTGTATTCTTTTTCAATGAGAGCATTAGTCAGCACTTGTTCAGCTATGGATGCAATGTTCATAGCCTTTTCATCATCAGTAGTGAATTCATCAACATCTTTTTCAACGATCTTTTCTCCAACGATTTTTGTTGGAACTTTTACACATCGTTCTATTGCAAGCCAAACTTTGATTCCTTGTGATTTGGCATAGATTTTGAATATGCTTTTCCAGGTGGCAAAGTTTGTACCATCAAATAGTGGAGGTCTGGTCATTGATAGTCCTTCTCCGCAACCAGTAGGATTGTAGACCATAGATGGATCTACTTTTAGGTATGCCTGTATTTACTCAACAAACAAGTTAAAGAGCACCGCTTTGATACCAATTGAAACTCCAATAATAATCTAGAAAGGGGGGGGGGGGGGGTTGAATAGATTATTACAGATTTAAAAATTATCCAAGGCCTTTTTGAATAATTAATTTGCAGTATTAGAAATTAATATGAAAGACAGTAAAAATTCAATCAGACAATGCACAGAGATTTGTCTGGTTCACAACATACATCCCGGGTATGCTACTACGTCCAGTCTTAAGCTCCTCTCCAGGACTTGAGATCCTATTACTATCAGTAATAAAAACTCCTTCAACAGGCGGAGAAGCATTTACAAAGTTTTATAGTCAAACTTCGAACTGTTCCCAACTAATCTATCTTGGACAACAAGCTCCCAGCTCCCTCCTCAAGCTTAGTTGTACTTCTTTTGAGTTCAGTTCTATTCTATGATCTGGTCTTGAAACAACAACCTCTTCATCACCTCACAAGTATACTAGAGACCCAACTTCCCGCTAACCTCTCTAGGACTATGGTCTTGGTCGAAGAATTACTCGTCTTTCTCACATGTACATCAAATAAACTAACTCTGTCCTTTTCTCTTTTTACAAATGATTTTACAATAATATGTTTCTCAAATAAGCAGATAAGAATTTAGTACAGATGGATGCTTCTTAAATAAGCAGATATAATTTAGTACAAATTGATGCTTCTCAAATAAGCAGATATCAATTAAAGAGTAAATATATTTATAAAAGTTTAAAGACTTTTATACTTGAGAAATTATGCTTCTTTGTAAGCAGATAGAAAATTGTGCTTAGATCAAATAGTGCTTCTATGTAAGCAAATATGTAAATTATGCACTGTTATAAAAGTTTAAATAACTTTTTTATTTTATGTGAAAAAGTGCTTCTTGAATAAACAAATAGATCAATTTTAGCTTTTACTCAAAAATACTTCTGCTCAAGCAGATATATAATTTAATGCAAATTTATAAAGAATTATTTATTCTTTATGGAGTAAAGAAAAGTCACTTTAAGTTTAAATAAATTTTAGAGTGAAAATGCTTACGAGTAAGCAAATATGTTATTTTAAGCTTTGAATCAAATATGCTTATATTTAAGCGAGATATATTCACTTAAATTTGTGAAATAAAAGTTTAAATAACTTTTATATTATGCAACAAGTATTTTATGAATAAATGAATTTATGAACAAATACTTGTGATGATGAGATATCAAGTATAATAAATAATTTAGTTAAGCAATACTTGATATAACAAATATTATTATTTAACTCAAACAATATATAAGAATATTTTATCTATTATGTGAAATTTTATAAATAATGTCACTTAGTACTATAAGGAATCATACGGTTCGAATTCCTCTTGGTAGAGGTGTATCTCCGTAGCCTTGTGACGTCTAAGTACGACAAAATTTATAATTTCAAAATTGATATTTGTATAAATGTTTTCAATAGATCACTACGATTCTCAAATCTAGTTCAGATGACAACTCTTTTTGGAGAAGTATCTCAGTGTCGTTTTGAGCTATCAAGTGTCGTGTCTATTTTACGATATTTATATAAATAATATCAATAAAAGGTTACTGAAGACTATAAGGAATCGTATGATTTGAATTCCACCGTAGATGTGTATCTCCGTAGCCTTGCGGTGCCCAAAATATCCTTTTATTTGATAAATAGATGAAATATAGATATATAGAATTGTGTATAACAATTTATATTCGTATATCTATAAATATAAACAAGCAAGAGATAATTCAAATAAAATAAATCAAACAACTTATCTCAATATGCTTAGACCAATTTCCTCTTCTCAAATAATCAGAACTTTTGTAAGAAGGGAAAGAAAGTATTTTAGAGAGAAAGTATGTAGGAGAGAAATAAGCTTTTCTTGAAAGTGAATTGGCAAAATAAAATGAAAGAAAGACTTCCTATTTATAGATTTTTGAAGTCAGGGGTAAAATGATAATTTTGAAAATCTGATTTTGAATGAATGGCTAGGATTGCTTTAATTAAAAATCAATGCTTTGGATTGAAAGAGAAGCACACGGATTGCCAAATTCTTTATTCTTCCAAAAGGAATTAAATTCAGTCAAAGCGATCCTTAATATAACAAAAACGTGTGGACCAAAAAAATGAAACAACACATGCTCCAAAAATTGTGTCCCATAATGAATGTCTCAATTTCAAATTCTCAGCATTTAAACTTTGGTCAAAAGCTTCATTAAATGAGCGCGCACACACACACACATGTATGCTATATATTATGCATGCATGCATGATTAATAACTATATATATAGTATACATGTGGTTTATATATATATATATATATATATATATATATATATACAGAATGGATCCTGTCCGGTCTCCCGGACAGGTCCAAAATATGGACCCCGAAATTTTATTTATTTATTTTTTTTGTAGAACAACTAAAAAAAAAACAAAATTATGGAACTGAAATTTTTCCATAATATAATATTTTGGGTGTGATTTGGATATCTATACCAAAAAATGCATGTACAGTCTACATAGACTGTACAGACATATTTTGATATATGTATCCAAATCACACCTAAAACACTGTATTACGTAAAAATTCAAGTTCCATAATTTTTTTTTCAGTTGTATAAAAAAACAAGCAAAAAAAAAGAAGGTTCGGATGCAACTAAAATGCGGGTGTCCGGACCGGAAGCGGACTATATATATATATATATATATATATATATATATATATATGATATACACATTTATTTATAATACATAATGCTTATATGATATATTATATATATTATATAACTTATATGATATATAAGTACATATACAGTTTATATATATAAGATATAATACTTATGTATATATTAAAATATTAAACTTTTAACACACACACGGCAACTATATATATACATATATTATATAATATATTATATACGATTATATATATATAAATATATAAAACTTATATTATAAATATATAAGCAATAAAATAATTTTGCCCAATTTTGAAATAACTAAAAATAATTTTTGAATTCTTTAAATAATAAAATTAATTTGAGAATAAATAGAAAATGCCTACATGACAAAAAAGATTTAATCAAAATCTTCATCTTCTTTCCAAACTCGGTCAATCAAGCATTTGATAATCAACATATGATTTTTGTCCCACAATGCATGACGCAATTGATTTAACACTTTAAAACATCAAGATCAAGCTAATCAATTAAATAAGATTTAGAAAATAAATTTGGTCAAAGTAAATAAGATAATAAAAAATTTTATGGAGAGGATTCTACCATTTTAATTAAATTATTTACTAATTATTGTTATCATCAAAATAAAAGTAAAAGTTGGAGACCCAACAGTTGGACTGTGAGGTGATGATGACGCCGATGGATTGACGATTTATCCGCCATGTACGGTGGATATTACCCTGACTGCCATTCGATCCTTGCTAGGAGTCCCGGCTGAGGCGCTCAAGGGCAGCATAGTCCGAACAGGTCCTTTGAGTGAGCCCATACCTGATGATGTGAGAGTCAGGGATCACATTCTTCGGCGATTGTTCCTGATAATCATTAGGGGCTGCTTTATAGCAGACAACTCTTCCATAGTATCATTCATTTTGGTGAGCGCCACACGAGATGTAGACCGTATTGGAGAATATGATTGGGGCTCCTACACCTTCGCCTATTTCCTCAGGGGTATGCGCATGCGTTCGCAGGGCTTGACGGAGGCTTGGCTAGGATTTTGCCCATTTCTGTTGGTGAGTATTTCTCTTGTGATTTCCCATGTACAGGTTAAGAGTGTTGACTGATAGCAGATGTTTGCCTTTGTGTAGGTAGTTTTGGGCCTATGAGAGGCTCCCATGTTTATGTCTTGTGAGTGAGCTAGGCTTGGAGACCTATCCATGTGGACGTCGATGGCATCACTCCATATTAACGGAGGTTACTGTAGCTAAGGGTTTCACCCATTGTCGTCTATAGTTGGAGTTATTGACAACAAATGCTATCACATGAATTCCCTATTCTGGGAACCATTTGCCCATTGGGTTTGAGGATGGATACCCGACTGGTGTCGAGTACGTGATTTCAACCCATAGGATTCCTCTTGTCACTGATGGAGGATGGGAGCTCTATTTAGGAGATCGTGTTATTAAGAGCACCACAAGGGAGATCCGAATATCGATCTTACCTCCTGCCAGGCGTTATTTGCCTATTTCACAGTCGCCCATCACTAATATCCCATTGATTACACTGTCAGAGGGTCCTTATACTCAAGAGATGTTCCAGCATTGGTGGTCCCCTCCTACCATCAGAGCCCAGACCCGCGCCACTCAGTTTATGGGAGATATGGTTCCTGGATCCATGATGATGACGAATTAGATGGCATGTGTCTGAGATCCGACTCATTTGACATAGATTAACAGTTTAACCCGGCATTTGGACCGAGCACATTTTATTATCCAGTATTTGGGTAGAGATCCTTCAGAAGCAGATACATTTAATCCTTCTAGCTCAGGCGCTAGCCCCTCAGGTGACCCATATGGCTTTGTCGGTGCAGATCCTCCATTATATAAGCCTGACATCCCTGTTTATGGAGATCCAGTGACTCAGGAGGAGTTACATCGGGTGGACAGGATTGATGATGTAGACATTGGCACCATTTTCTTCTTCCGATGTATATTCTCGTTATATCTTTTGATAGGCCTCTGTTAGATATTGTGTGGCTGTGCCCCATTCTCGCTATATCTTTTTATAGGCCTCTGTTTGTTGTTGGGCGTCCGTGCCCCATTTCCCTGTATTTTTAGCTGTACAGAGATGTATTAGATGACGATGTGTTTAGGAATGTATATACTGGTATTCCCTACATCATATTACCATATACTATTTATCATGCATATATTATGTTATGCATATGTATGTATGTCCAGAGATATTCAGCATTGAACCCTAGATGGTCTTTATGATACGGCCCACACAGATGTCTTCCTCGACAGTTAGCCGCATTGATCACACCCCACCAGTATTTATAGCCTCCCATCTGAGGTCATGGTATGATAGTATGTCACCTCCAAACAAGGTGACCGTAGATTAGTTATTACAGCATTCTATGACCCTCCAGATGTTTCAGGTTCCCGCAGGCTTTGTAGAGGGTATGTTGGAGCATTGGATATCGAAGAGAAAGGTTTTCTAGTTTGGTATCCATGAGTTGACTCCTACCTTAGAGGAGTATGCATGGTTGACGGTGATGCCATTAGATAGACCTTACGCGCGGATGGCTATTGGCGACATGAGCCAACAGTTTATGACCCTCACCAAGCTAAAGCGTAGAGTCGTACATGATGAGATTACATCCGGTCATGTGATATCTCAACATTTTCTAATGGATAGATTTGGCTCAAAGGATAGTTACACACGGGACTCTGGGGATTTTACCATGCTGGAGGATCAGTGGAGTCTAGCCAGAATAGACGTATTATTGATGTGTGTATTGTCATACGTGTACATGCCACGGTATATGGATGAGCTAGACATTGGTGTCACTATGGTAGTGAGAACTCTCAGGGAGGGTCATACCATTGTACCGATGAATGTAGCAGAGATGTTGAGATCGGCCACATATTGCAGTACTTACCCTACATGGGTATTTACAGGTAGCCCGGTCATGTTGTACGTATGGTTCATGTCACACTTGAGACTGATTGGCACCTTCCGACGACACGAGTATTGTTTTACCCATGAGATAGCCATGTCTTACTCCTTCCAGCCAGCGGAGTGTATAAATGCTATGTCTTGGTCGGTATTCTTAGCAGGGATTGGAGATCCATTTGACATTTTACCATACACAGGGCTCAGTTCACCCTATAGCTTCATTACTCATGCACCTTATATGGATTATCTCCCTCTAGCTGGTTTGAGGGGCATGACTACTTACCACCCACTAGCTTTGATGTCACAGTTTGACCAGTTCCAGGACTTCCATCCTTTTGAGGGGGCATTGATTCAGCGCTTGGCTTCTCGCCACTTGTCAGCAAAGGACAGATCCAGGTTTTATGCCTGTTGGGATCATCGTAAGCTAGATGAGTTTTCTGTTAGCCTATCGGGCTGTTTGATAGAGTATTCTGCATGGATGGATACAGAGACATCATCAGATGCTGTAGTATCCACAGTGTCAGGGATTGATTCTGATGATGGGGAGCCCATAGAGGACATTGATCTTCCCACCGAGGAGGAGCTATTTACTGGGTTGCCAGCAGCTCTTGTAGATTCTCCCAGTATGAGTGCTACTGTGATCTAGCACTCAGCATAGTATTTAGAGTAGAGTCTTCATCTGATGACCTTTGAGAGAGATCAGGCTAGGGCCTTAATGTTGACAGCTCTTGATGAGAGAGATACCGCTCTATTGGAGAGAGAAGAGGCTGTAGCTCATAGAGACACCGCTATTGCTGAGCGGGATGAGGTCAGGTCATCCAAAGATGCCTTGATTATTGAGCGGGATGCTGATATATCTGCCCAGGATGTAGCCGTTACAGATAGTACTACAGTGAGATCCCTTACTACTGGCATGATTGCCGATATAAGTACATATATTGATGAGCATTATGCTACCATGCAGTTGGCTATGGATTTGCTAGCTCGTGTAGGTACCCTTGGGCAGGAGCTTGCAGCATTGCCTCCTTCTTTGGAGAGAGATGCCATGTTGGACTTCATATAGATAGGCTTGTATTCTCCTACACAGACTAGCTTAGCCATTTTGTCATGTACAACACATATTGTATATACCAAACAACATTATATATGGCAGGGAAATATATTTTGATTCACTTACCTTTTAGTTGTGCCTTGCTACTTGCTTGATATTTGCTTGCTTCTTCAGGGCTTATGATCTTGATGTATTTTGAACTCATCCTTGATGGGTGGACATTGAGATGTCGCAGGATCTTTCAGAATGGATCATTGATCTGTGTGTATCCCTACCCTCTTTGGTGTCTTGGGACTGGTTTCTGTATGTAGATGTGGAGAGGAGTGTGACTTTTCCTCTCTGAGATTCACTACACCACAGATGGTTGTCGGTACTTTTATTGAAGATGAGATCCCAAATAGTTCCATCTCTTATGGATTGGTGTTGCTCTTTGAGGAATCAACAACAACTAAGATGGTCGCTAACTCTCCCATTTATGGGGAGGCTAGGTAGTTCCATCCTTTTGGTCTGAAGCCGATAAAATGTGGTTGATTGAAGTTTGATCCCAGTATCGCTGACAAGTATTTGTTTTGATAGGGGTAAGACCGAACCATAAATGACTGCCTACGTACTCCTATTGAAGAGGAGATCAAGTATGCATAGTTTAAACCTGGTGTAAGAGGTTCAACGCTGAATGTGAAGGGATAGAAAGGTGTAGAAATATTTTTATGATTTTTGTTTGCATAGAAGGGTGTAGAAATGTTTTTGTTATTTTTATTGTTTTTTTTTCTTTTTTTTATTATTGCGACTGGGCCATATAAAATGGTTGCCTACGTACTCCCAGGTATCGGGGAGATCAGGTCGACATAGTTTTCCCCATGTTCAGGACGATTTGCAGTCAAAAAAAGTTTGATCCCATGTTCAGAACAAACTGCGGGGGGAAAGTTTGATCCCATGTTCAGGACAAACTGCAGGTGTAAAAAGTAGTGGGACAAAACTACGGGTGTGAAAGGTTCATTCCCTGGTGGGATAACCTGAAAGGTTTGAAACAAAGTTGGGTGAAAGATCTGATGATCTGAAAACCAGGCTGCTGGCTTGAAGAGTGTGTTTCCCTGATGGGGCAAATGGGTATAAAGAAAGGTTGTATGTAGTAAGGGTTAGAAAACCTAAAATAACTGGGGATCTGGTGATCCAAAACCAGGATGTTTGCTTGATGGTAACTTCAGACATAGTACTGTTTCACATTTTCTGAGTTGATGAGCTGTGGAAATTCATCTTCATCCATTTCCTATAATCTGAGAGCACCTCCTGTCAATACCTCCTTGACAATAAACGGGCCTTCCCAGTTTGGAGCAAATTTTCCCTTTGACTGATCTTGGTTGTCAATGATCTACTTCAAAACTAGATCATGTTGCTTAAACTACCATAGCCGGACTTTCCTATTGTAGGATCTGGCGATCCTTTGTTGGTATAACTGACCATGGAAGATAACATCACTTCGCCTTTTGTCTATTAGAGATAATTAGTGATACCTGTCTTACAACCATTGGTCTTCATCCAATTGAGCGTCTATCAACACTCTGAGGGATTCCATTTCTACCTCTATGGGGAGCACTACTTCCGTCCCATATGTTAATGAGTAGGGGGTTGCCCCAATAGAAGTACGCATTGAAGTTCTGTAGGCTAATAGAGTCAGAGGCAAGAGGTCAGGCCATCCTTTGTGATTGACATACATCTTTTTCTTGTTCTTCTTGATGTTCTTATTAGTCGCTTCAACAGCATCATTCATCTTTGGACGGTAGATGACGGAGTTGAGGTGTTTGATGTGAAATTTACTGCACAACTCCTCCATCATTTTGTTGTTGATGTTCTTAGCATTTTCTGACACAATCACTTTTGGTTGTCCATATTGACAAATGACATTGTTTCTAATGAAAGCAATGATGACTTCTTTGGTAACCCTGGGGAAGGAGGCTACTTCTACCCACTTGGTGAAGTAGTCGATCATGGTGAAGATAAACTGATGCCCATTACTGGTTTTGGGGTCGATGGGCCCGATCACGTCCATTCCCCACATTGAGAAGGGCCAAGGTGAACTAATGTTGTGGAGCTCCCTCGGAGGGTCATGGATAACATTCCCATGAATTTGGCATTGGTAGCATCTCTTGACATGATCATCACAGTCAGCCTTAAGCGAGAGCCAATAATGCCCTATTCTCAAGATCTTTTTAATAAGTAGGGGACTGCTCATGTGTGGGCCACATACTCCACCATGGATTTCATTCATTAGCCTCTGAGCTTGGTCCTTGTCCAGACATCTGAGGAAACCTAGTCCTGAGTCTTTTTTGTAGAGTGCATCTCCGCTCAGGTAGAACTTCATAGCTAGTCGATGGATCCGCCTTCATTCAGTCGGGCTCACCTCAGCGGGTGTAGATCTATCTCGCAAGTACTCCTTGATGTGCTGATACCAAGGATGTTGGATGGGAGGTAGCTCATCTGATACTTCTCCAATGTAATTCCCATAAGTCGGAGCTTTTAGGGGAAAATGGGATGCTTGGCATGTTTTATCATGTATGTTGATCAAGGAGGCCAATGTTGCTAGCGCATCCACAAAATCATTCCTATTCCGAGGAATGTTGAGGAACGTTATTTCTTCGAACTTCGTAGCCATCATTAAAACTTGTCGATGGTAAGGCAGCAAATGTAGCTCTTTAGTGTGATAGGTTCCTGTGATTTGTCTGATCACCAATTTTGAATCTCCAAAGACAGTTAACCGCCTGATACCCATTGATTGTACAAGTTTGAGTCCCATGATACATCCTTCATACTCAGCTGTGTTGTTGGTGCTAACAAACTGCAATTTGATGGCGATAGGATATCGCTCCCCGCATCGGATACTAGAATCGCTCCGGCCCGTAACCTTCCATATTAATGTACTCCATCAAAATACATTTTCCATGATTGATGTGTATCGATCGATGGTGTTGTCTTGATGATTGTCATTATCCCCTTCATCGGGAAGTATGTTTCAAGGGTTTGAAATCCCTCATAAAGGTGTGCGGCGATTGATCCGAATTCCTTGACCTTTAATGGACTTTTACGTCACATAGACGATGTCAAATTGCTGTAGGATCAAATGCTATTTGGACAGCCAAAAATTTAACATGGGTTTACTTAACACGTATTTGAGAGGATCCACGTGTGATATGAGATGGGTTGTGTGACCATGGAGGTAATGCTGTAACCTCATGGAACCCCATGTTAAAGCACAACAAGTCTTCTCTATCAGAGTGTACTTGTGTTCAGTGCTGCTGAATCTTTTGCTGAGGTAGTAGAGAGCTCGCTCTTGGCCTTTATTGTCTTTTTGTCCCAGCATACATCCCATGGCATTGTCATTAATGGATAGGTACATGAATAGGGGAACGTCATCCCTGGGAGGCACCAAAATAGGAGCTTTGACCAGTTGCTCTTTGATTGTAAGGAAGGCTTTTTGACACTTATCGTTCCATTTCATGGAGGAGTTCTTCTTTAACAACTTGAAGATAGGCTCACAGGTTGCTCTGAGTTGGGAAATGAATATGCTAATGAAGTTGATCCTTCCCAAAAATCCCCGTATTTACTTCTCTGTCTAATGAATGGACATTTCTGTAATGGCCTGGATTTTGGTAGGATCCAGCTTAATCCTTTTATGGCTTATTAGGAAGCCTAGCAACTTGCCTGATTTAACGCCAAAGGCACACTTGGCTGGATTCAACTTCAAGTTGTACTTACGCAACTTGTTGAAGAGCTTTTTGAGATGGTCTAGGTTGTCATCTTCCCTTCGGGATTTGATAATGATGTCATCCACATAGATCTCTATCTCTTTGTGCATTAAGTCATGGAAAAGAGCCATCATGGCCCGCTGGTAGGTAGCTCCGGCATTGATGAGGCCGAATGACAACCGTCTTTAGCAAAAGGTTCCCCAAAGCGTGATAAATGCAGTTTTCTCACGATCCTCTTCAGCAACCATGATTTGATGGTACCCCGCAAAACAATTAGCAAAGGAGTACATGTCGTATTGAGCAGTATTGTCAATGAGTATGTGGATAAATGGCACGGAAAAGCTGTCTTTAAGGCAAGCTTTCTTCAAATCCCGGTAATACACGCAAACTCGCACCTTTCTTTTCGGTTTAGGCACGGGGACTATGTTGGATATCTATTCAGGATATGTTGACACCATGATGATACCAGCTTGAAATTGTTTCACAATTTCTTCCTTAACCTTTAAACTCCACTCAGGTTTTAATCGCCTGAGCTTCTGCCTGACTGGCTTGAATCCCTCTTTAATGAGAAGGCGATGGATGATGATATCAGTGGACAAACCCACCATGTCTTCGTGAGACCATGCAAACACATCCTGGAATTGGGTTAATAGCGTAACCATGTTATTCCTTTGGTTTGGAACGAGGTCCGTACCAATCTGGATTAGCTTAGGGTTTTTTAAGGTTTCGAGGTTAAATGAGGTAGTTTGATCAAGATTTGGTTTGGGTTTATCCTCTACCCATTCCTTGATCTCCTGAGGTATCTCAGTGGCCTCTTGTATTTCCATCAAGTCTGAATTCAACTTTTCATCAAAGTTACAGTCCTTATAGAGAAAAGGCACCTCATCAGCAAGTATAGGCACATCTAAGTTCAAAGTCCTGAAACAAAATATGCTTTCACTTAATATATGAAACTGTTCAATCATACAAAGTCTTAGCATGTACTAACAAAATAACTGCTAATATTATACAAGTAAAGTAAGCAGTTAAAGCTATCTACAGGGCAGAGGTAGTTTCAGCCCTTTTTACCCTTGTTGACAAATGCAAGGAGTGTTGCTCCAATTGTCAAGGGTGAACTCCTGATGGACGTCAGTGATGAAGGGGATATCATCATTCTCCTTTTTCCTGAATAATGACCATAATGTCGGGACAATCATCGTCTGGAGTGTATCTATTTGTGTGCTCATCATGTAAAAGGATGCATAGGTGAGACAAACTCCTGGCAATGTCTTGTTTACATTTCCGTTCCTCTTTTTCCTCTTCGGGATAAGGATTCAGGACCTCTTTTTCTTTAACCAGTATCAGTTTAGGAAATAGCATAGCCATTACATGGGTAGGAACCTTTATCGGAGACCGTATAAGCTCAGGATTTGTATGTGGAGATAATCACTGTATGGCTGAAGATGAAGGAATCTGTTTTTGCTTGTGAGGATTCCTGTTACTGGATCTAGCAGAATATCCTAATCCAGCTGTCTCTATTTGACTGGGAACTTGAATGGGACATTTAATCCCCTAATGATCTTTACCCAACCCTTGTCCAGGTTGATGACCCAATGACATCATCTCTTGAGTGGCCGACATTACCTCGAAAGAAATCTTAGGTGTGAGAGGTGGCGCCCCAATGAGATGGTAATGAGTGTTGCTTACCTCTAGGACATGGAAACTGCCTGGCTCAACTTCTGCATTGAAGCTGATGAGTGGTATGTCACCTTGTTCAGGACATTCTAGCTCAACATTAATGATGATTAGCTATGATAATGTAATTACTTGAGTTATTGATGAAGGGTGGAAGGGACGGCTCTAGCCATATGAATCCACGGTCTTCCCAAAAAAGCAAAGTTGTATCCATGTGGCAATTTAAGCACATGAAAGGAAATTGAATGTATATGGACCAATCTCTCCATGGTAGTTCAATTTCCCCAACATCATTTCGTTCGGGATCCATCAAAAGCTTTGATAACCGTATGGTCTTTTGATCCTCTTGGGATTGATATTCATCTTCTCCAAGGTGGCATAAAGGGCATATATTCAAAGATGACCCACCATCTATCGTAACTCCTCCCACCATATATCCGGAGGATGTAAACGCGCTATGCAAACGACAACAGAATGACCAAAGTCCCTTTCGAGGAGGTATATCGTCATCAATGAAAGATATCACATTGTTGTTAAAAATGTGATCAACCAGATGTTAGAATTTTTCCACATCAACTAATTTCGGTAAATGGGCTTCTTCCAAGACCTTTAGCAAGATCTTCCTGTGATCTTCGGAAAAGAAAACCAAGTCCAGTATGGAAATTTATTGTGGAGCTTCTCTCAAGCTTAAAACTACCTTGACTTTATTATGGCCCATAGTACGGAGGAACTCTTCAATCCTCTCAATGGGAACTTTCCCATTTGATTTGATGGTAGGCTTCATCACCCGGTGGGGAAGATATAGCGGATTCTCCTTCGACACTACATCAGTTGTGTGTGACGCAGATCTTTTAGCCTCTCCATAATTCCATGGTACTATTTGTAGGTTGACAACAGGATATTGTGGCCTAGATGGCAATGTGATTCGCTTTGCCGCAGCCACCTTTAGAAGGATTATCAACACCCTTGAGTTGAATTGTTTGTATTGTGAGTGGTCTGGTAGCCAAATCATCCTCAACAGATATAACTGCTACAAGGTCCTTCCATTTTGTAGGACATGTATTCCCACTCTCAAGTAACAAAGTGTCATCATCTACCATTTGCAGGACACCGCTGTCAATTAAATTCTGAATGAGGTTGCGGAGTGCCCAACATTCTTCTGTACTGTGTCCGCGAGAGTGGGAGTGATACTGGCATACTCCATTAGAATTGAACCATCTTGAATGGGCATTGATTGGAGGTAGAAGGGATGTAATTCTTCCTTCATTAATCAGCATCTGAAATATTTCCTCCATAGGTTGGCCCAGGTATGTAAATTCCCTCTTATTGGCAAAAATCTCGACGGGCTTTGGCACTTGCTCTTTTTGCAACTTTATCGTCTAGTGTTTCAATTTCTGAAGGCGATGATGGAGTATTCATAACAAAAGGGAGGAGACTAGTATGCTCTTGACTGACTAATTGGCGTGTGACTTGGTGCTGATGGATCACCAGTTCTGCCAATTGCTCTACTTACTTACAAAGAGCTTTCATCTTTCGTTCCATCACAAACTAGAACTGTGCGCAATCCCATTTGTCAGCACCATCTTTGCTGGTCTGGGAAGATTTAACAACGTAATTGGAACTCTGTCCACTTCTCCAATTAATCATATTAACCTCCTCTTCTTTGTGTTGATGAAGAGGGTTGTCTTGCACATGAGCTTGATCGGGTTTAGTCATCACGATCTCTCCGTTGTTGAATAAATCCTGGATCTTGTGTTTCAAGGCCCAGTAATCTTGAGTATCATGTCCTGGAGCTCCAGCATGATAGACACACTTCCAGGTAGCATTGAAACCCTTCCCATTTGGGTTGGCTGGTGGAAGAAGATGATTAATTTTCTTCTGAGTAGTCAGAAGATTGAGAACATTCTCGAGTGAATCCCCTAGGGGTGTAAACACTCGATTGCGTCAGACTTCTCCACCCTTTGGCAATGTAGGGTTGGAAGACTGTGCTTGAAAAGGGGAGTAGTTTCTCCTCTAAATAGGCATATTTTGACTTCCTTTCTGATCTTATAGTATCAATGAAACATCATCCTCTTTCTTCTTATGGACCCTCCGGGGGTTGTTTCCATAAGTTCTGGACTGGATATGCTCAGCAACAGCTTTTAGAGCGACTAGGTCTTGGATCTTTCCTTACTTTAATCCCATCTCAGCCATCTCTCCATGTTTGATCATTTCAGAAAATGGCTTTCCAATGCCAACTAAGACTCTCTTATAGAAGGGAGTTTTTTGTATGTCTATGAAGGTCATCACCATTTCCGACTCAGTCACAGAGGGAATAACTTGAGTAGCAAGGTGCCTCCACCTTTGAGCATACTCTCAGGAAGACTCATTGGCTTGTTTCTTGACCTTGGTAATTTGGTATCGGTCTGGAGCCATCTGAGACTGGAAGCTGTACTGACTTAGGAAGGCATGAGCTAGCTCCTCCCAGCTATGTATCTTAGTGTTGTCTAATCTGGTATACCATGATCGGGCTTCTCTAGTTAGACTCTTTTGAAACAGCTGCATTCTGAGTTTCTCATCCTCAACATAAGATCCGAGTTCCCCAATGAACACCTTCAAATGTGTGTAAGTATCTCCCAACCCGTCAAACTTTTCAAAGTCAGGAGTCTTGAATTTCGCTGGATAATGAACACCAGGGAATATACAGAGGTCGACATATGAGACGCTCCCGTGTGCTCCAATCCCTTTTATAGACTGAATGGTCTCTTCCATTTGAAGAACTTTTTTCCTAATATCACCGGTGTTTGGATCTTCTTTGAGATGGGCGTTTTCAGGAATTTTGTTGGACTTATCCAATTAAAGCTCAGGTAATGGATTTACTTGATCCACACCTTGTGTTCCTCCATATGCAGAGGATTCTATATGCATGGGTATTCGTAGACCTTGAGTAGACTGGTGTAGTTCTTTAAGCAGAACAACAAAATTTGTAATTTGTTTGCTTAATCCGTCAAACTTCTCAGGAGAGATAGGAGCAAGATTAGACTGGTCAGATGAAGACATAATTGGCTATAGGCTCGTGGCCTTCTTGGACTTTGAACGGGTAACATGCCCAATTGTTTCCCTACAAAAATTATGTAGTTTAGTCTTAGGGAATGTATCAATTTTTACATGCTATCATAATGTGTCCGTTATAGGAGTATTATCCTGCAAAACGGATGTCAATTGATAGCATGCCAAGCTTTAATATGCATGTACATATATTCTTCATATTTTCCATTACATAGGGATTGACATGGAATGAAATTACAAGTAATTTATATTTACAAGTAATTGAAAATGGAAAGCATGAAGAGAATTTCCTCCGCATTTGGTTTATCAGAGGCTGACCTATCTTAGGTTACTCTCGCGGCTTTTTGGCATGAAGGTTCCTAGATCATCGCAATTTACTTGACGGGAAGTTAATCCGGTCTTTCAACTGGAGCGAAACTGTGGTGGTGCCTTTTCGAGCCTCGTCATTGGAATTAGTCTCCCTACGAGTCCAGTAATCAAACACCGACAGGATAGCCTCCCGGTGGAGGAACCACACAACATACATTCACTTTCAACGTGTCTCACCGTTATGAGAATGATGACATGTGTGAAGCACTAATATCGTATGCAGATATATTGTAAAGCATTAAGTGCAGTAAGTAAATGCATTCGTACACATTCATCAAAATGTAAATGCAACATCCACACACAAGTATATAACAATTTTGAAAAGTTTGTAGTAGCAGCTTAAGTCCTCTTACTGGAGATCCCCAGCAGAGTCGCCACCTGTCGACGTCGGGATTTTTACTGTCCCTTTTCTGTTCTTGTCTTTTGGTGTTCTCATGTTAGGTGAGATTTGTTTGAAAAAACAAGTTGTGAAAAGGTTCGACATTTATGTGTCGACGATTGGACTGTAAGAGTCGCAAGTTGGTATTTTTAAATGGTTGCACCAACTCAACCGAGAAAAGGTTTGCACATTGACCACGTGATGTTACACTGCTAAAGTGGTCTGTGAAACTGAGATTCATTAGGGTCCGGGGACTTGCTTATGCGGAGGGAAGGTGTTAGGCACCCCCCGACATCTGTGTTACCACGGTGACCGCCACTTTTCAATTAAACTGTTATATGAATGCGCGTGTGTGTGGGTCAATGTGAAATTATTTGGAAGTAGTGCTATGCCTCGTTCGCACCTATATACAAAGGGTTTGAATTTGTGTAAAAATTCAGTTTTAACAAGATATAGCAGTGATATTTTGTAAAAGAGGTTTTTCAAACTATTATGTTTAATAGTAATTGAGGCCTTTGATACTTCCATTTTATTAAATGTTCGGCTTAGTTGCTTTTATTTTTGAGATGCGAGGCATCTTCGAGAAAATAAGATATATAGCAGTGCCAAACTCCTTGTGGGCATTAGAGTCGTCTAAGGAAATTCAGACACCATGAATAATGTATAAGCTGTTTAAAGCCGAAAATATCCATCACGAGAATCGAATCTAGATTTAAAAGACTGAATATGTGATCACATGATTCCTAGGCTCACATGATGTAGAAATTTATATGAAAGTTGTAAGCAGTTATATATATAAAAGCTGTAAATATATATATACAGACTGTCAACCACCATGAAGCACCTCCATGGGGGACTGTAAATGTAAATATATAAAAGCGATAAATATATATATAGAGACAAGATCAACCACCGCGAAGCACCTCCATGGGGGATCAAAAATATAAATAAAGCAGTAAAAACGATCAACTGCCACTAAGTAAACTCCAGGCTGGACAAAATGTAAAGAAAGCAGTAAAAGGCCACAAAGTAAACTCCAAGCCGGACAGAAATGTAAATATATATTTATATAAAAGCGGTAAACGCACCAAATATTATATCCAAGCTCAATCAAATAGAGTTTGATGGGTATAATATGTATATATATATATATAAGTATTTATATATATCTAAAAGCAGTAAACGCTCCGAATATAAAATCCAGACAAACCGAACAGAGTTCGACCACAATTTATATATATATATAGAAGTATATATATATATAAAAGCAATAAACGCTCCGGATATAAATCCAGACTCATCGAACAGAGTTCGACCACAATTTATATATATATATATACATATATATATATATATATATATATATATATAGCGAGGATCAAGTATATTTATCTTACTCAATTGTAGCTAAATTTCTTTAGCAATCGGACCGACGATGGTTTCGGTCATACAACCGTCGTCTATACTTTTAGCGACGGACAACATAGATGATGGTTGTATGACCGAACCGTCGCCTGGTCTGTTGCTAAAGGGGGGTGAGCACGGGTGAGTAAGATAAGGGGTATGCACTTGATTCGGACCGATATATATATATATATATATAAGCAATAAACGCTCCAGACATGAGTCCAGGCTCAATCGAGGCATAACTCGATAATGTTAGTCCATATATATATATATACATACAAAATGAAATAATAAGCTACGGATCGAAGTCCGGACATACACACATAACACGACTCTCAACGTGAAGAATAATGTGTGCAAAATGTGAAGAAAAGGCTTTGCAAGGTGTAAGAAGGCTTACAGTGGACTGCCAAAGAAGACTTTTATAGCTTTAAATGGATGAACACTCGGTTCCCACCGATAAAAATATAGAAATATATGAGCTCACAAGTGTTTAAAATGAGAAAACACTAAGTTTATAGTGTATACAGAGCAAATTGGACATGGCTTCCTTGCCATTTTCTCTTACAAAATGGCCACCCCAAGCCCTCTATTTATAGAGGGGGGAGCTGTAGGTGTACCTACGGCTGCCCGGGGTGCCCCGGGCTTTGCGGGTCCCGCCGTCTCGAAGTACGTGCATGCATGCAACGTAATGTTCGCTCGAACTTTTAGAACTTCAATCTGGGCATTCGATTGAGGTGTATAAGACCTTTTTTGGCATGCTATTGTTGAGAGCTACACAAATGACATGGGATTAGAGGTTGTAAGAATTCAGAAAGATGGGACCATGCCCTTGGTCTTCAAGCTTCAAATTTCATCCGGTGTGCTGTCCTGTGTAGTAGTCACTCGGGATTGCAGCTATTTGGTTCTTGTAGGACACTGTTGTGTATAATGTATGTTAAAATGTGTTAAGACAGCGTGCATGTGGGATGAAGGTGGCAAAATGACAATTTTCCCACTCAACGGGGTTATCTCTGGTTTGGGCTGATAAAGTAGTCGTTGCTCAGGGCTATCTCTGAGATTGGGTATTAGTAATCTTGGATGTCCTCGTGGTTGTCTACGAGGTGTGCACGACCTCCCGGGGTTATCTCGGGTTTGGTACCGAAAGTGCCTCTGGGGTTATCTCCAAGGTTGAAGTCGACATCGGGTTTGAAATGAGCATCTACAAGGTTATCTCCTAATCGCAGAATCGCACTCCTCGGGGTTATCTCCGAGGTTGAGACTGAAACTCCCGGTGTTATTTTTGAGATTGAATATCTCGAGGTTATCTCCGAGATTGAAAATGCTTCTTTGGTGGAATTTTTGGAACTGGAACTATTTTGTCATCCAAGGTTATCTCTGGAAGACAATTTTTCCCTCCTGCCAGGTTAGTAATAGAAATGCAAAATTTTGAGTGTCTACAACAGCATTGGATCGAAGATATACTTGGGAATGCTGATTATGTGGATATACTAAAGAAAATGGCTGACATTCTTCGTTGCATCCAGCTATGCAGGGACATTCGTATCCAACAGGACCATAGTGCTCCACTATATTCACATTTGTCACTGCTTGGGGGGAACACCTCTACTCTAGAGGATGTCTATGCCATCTACCAGTAAGCATTTACCCCCTGTGCGGGAGTCACGCCTTTGGTGAGATGATCGTACAAAATGTTTTAAGTGTTGAAGTTTTAATTCAAGTTTCTAAATAATTCACGAAGCTTGATTTTTTTGCAAGCCTCAAAAACGAAAGTCCTAAGAGAGGGAACCTCTAGGGGGAAAACCCTAGGAGGGCGAGCCCTAGAGGAGCTCTCCCTAGATATCTTGGAAAATCTTTGATCTAATCCTTTTTACCCTCTCTTAAAATTTCCCTTTTCTTTAAAATCAAGAAGTCATCGAGAAGACCAATGTTGATGAAGAGGATGATGATGTTTCCATTGGGCTCTTTACGAGTACCACAAATGGGGCAGCGACGGCGTCTTCCATTACTTGTGAGATGTCCTGGCTTATTACTATTTGTATCGAGTCTTCTTCACCACATGATGATTGTGTCAGTCTTGATGCTAAGGATTATTTTTCTGATGTAAGCTTGGATGGCCTGCTGTGGGTGGTTCAGTGCTCTCTTCACGCCTTCCTATAACTTCTGCACATGATAATTTTGAGGGTACCGATGAGACTCCTTTTTCTTCGAGGTGAAATCCTTCTGAGACTATTGCTGATGTTCATCCGCCCAAGGAGGATTCCGCCGAGTTGGTGATTGCTCGGTAGGGTATTGTGGATAGCAAAAGCAAAGTAAAGTTAAATTTTTAAAATTTTCACAAACCAATTACCCGGATCATCCTTTATGCATATTATTAATTAAAACAAAGAACAAGAAGTTATGAAATAATACCCTTATAGATACGAGCTTCCACAGGTACGAGTTCAACTCCTACTTCTCCACGATCTTCTTGAATCTCCGGGTTGATTCCTTTCTTTGATCAATGTTAGCCACCCAAGTGTATGGCCTCTAGAGGTGATCCACCAAGAAAGAAGAATATTCAAGAAAAAAGGTGTATTGGCTCAAACCCTAGTTTTTCCTATCTCTATAGAAAAAGGGGGTGTACTCTCCAACTTTTGGAATCACGTATATATGATATCTGATATAAGACTCCACTTATAAAGATATCACGTAACCCTATTTAAAATAATAAGGTATTAATTATTTAATTAAACACTTTTAATTAAATAGGCACCCTAATCTTATTAGGGATAATTAATTAACCTCCTTTAACTAATATTGCCTCCTAATCCTATTAAGAATAAATGAGAGTACTTATATTAAATTAATTCCTAAACTCTTTTAGAAAATAAAAATAATAATAATTGTAATAATATTAATAAGACTCCTCTTATTAATTTTTATTTAATATTTCAAAATATTAAATAATAAATATTAAGCTATTTAATTTAGTCTATGATTTAATCTATTCTATCAAAGATAGACTAAATTAAATATACTTACATATATTATTACGATTATGCTATTAACTTCTTAAATAATTATTCTTCCTTATATGGTGTGACCCTTTAGGTTCTCAATATTAAACCGTTTGTGAATAAATCAATTAGAATAATTCTAATATTATTTAAATAAATAAATTAATCTATTAATTTATTTAAATAAATAATATTTATTCTACAATAGGGATAAGCCTCCCTAGAGATCAAGAACTTTCCATATAATATAGATTTTAATATTAATCATAAAAGAACCTTTAAGTAAATAGTTATTGTACAGTTCAATCATTCCATCATGCAATGTCCCAATTAAATATAAGACATGAAATTGCGTTAAGTCTTATTTTATTTAATTATATGTATTTCAATTCCCAAAAGCACAACTCCGAATGAATGCAAATTAGAAACTACTTTCTAATTTCATTCCACCTTGGCCAAGGATTCCTGGGTTGTCATTTATCGAGTCACATATGACATTTCTCATCTTTTACTAGAAGTGGTAGATTCTATATTGATTATTCATTATCTTCATAAATAACTTATTAAACCCAAGCATACCCTTTGATATACCTTAAGGGTCTTAAGGAATAACTTAAAATATAATTCATTATACGTAAGATACTATGATGATCGCAAGTCTAAGGATCATTTGTACTACTATCACTACAAGAATTCCTTTTGACAGACAAGTAAAACTCCATTAGGTATTCCTTAGCGAGTCACGTTCAGTGAACTTATTCTCCAATAAACACCTATATACTTGCTTTAGTGTCTCCACACAAATGATCATGAGATCAATCATCCTCATCCAATGAGCAAGCAATGTATATGTACCAATCTATCCGGATTCACTAATCCCCTTTTTAGTAATCCATTGATTGAGAACATTTTAGTTTTAAGCTATCTCAAAATTTAGATCTCATTAGCATTATCTCATTATGATTCTAAAAGCATTGCTTAAAACTATAGGTTTATCACATATTATTAAACTAACACCATGTAGGTAATAAATGCCTTTAATAAATAATTCTTTTATTAATAAATAAATAAGATTGATTACAAAGTATATACTTTATCATCATGCATGATTGACTTGTATGAATACTACTTTCAAACTCCCACTTGCACTAAAGCCAATCATCGTGGTATCTCATACCCATCTTCTCTAAGTGACGATCGAACTGCTATTGTGTTAACGCTTTAGTAAATGGATCTGCAATATTATCTTGAGAGTCCACACGCTCCAGGCTAACATCTCCTCTTTCAATGATCTCTTTGATAAAATGAAACCACCGCAACACGTGTTTGGATTTCTAATGAAACCTGGGTTCCTTAGCCTACGCAACAGCTCCGGTGTTGTCACAGAATAAATGTACTGTTCCTCTAATTCTAGGAACCACGTCAAGTTCGGTTATGAACTTCTTTATCCAAACAACCTCATTTGCAGCTTCACTTGCAGCTATGTACTCTGCCACTGTCACTGAATCATCAACTATTTGTTATTTTGAACTCTTCCAACTAACTATGCCACCATTTAAGGTAAACACATACCCCAAAATGGATTTACTGTTATCTTGGTCTATTTGAAAACTTGAGTCTATAAAGCCCTCTAGTTTCAATTCAGACCCACCGTAGAGAAGAAACACATTCTTAGTTCTTATTAAGTACTTTAGGATATTTTTCACTGTCATCCATTGTTCTTCTCCTAGATTCGATTGGTATATGCTTGTTACACTAAGTGCATGAGTGACATCCGATCTATTACATATCATACCATACATGATAGATCATATTGCTGAAGCATAAAGAATCTTACTCATACGGTCTCTCTCCTCAGGTGTCTTTGGGACCTATTTCTTGGAGAGATGTATTTCATAGCTCATTGACATAAGTCCTCTTTTGGAATCTTCCATGCTAAACTTCTTTAGCATCGAGTCAATTTACGTTCCTTGGAATAAGCCAAGCATCCTTTTAGATCTGTCTCTATAAATCTTTATCCCCAAAATATTGGATGCTTCTCCCTAGTCCTTCATGGAGAAGTGTTTAGATAACCAGATTTTAATTGATTAAAGTATAGGAATATCATTCCCTATCAGTAATATATCATCAACATATAATACAAGGAATGAAATAGTGCTCCCACTAACCTTCTTATACACACATGGTTCATCCTCATTTTTAATAAGATCAAACTCTTTGATTGTCTCATCAAAATGGATGTTCCACCTAGGAGAAGCTTGCTTCAATCCATAAATGGATCGTTGTAGCTTAAAGACTTGATTTGTTCTAACCTTTGAAACAAATCCTTCTGGTTGTCTCATATAAACATCCTCCTCAAGTTTCCCATTGAGGAAGGCCATTTTCACGTCCATCTGCCAGATTTCGTAGTCATAGTAAGCTGCAATCGCAAGCAAAATTCGAATGGACTTTAGCATCGCTACTAGTGAGAAGGTTTCATCACAGTTAACTCCTTATCTTTGTTTGAAACCTTTTGCGACCAGTCGGGCCTTATAGGTCTCTACCTTGCCGTCTGCTCTAGTCTTTCTTTTAAAGACCCATTTACACCCAATAGGCTTAATACCTTTAGGTGGTGAAACTAAAGTCCATACTTGGTTTTCATACATGGAGTCCATCTCGAATTTCATGGCTTCTTGCCACTTCTCTGTGTCTTTACTACTCATAGTCTATTCGTAATTCAATGGATCATATGATGTGTACCTCATCCTCATCCTCTATAATGAATCCATACCTATCAGGTATCTTCGACACTCTTCCACATTTACGAATAAGGTGTGATACAATAGGTTCTTCCACTTGGTTAGGTACCTGACTTTGATCTGTAGTATTTTGTGGTTCATGAACCTCTTCAAGATAATCTTACTCCCACTGACCCCTTCAAGGATAAACTCCTTTTCCAAGAAGGTAGCATGTTTCGTAACAAACACCTTTTGATCAGTTGGATGATAGAAATAATACCCTTATGTTTCTTTAGGGTATCCCACAAATCTACACTTGCCAGATCCAGTCTTTAGCGTATCGTTTTCAAACTTTTTGACATAAGCTGGACAACCCCAAGTCTTAACATGCTTAAGATTTGGTTTCCTCCTTGTCCATAATTTATATGGGGTCTTAGGGACGGATTGGGTAGGTACCTTGTTAAGTAGGTATGCAGCTGATTTTAGGGCATATCCCCAGAAGGAAACTAGAAGATTGGTAAAACTCATCATGGATCGAACCATGTCCAACAATGTTTGATTTCTCCTTTCAGATACACCATTGAGCTGTGGTGTCCTTGGTGGAGTCCATTGTGAGATTATACCATTTTCTTTGAGACAATTGATAAACTCACCACTTAAGTATTCTCCTCCTTGATCTGATCAAAGAATTGCAATACTCTTTCCATTTACTTCTCTACTTCACTTCTGAACTCTTTGAACTTTTCAAATGATTCATATTGTTATTTCATTAAATACACATATCAAAATCTTGAGTAATCATCAGTGAATGTAATAAAATAAGAATACCCTCCTCGTGCATTCGTAGTCATAGGTCCACATACATATGTGTGTACTAATGCTAACAACTTTGTAACTCTTTCTCCTTTTCCACTAAAAGGAGATTTAGTCATTTTTTCCATGAGACAAGATTCACAATTTGGATATGATTTGTGACGCACCCAAAATAGGTATACATCACCCACTTTGAGTCGCCAAATACATGGTACAAAATTCAAATACAACTTAATTATACAACAGTCGTGTAAAATACGACAAAACATATGATGTGAGTTTTAATACAAATATTGTCATCTAGACAATATCCACACTCAATTGAGTCCTCATTACATTTATTATCACACTATTTAACAGAATAGTGGACTACTAATGCTATTATCTAGACTAATCACACCCGCTCCCCGACTAGTCTCCTCGTTACGTTCTCATTTTCTCAAGAGAACAATGAAAGTAAAAGGGTGAGCTCAACTAGCCCAAGAAGAAATATTATGACTAAGATAATACGTAATAAATTATCGTTAGCCTTCAACAAAGTTGTTAAACCGATACAATATAACAAACATCAAGTTTAGTGCTGCAATGAACAAGCAATCCATTAAAAGAGTCAAGTAGAGAATAAAATCTACTATCTTTTATGATTTAAAAGGTTTTTCATTACTTTTATCATTGGGACTCAGCTTATTAAATAATCCACATCATCCCTGAACTACGGCCAAGGATATTCATTAGTATCACAACCACAAATTATCCATGCACTATGGGCCAAGGATATTCATGTATTCATCAATGGTCATGATCATGCCAGCAACTGTCCATCAATGCACTACGGGCCAATGAGGACTTTTACCACATCATTTGTAACATTACGGTCATGATTATACCGATTAATCCCTGGTCATAATCATACCAAGTCCATCTATGCACTACAGGCCACAGATGACTTTCAACATAATATAAACATGAGGATGATGACAATGATATAAGAATTCAATAAAACAAGTTCAAGAATTAATTTATCCAGGAACTACTAACGTCCAAATTGTCAACATGATGCTTCTTTGTAGAGTAAAATTCAAGAATGCTCAGAAGAATATTTCTATGAAAAGATACTGGATGAAACGCAAATATCAAGGATATTCCACTAATTTCATGGAGTATAGAAGTCAAAACTTTAACCAACTAAGTATAATAAAGAATGGAATAACAAAAGAAATCACCATGCATGCGATAGACCGCACAGACAAGTTATTCCAACAGAATAATAAATAATGGAATCAGGTCATGCGTAAACGCACGCATGTGATATTTCAATGTAATAATAAATAACGAAACTGTGTCAAAGTAAATTGCACCAAGCGGGATGTTCCAATGTAATAATAAAAATAAGAACCAAGTCGTAAAACGCATGCATGTGATGTTCCAATGAGAATAATAAAGAATGGAATAATGTAAGAATTTCACAATGTATATGCGGTGCAGATGATAGAAGTTATTCAATATAATGAAAAAGCATGGAATAACATAAGAATTTCACCAAGTATAGGGTAGACCGCGTATACAGGTTATTCCAACAGAATAATAAAGAATGAAATAACATAAGTTCTCTTCATGAATACGAAAGAAATAATACCCCTTACCTTAGAACAAACTGGATATAGGAGTAGTGAAGTAGCGGAATACTTTTCTTCTTTCTCTCTATAGTTTCTCTCTCTAGAGTTTCAGTGAATTCGTAAGAAATAATGAAAGAATGAGCTTCTATTTATAGGAGAATGGAATTAATAGTAACTAATTCCTGAGCAGTCCAGATTGATTTACTTTTAAACAGACGGTCCAGATTGTTTTACTATAAAATATTCTAATAAAGCAAAATCTTTTAAATAAAATATAATGTATTCTATTTATAATCTAATAAAATGAATAACTTTATAAAAGTATTCTGTTTTATATAAAAAGATTTGACTATGCAAAATACTATGCATAATAGAATATAATATATTCTATTTATAGTCTAATAAAACGAATAACTTTATAAAAGTATTCTATTTTATATAAAAAGCTTTTCTGTTTTATTACATTAATAATACTAATAAAACAAAACTTCATCATCATTATTATAATTCACACTATTAATCAACCAGGTCATTCCTAGGAAAGAGAGGGCTTTCCAATAAGGATTTCTCCCTATTGGCGTGCAATTAGGTGACTAAACCTCTCCTTGGCAGAACTTCTAGACATCGTTAATATAGCAAATAATAATATTAATAACTTCGTCGTCTCAATTATTGATTTAATAATATATAAAATATCGAAAATAATTGAATCAATTAACGTGAGATATTATGCAAACAATTCAAGCAATAATTAAACAAAAGCGAGTGACTTCTCACGTAAGCATCAATAATCAATACCGTGTGCTACTATGCACGACCATGCGTATTCTCGTACTTTTAACTTTGGGTGTTTCTACGATTAACGATAAAACTTTTCGTCATTATTTTCATAAAATATTTTTGTCGTTTTTCAATCCAAATAATAATTTCGTTGTGGGGTCCACCAATGATTGTCTTGGTCGTGCATTTAATATTCCTGTTAAAACGCAATATTCTCCCACCAATCGAATATTATATAACAACTTGCGTATTTTGCAAAATTTATAACTATTACCCACAACTATAACATTATATCAAATTCATTCCATAATATTCAAAAATGATAATTATAGAAAATTCATCTTTAGTCATAAAAGTTGGGGTCTTACATGATTCATAATCCGATATCTCTAGGAGCCCATCTGTATGCAACTTGGATAATATTTTTTCATTAATATGGCCAAGTCTATAGTGTCACATATAGGTATAATTAACATCATCTATTTTCCTTTTATTATTTTTTTCAATTTGAAGTATATTTTCATGCAAGTCAAGTATATAAAGTCCATTTTGTAAATTACCAACACCATATAAAGCATTATTATTATAATTAGAACAACTGTTGTTCTTTAGTATAATGTCAAAACCATCAACATTCAACACAAAAATTAAAATAATGTTTTTAATGATATTTGGAACAAAATAAAAAGCATTTAAATAAATGAACTTGACCGTAGGAAATGCTAAACAATAAGTCCCTATAGCTAATGCAACAAACTTTGCTCTATTTTCCACTCGCAGGATGACCTTATCCTTTCTCATCTTTCTACTTCTGACCAGTCCCTATATATTATTACATATGTGAGAACCATAGCCGGTATCCAATACCCAAGTAGAAGATTGACTTTCAAAAAAATTAATTTCAGTCATAAACAAACCTTGATTAGGATTCAAAGCTTCTCCAAGCTTCTTCTGCTTTTGTTCCGCAAGATAATCCTTGCAGTTCCTCTTCCAGTGATCCGACTTGTTGCAATGGAAGCAAATTCCTTTGCTAGCTGGATCAGGTTTCTTTTGATCCTTCACTTTCGTCTTTTCCTTAGCCTTCTTAGATTTCTTCTTTTCAGAAGATACCTTGGGCTTATTCCTTTTCTTGGAAAAATCATCCACCAATAAGACATGGTTCTTCTTGGATGGGAAGTGACCTTCAGCAGCTTTCAACATGTTAAGTAACTCAGGCAAGCTGACATCTAACTTATTCATGTGAAAATTCACAACAAATTGTGAGAAGGTGTGCAGGAGTAACTGCAAGACTAAATATTGACTCAACTCCCCATCCATGACAAACCCAAGCTGTGACACCCCCCAAATAGGTCCACACAACCCATTATGAGTCGCCAAATACATGGTACAGAAAACAACTATAAACTTCATTATTACAATTATCGTGTAAAATACGACAACACATATACTGTGAGTTTTAATATAAATATTGTCTTCTAGACAATACCCAAACTCAAATAAGTCCTCATTATAATTATTGATACACTATTTTACAAAATAGTGAGGACTGTTATAACAACAAAATAGTGAGGACTGCTATAAAAGGAAGAATAATTATTTAAATAGCAAATGACATAATCGTAATAATAAGTTAAGTATATTTAATTTAATCTATGGTGATGGAATAAATTAAATAGCTTAATATTTATTCTTTAATATTTTGGAAATATAAATTCATAAGAGGAGTCTTACTATTATTATTGTTATTACTATTATTATTATTTAATTCCTAAAGGAGTTTGGAAATTAATTAATAAAAGTACTCTCATATATTCCTAATAAGATTAGGAGGTTAAGTTAATTAAAGTAATTTAGTTAATTAGACCCAATTCCTTAATTGTTAAGAAGGGTTGCCTACATCTATAAATAAGAGGAGTTATTATGGGTGTGTGGGTTGTTGACTTTTCACAAATCTACATTTGTCAGATCTAGTCTGTAGCTTATCGTTTTCAAACTTTTTGACATAAACTGGACAACTCCAAGTCTTAACATGCTTAAGATTTGGTTTCCTCCCTGTCCATAACTCATATGGGGTCTTAGGGATGGATTTTCTTATCAGATTTATCAATAATTAATTATTCACAAATAATATTACAGAATCACAATAATGATAACCAAGTCGTTCATAGGAAAGAGGGGACTTTCCGATAAGGATTTCTCCTTAGTGGCACGCAATTAAGTGACCAAACTCCTTTCCTAGACATAACTTCCTTAGACATTGCCAATAATGCTATCTAATAATATTATTCAAATAATATGAATTATTGATTGATAATGGGAAATACTGTGCAGTGACAATTATTGAATTAATAATATAAAATATCAACGTAGCAATTATTGAATCAATAAAGTAAAAATATTAAACGGTAATTACTGTAACAATTATTGAGTAGTGACTTCTTATTGTGTAATACCGTGTTCTATCGTGGTAACACCGCAAGGTTACTATGTAAAGCTGCGTAGACATCGTATTTTAATCATTGGTATTCCAACAATTTTAATCAGAATCATACGCCTGTTATTATAAAAAAAACTTATTCGTGTCGTTTTCTTCATCCGAAATTTTTTCGTTATGGGGGCCCACAAATGGTTGCGTCATCGTACGAATATTCCCCGACAACAAGAATATTCCACGACCAAATGAATATTCCCCGACAATAATGAGTATTTTATAACCATTTGCTTATTTAAAATATTTGCGCATTTTACCCATAACTAACCACATTAATCGAATCAACCCCTTACTATTTCAAAATAATAAATAGAGAAAATTCCATTTTATTCATAAAACTTAGGGCCTTACACAAGCTATCCAAGACGTTCAATCAAATTGATCATCTTTAAGACATGAGTCTCAATGGTAGTACGCTCGGCCATCCGAGATTGTAAGAGATCCTTAGATATTTCATATCTAGCAGTCCTACTTTGCTCACCATACAGCTATTGCAGGTGCAACAACATAGTAGGAGTATCCATGGTTTCATGCTGACGTTGAAGCTCGTTACTCATGGATGCGAGCATGATGCATTGAGCCACAGATGCATCATCTTGCCACTATTTAAAAGTAGCAATCTTGTGACGCCCCCAAAATAGGTATACATCACCCATCTTGGGTCGTCAAATACATGGTACTAAATACAAATACAAACTTAATTATACAACATGAACTGAGAGTTTTTACACGAATATTCTCTCATAGACAATATCCAAACTCAAAATCAATCCTCATTATATTTATTATCACACTAAATAGTGAGGACTACTAAAACACCCATCTCGGACCATCACTCTGTTCTCCAACTAGTCCCAACTACTTTCTCATTTCCTGAAGAGAACAATGAAAGCAAAATGGTGAGCTCCACTAGCCCAGTAAGAAATATTATGACTAAAATAATGCAGAATAAATTATCGTTAGCCTTCAACATTGTTAAACTGATAAAATACAATAGACGTCAAGTTTAAATACAGCGGAACAAGCAATCCATTAAAAGAGTCAACTAGATCATGATATCTACTATCTTCTATGATATAAAAAGTTTATCATCAATTTTATCGCTGGGACTCAGCTTAATAAATGAATCACATCATCGAATCAGACCTGCACTACGGGCCAAGGATATTCATTAGTATCATGTCCACAAATTATTCTTATACTACGGGCCAAGAATATTTGTATAATCATCAATGGCCATGATCATACCGAATTATCCCTGATCATAATCATACCAATCAATAGTCCATTTATACACTACGGGCCAAAAGATGACTTTCAACACAATATAAGCATGAGGATGATGACAATGATATAAGAATTCAATTAAATGAAAGCAAATGATAAATTTTAAAGATCCATAATTTAATTTGTCCAAAATTTAATAATGTCCAAATTGTCAACATGATACTGCTTTGTGGATTAAAATTCAAGAATAATATTCATGTATCAAAAATAATTTGGACAGAAAAGAAATAAATTTTTCGGGTGAATAGTATCCCGTGAATAATACTTCATGAATAGTACCCCGACATGAAAAGTACCCCGAATCCCCGAGTGAATAACACTAGAGTGAATAATACTTAGGTGAATAGTAACCCGTGAATAGTATCTCAACATGAAAAGTACCCCAAATCCCCGAGTGAATAATACTAGAGTGAATAGTATCTGGGTGAATAATGACCCATGAATAGTACCCTAGAAAAAATATTGATATTTAATAAGAAAGTTCATATCAATATTTCAATGACATGATACTGGATGAAGCACAAAACTCAAGGATATTTCACTAATTTCAGGGATTATAGAAGCAATACTTACCATAGTAAGTTTAGATTTAAGAATATGAAACGAAGTAATATACAAAACTGCAAATGGATTTTCACCTGTCATGCGGTACGTAATCCGTGTAGACAAGTTATTCCAACATATTAAAGAATGAATACAAAAAAATAGTATTCCTTATGAATACGAAAGAAATAATACCTCTTACCTTAGTAGAAGACTGGATACTGCAATAGTGAAGTAACAGAATACTCTTCTTCTTGCTCTCTATAGTTTCTCTCTCTATTGTGTCTCTTATGAATCTCAGTGAATTAGTGAGAATGAAAGAAGAATTAAGCTTTTATTTATAGGAGAATGGACTAAATAGTAACTGATTCACAAACGGTCCAGATTAATTTACTATTAGAACGGACGATTCATATTGAGTACTATTAAAACCACAATCGATGGTCCAGATTGATTTACTTTTAAAACCACCACCGACGGTCTAGATTGATTTACTTTTAAAACCACTACTGTAACAATCCAGAATTTTAAATTGTAATTTTAAATATTTATTGAATTATATAAATATTTGATTAAAATATTTAATTTGTGACATCCCCAAATCTGGTACTTCCATTTACAAATATCATCTATCTATCTACCCATAAATAAATGCAAACCATGCAATAGTTAGAAATAATTAATAAATCTCCCCTTATGGGATTACATCAACTGCATAATAATAAAAAATCCCAGGTTGCTCTAACCTTAAACATCTGTGTGGAATCATAAACAAATAATAAGTCTTAAGTAACATCAAGTCTAAATATCATTACATAACCACATAAATAATCAATCTTCATTACTTGCTAATCTTGCCCTTGCCTTTACTAGTTGAAGGCTCGTTTGCTCTTTCGTTCTTAACTGCAATGTTATTATTACGCAAGAGTGAGCACGATTGCCCACAAGTATAATAATATAACAAATGAATAATAACATGCGAATAAATAAAGACTTATGAAATAGGAAACTTGATTTTGAATCAAGAATGAATAACAAGAAACAAAAGAACTTCTGAGGGACATAAGACCTTGAACTATGTCCTAGGTTGTCAAGTGTTTATACTTGAAACCTTTAACAGTCATACGACTATGGACTCTTCTTCTCGTACTTAGGGGGATCAGCCCTTAGTACTATACTATGCACAATATCTTAACGCTAACGCATAAGTAATCCCCTATACATGGTTGTTCATCTCAGTTTGACATTAGTGTCCGCACCAAAGGAAGTTTGGTTTGGATAATTCATCAAGGGTTCTGAAATTTAGAACGCTCATCAAATATAGACTAGTCAAATCATTAAGGGTTCGCTAGTCTAACAAGGTTTAACAGTAATTGATAACTGAATTTGAATAAAATCTCATAGAGTATATAATAGAATAAGTATTGTATAGCAGCGTCATGCTTGAAAGATTAATAAACTTTGATATAACAAAACAGACTTGATCAATAATAATGAGAACTTGCTCAATGTAAAAAGGTGAATTTATCAACTTATATAACGATAACAAGTAGGGTTAGGAAACTTGCCTCGTGCGTAGATTACACTTTAATTAAACTCGTTCCTTGATTTAAATCCTATATATCATTTACGCTCACAATACCAAGTTAATTATAACGCATTTAAACATCACAAGTTTATTCTTTTGTCTAACTCAATTCATGACTATACTTAGTCAAATTACCATACTTGTTTTCACGTAATATTACACTATATACTAACAACAAGCTAATTACATAATCAACAATTCAATCAACATGTAAATGTCTTCTTGACTTGATAAAACTTATTTTAATATCTCATTATATGTCTAACAAGTTTTTATATTCATTAGATTAGGTTACTATCACATTTCTATACTTGAACACTTAAAAATGCATTTCGGACATTCGCTAAGTGGCACCGCAGCAGCCACCGTGTAAGCCTATTCTTGGCGCAGCAAGACTGACGCATCAGTATAATTGGAGACTTCAAGCGTTGTGGGTGGCAGCCGCAAACATGGGACTTCGATTCGAGTTGCGGATGGTGATGCGACACTCCAATTTTGATTTTGATTTCGCGAAGAACACATAGTTCAAATGAAATAGACACTACATGATCATTAATTTCACCAATTTAACCTACCCACATCTTTGGAATTCATACATAATCATTACCCGACATTTATAGAGTGATTTTAACCCATTAAAACACATAATTACTGTAATTAAAATATGTAAATTTCAACATCGTTTTGATGTTCTTGAAGGTTTTGAACATAAATCATAAAATTCAACGCCACGGATTCGTTATAACACCAAATCCATCCATTCAAGTTTTTTTACTTCGTTTTAGCATGCATAATCATATACCAAAGGTGAATTTTGCGTAACAATTTATGTTTGACATATTAATTTTACGTATAAAGGGCTATATGGCCATATAACATACTCAGTAAATTTTTAAGCCATAACATACGTTAATATTATGAAACTAATGATATGGAAACCTATATAATATATAATAAAACATGTAATGCTAATCATATTATTACCTATATCCATATAACAACACAATTTCCCATTTACGAGAGATTTAATGAACTTGAAAGCCAATTATTTTATAAAAACTTAAACAACGTAAATAAACCTGGGTCAAGAAATTACCCAAAGCGTAGAAGTGAGTGAAGATAACAATCTGTCTTACGATACCACTTCAATCACACCACTCACAATCTCCTCAAAATTCTCAAACTCTCTCTGCTTCTACTTTACGACTTAGCCAAATAATGAAAGAAAAAGGAAGGAAGACGTATAATATAAATAATTGAACTGATGCGTTGTGGTCAGTTACCCAGTCATGGGTAACTACCCTCAACTCCCACTAAGGCCATGTTTGGCTATCTTTACAATGCTTAAACCTATTTAATTTAATAAAACATTTATAATATAGTTTGAAAAATGTCACACCCTTTTATAAAATAAATCCAATATCATATTTAATTTATTTTAAATAAAATATAATAATTTCTCAATAATTCACATAGTTACATAATTAAATTTCTCATTTATTAATTATGTCAAATTATTAAATCTCTAATTATTTATTAAATTAATTAAAATAACATTAGGCTTATTAACTATTTTCTTTTAATACAATAAGCTCACATAATCACATACTTTGAATAATAAAAGTCTCCACATTAATTTAATAACTATAACACATATAATTAAATTAATCTATCATAACTTCATCAATTAATTATTTAATCTAATAATTAATTCATCAAAAATATTTATTCAATCAAATAAATATTAAAATTAAATTACAAAATCTCGATTGTCACATAATTGATGTGTTATTGTTGAATAAATATTTTTTTAATTTGATTTGATTTGATTAATTATTTGTTAAATAAATAATTAATGAGTGAAGGAAATTAATTATTATGAGATTATATTCTAATTTAATTTAATAATTAAATTAGAGAATTGATAGGGATTAAATGGATTATTATAATGTTTTAATTTAATTTGGTAATAAAAGTGTGACAATAAATTATGCTATAAATGGGTTATTAAAATAAATTAAAGGAGATTAATTTATTTTTTGCCAAACAAGGCTTAAAGATATTAACTCTTTAATTTTTAAAGAGTTTTGCCAAACAAAGCCTTATGGCTTTTGGATTTTTGGATTTTGAATTTTTAATAATATAAATAAAATAAATCAAATAATAAATAAAATATATTTATAACCTATATGCGTTATATTTAGTAATCGATATTATATTAAATACGCTTATTATTACCTATCAGTTTTATTTTATGTATACTGTTATTGGATTAGTTTGTTTACGCATTCTAGTTATTTGCTAAGCCTAAGAAAATATAGAGTTTATGAAAGAATTTGAGAGAGCTTGAGAAGAGAGAAAAGTTCGGTGGGTTGCAAGTTCGTCTTTTGACAAGGGATAACTAAACAAGAAAAGGTATTTTCCAAAACTCTTATATATATATATATATATATATATATATATATATATATATGTTTACTGCATAAAATTTCCATGTTATGTGGAGTCAATTTTTCTGTAATTGTTGTTATACAACCTGTTTATGGTGATTGTATATAATTATGATGTTAGGGTAGTATTTAGACAAGGAATTGTATATTAAATTACATTTAAAAGAAAGAAATTTGTTTTTACAATGAAATTATATATGAACTTGGCTTGTAGGAGTATCAAAATTAATATTTGATTGTGAGCTAATTGTGAAATTGAACTTTGAATATGTTAATATGTTAAGAAATGGAGAAAATGTAGTTTGTATGTGGTAAATTGGTGTATAATTGTGGTTATAGTGTTAATTTTATCAAACAATATCGACAATGGAGTTTTGGGTTGAAACCATGGTATTCAAGGATTTCTGGAGTGTTGTTTAGTTGTTTAAAATTAGTGTATGTATGATGGGTAATAGTTATGTGTAATTTATGTAAGTTATATGTGCTAATTTAGGTGCTAGAAGTTTTTAAACAGTAAAAAAATCTGCTCTATTTTGTTAATTGTGCTCAACACATCAATAATTAATAGGCCATAAGTTAGCTTAAGCAAAAAGCCAAAGCCTCACGCCAATCGCCAAAATTCGGGCGCCACACCGCCGCGCCTCACGCCCCGTTCTGCAGCTGTGTGCTCTCGGTCATGCCATCAGCCAACCTAAACCTCAGCTTAAAATCGGTGGGCGCCACAAGTCTTAAGGTTAGCAAAGATGGCCCGTAAAATTATTTTCTTGTACACAGAGTCTGTAATTGTTGATATGGTGCAATATTATGACTGTTAGAATGTAATTTTTATAATTGTGTTATTATAGTGCTAAGAATGAGCATATAATTAACACTTAACGAGTTTTGTTACTAATGTAACTTGACTATGTGGTTAAAAATCAGGCCATACATGAAATATGTACTTATTTATATATAGAGTATATGTAGTGACTAATTGTGTCCTGATGACATGTGATTAGGATATTGTGAATCAAATTGTTACGGTCTACTTACACGCAAGGCAAGTTTTCTAATCTGAACTTTCTTCGTGCAGTTTTTCTAACCCTAAATTTTCGTTGAGCAAGTTCCTTAACTCTAAATATATTGTGCAAGTTCCTAAACTTTACCTCTTGATATTGAGCAAGATTTTCTAATCTTTATTTTGTTATTTAGCATACAAGTTTCTAAATTCTGATACTCTAATGTTGAACAAGTTTTATCATTCAATTTACTGTTTCTTATGCATGCACAATTATTAATTCTAAACAAGATTCTAACCTTAGCTTAACATTGGTCAAGCAAGGTATGTTATATTATTCAATGCGTATGCTCTTAGATTATTCCTAAAGCATGACCTTGGTATACAATGTTGATTTATTGATAAATTATTCCATACCAGAATGTTATTACATTTTTATTCAACTAATCCTTAGTTGATGTCCGTTAAACTCTAAATTACTTTGAAATTTATCCAAACCAAACTTACTTGGGTGCAGACTTGTATTCTAAATACTGAGATGAACAACCCTATTACAGGGGATAATTTACGCATAGCGTTGAAATGTTTGTGCACAATACATTGTACGAAGGGCTGATCCCCCTAAGAATGATGAGTCCCTATAGTCTTATGACCGTTAAAGTTTAGGTTGAAAGAATACTTAAACTATAGACATAGTTCGTGGTCTTTTGACCCTCGATTATATATATTTCAAATTTTGTTCTCGATTATTATTGATGAAGTACCTTATTCATTTCTATTGAGCCTATTCATTTGGTAATTGATATGATGTTTATTTCTTGTCATTTCAAGTGAGCATTGTTTGCTCACTCTTGCTTATATTAATATTACAACTAAAGTTGAGAAGGTTGATGAACCTACAACCAAAGAAAGGAAAGGGAAGATAAGCAAGTATTGAAGACTTGTAAAAACCATTAGCTTTTATGTTGTTGGACTTTATTTTAAATCTTATGATGTAATTATTTAATTTTCCGCATATGATGTTTGTATTTAAAGGTTAGATAACTTGGGAGATTTTATTGATGTAACCCTAAATGGGATGGTTTATTATTAAACTTTATTATGTTTGGGTAGTTAGATATGAATGTTTTTATCAAGTGAGCACCAAATCTGGTAGAAATGAAGTACCCAGATTTGGGGGTGTCACAGGTTGGTATAAGAGCTTTAGGTTATGAACCTTAGGTGGGGAAAAGCCTTAGGAAGTAACCTTTGAAAAGATAGTGGTGATAAACTCTTATCGAGTTTTAAGGAAAAAGTAATATAACACTTACGTGCTTATGTGATTACAACCTATGTGCTCGCGAGTGTCGAGTAGTAATGATTAGTAATTAAAACTTAAAATGTTGTTGTCAGGATTTCTAATGTAGGAGAATCCAGTCAAACTAGGGAGGAAGGACCCCAGATACCTAGAGAGGAGCAGCCTCGAGATATTCAAGTGGTTTGGGAACAACTACTGCCACGTGAAACATCTTCGTTGGTCTCAGTAGTTGAGCAGGAGGGGTTACCTGATGAGGATGACGAGATAAAGATGGACGAGGAGGACCCTGAGGAGCTGTCACAGTCGAATGAGGATGAGGAGGAAGAGATTCCACTTAACTCGATCGCTGCCCGTATGTACGACGAAGTGTACAACCGCAATGTGGAACTTCAGGATAACGTCGAGGAGTTGAGAGAGATAGTAGCTGAGCAACAGACTTCAATGACGCAAAAGGACAACGAGATCCAGGATCTAGAGGAATGTCTGAGTAATGTCGAAGAGAAGCTAGTCCACACTGAAGGAGGAAATGAGCAACTAACAGAGGAGATCGCAGAACTGAAGAACAAGTTGAAGGAAGAATCTACTAAGAGGGAACGAACTGAAGATGAGTACGAAGAAGCTACTAAACGAGCCAGGGTAGCAGAGAGAGATGTACAAGTGAAGAAGATCAAGATGGAAGAGATGGATAGTGTTTTCAACACTGCGATCAATCGAGCTCAAGATCGAGTCATGGGTTATCCGATACAGTTCGAGACGCTGCCATCGTACATATTAGATTGCCGAACAATGTTCCGTATTATGGAAGAAGAGTGTCATAAGGCTATGCAGTATTTTAGTAGGCCGTCATAAATGTACTCGATATGTGATTAATGATATGATAAATAAAATGTAAATCCCAAGTGTTATGTAACCTATGGGATATGATGATGATGTTATCCTGGAACTTTAGTGGTTCAGGAAAGTAATGTAAATAGTAGTGATGCTATTGTTCTTATGTTTTTTAAAAGATTATGAATGAATAAAAGTTATTATTTTATTCAAAGTGTTATGTGTTATGTGATAATCTTTCATGGTGTGCAAGTTAAGTAAAAAATACTTAAAGGAATTGAGTAACAATCTAATAAGTGTATTTTAATAGAAAATGCCTCCAAGAAGACGTCAGCCTCGACAAAGAACCCCTGAGGGATCTACCAACAATAACAATGCAGAAGCTAACCCCATTCAGCAGTTAGTGACGTTACTGATGGGTGTGTTACAAAATTAACCACAGAATCAAGCTGTGACATTTAAGGACTTCAAGGCGGTGGGACCACCAGAATTTCGTGTGTCTATGAATCCGATTGAGGCACAGACTTGGATTATAGAGATAGAGAAAGTGTTTGATGTAGCTAGAGTAGGTGAGAATCAGAAGACTACTTTTGCAACATTCATGTTGAAAGCAGAGGCTAGTTATTGGTGGCAAGCCAATAAAACTCAAGGAGGACAAGGGGTGATGACTTAGGATAGGTTTAAGGAGATATTCTTTGAGACCTATTTCCCAGAGAGTTTGAAGAATCAGATGGAGGTGTAGTTTCTGGAACTGAAGTAGGTATCAATGACGGTATCAGAGTATACCGCAAAATTTAACAAGTTGGCGAGGTTTACGCCATATCAAGTCAACATGAGATGAGCGCAAAGCTAAGAGATTTGAGCAGGACTAAAACCTGGTTATACAAAGAGGGTCTCCCTGATCCAGTTGAAGACATTCGTAGCAGTGCTTGAGAAGGCAATTCTCACTGAGGGTGGAGGCGAGGCTGTGACAAAGTACTATCAAGAACAAAGAAAGAAGAAGAATGAAGGTGAAGGTAAGAATGGTGGTTGGAGTAGTGGAAATGATAGCAATAACCTGAAGAGAAAATGGAATGGAAATGTGGGTTATGGAAACTAGCAGGGTAACGAGCAGAAGAAAAAGTTTGAGGCATGTGCTACATGCAGAAAGTTTCACGCGGGTGTATGCTTAAGGGAAAAGTGTGTATACTTTAACTGTGGCCAGGAGGGTCACATTGGCCCAAATTGTAGCCAACCCAAGAAGAATGTTTGCTACACGTGCGGGTCAAAGGATCATTTTGCTTGTGAATGCCCTAAGAAGAAACCTGAAGAGACAATAGGAAACAAGTGAGGTAGCAGTGGAGGCACATTGACCATTGTGGGACCAACGTCATCAAAAAGACCCACAATAAGAACCTTCAACATGACGGCACAGGATGCAGTACAATCAAAAGATGTTGTGTTAGGTATTATCCCAATCAATGATATAGATGCTTATGTATTATTTGATTCGGGTGCTACTTGCTCATTTATATTTGATGAATTTGCTAAGAGGTTAGGATTCCCTAGTGAAGAATTGAATTTCCCTTTAAACATAGAAATTGCGAATAGGGAAGTGATTCCTGTTAGTTTCGTATATAAAAATTATAGGGTGAACATTAAGGGGAATGTCATGATGGTAGATTTAATTCCGATAAAACTTGGAGAGTTTGATGTTATTTTAGAAATGGATTGGCTATTCAATTATGGAGCGATAATTGATTGTCAAAATAAATGTGTAAACCTTATGACTCCATCAAATGTAGTTTTTCATGGTAGCAGATTGCCTAGACATGCGAGATGTCTGACGATTATGCAAGCCAAGAAGTTGTTGAGTCAAGGCTTTGTGGGTTATTTAGCTTACATAGTTGATACTCAGAGGAAGGGGGTGAAATTGGAAGAGATACCAGTGGTTAGGGAATTTGTAGATGTGTTTTTGGAGGATTTGCCAGGACTTTCGCCTGACCGAGATATTGAGTTCGTGATCGACTTAGTGCCAGGAACCACTCCAATATCGAAGGCCCCGTACAGAATGGCTCCAGTAAAAATGAAGGAACTGATGGTACAATTATAAGAGTTGTTAGACAAGAAGTATATTCAGCCGAGTGTGTCACCGTGGGGAGCACCGGTGTTATTCGTGAAGAAGAAGGATGGGTCAATGCGTCTTTGCATTGATTATAGGGAGTTAAACAAAGTCACTATTAAGAATAAATATCCATTGCCAAGAATAGATGACTTGTTTGATCAATTGAAGGGTGCTAGATATTTCTCAAAAATAGATTTGAGAAGTGGGTATCACCAATTGAAAGTAAGAAAGGAGGATGTACCAAAGACGGCATTCAGAACTCGGTATGGACATTACGAGTTTCTGGTGATGTCTTTTGGATTGACAAATGCCCCTGTTACATTCATGGATTTGATGAATAGGGTGTTTAAACCATTTTTAGACAAGTTTGTGGCGGTATTCACTGATGACATCCTGGTATACTCCAAATCTTGAGAAGAACATGTGGAACATTTACGTTTGACGTTGGAGACACTAAGAAAGGAAAAGTTGTACGCAAAATTCTCGAAGTGTGAATTTTGGCTAGAACATGTACAATTTCTTGGGCATGTGATTGACAAAGATGGGATTTCAGTGGATCCATCAAAAGTTGAAGCTGTAATCAATTAGGAACAACCAAGAACACCTTAGAAGGTGAGGTGTTTCTTGGGACTGACCGGCTATTATAGACGGTTTATTCAGGATTTTTCCAAGATTGCCACTCCGTTAACAAATTTGACAAGGAAAGCTGTAAAATTTGTTTGGACGAAGAAGTGTGAAGAGAGTTTTCAAGAATTGAAAAAGAAGTTAAGTGTGACACCTGTGTTGTCATTACCAGATAATACAGAAAACTTTGTGATGTATAGTGATGCCTCACATAAAGGATTGGGTTGTGTTCTTATGCAGAACGGCAAAGTTATTTCATATGCATGAAGGAAACTGAAGGATTATGAAAAAGGATATCCGACTCATGATTTAGAGTTGGTTGCTGTGGTATTTGCATTGAAAATATGGAGACACTATCTTTATGGAGAAAAATGTGAGATCTACATAGACCATAAGAGTCTGAAGTATATTTTCACTCAAAAGGACCTGAACATGCGTCAAAGGAGATGGATGGAACTGATAAAAGATTACGATTGTGAGATCTTTTATCATATAGGTAAAACGAATGTGGTTGCAGATGCTTTAAGCAGGAAAGGTCGGGAAAAGTTGATGCTGATAACCACTCAGGAGGAGCATATTTTAGCAATGACAAAGCTAGAGTTGGATATAAAATTTCTAAAAGAATCGGATGAACGACTATTTCAGATAGAAGCTAGTCTAACTTTGGTGGACAAGGTAAAGAATGCTCAACTACAAGATGAAGAATGTAGGAAAATCCTAGAGAAAGTGGTTGAGGGTAGTGAAGTGAAATACAAGATTGATAGTGAAGGGATACTAAGATTCGAGGGGAGAATCTGGGTTCCAGCAGTACCAGATATTAAAGAAAAAATCTTGACCGAAGCTCATAACTCAAGATATTCAATTCATCCGGGAAGTACGAAGATGTATCAAGATTTATGACAACACTTTTGGTGGCCAAACATGAAAAGAGATGTCGCAGAATGTGTTGCGAGATGCTTGACATGTCAAAGAGTAAAGGCAGAACACCAGAGGCCAAGAGGATTACTTCAATCGTTAAACATACCAAAATTGAAGTGGGAACACATCACAATGGATTTTGTGGTGGGTCTTCCGACTACTCAGAAAGGATACGATGCGATTTGGGTAATAGTGGATAGACTGACAAAATTAGCACACTTTTTGCCAATAAAGATTAGATTCAATCTTGATCAGTTGGCAAAGTTGTACGTTAAAGAAATTATTTCGAGACATGGAGTTCCAGTATCAATTGTATCAGATAGAGATCCGCGATTCACGTCAAACTTCTGGAAGAGACTACAAGAATGCATGGGAACACAATTGAGAATGAGTACGGCATACCATCCGCAAACAGATGGCCAAAGCGAACGAACAATCCAGACGTTGGAAGATATGCTTAGAGCATGCATCATGGATTTCAAAGGAGCGGGATGAACATTTACCATTGGTGGAATTTTCCTACAACAACATTTTACGCAAGCATCGGCATGCCGCTTCGCCGAAGCATTATACGGCAAAAAGTGCAGAACTCCACTATGCTGGGATGAAGTCGGTGAACGCCATCCGTTAGGACCAGAACTGGTATAACAAACTGGTGAGGTTGTTAAACTCATCAAGACAAAATTAGTAGTTTCTCAAGAAAGACAGAAGAAGTATGTTGATCAACACACAGATAAGATCGTGAATTGACGTAGAAATTTCGTGTTCTTAAAAGTTTCTCCTGGAAGGGAAAATTCATTTTAGGTAAAAAGGAAAGCTAAGCCTCGAGGTTTATTGGACCTTTCAAGTGTCACAAGAGTAGGAGAAGTGGCTTATTAGGTAGCTCTACCTCCAGAGTTGGAACACGTTCATAATGTTTTTCATGTTTGATTATTTACCGTATATAAACCCGATTACAAGCATGTGATCGAGTACACGAACCATTCAGATTCGATAAAGACTTGTCTTATGAAGAGAAGTTCTATCCGGATAGTTGACAGAAAGAACAAGTGCTCAGAATAAAGTGATACCTTTCCGTGAAGGTAATATGGAGGAACCACAATGTCGAAGAGGCTACGAGGGAACTCAAAGCTGAAATGATGAAGAATTACCCTAAGCTATTTGTTTGATTTTGTCTTCGATTCTAGGGACATAATCTTTGTAAGGAGGGAAGAATGTGATGAATAATTTGTTTGAGTCATGATTTCGGGGACAGAATCCTTGTAAGGAGGGAAGGATGTAACAATCCGGAATTTTAAATTATAATTTTAAATATTTATTGAATTATATAAATATTTAATTGAAATATTTAATTGATGTGTTATTGTTGAATAAATATTTTTTAATTTGATTTGATTTGATTAATTATTTGTTAAATAAATAATTAATGAGTGAAGGAAATTAATTATTATGAGATTATATTCTAATTTAATTTAATAATTAAATTAGAGAATTGATAGGGATTAAATGGATTATTATAATGTTTTAATTTAATTTGGTAATAAAAGTGTGACAATATACTATGCTATAAATGGGTTATTAAAATAAATTGAAGGAGATTAATTTAGTTTTTGCCAAACAAGGCTTAAATATATTTACTCTTTAATTTTTAAAGAGTTTTGCCAAACAAAGCCTTATGGCTTTTGGATTTTGGATTTTTGGATTTTGAATTTTTAATAATATAAATCAAATAAATCAAATAATAAATAAAATATATTTATAACCTATACATTATATTTAGTAACTCATATTATATTAAGTATACTTATTATTACCTATCAATTTTATTTTACGATATACGTTATTGTTATCGATTTTGTTTACACATTCTAGTTATTTGCTTAGCCAAGAAGAATAATAAGTCTGAGAGAGTTTGAGAGAGCTTGAGAGAGAGAAAAGTTCGTGAAGTTGCAAGTTTGTCTTTTGACAAGGGATAGGAAAATAAGAAAAATGTATTTTCCAAAACCTTGATATATATATATATATATATATATATATATATATATATATGTTTATCGCATAAAATTTCCATGTTATGTGAAGTCAATTTTTTCAGAATTGTTGTTATACAACACATTTATGGTGATTATATATAATTATGATGTTAGGGTTGTATTTAGATAAGGAATTATATGTTAAATTACATTTAAAAGAAAGAAATTAGTTTTTACAGTGAAATTATGTATGAACTTGGCTTGTAGGAGTATCAAAATTAATATTTGATTGTGAGCTAATTGTGAAATTGAACTTTGAATCTGTTAATATGTTAAGAAATGGAGAAAATGTAGTTCGTGTGTGGTAAATTGGTGTATAATTGTGGTTATAGTGTTAATTTTATCAAACAATGTCGACAATGGAGTTTTGGGTTGAAACTATGGTATTCAAGGATTTCTGGAGTGTTGTTTAGTTGTTTAAAATTAGTGTATGTATGATGGGTAATAGGTATGTGTAATTTATGTAAGTTATATGTGTTAATTTAGTTGCTAGAAGTTTTTAAACAGAAAAAAAATCTGCTCTGTTTTGTTAATCGTTCTCAACACTATAATTCGGCGCGTCAACGCAAAGCCTTAGCGTCGCAGCAACAAAGCCTCGAGCCGTAGCACCAAAATCGGCCCCATTAACGCCATCTTGTGCCATGCCGCCACTATCTCGGCTCGTGTCTCAAGTAATAATGCCATCGCCTGCTGCCAGTAGCGCTAACCTCGCTTCTAACTGTGGCATGCCACAGATCTTGCTATTAAAGATGGCCCAAAAAATTATTTTCTTGTACATAGAGTCTGTAATTGTTGATATGATGCAATATTATGACTGTTAGAATGTAATTTTTATAATTGTGATATTATAGTGCTAAGAATGAGCATATAATTAACACTTAACGAGTTTTGTTACTAATGTAACTTGACTATGTGGTTAAAAATCAGGCCATACATGAAATATGTACTTATTTATATATAGAGGATCTGTAGTGACTAATTGTGTCCTAATGACATGTGATTAGGATATTGTGAATAAAACTGTTACGGTTTTTGCTTACACGTAAGGCAAGTTTTCTAATATGATGTTAATTTATTGATAAATTATTCCATAACAGAATGTTATTACATTTTTATTCAACTAATCCTTAGTTGATGTCCGTTAAACTCTAAATTACCTTAAAATTTAGCTAAACCAAACTTACTTTGGTGCGGACTTGTATTCTAAATACTGATATGAACAACCCTATTATTTTTGTGGGATAATTTATGCATAACATTGAAATGTTTGTGGCACAATACATTCATGAGATGAACTGAAGGGTTGATCCCTTGAAAGTACGAGGAGTCCCTATAATCTTATGACTGTTAAAGTTTAGGTTGAAAGAATACTTAAACTATGGACATAGTTCGTGGTCTTTTGACCCTCAGTTATATACTTTAAATTTTGTTCCTGATTATAATTGATGAAGTACCTTATTCATTTCTAGTGAACCTATTCATTTGGCAATTGATATGATGTTTATTCATTGTCATTTCAAGTGAGCCTTGTTTGCTCACTATTGCTTGTATTACTATTACAGCTAAAGCTGAGAAGGTTGATGAACCTACAAATAGTAAAGGGAAAGGGAAGATAAGCAAGTATTGAAGACTTGTAAACCGTTAGCTTTAATGTTGTTGGATTTTATTTTAAATCTTATGATGTAATTATTTAATTTTCCGCATATGATGTTTGTATTTAAAGGTTAGATAACTGGGGAGATTTTGTTGATGTAACCCCTTAAATGGGATGGTTTATTATTAAAATTTATTATGTTTGGGTAGTTATATATGAATGTTTTTATCAAGTGAGCACCAAATCTGGTGGAAATGAAGTACCCAGATTTGGGGGTGTCACAACCACCGACGGTCCAGATTGATATACTTTTAAAACCACCACCGACGGTCTAGATTGATTTACTATTAAAACCATCATCAATGGTCCAGATTGGTTATCTATTAAAACCACCATTGACGGTCCATAAAATTACTAAATCTTCCCATGGAATACTAAGTCAAACTTACAACAAATGCCTCATAAGAAATCCCTATATTTATATCAAAAATTGAATAAATATTTACCACAAATCATTTATCTTTAATAAACTCATTTTTAATCTATTAACAATTATTCATCATTAATATTATAACTCACAATATTTAACAACCAGATCATTCCTAGGAAAGAGGGGGCTTTTCGATAAGGATTTCTCCCTATTGGCGCGCAATTAGGTGACCAAACCCCTTTCCTCGACAAAACTTTCTAGACATCGTCAATATTTCAAATAATAATATGGATAACTTTTTCATCTCAATTATTAATTTAATAATATAAAATATTATGCATATGTTAGTGTGACAATAATTGAATCAAATAACGTGAAATACTATACAGCAATTACTGTAGCAATAATTGAGTAAACTGAGTGGCTTCTTACGTAAGCACAATATTACCGTGTGCTACTATGCAACCACGCGTATTACTATATTTTTACCACCGATTATTTCAACAGTTAACGGTAAAACTTTCGCCGTTATTTTTATAAAAGATATTTCTGTCATTTTCTAACTCCGACAGTTATTCCGTTGTGGGGTCTACCAATGATGGTGTCATCGTACGGATATTCCCTGACAAAAAGAATATTCCCCGACCAAATGAATATTCCACGACACAACAAATATGTTATATCAACTTGCTTACTTTGTAAAATTTTCAAATATCACCTTTAACTTTAAACTTTTATCAATTTAACCATTTATGAAATAGAATAATAATTATAAGAAAATTGGATATTTTCATTTCATATAATTCGGGGTCTTACAAACTCCCCTCTTTATGAAATTTCGTCCTCGAAATTGGTGTACATACTTGGTATGATGAAGAGGTGATGATATCTTGATTTCATTTCGAATTCTAACTCCCAGGTCATTTCCTCAACATCGTGGTTTCTCCATAAAACCTTGACTTGAGGCATAATCTTGGAGTGTAGAATATGTTCCTTCTTATCCAAGATTTTAACAGGTACCTCTTCATATGTTAAATCTTCCGCTATCTCATCTAGTTCTAATTCAATAATGTGGTTCGGGTCTTCCACATACTTACGTAACATAGATATGTTAAAAACGTCATGAACACGAAACATACTTGGCGGTAAGGCGAGTCTATAGGCCAGAGTTCCTACTGGATCGAGGATTTTGAATGGCCCAATGAATCGAGGATTGAGCTTTCCTCTCCTTCTAAATCTTGTAAGTCCTTTCCATGGAGAAACACGTAACAACACATAATCTCTAACATTGAACTCCACGTCCTTTCGATTAAGATCAACATAACTCTTTTGTCGATCTTGTGAGATTTTTATACGTTATCGGATCATTTGAATCTTTTCTATAGTCATAAGTACCAACTCCGGTCCCAACAACATTGCTTCACCCACCTCGTCCCAGCATAGTGGAGAACGACACTTGCGTCTATACAACGCCTCAAATGGAGCCATGCCAAAACTTGCTTGATAATTGTTGTTGTAGGAGAATTCCACTAATGGCAAGAACTTGTCCCAACTTCCCTTAAAGTCAAGGACACAGAGTCTTAATAGATCTTCAAGAGTTTGAATAGTCCTCTCCGACTGCCCATCCGTTTGAGGATGATATGCCGAACTAAATCGTAAATCTGTGCCTATAGCTTTTTGCAAACTAACCCAAAATCGTGAAGTGAATCTTGGGTCTCGATCAGAACTTATGGATAATGGCATGCCATGCAGTCTTACAATCTCATTTATGTACATACGAGCAAGACGTTCAAGTGAATAAGTTTATCGTATAGGTAAGAAATGAGTAGACTTGGTCAATCTATCAATAATGACCCAAATCGCATCTATGCCTTGAGAAACCTTGGGAAGACCTGTGAGACCCCAAATTTTATGAATAAAGATTTAAATTTCTCGAAATATTTTTTTTTGAATATTATGGTGTGGATTTGATATAATGTTATAGTTGTGGGTAATATTTATAAATTATGCAAAGTATGTAAGTTGTTATAAAATATTCGTTTGGTCGGGAAATATTCTTTTTGTTTGGGAATATCCGCATTTACTAAGACAATCATTAGTGGACCCCATAATGTAAGTATTGTCGTAGTTAGAAAAGCATGTAATTATCATTTTATAAAAATAACGACGGAAGTTTTACTGAATTAAACCGTTGAACTCCCTAAGTAGTAAAAGTACAAAGAATACGCGTGGTTTCATACAAGTATCACACCAGTATTGATTATTGATGCTTACGTATGAAGTCACTCGGTTATACTCAATTATTGCTACGAAGAATTGTTGCATCATATCTCTCATATTATTGATTTGATTATTATCAAGATTATCTCGCATTATATGATATATTATTAAATCAATAATTGAGACGATAAAGTTATTCATATTATTAAATTACAATATTTACAATGTCTAGAAGTTCATCGAGGAGAGGTTTGGTCATCTAATCAGGCGCCAATAAGGAGAAATCCTTATCTGAAAGCCCCTCTTTCCCGAGAACGACACTGGTTGTTAAATATTGTGAGTTATAATATTAATGATGAATAAGTTCGTGTTGATTAAAGATGAATTTGATAGTTTCATAGTGTTGGGATTATTAGTGTTAGTGGAAATCGACATCTATTCCGATGATAATTGATGTCTGGGGTTATATTGATAATTCGGGAAATTAATCGGATAAATGAGCAATTAATTGCTACTATTCACATGCTTATATACCTATTTATTCACATGTGTGTACTATTGATTCACATTCTTGTACTATTAGGGGAGTTGGTGCAAGATTGATAATACTTACATGACTAAGTTAAAAATGGAGGTATAGATGGAGGTACTATACTGTAATTCATATTTTCACATGATTATAACTATTGATTCACATTATTTACTATTAGGGGAAGTGGTGCAAGTTTAATAAAACTTGCAGGACTAAATTAAAAATGAAAGAAAAGTTGGAGTTATTGTACTGTAATATTTCCAGCCTAAAACGTGCAATTATCGAAACTATATTTTTCTATAAATAGAAGCTCATTCTTCTTTCATTTCTCACAAATTCACTAAAGCTATAGAGCAATTATTATAGAGAAAAATTATAGAGAGAAAGAAGAAGAGAAGTTTGCTACCTCTCTACTCCAGTATCCAGTTTCTTTCTAAGGTAAGGGGTATTATTTCTTTCGTATTCATGAAGAGAGATATTGTTATTCGATTCCTTATTATTATGTTGGAATAACCTGTCTATTCGAAGTACCGCATACACAGTGAAATTCTTCTATTATTCCATTATTTATTATTCTGTTGGAATAACCTGTCTGTGGCGTCTATCGCATGCCTGGTGAATTCTGTTGTTATTCCATTCTTTATTATTCTGTTGGAATATCCTGTCTGTGCGGTTTATGCATGACCTAGTCCCATTCTTTATTATTCTGTTGGAATATCCTATTTGTGCGGTTTACGCATTACCTAGTTCCATTCTTTATTATTGTTTGAATATCACCGCATGCGGTTTTTTGCACGACCTGGTTCCATTCTTTATTATTATGTTGAGAATAACCTGTTTGTGCGGTCTATCGCATGCATGGTGAATTCTTCTGTTATTCCATTCTTTATTATCCTGTTGGAATAACCTGTCTATGTGGATTACCACATGCATGGTGAATGATCCTTTGTATTCATATGAATAGTATTTTCATTTAAAAGGGGTTTCTGCCAGGGGCAGTTTAATAATTTTTTTGACCCTCAAAAATTCTGGAAAAAATTGAAATGATAACTTGATGCGTTTTCTAGATTGTGTTAAAAAATGGCAATTTTTGGATGTATAGATTAAGAGTTATGGATTTTATGGGAAAAGACTATTCTAAAAGTAAACCCTTATAACTCTTTGTGGTTAACTCCAAAATTGGTGAAATTTTTATCGGGAGTACATGTATATAACAGGAGTATACCCTATAAAGTTTGGAATTTTTGGACAAAAGTACAATTTATGATAAATGTCTAAATATTCGACAATTTTGGCCATATGAAAAATAGTAAATGAATTTTAAAAATTCCGAGAAAAATAAATGTTCAATATGGGACTATATTCTGCTGAATCCCAGAAAAGAAATATTTTTGGAACTGATTTGGTATTTTTCATGAAAATGAACTAGTTATGAGTAAATGAATTAATAAGTTATGTGAAGTAACAAAATTGGAAAATAAGATTTTATGACTTGGGAATCCTATATAAGGTATATGCAGATTTTTGATGAGGGATTTGATCATTGGTGATGAAATCTTATGAGTATGGCATTTTTGAATGATTAAATGCATTATTTGGTAAAGTGTAAACAATTGAAATAAATTGTTTATAAGTTTAAAAAGTGATTAAAATATTGTTATAATATTAATAATATTAAATTATGAGTTTATTAAGTGATTGATAATATTTGGATAAATTTAAAGTCTTTAATATTTATCCTTATTTTCGTTTGATTAATGCTTATATCATTGTCATCATCCTCATGCTTATATTGTGATGAAAGTCATCTTTGGCTTTTGTCCATAGATGGACTTGTTATGATTATGACTGTGGATCATTCGGTATAATCATGACTGTAATGTTATAAATGATGTGGTAAAAGTCCTCGATTGGCGTGTAGTGCGTATGATGGACAATTTTGGTGTGATTATGACTGAGGATTATTCTAAGATATCATTGACCATTGATGATTTAATGAATATCCTTGGCCCATAGTGCAAAGATGATTCGATGATGTGGTTTGTTTATTAAGTTGAGTCTCAGCGATAAAAATTGATGAAAACATTTTAAAACATAGAAGATAGTAGATATCATGCTTTACTTGACTCTTCTAATGGATTGCTTATTCCGCTGCAGTTAAACTTGATGTCTATTGTATTTTATCAGTTTAACATTTTTGAAGACTAATGATAATTTATTCTACATTATCTTAGTCATAATATTTCTTACTGGACTAGTTGAGCTCACCCTTTCTTTCACTATTCTCTTCAGGAAATGAGAACGTAGCTAGGACTAGTCGAGGAATGGAGTGACGGTCCAGATGATAGCATTAGTAGTCCTCACTATTCTGTTAAATAGTGTGACATTAAATGTAATGAGGACTCCATTGAGTGTGGATATTGTCTAGATGACAATATTCTTATTAAATCTCTTAGATTATGTTTTGTCGTATTTTACACGACTGTTGTATAATTAATTTGTATTTGAATTTGTACCATGTATTTGGCGACTCAAGATGGGTTATGTATACCTGTTTTGGGGGCGTCACAAGACCAGTAACGAAATCCATATTAATGTGCTCCCACTTCCATTCTGGAATTTCAAGTGGTTGCAATGGACCTTTTGGCACTTGATGTTCCGCCTTGACTCGTTGACAAGTTAGACACCTTGAGATAAACTCCGCTACCTCTCTCTTCATATTGCTCCACCAAAATGTATGTCGAAGATTACGATACATTTTGGTACTCCCGGGATGGATTGAAAATGGTGTGTTGTGTGCCTCCGTCATGATTTTATACTTCAAATCAGGGTCGTTAAGAACACAAAGTCTGGAGTTGACTCGAAGTATTCCTTCTTCATCGAATCTTGCTTCCGAAATAGCACCTTCTTGCACTTTCTTCATCATATGCATTAGCTCCAGGTCTGTAAGTTCAGCAGCTTTAACTTTATTGATTAAAGTCGGTTTTATTCGTATATTTGACATCATCATGTGGGTCTTTGGAGACTTTAACTCTATCTCCATCATTTTCAAGTCATGCAAAATGGGCCTTTGCGTTTACAATATTACACTCGTACCCGCATATGATCTTCTACTCAACGCGTCAGCTACCACGTTCGCTTTTCTAGGATGGTATTGAATGGTTTGATCGTAATCTTTCAAGAGCTCGAGCCAACATCGTTGCCATATGTTAAGTTCCTTTTGGGTGAAGAAATATTTGAGGCTTTTATGATCCGTATAGATCTTCACTTTCTCACCATACAGATAATGCCTCCAGATTTTAAACGCGAAAACAACAGCTGCCCAACTCTAGATCATGAGAAGGATAATTCCTCTCATATTCTTTGAGATGTCGCGAGGCATAGGCTATGACTTTCCCATGTTGCATGAGAACACATCCTAACCCTCCGCTCAAGCATTCTTCAGAGATGACAAATCCCTCCGAACCGGATGGTATTGTCGTAACAAAAGTCTTTGAAATGTGTCTCCTCTTGAGTTCTTGAAAACTCTTCTCACAATCCTCGTTCCAACCGAATTTTTTATCTTTTCAAGTCAGCTAAGTTAATGGAGTAGCGATTCGAGAAAATCCTTCCACAAATCTCCGATAATAACCAGCTAAGCCCAAAAAGCTACGTAATTCGGTCACTGACTTAGGTTGCTCCCAGCTTTGAATTACTTCAATCTTTGCCGGATCAACAGATATTTCATGATTTGATATTACGTGCCCAAGGAATGCTACTTCCTCAAGCTAGAATTCGCATTTCTTCAACTTGGCATATAACTTGTTCTCACGAAGCTTTTGGAGTATCAGCCTCAAGTGTTGCGCATGATCTTCATGACTTTTGGAGTAAATAAGGATGTCATCAATAAAGACGACCACAAAGTGATCCAAATATTCATTGAATTCTCGGTTCATCATATCTATGAAGGCAACAGGAGCATTAGCCAATCCAAAAGACATGACTAAGAATTCGTAATGCCCGTACCGAGTTCTGAAAGCAGTCTTTGGGATGTCATCAGTTTTAATCTTTAACAGATAATATCTGGAACGAAGATCGATCTTTGAAAAGAATTTGGAGCCTTGCAACTGGTCAAACAGGTCATCAATGCATGGTAACGAGTACCTATTTTTGATGGTGACATGATTCAACTTTCGATAATTAATACAAAGTCGCATACTTCCATCTTTCTTCTTTAGGAAGAGAACATGAGCACCCCAAGGAGACGTACTAGGACGAATAAAACCGATGTCTAAAAATTCCAGCAGTTGGGTCTTTAACTCCTGAAGTTCAATAGGAGCCATTCGATATGGGGCTTTGAAAATGGGTTTTGTACCGGGTTCAAGGTCGATACAAAATTCAATTTCACGCTTTGGGGGTAGGCCAGGAAGTTCTTCAGGGAATACTTCAGAAAATTTATTAACAATAGAAATATCATTCAAGACTGGCGTATTTTTGTTTTAGTCCGTGACATGGGATAAGAAAGCTTGACATTCGTTTTTCAATAAACGAATAGCTTTATGGCTTGATATGACAGTAATTGACTTTAATGGTTTAGTTGCTTGAATTCGCATAATAGGTTGGTTAGGAATATGAAAGCTAACAACCTTATGAAAAAAATCAATTTTAGGATGATAAGTGGTTAACCAATCACTCCCTAAAATCACATCGAATGCAAGTATTTTAAAAGAGATAAGATCGACAGGTAACGTATGGTTGCCGATTTGAATCAAACAAGACTTATAAAGAGTGGATGTAATAAAATTTTCCTCAAACAGAGTTTCAACAGATAAGTCAAAGTCTAATTTCTCCAGAGTCAAATTTAAACGTTGAGCGCAAGTAGGTGAAAAAAAGAATGGGTAGAACCAATATCAAATAAGGTATAGACTTCGTTAGAGTTTATGATTAACTTACCCATGATGACTTTGTTTGGGTTACTCGCTTTTTGGGAGGTCACAACAAACGCTCTCCCTTGAACTACCAATTTTGTCTTATCTGGGATGGCCTTTGGTGCCTCCATCCCAGCTGGACTTGACTTCGCTGCACGATAAAATAGGGCTAGGTGACCTTCTCTTCCATAATTATAACTAGCTTTGGACAGATGAGTATAGTTTAGACTGATGTGTCCCTCCCCTCAGCATTTGTAACATACGATCGGTGGTCGATCTCCTTCCTTAACAACGGTTGTTGGTGCTGACGTCTTACCATCATTATTGAACCTTCTCTTCTTGAAATTTCCACTCCTATTGTCTTGGCCATGATTACCACCGAAGTGGTTACCATTTTTGGCTTGTTGATTTCCTCCACGTTTGTTGTCACCACTTCGATGACTACTACCACTGGTATTATCGCTTTGCCGGCTACTCTCTCTTGGTTGGGTTGACTCATTATCGCGCTCCAATAACTGAGCCATATTTAAAACAGCTGAATACAAACACGGTTTGTGAGAAATGAGGTATTGACGTATTTCAGGTTTCAAACCTCGCAGAAACATTCGCGTCATTCTCTCCTCATTATCAACTAAATGGGATGCAAACCGGGACAACTCGGCAAACTTAGCCTTATACTGCGACATGGTCATATTGTTTTACTCTAGCTTGATGAACTCTACCTCCTTCAAGTGACGAATACTTTCGGGAAATTACTTGTTGTTGAACATGTGACACCCCCAAATCTAGGTACTTTATTCCCACAAGATTTAGTGCTCACTATCCAAACATTCATACTATCTACCTAAATAAAATAATATTTGAACCATAACCCTCCCTTTAAATAGTGTTACACCATAAAGTTCAAAACATCCCAGGTTATCTACCCTTAAAACATCATTCTAGTGCGAAAATAAAATTTATTACATCACGTCATTATTTGGAAGTTTAAGATCATCATAATAAATAAAAATACAAATTAGCATCACTTGTACATTTTTCCATTTCCTTTGCTAGTTGAAGGCTCATCTACCTTCTCAACTTTAGCTACAATGAGTATATAAATATGTAAGAATGAGCAAAACAATTGCTCACTAGATATAATAATGAATCAACAGGAGGATAAGAACAATAACTGCCTACGAATAGGCTCATCAAAACTGGATAGTACTCTAAAAATAATAAACAGAAACTGAAATCCAAAATATGGAATATATATATATAACTGAGGGTCATAAGGCCATGAACTATGTCCACAGTTGCGAGTAATCTTTCAACTCCAACTTTAACAGTCATAAGATTATAAGGACTCCTCGTACTTAGGGGGATCAGCCCTTCATACAATGTATTGTGCACAAACATTTTAACGCTAAGCGTAAACTATCCCCTAATAATAATAGGGTTGTTCATCTCAGTATTTAGAGTACAAGTCCGTACCAAAGAAAGTTTGGCTAGGATAAACTTTCAAGGGTAATTTGAAGTTTAACGAACATCAACTAGAGGACTAGTTGAATCAATAGTGTTTGGTAATCACAACGGATGTTTAATAACAACATAACATAGAACAATTGAGAATCATAAATGAACTGATTATACATATTAAACTCATGCTTGAAATAACTATAGAGCATAAGTATTCAGCAAAATGAATAAAATGGTTAACCTTTGCTTGAACAGTAAATAAGCTAAGGTTAGAATCTTATAACATTAGAAATGAAATTACTGAACGTACATTAACTGATAGCAAGCTGGAAACTAAAAACTTGCCCAACATGGTATTAACTCACGTAAAGAATTAAAACAGTTCAATAATAAAGATGAGGGTACAAGAACTACATTCATTATACAATAATAAAACTTAAGAAACTTGTTTAACTATAAACAAGTTAGAATGAATCAATCAAATGAGAATTTCAAATAACATTAGAGTTAAAGTTTGCTCGAATAAATTTTAGGAACAATTGACTTATTCAATAACAGTTAGGATAAAAAGCTTGCTCAATCAAAAGAATAAAGCTACACAATGTAATAATAGAACTAACTCAACGAACGTGTAGAGTTAGAAAACTTTCTCAATGTAAAAAGATAGGGTTTAAAAACTTGCCTTGAGCGTAAGCTATAAAATTAAACTCACGATCACCTACACATAATTTTAGAACCATTAATACCTATTAGATATGCTAACATACCAAAACATGAACACTTCTATCTAAAATTATCATTGAAGCACAGGTCTTTCATTACCACTTACATTTCAGAAAATTCCAAGTGTTATACTTTGTAACACTTGTCTAACGGGTTAAATACATTTTTCCACACTTTACTCGACCTCGAATTACAAATGCATCATTAAACTGAATTTATTTTCATTCGACTCACTGAACAACAATTTTTTTACAAACCGTTACAAAATCTGTTAAATTGTTTGACTTTGGACGAAAAAATAACATAAGCTGCCACGTGAGAGAGAAAGAAAACTTACATGTCAGCATTTTTCTTTGTGGCATGCCTAGATGGAAACTTGTATAAATTTAATGTTAAATTAATCAAAATCAAATAAATAAAATAATCCATTCAAAATATAAGTACAATAAAAATAGTTTTTTAAAATTTATTTTAATCATTAACATTTATTTGGTATGGTAAAACTGGTATTATAGCAAACAATTATTTTTCCAAAGATGGTACAATTTTAAATAAATTATATAAATTACATATATATATATATATATAATTTTCTTTTAATTTAAATAACTCATTAAATTCATTAATTTAATTAACATCTCTTCAGATAAAACTAAAATTAATAATATAACATATGAGTGTATGACTTGTTATATTATTAATTTTTCATCATAATACCCTCAATATTAATAATGAAAATTATTAATATTTTTTCTTTTGACAATTTTATCTTTTATTTTATTCGGATATATCACATATATTATTAAAATAAGAGAAATTTGGATAAATTTTAAATTTGAGTAATGTATTTAATATTATTCATAAAAAAATTCATAATAAGCACAAATTAAAAATTAAAATTCATAAAAAAAATTCAAATTTCAAATATACAACTAAAATTTTGAAAATTATTTTTATTTTTATTTTTCAAAAATTAATATGATTATTATTTATATTATGAAAACCTTTAAAAGAACACATAATAAAAAAAAAAAAGAAAAGAACAAAAATAAAAGAAGAGGTCATTTTTGAGTTTTTTTGGATTTTATTATCTAAAGAAGAATTAAACTAAAAATAGTTTTAAGATCTGTACATTTTTTGAGTTTTTTTGGATTTTATTATCTATTTGGGGAATGAAATTGAAACTAATCTGTTTGGATTTTATTATCTATTTTGTTGGGTTGATCGATTTCCCATGGATCCATGCATGAGAAAGCGCTTCGCGCCAGAGGACTAAGAGGAGCTAGGCCAAAAGGGTTAGTCCCGCCTACTGCTTTGCTTTTTTCATCATGTTAAAAAAAAGAATTTGTTATGCAGATGTTTGGGTTGTACGTTGATGTTGGTGGTTATGGATGATGGTGGGTGGCGGCCGACGAAGATCTGTAAAGAAGATGAAGTTTTTTTTTCTTTCTTTCTTTTATCTGGAGAAAGGAAGATGGTAGTAGTAGTAGTAGTAATAATAATAATAATAATAATAATAATAATAATAATAATAATAATAATAATAATAATCCCTCCATTTCAAAGATAATTTTAAATTTTTAAAGTGAAATTAAAATATTTAAAAATTAAAAAAATATGAATTCATTAATTTATATAAATACATCTGTAAAAATTATTCATTAATTTATTTTAGAGTAAAATACAGTGACACCCCCTCTAGATAATCATAATAACACTCACCTCCCCTCTAGTTTCTTAAGTAACAGTTAGTACCCCTGCAAGTTTTTATGGTTGACTAAATAGATAAAGTTACATATTTACCCTTGTATTTTATCAAATTTTAATTACTAAATAATATATATATATATATATGTGTGTGTGTGTGTGTGTGTTTAATTATCCTTTTTTTAATACAATATATTTTAATTATAGTTTTATTTGTAATTAAAACTATCTCATTTAAATTGTTGGTAACTTATAAAAACAAATTTAGTTTAATTAACAAATATTTTGGATAAGTGATACAAATATTAAAAGATTTAAATTAAATTATTAATGAAGCTATTCTAATTAGAGTGATTGAGTATATTGATAGTTTAGTTTTTGGTGCTTAACAACAAAAAATATTATTTGAATTTTTAGTTTCATATTATAATTTTTATATGTTAACTTTTATTGAGTATATATAAAAAATTGGGATGTTTATGTTTTTATTACATTTTTTAGTATACAATTGACGTTGTTTTTAAGGAATGTTAAATAAAAAAATATAATTATATTTATTACTACCTCTATCTTGTAAAAAAATTCTTTTAATGTATATTTTTTTTGAGTAACAATATTTGTCATTTTTACTGTAAATAATTATGTTTAAGTGTGACTTATGTTTAGTTTAATATATGAGAAAAATAATTAATATAATTTTTAATACTTTTTTTTTTATATGAGTAATAAGATTCGTTTAAATTTTAATAATAAGTTTGTTTTACGTAAATTTTAATATTTAAAAAATTTATTATTATTTTATTGCGTTAATTTATAATTTTTATGGGTATTAACATTATACTTTTTAATTACAAAAAAATATTTGAATATATATCCCGCAAATTTTAATATTTGAGAAATTTAATTAATAAAAATTGTATGACTTTATTTTCCGATAAAATGAATATTTATTATTTTTTGACTTTTATGTTATTCATTGCACAATTTCATAATTTAATTAATTAGATAAAGTAAAGTAAAAATTATGATATACACATTTATATTTAGTGGGGAAATTAAACATTATAACTTGAAGGGTGTATTAGACATTATATTAAAAATATTTTTAAATATTAATTGGTCAATCACACTAGGGGTAGTGAATGTTATATAATGTAGACTAGAGGGGTACTGACTGTTACTTAAAAAACTAGAAGGGTGGTGAGTGTTATTATGATTATCTATAGGGGGTGTTAGTGTATTTTACTCTTTATTTTATTATCAATTAATTAATTTAATTTAATTATTTATTATGTATATTAATTTGATTTATATTTTGTTTAACCATTTGTTATAGAATTGAGTATAATTTAATTTAATTAGTTTTCAACTCAGCTTCTCTCCTCCTATCTGTACTGCCACATCATTTTTCTGTTAAATGATTAACAGATATAAATGGCAAAATCACTTTTTGTAAATAATATATAGTTCAATGTGTTGACCGTAAAAAAAATCAGTTCGATGATGCATTTGTAAACCAACCCCCAGTAGAGTGGGGAAAAGTGTATTTAACCCCTTATCTAACGTTCATTGACTAACTAACTTGCAATATAACACGTTCATCACTTTCCATTATTTTTACAAAATTGAAATCATCAATGACATGCCACGCTACTGAATTAACCTCCTTAATACATATTTAACTCCTTAACAAAACCTTAAACCAAACTATAATAGAGTTATAAAGTCTGTAGAAGTCAGAATCTGAAACCAGGGTATGGCACAACTGCGCCATACAAAGGCACAGGATCTACAGAATGCTACTAGCCGGTGTTAGATTGCATACGAGAAGGCTAATGAATAAGAGTCGACTTTTAGCCCAACAAACACAAATTTTACCCACCAAACAGTGATAATAACACGTAAAATAAATATACAAATATCATAAACATGATTGCTAACCTATTCAACCACTTAGCACAATTTAACAACAACTAAAACCATTTTAATTTCTCAATTTTCATGCTTTTCATATAAAACTCCATTTTTGATATTCATCCCAAAAATCATCACTGTGAATTCATTATTTGGCCAAATCACTCCATTCAAATTACGTTATACTCGTATCTCATTGAACTAACATATACAAGCTTCAATTTATAATTTCACATACTAATTGGCCACTAAAATTGATACTTTTCATGAACATATGAAAAAAAATACATATAAACATACACTGTCAAAATTTTCTTCTACTGTAAATCGAAATTAACATGCAATTATTGTTTAAACATAATATCTAATCATTATAAGCATGTACAACCATGATAACTTAGTTACCTAACAACAATTCGAAAAAATATAATTCACAGGGTATAGCAAAACTTTACCGAGATACTCATAAATAATATCAAAGTTGTAGAACATACCTTCAATTACTAATACAATCGCTACTAATTACTGGAATTGCTACGAAAATTCTTAAGACCCTCTCTCAATTCCCTCACAACTTCTCTCTCAATTTTCTCTGAAGCTCTCTAGGCTAGCAAACTAAGTTATGCGCAAAAACCAACTGAATAATAAGCGTAAACAAAAGAAACTGATATAGCCATAATAGCTATAACCAGTTATCAAAATAACGTATATATTATAAATATATTATATTTATTATTTAATTTATTTAATTTATATTATTTATTTTATTTAAATTTAAAAATTAGAAATTCAAAAGCCATAAGGCTTGTTTGGCAAAAACCCTTTAAATTTTAAAGAATTAATATATTAAGCCTTGTTTGGCAAAAACTAAATTAAACCCTTTTTAATTTATTTTAATAAACACTTTAGTTTATAAATTATAATCACATATTATTTATTTGGATTTTCATATCCAACATTAACCCATTAATTTAATCACATACTAAATTTTAAATAAATATTTCCCACTTTATCAAATACCACAAAATTATAATTTCATGTTATAATTTTATTTGATAATTTAATATACCATTTTAAATTATTAGTCACAATATAACACCTCATGTTATAATACAAATCTCTAAATTATAAATTAATTTAATTTAGAAATTTATCTAATAAATTTAGATTAACAAATATTTATTAACGACCATCACATCAATAATTATTTATTCCATCAATTCAATAATAGACACATCAAATAAATATTTATATTATTCGATAAATATTTAATATTACAACTTAAAATTTTGGATCGTTACGTGAGCTTCTTGGAACTTCTCCCGGTCGGCAGATCGAGTACGTTTTTATCGATTCCCACCAAAGAATCGCCTCTCCTCTAAACATGAAGGTGACAAAGGGAACCTTTTTCTCCTCGGAGCATCCCAAGACATCCAATATCTTGATGATCTGCTTTATCCACATTTTCGCCTTAAGTGGTTCTGGCTTTCCCCAAAACTCCGGTGGTCTCAGCTCCTTGAACTGCTTAGCGGTGACCATCCGTGAGTTGTTAGTGTTTCCACCTGCATTCTGAACAGGAGCCGCTCTCGACTGATGTTGCATGAATTGCATAAAGCCTCTGAACATTCCATCGTTCATCATTTGATCGGTGTTGTTGTTTACCTGAGGATTATTGTCTTCCTGATGCACATTATTCTGGGTATTGATCATTGGTGACTCCACGGTCTCATGTGCTTCATTGCTGATCTTAACATTTTCTGATGCCATTTTCAAATACTTCCATAAAACAAGGGTTAATTGACATATCACATAATATCCCTATACCCTGACCGACCAATTAAATACCAAATAAACTTAGGTAGGTCATACTAGCAAAGGAATTACTAGTCTCTCCCCTCCTAGTTCTAGTCTCACATCTCAGCCAAGGATCGTATCCCTAAGCTTTGATACCAACTGTGACGCCCCCAAAATTGGTATACATCACCCATCTTGGGTCGCCAAATACATGGTACTAAATACAAATACAAACTTAATTATATAACATGAGCTGAGAGTTTTTACATGAATATTATCTCATAGACAATATCCAAACTCAAAATCAATCCTCATTACATTTATTATCACACTAAATAGTGAGGACTACTAAAACACCCATCTCGGACCATCACTCCGTTCCTCGACTAGTCCCGGCTACGTTCTCATTTCCTGAAGAGAATAATGAAAGCAAAAAGGTGAGCTCGACTAGCCCAGTAAGAAATATTATGACTAAGATAATGCAGAATAAATTATCGTTAGCCTTCAACATTGTTAAACTGATAAAATACAATAGACATCAAGTTTAACTGCAGTGGAACAAGCAATCCATTAGAAGAGTCAAGTAGAGCATGATATCTACTATCTTCTATGATTTAAAAAGTTTATCATCAATTTTATCGTTGGGACTCAGCTGAATAAATGAATCACATCATCGAATCATCCCTGCACTACGAGCCAAGGATATTCAATTGTATCACGTCCACAAATTATTCATGCACTACGGGCCAAGAATATTTGTGTAATCATCAATGGTCATGATCATACCGAATTATCCCTGGTCATAATCGTAGCAATCAATAGTCCATCTATGTACTACGGGCCAAAGATTACTTTCATCACAATATAAGCATAAAGATGATGACAATGATACAAGAATTCAATTAAATGAAAGCAAAAAATAAATTTTAAAGATTTATAATTTAATTTATCCAGAATTCAATAATGTCCAAATTGTCAACATGATACTGCTTTGTGGAGTAAAATTCAAGAATAATATTCATGTATAAAAAATAATTTGCACAAAAAAGAAATAAATTTTTCGAGTGAATAGTACCCAGGTGAATAGTATCCCATGAATAGTACTTCATGAATAGTACCCCGACATGAAAAGTACCTCAAATTCCCAAGTGAATAATACTAGAGTGAATAGTACCCGGATTAATAGTAACCCGTGAATAGTATCCCGGCATGAAAAGTACCCCGAATCCCCGAGTGAATAATACTAGAATGAATAGTATCTGGGTGAATACTAACCCATGAATAGTAACCCGTGAATAGTACCTCGAGAAAAATATTGATATTTAATAAGAAAGCTCAGATCAATATTCCAATGAAATGATACTGGATGAAGCGTAAAACTCAAGGATATTCCACTAATTTTAGGGATTATAGAAGTAATACTTACCATAGTAAGTTTTGATTTAAGAATATCAAACGAAGTAATATACGAAACTGCAAATGGATTTTCACCTGTCATGCGGTACGTAATCTGCGTAGACAGGTTATTCCAACATATTAAAGGATAAATACAAAAAATAGTATTCCTTATGAATACGAAAGAAATAATATGCCTTACCTTAGTAGAAGACTGGATACTGCAATAGTGAAGTAGCAGAATACTCTTCTTCTTGCTCTCTATAGTTTCTCTCTCTATAGTGTCTCTTATGAATCTCAGTGAATTTGTGAGTATGAAAGAAGAATTAAGCTTCTATTTATAGGAGAATGGACTAAATAGTAACTGATTCACGAATGGTCCAGATTGATTTACTATTAGAACGGATGGTTCATATTGATTACTATTAAAATCACAACCAATGGTTCAGATTGATTTACTTTTAAAACCACCACCGACGGTCCAGATTGATTTACTTTTAAAACCATCACCGACGATCCAGATTGATTTACTATTAAAACCACCATCAATGGTCCAGATTGGTTATCTATTAAAACCACCATCAACGGTCCATAAAATTGTAAATCTTCCCATGGAATACTAAGTCAAACTTAAAACAAACGCCTCATAACAAATCCCTATATTTATATCAAAAATTGAATAAATATTTACCATAAATCATTTATCTTTAATAAACACATTTTTAATCTATTAACAATTTTTCATCATTAATATTATAACTCATAATATTTAACAACTAGATCATTCCCAGGAAAGAGGGGGCTTTCCGATAAAAATTTCTCCCTATTGACGTGCAATTAGGTGACCAAACCCCTTTCCTCGATAGAACTTTATAGACATTGTCAATATTACAAATAATAATATGAATAACTTTGTCATCTCAATTATTAGTTTAATAATATTAAATATTATGCAGATGTTACTGTGATAATAATTTAATCAAATAACGTGAGATACTATGCAGCAATTACTGTAGCAATAATTAAGTAAACTGAGTGGCTTTTTATGTAAGTATCAATACCGTGTGCTACTATGCAACCACGTGTATTACTTTATTTTTACCACCGATTATTTCAACAGTTAACGGTAAAACTTTCACCGTTATTTTTATAAAAGATATTTCTGTCGTTTTCTAACTTTGGTAGTTATTCCGTTGTGGGGTCTACCAATGATGGTGTCGTCATACGGATATTTCCTGACAAAAAGAATATTCTCCGGCCAAACGAATATTCCCCGTCACAACGAATATTTTATATCAACTTGCTTACTTTGCAAAATTTTCAAATATCACCCTTAACTTTAACCTTTTATCAATTTAACCATTTATTAAATAGAATAATAATTATAAGAAAATTGGATACTTTCATTTCATATAATTCGAGGTCTTACAAATCTCTTCCTCAGAGGCTGTCTCTGCAACTTTTACAAGTACGGGTGAATTCTGGACATAAGAAAATTTTTTCATCAGTGAGATTGTGACGCCCCCAAAATAGGTATACATCACCTATTCTGAGTCGGCAAATACATGGTACAAAAATAATTACAACTTTATTATTATAATTGTCAAGAAAAATACGACAACACAATAACTATGAGTTTAAATAAAAATATTATCTTCTAGATAATATCCACACTCAGATAAAGTCCTCATTATGATTATTGATGCATTATTTTACATAATAGTGAGGACTACTAAAACAACTATCTTGAACCATCACTCCATACCTCAGCTAGTTCCTGCTAAATTCTCACTTCTTGAGAAGAAAAATAGAACAAAAAGGAAAAGGGTGAGCTCAACTAGCCCAGTAAAGAATATTATGACTAAGATAATGAACAACAAATTATAGTTAGCCTTCAACAAATCAGATAAAATATAATGGACAACAAATTTTAGATCAATATTCACAGCGGAAATAACAATTCATTAAAAGAGTTTAGTAGAGAATGAAATCTACTATCATCTACGAATTTGAAAGTCCATCATTAATATTTTATCCCTGTAACACCAATCAATATACATCTTGAATCAAATATTCATCTTTGCACTACGAGCCAAAGATATTCATTTGTATCACCAGTTGGTCATGTTCATCTCAAAACCTGTCCATCTTTGCACTTCGGAATCAAAGATATTCATCAGGTAATCATTTATCTTTGCACTACAGGACAAAGATATTCATCAAGTATCACCATTAAGGACTGAGGATGATGAAAAATATTTTAAAGAATAAATCTAGTGAGATAAAAGGACAAAGATTAGATATTCGTACTTTAGATAATCCAAGTTTAAAAATACTCCATAATAAACCATAGTGGAGTAAAATTCAAGAATGAAGATCAAAACATGGATACAATGAAAGATAGTAACCATAATAGACATCTGGGACAAAGAAGAGAAAATTTCATTTTTCGGTTAATAGTGCCATATTCATGAATAGTGTCGTATATGTGAATAATGTCGTATACGTGAATAGTAATCCTGACACAAAAAAAGTAGAAATTCCACAATAATATTAATACCAATATTTTGGCATAATGATATTAAAAGATATAATATCATTTACGAAGAAAATAACATCCTTTACCTCAAAAGAACAGTACTTCTGATCAGAATATCGAATGAAATGTTGAAGAAAACATGCACTGAATAGCAACTCTCAAAGTATCTAAATACTCACAAAAATACGCTCGATAATATAGAGGGAGAAAGCTTATGTTTCTGGTGTAATTTTCAATTCTAACCTAAGCACCTATTTATAGGAAAATGTCAGAACGCCAAAGCAGACTAACATGCTACCTGATAGCTTTACCTATTACTATTTATGCCCACCACTTTTGAAATAAAATTTTAGCACATTTCTCACCAACCAAAAGTGGGTCCCACCCATTCTAGAAATTTCCAAAATGTTTTACCATTTAAACAATAATAAGAAACTTCAATAATTCATAATAAATAGACCTTTTATCAGAAAACTACGAATTTTATGTCCATTCCATAGGAAATCGAATTCTCTACAACTTTGTAGATTCAAGTTTTTCCAAATTCCAAACAAAAAATACCCGAAATCCACATACGGACGATTTTTAATACTTTAATTCTGACAAAATACTGATAAAACACCTCATCATTAATTCCTTCATTTATATCCACACAAAATAAATATTTTCCTATCCATTTATGTCCACATAAAATAAATATTTCCTTATCATATAAATCAATAATTAATTATTCACAAATAATATTATAAAATCACAATTATGATAACCAGGTCATTCCTAGAAAAGAGGGGGCTTTTCGATAAGGATTTCTCCTTACTGGTGCGCAATTAGGTGACCAAGCCCCTTTCCTAGACAGAACTTCCTTAGACATTGCCAATATTTCTATCTAATAATATTATTCAAATAATATGAATTATTGATCTGATAATAGGAAATACTGTACAATGACAATTATTGAAACAACAATGATATAAAATATCAACACAGTAATTATTGAATCAATAAAATAAAATATTGAACAGTAATTACTGTAACAATTATTGAGTAGTGTCTTCTTACATAAGAATCAATAATTCAAAAATAGTGTGCAATACCATGTCTTCTTTATGCAACCACGCCAGACATCGTATTTTAACCACCGTGTAATCCAACAAAGTTGTTAATTAAGAATAATTACGTCGTTATTTATAAAAAACTCAAACTTGTCATTTTCTTCATCCCACCATTTTTCATTATGGGGCCCACAAATAGTCAATGTAAATGCATTTAATATTCCCCAAAAGTAAGAATATTCCACACCCAAACGAATATTCCATGACCAAACAAATATTCCCCAACAAAAATAAATATTTTACAACCACTTGCTTATTTTGCAAAATTTGCACATTTCACACATAACCAAAGCATTATATCAAATTAATTCCCTATTATATCAAGATAATGAATAGAGGAAATTCAATTTTATTTATTAAAAAGTTGGAGTCTTACAACCTCCCCTCCTTATGAAATTTCATCCTCGAAATTGACATACCTACCTGGTGTTTCGAAAGGCGAGGGTACCTCACTTTCATTTCCGATTCCAACTCTCAGGTCATTTCCTCCATAGCAAGGTTCCTCCACAAAACCATGACTTGTGGTATAACCTTTGTTCATAGGACATGCTCTTTCCTATCTAAGATCTTGACAGGTACCTCCTCGTACGTTAAATCTTCGACTATCTCGTTAGGTTCTAACACAATAATGTGGTTTGAGTCTTTTACATATTTATGAAGCATAGATATGTGAAAAACATTATGAACACGAGACATGCTCGGAGGTAATGCGAGTCTATAGGCCACATTTCCTATTCGGTCAAGAATCTCAAATGGACCAACAAATCGTGGATTGAGTTTTTCTCTCTTCACAAATCTTGTAACTCCCTTCCATGGAGCAATACGTAACAATATATGATCTCTAATATTAAATTCCACATCCTTTCGATGAAGATCCGCATAACTCTTTTGTTTATCCTGTGCCATTTATATACGTTGTTGAATCGTTTGGATATTTTCTGTAGTCATGCGTACCAATTCTGGTCCCAAAAATGTTGCTTCACCCACCTCATCCCATCATACTGGAGAATGACACTTTCATCCATACAATGCCTCGAATGGAGCCATGCCTATACTTGCTTGATAATTGTTGTTCTAGGAGAATTCCAGCAATGGCAAGTACTTATCCCAACTTCCTTTGAAATCTAGGACATAGAGTCTTAATAGATCTTCAAGAGTTTGAATAGTCCTTTCTAATTGCCCGTCCGTTTGAGGATGGTATGCAGAACTGAATCATAAATCCGTGCCCATAGCTTTCTACAAACTAACCCAAAATCGTGAAGTGAATCTTGGGTCATGATCTGAAACTATGGATACTGACATGCCATGCAATCTCACAATCTCATTTACGTATATACGAGCAAGACGTTCAAGGAAATAAGTTTCACGTATAGGCAAGAAATTAGCAGACTTGGTTAATCTATCAATAATAACCCAAATTGCATCTATGCATTGAGAAACCTTGGGAAGACCCGGAACGAAATTTATAGTAATGTGTTCCCACTTCCACTTCGGAATCTTAAGTGGTTGCAATGTACCCTTTGGCACTTGATGCTCCGCCTTTACACGTTGACAAGATAAACACCTCGAAATAAACTTCGTGATCTCCCTCTTCATATTGCTCCACCAAAATGTATGTCTAAGATCATGATACATTTTGGTACTCCCAGGATGGATTGCAAATGGTGTGTTGTGTGCCTCCATCATGATTCTATACTTCAATTCAGAATCGTTAAGAATGCAAAGTCTAGAGTTGACTCGAAGTTTTCCTTCTTCATCAATTGTTGCTTCTGGAATAACACCTTCATGTACTTTCTTCTTCATACGTATCATCTCTGGGTCTGTGGCTTGAGCAGCTTTAACTTTATCGATTAAAGTCGGTTCTACTCGTATGTTTGATATCATCACGTGGGTACTTGGAGCCTTTAACTCTATCTCCATCCTTTGTAAGTCGTACCAAATGGGTCTTTGTGTTAACAACATCGCACTCGTACCCGCATACGATCTTCTACTCAATGCGTCAGCTACAACGTTTGCTTTTCCAAGATGATATTGAATGCTATGGTAGTAATCTTTCAACAGCTCGAGCCAACGTTGTTGCCGCATGTTGAGTTCCTTTTGGGTGAAGAAATATTTGAGGCTTTTATGATCCGTATAAATCTCCACTTTCTCCCCATACAGGTAGTGTCTCCAGATTTTCAATGCAAAAACAACTGCTGCCAACTCCAGATCATGAGTAGGATAATTCCTCTCATATTCTTTGAGTTGTCGCGAGGCATAGGCTATGACTTTCCCATGTTTCATGGGAACACATCCTAACCCTTTGCCTGAAGCATCGTTGTAGATAACAAATCAATCCAAACCAGATGGTATTGTTAGAACAGGTGCCAAAATGAGTCTCCTCTTGAGCTGTTGGAAACTTTTCTCGCATTCCTCGCTCCATACGAATTTTGTATCTTTCCGAGTAAGCTGAGTTAATAGAGTAGCAATTTGAGAAAATCCTTCCATGAATCTCCGATAATAACCAGCTAAGCCCAGAAAGCTACGTACTTTGGTCACCAACTTCAGTTGCTCCCAACTTTGTATTGCTTCAATCTTCGCCGGGTCAATGGATACTCCATGTTTTGACACTACGTGCCCAAGGAATGCTACTTCCTCAAGCCAAAACTCGCATTTCTTCAGCTTGGCATATAGCTTGTTGTCACAAAGCCTTTGAAGTACCAGCTTCAAATGGTGCTCATGATCTTCACGACTTTTGGAATAGATGAGGATGTCATCAATAAAGACAACAACGAACTAATCTAAATATTCCTTGAATACACGGTTCATCATATCCATGAAAGCAGCAGGAGCATTAGTCAATCCAAAAGACATGACTAAGAATTCATAATGCTCGTACCGAGTTCTGAAGGCAGTTTTTGAAATATCCTCAGTTTTAATCTTTAACTGATGATATCCAGAACGAAGATCGATCTTTGAAAAGAATTGTGCTCCTTGCAACTGGTCGAACTGGTCATCAATGTGAGGTAGGGGATACCTATTCTTGATGGTGACATGGTTCAATTCTCGGTAGTCAATACAAAGTTGCATACTCCCGTCTTTCTTCTTTATGAATAAAACAGGAGCACCCCAAGGAGATATACTAGGACGAATGAAACTGATGTCTAATAACTCCTGTAGTTGGGCCTTTAACTCCTGAAATTCAATAGGAGCCATTCGATATGGGGTTTTAAAAATGGGCTTTGTACCCGGTTCAAGGTCAATAAAGAATTCAACTTCACGTTCTGGGGGTAGACCAGGAAGTTCTTCAGAAAATACGTCAGGAAATTCATTAACAACAGAAATATTATTCAAATCTGACGTGTTTTTGTTCAAGTTCATAACATGGGCTAAGAAAGCTTGGCATCCATTTTTTAATAAACGAATGGCTTTATGGCTTGATATGACAGTGATTGACTTTAGTGGTTTGGTTGCTTGAATTCGCATAATAGGTTGGTTAGGAATATGAAAACTAACAACCTTACAAAAACAATCAATTTTATCATGATGAGTGGTTAACCAATCAATCCGTAAAATCACATCCAATGCAAGTATCTTTAAAGAGATAAGATCAATAGGTAATGTTATAGTGCCAACTTGGATCAAGCAAGATTTATAAACAGTGGATGTAATGAAAGTTTCTCCTAACAAAGTCTCCACAGATAAGTCAAAGTCTAATTTCTCTGGAGTCAAGTTTAAACGTTGAGCACAAGTAGGAGAGATAAAAGAATGGGTAGAACCGGTATCTAGTAAGATATAAACTTTGCAAGAGTTCAGGATTAGCTTACACGTGATCACCTCGTTCGGGTTTCTCTCATTTTAGCTAGTCACGATAAATGCTCTCCCTTGAACCACCGACTTTATTTTGTCCGTAGTCGCCTTTTGCTGTCGCTGTCCCAGCTGGACTTGACTTCGCTACCGGACAAAACTGGGCTATATGACCGTCTTTTCCACAATTGAAACACACCTTGGAAGGCTGTGAACAGTTTGGACTTATGTGTCCCTCCTCTCCGCATCTGTAGCATCTAACTGGCGGTCGTTTTCCTCCCCTAAAATTTGTTGCTGGTGTTGGTGGTGCTGGTGTTGGTGCTGATGTTGATGTCTTCCCGTCATTGTTGAATCTCCTCTTTTTGAAATTTTCACTTGACTCACCTCTCCTATTATCATGGCCACCAGAGTGGTTACCGCTTTTGTCCGTATTTTTCCCTCCCCGCTGGTTATCATTGCTCCGATGACTGCTGTCATCGGTATGACCCTGGTTGTGGTCCCTCGGTTAAACATACTCATTATCTCGCTCTAATAATTGAGCCCTCCCTGAGAGCTCTCACTACCATAATGACACCAATGTCCAACTCATCTATGTACCGTGGCATGTATACATATGATAATACGCACAGTAGCAGTACATCTACTCTGGTTGAATGCCAATGATCCTCCGGAATGGTAAAATCTCTGGAATGCCGTGTATAGCTATCCTCTTAGCCAAATTTCTCCATCAAAAAATGATGGGATACCACGTGGCCAGATGTTATCTCATCCTGTACAACTCTACGCCTCAACCCGGTAAGGGTTATAAACTGTCGGCTTATGTCGCTGATAGCCATTTGCGCGGAAGGTCTGTCCAGTGGCAACGCCATAAACCATGCATACTCCTCCAAGGTAGGAGTTAACTCATGGATACCAAACAGGAAGACCTGCCTCTCCGGTATCCAATGCTCTAACATACCCTCTACAAAGCCTGAGGGAACCTGAAACATCAGGAGAGTCATAGTATGCTGCAATAACTAATATACAGTCACCCTGTCGGAAGGTGACATACTATCATACCATGATCTCAGACGGGATACCACCAATACTGCTGGGGTATTATCAATACGGCTAATTGGCCGTGTCATAAGACCATCCAGGGGTCAATGCTGAATATCTCTGGACATACATATATATGCATAACATATTACATGCATGATAAACAATAGATGGCAATATGATGTAGGGAATAACATTATATACATTCCTAAGTACATAATCATCTAATACATCTCTGTACAGCTAAAATACAGGGAAAAGGGGCACAGACGCCCAACTACTAATAGAGGCTTATCAAAAGATATAGCGAGAATGGGGCACAGCCACCCAGTGTCTAACAAAGGCCTATCAAAAAGATATAATGAGAATATACATCAGAAGAAGATATTGGTGTCAATGTCTACATCATCAATCCTATCCACCTGATGTAACTCCTCCTGAGTCACTAGATCTCTATCAACAGGGATGTCAGGCCTATACAATAGAGGATATGCACCACCAAAGCCATATGGGTCATCTGAGGGGCCAGCTCCTAAGCTGGAAGGATCAAATATATCTGCCTCTACCGGATCTCTGCCCAAGTGCCAGATAAAGAAATGTGCCCGATCCAACTACCGGGTGAAACTGTCAATCTGTGTCAAGTGAGTAGGATCTCTGACACAGGCCATCCAATCCGTCATCATCACGGATCCAAGAATCTGGTGAAACCATCGCTCAGAAAATTCTCTGAGGTAACCCTAGGGACAACAACGGGGAAGGATGGAAAAGAACGCCCCAAAGCCCCAGCCATGCACAATCGCTCTATAATCAGGATGCAAAGCCTAGTATGTGGAGTGAATGCTCAACCAGTTCCCTTTAGGCTGTGTAAATCCGGGAACCTACATCACATAGCATATCACCATCAGAATCCTTTACTCCTCATCAATAGGAAAAAAAAGGGGGAAGATTAAAATCTAGCGTTTACCTCATTTGTGTGCAAGTAAATCGAGGGGTGTCTACTCAAATCACCCAGAAGCCTTGGGATTGACACCTGAATGCCTGGGAAATTTCTACGGGGAACATGTGCAGTAGGATAAGGGTCCGCAACCGGAACATCCTCCTCCTCATCCTCAACGTTTGGCACATCAACCTGGACAGGACGTATCACCGCCTCCACGAAATGACGAGGCTGTCTAATAGAACAGGGTCGAGGCACTTCAGAAGCCCTCCTCCGCACACCTGAAGTGGTCCTGCGGTTACTACTTGGCTGATCCAGATCCATATATCTGGACAACAAGTCTCCAAATCACCTCAGAAAGGGTGTGGTAAATTCTAACCTAGAGTTTTTCAAAAATGCAGTTTTATGACTGCATGCATGCATGCATTATTTTAATATACGTCTACAGTAGAGTTAAAAATGCATGACTACCCAATACTTACATGTTGGAAAATTTTTGCCATAGTCCCCTTTGTAAATAGGACTATCCACGTGCACATAGGCATGACTAGGTGGCCATTCAGTAGAACACCTGCCCACAGTCATAAACATCCTACATGCATTAATACATCACAGTAAAAAATCTGTAAGGGTAGCCTAATTACCAGGATTTATTTTCTTTTTCACCTTAGCTCATTTGTCCTCAAATAGGATAAGAAATAGCAGAAAAAGGTGCCAATTTGACTGTTTCAAAAGTTAAATTTTTTCACATCATTGTGTTCAGCATGGTTTAATACTAACATTTTCTATGTTGAATATTTTTTATCACATTATATGAGCATGCATATTCACTACTATATGTTTAGACGCATTTCATATCATAAGTCATTTTTCAACGGATAAAAACTAGAAAAGAAGACATGCATACGTTACCAGAATATTGTACAACACTTGTACGGTGATAAAATGACTTGTGAAAGCAACCTACAGGTCTAAAGTACCCACGATTGGCTGCAGGTGTACCTACAGCTCCCCTTGGTGGGTCCCACCCCTCCAGCTCGGTCTAGTTAGATTTGCAAAGGAGTTCTCACAAGCTAAAAAGGCCGAATCAGGAATAAAAACGCTACATAATTGAGCAGAATAGCCTGAAATCCTGGTTCTCACGGGTCAAGTTATAGATTTACATATAACTCATTGGAATTCGCCCAAACACAGGGTACACTATACCAATGTTCTCAGCCATTGCAAACAATATTCGGCAATAACTCACGAAGCTCTGTTGCCATCAGTTCAGGGTCGTAGCCCTAAAACCTTTTCCCTAGCGGATTTTCATACAATCATCCGTTGATGCACACGTCAATGAAGGTCAAGCAGCCTTGACATTATCCCCAGCAGGGATCTCATCCATTGATGCACATATCAATGAAGGTCAGGCAACCCTGACAACACCGGCTGTTGGCAGTAACTCCAACAGAGTAGTGAAAAGACCTGGTGGTATAAACCAGGGAAAAACATCCTCATCGGGGAGGACCGATGATGGAATATGTTATACAAATCCTCAATAGACAAAGCTTTATCCCCACAGAGTCTCTTATACATGAAAGATACATCTTCAGTGTGAAGTCTATATCAAGGATTAATGACTTTGGTGATAACCCTAATGTCAGCATCTTGGAAGCTCCTGAGAGCATTGGATTGCACGTCCAAGACAGTTCATCAGGGTTGTCAGTAATAACTGTCAATCCCGATAGAAGCCAAAGGGAGCCGGCAATTATCCCACCATGTTGGAGAACAATCCAACAAACCACATACATTTACATCATGTTGTTGTACATTGCATCATGATCATCTTGTTGCATTTCAAGTGTCTAGTATTCTTTATCTTATCCATTCCATTGCATTGCATGAATATGATAAAGAGGGGCATCTGTAGACACTCAAAATTTTTTGCATACTTGTTACTAAAATTATAGGAGGGCAGAATCGTCTTTCAGAGATAACCCTGGAGGACAGCTCAGCTCAATACCGAAAATCACACCGGAGAAGGCCGTTTCATCTCGGAGATAACCCCGAGATACTTTGTCTTAGTCCCAAAAACAACACCGGGAAAGATAATGTCAACCTTGGAGATAACCCCAAGAAGTGTAGTTATAGTTCCGGAGATAACCCCGGAGATACTCGTTTCAACCTATGTAGTCAGCTTCAACCTCAGAAACCACACCGAGGCACTCAGCCCCAAACCTATAGATAACCCCGGGATGTTAGGTATACCTCAGAGATAACCCTGAGGACATCTAGCACTTGCAGCAGCCCAATCTCAGAGATAACCCTGAGCAACGACTGCTTTATCAAGCCCAAACCGGAGATAACCCCGATGATGGGCAAAATCGTCATTTCGCCACCTCGATCCCACATTGTGCCGTCTCAACACAACAGTTAAACATACATTCTACACAGCAATATCCCACAAGAACCAAGGAGTTACAACCCTGAGTGACTACTACGTAAGGCAGCACACTGGATAGAATTTGAAGCTTGAAGACTAAGGGCGTGGTTCCATCTTCCTGACTTTTAACAACCTCTAATCCCATGTCATGGCGTAGCTCTCGATAACAACACTTCGTAAAAGGTCTTATACACCACAATCGGAGGCTCGGATTGAAGTTCTGCAAGTTTGAGCAGACAATACATTGCACGCAGCGTGCACGCACTTGAGAGACGACGTAACACGTGAAGCCTGGGGCACTCGGGCGTACACAGTACATCTCATGACTTCAAAGAGGTGTACTGCGGCTCCCCCCTCTATAAATAGAGGGCTTGGGGTGGCCATTTTATAAGAAAGAACTGCGAGGAAACTCTGTCCAATTTTCTCTGTACACACCCTAAACTGAGTGCTTTCTCATTTTAAACACTTGTGAGCTTATATTCAGTCATATTTTTACCTGTGGGAGCCGACTGTTCATCCATTTAAAGCTACAAAAGTCTTCTTTGGCAGTCCACTGTAAGCCTTCTTACACACTTTAAAGCCTTTCTCTTCTACTTTGAACACATCGTTCTTCACATTGAGAGTCGTGTTGCGTGTATATGCCCAGACTTCGGTCTGTGGCCTTTATTTCCTTTTGTGTGTATATATATATAATATATATATATATAAAGCAAATAAATATGAACTGTTGTCGAACTCTGTTCGATGAGCCTGATTTTTATATCCGGAGCGTTTATTGCTTATATATATATATATATAAACAGTTGTCGGACTCTGTTTGATGAGCCTGGATTTTACATCCGGTGCGTTTACTGCTTTTATATATATATATAGCAGAAATCGTTGAAATGATAAACCGAGTCGGGATCGATATATATTGTGAGATCCCAAATTTTATGAAATGAAAGTATTCAATTTTCTTATAATTATTATGTTATTTAGTAAATGGATAAATTGAGTAAAGGTTAAAGTTAAGGGTGATATTTGAAAATTTTGCAAAGTAAGCAAGTTGTTATAAAATATTCGATTGGTCAGGGAATATTCGTTTTAATAGGGAATATTCGTACGATGGCACAATCATTGGTGGACCCCACAACGGATGTATTGTCGTAGTTAGAAAATGACATAATTATCTTTTTATAAAAATAGCGGCGAAAGTTTTAACGTTAAACTGTTGAACTACCCGATAGTAAAAGTACAGTAATACGCATGGTTGCATAGTAGCACACGGTATTGATTATTGATGCTTACTTGAGAAGTCACTCAGTTATACTCAATTATTGCTATAATAATTGCTGCATCATATCTCTCATATTATTGATTCAATTGTTGTCACTGTAGCATCTACATAATATGTTATATTATTAAATCAATAATTGAGACGACAAAGTTATTCATATTATTATTTGCAATATTGACAATGTCTAGAAGTTCTGTCAAGGAGAGGTTAGGTCATCTAATTGCGCACCAATAGGGAGAAATCCTTATCGAAAAGCCCCCTCTTTCCTAGGAACTACTTGGTTGTTAAATATTGTGAGTTATAATATTAATAATTAATAAGTTCATGTAGATTAAAGATGAAATTGATAGTTCCATTGTGTTGGGATTATTAGTGTTAGTGGAAATCGACATTTATTTCGATAATAATTGATGTCTGGAGGTTATATTGACCAATCGGGTAATTAATCGGATAAATGAGTAATTAATTGCTATTAATTCACATGCTTATAACTATGTGTTCACATGTGTGTACTATATATTCACATGTATGTACTATTAGGGGAGGTGGTGTAAGATTGATAATACTTGCATGACTAAATTAAAAATGGAGGTATAGATGAAGGTACTATACTGTAATTATTTTTTTCACATGTATAGAACTATTGAGTCACATGATTGTACTATTGATTCACATGATATACTATTAGGGGAGGTGGTGCAAGTTTGATAATATTTGCAGGACTAAATTAAAAATAAAGGAAAAGATGAAGGTATTATAGTGTAATATTTTGAGCCCCAAAATGTGCAATTATCGAAACTATGTTTTCCTATAAATAGAAGCTCATTCTTCCTTCATTCTCACCAATTCACTAAGACTCACAAGAGCAATTATAGAGAGAGAAGCTATAGAGAGAAAAGCTATAGGGAGAAAGAAGAAGAGTAGTCTGCTACTTCACTACTCCAATGTCCAGTCTTCTTCTGAGGTAAGGGGTATTATTTATTTCATATTCTAAAGAGATATTATTTTTCGTATTCGTATGAATATTATTTTCGTTCAATATTCATAAAGAATATTATCTTCGTTCAATATTCGTAGGAATATTATCTTCGTTAAATATTCGTTGGAATATTATTTTCATTCAAGGGATGTTATTTTTTTTCAATATTCACTTGAAATAATATTTTCTTCCATACTCTGTAGTATGTAAGTAATATTATTTCATTTCAGATTTTGAATTCTATACTCATTTTGTTAAAGTTTTGGCTTCTATACTTCATGAAATTAGTAGAATATCCTTGATATTTGCGCTTCATCCAGTATCTTTTTATGAAAATATTATTCTGAGCTTTCTTGATAATTATTGATATTTTTATGACTGAGTACTATTCACGAGTTACTATTCACAGGTTACTATTCACTCAAATATTATTCACTCGGGTATTCGGGGCACTTTTCATGCCGGAGTACTATTCACGAGTTACTATTCACGGATTACTATTCACCCAATTACTATTCACCTGAATATTATTCACTCGGGTATTTGGGGTACTTTTCATGTCGGGGTACTATTCACGAGGTATTATTCCTGAAGTACTATTCACAGGGTACTATTCACGGGGTACTATTTACCCGAAAAATACATTTCTTTTCTGTCCAAATTATTTTTGGTACATGAATATTATTCTTGAATTTTACTCCACAAAGAAATATCATGTTGATAATTTGGACATTTTTAAACTCTGGATAAATTTAAAGTCTTTAATATTTATCCTTGATTTCGTTTGATTTGATTTCATTTGATTATTGCTTATATTATTGTCATCATCCTCATGTTTATATTGTGATGAAAGTCATCTTTGGCTTACGTGCATAGATGGACTGTTGATTGGTATGATTATGACCAGGGATCATTCGGTATAATCATGACCCGTAATGTTACAAATGATGTGGTAAAAGTCCTCATTCGCCCATGATTGCATTGATGGGACGATTGTTGGTATGATTATGACCGAGATTATTCGGTATAATCATGACCATTGGTGATTACATGAATATCCTTGGCCCGTAGTGCAAGGATGATTCGATGATGTGGTTTATTTATTAAGCTGAGTCTCAGCGATAAATTTGATGAAAAAAATTTTAAATTATAGAAGATAGTAGATATCATACTCTACTTGACTCTTCTAATGGATTGCTTTATTCATTGCAGGTTGTTGATCTAAAACTTGTTGTCTATTATATTCTATCGGTTGTTATCTTTGTTGAAGGCTAAAGATAATTTATTACGCATTATCTTAGTCATAATATTTCTTACTGGGCTAGTTGAGCTCACCCTTTTCTTTCATTGTTCTCTTCAGGAAATGAGAATATAGCTGGGACGAGTCGGGGAATGGAGTGATGGTCCAGGATAAGTGGCTTTAGTAGTCCTCACTATTCTGTGAAATAATGTGATAATAAATATATTGAGGACTCTATTTGAGTTTGAATACTGTCTAGAAGACAATATTCGTATTAAAACTCTCAGCTTATGTTTGGTCGTATTGTACATGACAGTTGTATAATTAAGTTTGTATTTGATTTATATACCATGTATTTGGCGACTCAAGATGGGTGATGTATACCTGTTTTGGGGGCGTCACATATATCATGTGCGTTTACTGCTTATATACGAAATCAAGATGAACATTTAATAAAATGGAAGTATCAAAGGCCTCAATTACTATTGAGCACAGGGTTTGAAAAACCTCTTTTATAAAACCTCATTGCTATATCTTGTTTAAAACTAAATTTTTATACAAATTCAAACCCTGTGTATATAGCTGTGAACGAGGCATAACACTACTTCTAATTAACTTCACATTGACCCACACACACACACACATTCATATAACAGTTTAATTGAAAAGTGACGATAACCGTGGTAACACGGATGTCGGGGGGTGCCTAACACCTTCCCTTCGCATAAGCAAGTCCCCGGACCCTAATGAATCTCGGTTTCACAGACTTGTTTAGCAATGTCACATCACTGGGTCAATGTGCAAACCTTTTCTCGGTTGTGTTGGTACAATCATTTAAAAAAACAACTGGCCACTCTTACAGTCAAATCATCGACATATAAATGTCAGACCTTTTCACAACTTATTTTTTCAAACTAATCTCACCTAACATGAGAACACCAAAAGACAAGAACAGAAGAGGGACAATAAAAATCCCAACGTCGACAAGGAGTTCGGCGCTGCTATATATCTTATTTTCTCGAAGATAACTTCCATCTCAAAAATAAAAGCAATCAAGCCGAACACTTAATAAAATGGAAGTATCAAAGGCCTTAATTACTATTGAGCAAAAGGGTTTGAAAAATCTATTTTAAAAAACATCACTGCTATATCTTGTTGAAAATGTACTTTTATACAAAAGTTAAACCCTTTGTATATAAGTGCAAATGAGGCATAACACTACTTCCAAACAACTGCACATAGACCTAACACACACACACACAGGTAAAAGTTAATAAAAGTGGCGATAACCGTGTTATCACAAAAGTCGGGGGGTGCCTAACACCTTCCCTTCCCTTAATCAAGCCCCTGGACCATAAAGAATTTTAGTTTTGCAGACCAGTTAAACAGTGTCACATCACTAGGTCTTTGTGCAAACCGTTTCTCAGTTGAGTTGGTACAACCATTTAAAAATAACCAAATGGTGACTCTTACAGTCAAATCATCGACATATACATGTCGGACCTTTTCAAACTTGTTTTTTCAAACAAATCTCACCTAACATGATAACACAAAGAGACAAGAACATAAATGGATAAATAAAATCCCGACGTCGACATGTGGCGTCTCTGCTGGGGATACCATTAAGAGGGCTTAAGCCGCTATTCAAAACTTTTCAAAAACTTTTACCTGCTTATGTGTTGATGCTACATTTACATTTGAATGAATGTGTACTAATGGTTTATTTCCTGCACTTAGTGCTTCGCACCATATCTATCTGTGATATTAGTGCTTTGCATATGTCATCATTTTCATATGGTGAGACGCGATGTATGTGAATGTATGTTGTGTGGTCCCTCCACCAGGAGACTATCTTGTCGTTGTTTGATTATTGGACTAGTCGGGAGACTAATTCCACGAGGCTCAGGAAAGGAGCCACCCAGATTTGCTATAGTTGAAAGATCAAATTAACTTTCCATTAAGTAAATTGCGATGATCTGGGAACCTTCATGTCAAAAGTAGGTAGCCTAAGATAAGTCAGCCTCTGATAAACCAAATGCGGAGGGAAGTCTCTTCATGCCTTCCCATTTCAATTGCTTGTAATTTCATTTCCATGTCAATCTCGGTGTAATGGAAAATATAAAGGAATATGTGAACATGCATATCAAAACAATGTCATGTTATCATGTCATTAAAGCAGCTGACATCCGTTTTGCCGGATAATCCACCTAAAAACAGACACATTACATAACATGTAATATTTCCATGTTTCCCTAGACTAAACTACATAAGACTTTTCCTATCCCGTTACTTGTTCACAGTCCAAAAAGACACTAAACCTATAGCCAGACATGGCTACAAGCGGCCAGCCTAATCCTACTCCTATCTCTCGCGAGGAGTTCGAAGGATTAAGCAATCAAATAATAGAGTTGGTTGTTTTGATCAAAGAATTGCACAAATCAATTCAAGGTCCATAAATACCCATCCACACAGAACCCTCTGCAGATGGAGGAATCTAGAGTTCAGACAGAGAAGTTCCAGCACCTAAGTCTCTGATTGAAAAGACCAACAAAACTACTGAAATCACCCATCTTAAAGAAGATCAAGACACTAGTGATATTAGGAAGAAGGTTTCACAAATGGAAGAGACCATTCGGTCCATCAAAGGGACTAGAACACACGAAAGTGTTTCATACTCAGACCTTTGCATCTTCCCCGGGGTTCATTGTCCTAAGAATTCAAGACTCCCAATTTTGAGAAATATGATGGATTGGGAGATCCTTAAACCCACTTAAAAGTATCCATTGGAGAGCTTGGATCCTATGCCGAGAATGAAAAGCTTAGAATGCAGCTATTTCTGAAAAGTCTAACTGGAGAAGCCAGAGCATGGTACACCAGATTAGATAACTCCAAAATTCACAACTGGGGGGGAGTTAGCGCATGCTTTCCTCAGTAAATACAGCTTTCAAACTCAGATGGCTCCAGACTAGTATCAAATTACCAAGGTCCAGAAACAAGTCAATGAGTCATTCAGAGAGTATGCCCAAAGATGGAGGCATCTGGCTACTCAAGTTGTCCCATCTATGACAGAGTCTAAAATGGTGATGACCTTCATAGATATTCAAGAAGCTCCATTTTATGAGAGGGTCCTATCTAGAATAGAAAATCCATTCTCAAAAATGATTAAGCACAAAGAAATGGAAAAAATGGGATTAAAATCCGGGAAGATTCAAGACCTCGCCGCGTTAAAAGCAATAGCTGAGCATATCCAATCTAGAAGTTATGGGAACAACCCCCGAAGGGTCCATAAGAAGAAAGAAGAGGATGTTTCCTTGATATTGCAAGGACAAAAAGGCATTCAAAATTTGCCTATTCAAAGGGGAAACTACTCCCCTTTTCAAGCTCAGTCTTCAAATCCTCCCTTGCCAAAGAGTGGAGAAATCAAATGCTCAAGAGTGTTCTCCCCCTTAGGGGATTCACTCAAAAATATTTTCAAACTTCTGATAGCTCGGAAGAAAATCACTCATCTCCTTCCACCAGCTAATCCAAGTGGAAAGGGTTTCAATACAAGAAAAAAGTGTGCTTACCATTCTGGAGCTCCATGCCAGGATACTCAAGATTGTTGGGCCCTCAAGCATAAGATCCAAGACTTAATTGATAGTGGTGAGATTGTGGTGACCAAGCTCGAGCAACCACATGTTCAAGATAACCCTCTCCCTCAACACAAGGAAGAGGAGGTTAACAAGATCAATAAAGGCAGTGGAGAGAGCTTCAAGCACCTCAAATATGTGGGTGGTTCTTCCCAAACTAACAAGGATAATTCCAATAAGTGGGATTATTCAGAGTTCCAGTTCATGATAGAACGGGAGTTAAAGTCTCTTGGCGAACAAGTCAATTAACTAGCAGAACTGGTGATTCATCAACACCAAGTCACACGACAGTTGTTCAGTCAGGATCAACTGGCCTACGCACCTTCAGGGGATTTCAAACCTTTAGAAACATATTTTCCCGATGAAGGGGTAATGACAATTCAGGAACACCATCAGGACAATACACACCAACTATGGAATATATATTTTGATGGAGCTATAAACATGTAAGGTTCTAGAGCTGGAGCAGTTCTAGTATCCATTTTGGGAGAGCAGTATCCCGTTGCCATCAAATTGTAGTTTGTCAACACCAACAACACAGATGAGTATGAAGGCTTCATCATCAGGTTGAAGTTATCCTAATCCATGGGCGTTAAACGATTGATTATCTTTGGTCATTTCAAACTGGTAATCAAACCAACCATTGGGGTCTATCACACCAAAGAATTACATAGGTTGCCTTACCATCAATAAGTTATCCAGATGGCTTCAAAGTTTAAAGAAATATCCTTCCTCCACATTCCTCAGAATAGGAATGACTTTGCAGATGCATTAGCAACTTTGGCCTCCTTGATCAACATACTTGACAGGGAAGATATGCCAAATATCAAATTTACCTGACAAAAGGCACCAGCCTACGGGAATTACATTGGAGAAGTATCGGATGAGCTGCCTCCCATCCAACGCGCTTGGTATTAGGATATCAAGGAGTATCTACGAGATGGATCTATACCCACTGAGGCGAATCAAGCTGAAAGAAAGTGGATTCATCGAATGGCCATGAAATTCTATCTGAGCGAAGATGCACTCTACAAACGAGATGCATGACTAGGTCTCCTCAGATGCCTAGACAAAGACCAAGCTCAGAGGCTCATAGATGAAATCCATGGTGGAGTATACGGCCCACACATGAGCGGCCCTCTACTTGTTAAGAAGATCCTAAGAATAGGGCATTTCTGGCTCTCTCTTAAGGCTAGCTATGATGATCACGTCAAGAGATGTTACGAATGCCAAATTTATGGGAATGTTATCCACACCCCTCTAAGGGAGCTCCACAATATGAGTTCGCCCTGGCCCTTCTCAATGTGGGGAATAGAAGTGATCGGGCCCATTAAGCCTAAAGCTAGTAATGGTCATCGGTTTATCTTCACTATGATCGACTACTTCACTATGTGGGTAAAAGCATCCTCCTCCCCCAGGGTTACTAAAGAGGTGATCATTGGTTTCATCAAAAAAATGTCATTTGTCGATACGAATAACCAGAGGTGATTATGTCAGACAATGCCAAAAACCTCAACAACCAAATGATGGAGGAGTTATGCAGTAAATTCAACATCAAACATCTAATAAGAATGGTGATGTTGAAACAGCTAATAAGAATATCAAAAAATATCATGCAAAAGATGTACGCTAATCACAAAGGATGGCTTGACTTATTGCCTCTGACTTTATTAGCCTACAGAACGTCAATGCTAAATTCCACTAAGGTAACCCCCTACTCATTAACCTATGGCATGGAAGTAGTGCTCCCCATAGAGGTGGAAATGGAATCCCTTAGAGTGTTGATAGATGTTCAGCTGGATGAAGACCAATGGTTATAAGATCGGTACCACCAATTATCTTTAATAGATGAAAGGTGGGGCGCAGCCATCTTCCATGGTCAGTTATAGCAACAAAGGATCGTTCGATCCTACAACAAGAAAGTCTGGCCACGGCAGTTCAAAGAACATGACTTGGTCTTGAAGAAGGCTCTTGACAACCAAGATCAATCTAAAGGAAAATCAGCCCTAAACTGGGAAGGCCCATTTGTTATCAATGAGGTATTGACAGGAGGAGCCCTCAGATTGCAAGAGATGGATGGCGAGGAATTTCTCTAACTCATCAACTTGGACACCGTGAAATGGTACTATGTCTAAAGTTACCTACAAACTAACATCCTGGTTTTGGATAATCAGATCCATCAGTCAATTCAGCTTTTCAAAACCTTTCTCACTACATACAATCTTCACTATTTCAATTTATCCCACTTGGGATAAAACCTTTTACCACTTCAGTTTGTCCCATCAGGGATAAAACCTTTCACTACTTCAGTTTGTCCCACTGGGGATAAAACCTTTAACAACTTCAGTTTGTCCCACTAGGGATAAAACATTTGACAACTTCAGTTTTTCCCATCAGGGGCAAACAACGCAGACCTGATTTCCCTAATACACGAGAGTACGTAGGCAGTCATTTTTATGGTCCGTTCTAACTACAGAAAAACCAAAAAACATCTTTACACCCTCTTTACCACCTACGACTTTCAACCTTTTCACGCTAGGTTAGAACTACACAGACCTGATCTCCCCTCATCAATGGGAGTACGTAGGCAGCCATTCACGGTGCGGTCTCACCTCTACCAAAAACATAAAACCTTGTTAATGGTATTGGGATCATCTTTCCACTTTCAAACCAAACCATAAGAGGTGGAACTACCTAATCTCCCTAATTCAAAGGAGTATCGGCGACCATTTATGGGGTGGTTAAACCACACCTCATCGGCTTAGACCAAAGGGATGGAATTACCTGGTCTCCCCACACAAATGGGAGAACTGACGACCATCTAAGCTGTGGTTGAGTCCTCAAAGAGAAACACCAATCCACAAGAGATGGAACTACCTGGGCTCCCCAATACAAAGGAGTACCCGTGGCCATCTATTGGGTGGTCAACCTCAGAGAGGAAAGCCATAATCATCTCCATAACCACATACAAAAACCCAGTCCCAAGACACCAAAGGGTAGGGGAATACAAAGATCAAAGATCCATTCTGAAAGATCCTGAGACATCTTAATGTCCATCCATCAAGAAGGAGTTCAGATACATCAAGATCATAAGCCCTAAAGAAACAGGCAACTATAAAGCAAGCAATAAGGCGTGAATCAAAACATATTTCCTTGCCATATAATATTGTTTGATATATGCAATGTGTCCTTTACATGATAAAAATGGCTAACCTAGTCTATGCAGGAGAATCAAAGCTAATCTACAAACCAGTGGATAAGCAAGCCATCAAGTCTAATTTGGCATCCCTCTCAGAAGATAGGGGTAACTCTATGAGCTCCTGCCCAAAGGTATCTACACGAGCCAAGAGATCTACGACCATCTACATGGTGACACTATGCTCGTCAATGAATGTGTTCATCTCTACAATAATGTCAGCAATATAAGACCTCAATACAGTACTATCTATAACGGCGGCATCTTGGGTAGCTAGAGCACCATCCTGCTTAATAACAGCTACATCCCTAGATGATCAAGCCTCATCCCGCTCAACAACAACGGTATCCCTGTAAGCTAGAGCATCTTCTCTCTCAATCAGAGTGACATCTCTATCAGAAAGAGCTGTCAACAACAAGGCTCTAGCCTGAACCCTCTCAAATGTCATCAAATGCAGACTCTGCTAGAAATACTCAGCAGAATATGGAGTCACAGTAACAGCAACACTGGGAGAATCAGGGTCCTCCATAGGCTCCCCACTATCAGAATTTATACCCGGCTCTATGGATACAACCCTAGCCGATGCAATCTCTGCCTCTAACCATGCATAATACTCTGTAGAATGACCTAGATGGCTAGTAGAAAAATCAGCCCTCTCATGCTGGGTCCAATAAGTATAAATACTAGACAAATCCTCTGCTGATAGAAGCCGAGATGATAAACGATGACCCAATGCCCCGTCAAAGGAATGAACATCCTGAAGCAGGTTAAACTGTGCCATCACAGCCAGTGGATGATAAGTGGTCACACCTTTCAAACCAGCCAGAGGAAGATAATCCATGCCAGCTACATGAGTGTTAAAGTTATAGGGAGAGCTAAGCCCTGAATTCGTCAGAATATCAAAAGGATCCTCGATCCCTGACAAGAAAACCGACCAAGAAGCTGCATCTATACATTCTGGTGGCTAGAAGGAGTAAGAGATGGCTATCTCATGGGAAAAACAATACCCATGGCATTAGAAAATGCCAATCGGTCTCAAGTATCTTAAGGGTATCATAAACCACACGTAAAACAAGACCAAGTAGCCTGTAAATACCCCTACAGGATGGGTGTGACAATACGTTGTCGACCTTAAGGTCTCTATCAGAATCATCGGTAAAATGGTATGTCCCTCCCGAAGAGCACGAACTACCATAATCATGTCGATGTGTAAGTGGTCCATGTACAATGGCATGTACAGATAAGCCACCATACACATCAAGAGTACATCTATTCTGACTACACGTCAATCATCCTCCGAAGTGGTGAAATCCCCAGAGTACTACAAATAACTGCCCAATGAGCAAAATCTATCTATCAGAAGATGCATGGACACTATGTGCCCTGAGGAGATCTCATCTAGGGTAACTCTTCGCCTCAAACCTGTAAGGGTCATAAACTACCAGCTCATGTCGCCGACAGCCATTCGAGTGTAAGGACTATCCAATGGCAAATTTGTCAGACGCTCATACTCCTCCAAGGTAGGAGTCAACTCCCGGGTCTCAAACCGGAACACATGCCTATCCGGTACCCAATGCTCTAGCATGCCCTCTACAAAGCCCAATGGAACCTAGAATGTCAGGATGGTCATAGAGTGACGCATCAGTTGATCAACTGTTGTTCGATCTAGGGATGATATACTATCATACCATAATCTCAATGAAGATACCATTAATACTGGTGGGGTATGATCAATGTGGCTAATTATCGATGAAGACATCTGTAGGGCCATGTCATAAGACCATCCAAGGGTCAATGCTAAACTCATCTCCGGAAATGCATGTCCATAAACATACATGCATAATAAATAATAGATGACAATATGATGTAGGGAATGGAAAATAATATATATATATATATTCCTAAGTACATCATCATCTAAATATATCCTCTTTGTATACAGCTAGAAAATACAAGGAAATAGGGCACAGCCACCCAACAACTAATAAAGGTCTATCAAAAGATTTAAAGAGAATGGGGCACAACCGCCCAACATTTAACAGAGGCCTATCAAAAGATATGGCGAGAAAATACATCATAAGAAGTCAATAGTGTTAATGTTTACATCATCCAACCTATCCATCTGATGTAACTCCTCCTGAGTCACTGAATCTCTGCCAAGAGGGATATCAGGCCGATACAACAGAGAATCTGCACTGGCAAAACCATCTGAATACGGGCCACCTGAATTACTTGCCCCAGAACTGGAAGGATCAAAAGTATCCGCCTTAGAAGGATCTCTACCCAAATATCAGATGAAGAAATGCGCCCGGTTCAACTGTTGGGTTAAACTATCCATCTACGTCAGATGAGTAGGCTCTCGAATGTAGGAAATCCAATCCGCTATGATGACGGAGCCAGGAACCATATCCCCCATAAACTGTGTGGCACGGGTCCAGGCTCCAATGGTGCGAGGGAACCACCAGCGGTAGAATGCCTCCTGAGTGAACGGTCCCTCTGACAAAGTGAAGCCATCAACTCCAACCAACGGGATATCAATGATCGGTGGCTATGACACAGGCCAATAACGCCTGGTAAGAGGACAGATCGGTATATGAATCTCCCGTGTGGTGCTCCTGATAGCTCGCTCTCCTAAATAGAGCTCCCATCCTCCATCTGTGAAGAGAGGAATCCGACGAGTGGACGTCACATACTCGATACTAGTCGGGAAACCACCATCAAAGCCAACTATCAAATGGTCCTCAAAGTAGGGAACCCATGTAATGACATCAGCTGTCAACAACTCTAACTATAAGTGAGAATGGGTGAAACCCTCAGCTACATGAACCTCCACCAACGTGGAGTGATGCCATTGCCATCCCCGTGGTTAGGTTTCTAAACCTTACAGGCTAACGGGACGTAGACATAGAAGCCTCTCATAGGCCCAAAACTACCAATACAAGTTCAAAAATTTTCATTCAGTCAACACTCTTAACCCGAATAAGGGAAATCAAAAGATAAATACTCACCAACAGGAATGGGTAAAATCCTAGCCAAGCCTCTATCAAGCCCTGTGAGCGTAGACGCGTTCCCCTAAGGAAGTAGGCAAAGGTATAGGAGCCCCAATCATACTCTCCAATACGATCCACATCCTGTGTGGCGCTGACTAAAGCGAATGACACCGTGGAAGAATTATCCGCCAGAAAACAACCCCTGAGGGTGATCAGGAATAATCGCCGAAGAATGCAATCTCTGACTCTCCTATCATCAGGCAATGGCTCACTCAACGCCCCACTTATGGCGTCTACACTCAAAGGACCAGTACGGACTATCTTACCTTTGAACGCCATCACCAGGACTCCTAGCAAGGATCTGATGGTAGTAGGGGAAATGTCAGCCACAGAAGGCACTGGCACCCCGAAAAACTTCATACCAGTGATGAACTGCCAATCCATCGGCATCATCACTACCTCGCAATCTAGCAAATAGAGAGACTGAGTCTGGTGAAACCAGCACTCAGACAACGTCCTGAGGTAACCCCAAGGACAATGACTGGGGAAAATGGAAAAAAAATGCCTCGAATCCCCAAGCATTCACAATCAATCGGTACTTTTGGTGAAGAGTCTGGTACAGAGAGTGTATACTAAACATGTTCCCTCGAGGCTGCGTAAAGCTGGGAACTTGTATTATAATGCAAATCAACATCAGAACCTTGATCCTGATCAATAGGAAAAAAAAAAGATCAAACACAGCTTTCACCTCGTTCGCATGCAAGTAGATCGAGGGGTGATGACTCAAATCATCCAGAAGATCTGGAATCATCACATTAATGGCTGGAAGATCCCTACGAGGAACAGAAGCAGCAGAAGCAGTATCCGCAATTGTTATATCCTCCTCCTCGTCCTCAACATCTAGTACCTCAACCTTGATATGACAAATCATTGACTCCATTAACAGACGAGGCTGTTAGGCTGGGCGAGGTCGAGGCACATCTAAATTTCTCCTCCTCACACTTGAAGAGGTTCTACGGGAGCTGTTCGGTTGGTCTGGATCCATATATCTGGACATAAGTCTCCAAATCACCTCAAAAAGGGTATGGTAAATTCTAACCTGGAGCTCATTAAACGTATTTTATATCTATATGCATGCATTAATTCAAAATACGTCTATAGTAGAGTTAAAATGCATATTTATTCAATGCCTAGACTCATGGAAAAATTTTGCCAGTCTCCTTTGTAAAAAGAACTATCCACATGCACGCATGACTAGGTGGTCATTCAGTAGCACACCAACTCACAGTCATAAACATCCTATATGCATGAAAATATCAAAGTCATAATCCATAAGGGTAGCCTAATTACAAAGATTACTTTGCTTCACAATCTTTGCTCATTTTTCCTCGAATAGGATGAAAAAAATAGCAAAAAAAAGATGCCAAATTGACTGTTTCAAAAGTCAATTTTTTTTTACATCAATACGTTCAGCATGGTTAAATACTAACATTTACTATGTTGAATTATTTTTATCAAGTCATATGAGCTTACATAATCACTACTATGTGTTTAGAAGTATTTCATGTGATAACTCACTTTCCAATAGATAAAACTGGAAAAGAAGACATGCATACATTACCAGGATAGTGTTGAACACTTGTACGGTGACGGATTTTGCAGAAGACATCCCGAACTCAGTAGATCTGAAGAAGAACTCTTGGATTCTCTGTGTGGCATTAAGTGTAAATGACTTGTTAAAGGGAAAGGCCTTGAAATAGAACCCGCGGATGGCCACGGGTCTACCTGCGGCTGTCGTAGGTCCACCTGCGTTTGTCCTAGGTGGTCCCCACCCCCTCCGGCTTGATCAAATTTGAGTTGCAAAGGAGGTCCCATAAGCTGAACAGTCAAATCAGGAAAAAAGACACTATGCAATTAAGTGGAAAAGCCTGAAATCTTGATTTTTAAAGACCAAACTGTGGGTCTACACATCAATCATTGGTTTTTACCTAAACACAGGGTTCACAAAGCCGATGATCACAGCTGTTGCAAGCTACACTTGGCAATACCTTGCAAAGGTCCAATGCCATCAACTTGGTGTTGTAACTCCAATCACAAATATATATTTCGTCAAAAATCTCTCCCCAATAAGATTTCATACATGTTCAGCCGTTGAAGCACATTTCAACGAAGGTCAAGCAGCCTTGCGTTATTAGCCGTTGGCAATTAAATCTAGCGAAACATCGGAGGTGGTCGGGTCATGTTCACCATTGAAGCACATTTCAACGAAGGTCAGGCAACCCTGACGTCATTAGTCGTTGGCAATTAACTCCAGCGAAGCATCAGAGGTGGTCCAATGATGTTCATTGTTGAAGCACATTTCAACGAAGGTCAGGCAACCCTGACATTAATAACCATTGGCAATTAATTCCAGCGAAGCATCGGAGGTGGTCCGATGATGTTTAGACCGTTGAAGAACATTTCACCGAAGATCTGGCAGCCCTGATATTATCAGCCGTTGGAAATTAAATCCAGCGAAGCATCGGAGGTGGTACGATGATGTTCACCATTGAAGCACATTTCAACGAAGGTCAGGCAGCCTTGACATTATTAACCGTTGGCAATTAAATCCAACGAAGCATCGGAGGTGGTTCGATGATGTTCACCGTTGAAGAACATTTCAATTAAGGTCAAGCAGCCTTGACATTATCATCCGTTAGCAATTAAATCCAGTGAAGCATCAGAGGTGGTCCGATGATCTCAACCATTGAAGGACATTTCAACGAAGGTCAAGCAACCTTGACAACACCAGTCATTGGCAGTAACTCCAATGAAGCGTCAGAATGGCCTGACGATACCAGCTGTGGAAAACCATCCTCGTCGAGGAGGACCAATGATGGAATCTGTTATACAGATCTGTAACAATTAAAGCCCAATTCCCCAGGAATCTCTCGCACATGAGAAGAGCATCTTCGGTGGAAAGCCAGCTATAAGGGATTAGGACTTTGGTGATAACCCTAAATGTCAACATCTTCTGATCTCATTCATGGAGCAACCTCCATTTCTTACATTCATTATACATTCGCATCATGTTGCATTACATTGCATCCTGATTATCTTGTCACATTTCAAGTGTCTGGTATTTTTTATCCTATCAATGCCATTACATTTCATGAATATGATAAACAGGGGCATCTGTAGACACTCGAAGTTTTACATTCTTGTTACTAACCTTGCAAGAGGGTAAAATCGTCTTCCAGAGATTACCCTAGAAGTCAAATCAGCTCAATCCTGGAGACAACCCCGGGATACTCAGTTTTTAATCTTGCAGATAACTTGAGATATTCATTTTCAATCCCGGAGACAACCTCGGGAGACTCAGTTCCAACCTCGGAGATAACCCCGAGGGATGCAGTTCTAGTTCCGGAAATAACCCCGGAAAAGTCAGTTCTAACCCCGGAGATAACCCTGGGAGGTCAAGCACACCTCGGAGATAACCCCGAGGACATTCAGCATTCACGCAACCCAATCTCAAAGATAACCCTTAGCAACGACTACTACATATGCGCAGAGCCAGAGATAACCACGGTGAGGGGTAAAACCATCATTTTTCCACCTCGATACTACATTGACATCGTCTCATCATCATTTCAATCAACACTTCATACAAGGTGTCCCAGAAGAACCATAGCTCAAATACCGAGTGACTACTACACAAGATAACACACCGGATAGAATTTGAAGACTTGAAGATCTCATCATGGACCCATCTTCCCGGCTTTGTACAACCTCTAATCCCATGTCATTGTGTAGCTCTCGACAACAGCATTCCGAAAAGGTACAACACGCCTTTATCGAATGCCCAGATTGAAAGTTATAAAGGTTCGAGTGGACAATGCATTGCACGAGTGCACATACTTTGAGACGATAAGACCCTAAAGCGGGGCAGCCCTGGCATTTGCGCAGTAGAAAATGAACCAGAGGCTCCCGGTCTATAAATATGAGCCTTTGGTGGCTCATTTTAAAAAATGGGAAAAAGAGAAAATGAGAGAAAACTCTGTCCATTTCAGCTTGTAACCACCTCTAGAGTGCTCTAAATTGAGTGATTCTTCTTTCTAAAAACTTGTAAGCTCGTGTTTTGCTATATACTGAAATTTAACGGTGGAAATCGAGTTTTTAGGCGTTTAAAGCTATCTGAAATCTTCTTGGCAGCCCATTGTCAGATATTTCAGATTTTTAAGCTTTTTATCATTTATATATATATATATATACAGACCTATTTTGTTATATGTATCCAAATCATATCCAAAACACTGTATTATGAAAAAAATTCAGTTCCATAAAATATTAAACTTTTTTTTAGTTGTTTTAAAAAAAAGGTGCGCATTTTAAGAAAGTAAGGGCTCCCTTACAGGAACCGGACCTATATATATATATATATATATATATATATATATATATATTTACATTTCAAGTCCTGTTTGGAGTTTACTTTGTGGTAGTTGATCGTTCATATATATATTTACAGATTATATATATATATAACTGTTATTCAGCTTGTGGGCTATATTTGCCTAAATCTAGCTATTTCTCATTTTGACCAGTTCGTGGTGACTAAACTGGAACCGCTGAAGCTGGAATAGTTTAGATTTACTCAAATCTAGTTCTTTTTCTAGCTTTTTGTACATATTGCTTTCACATGTAAGCCTAGGAATCATGTGATCACAAATTCAGCTTCTGAATCTAGATTCGGTACCCGTGATGGACATTCTCAACTGGAGCCAACTTGTAAATTATTGACGGTGTCTGAATTTCTTTAGATGGCTCTCATGCCCTCGAGGAGTTCGACACTGCTATGTATCTTATTTTCTCGAAGATGCCTCACATCTCAAAAATAAAAGCAATCTAGCCAAACACTTTATAAAATGGAAGTATCAAAGGCCTCAATTACTATTGAGCACAAGGATTTGAAAAAACTATTTTACAAAACATCTCTTCTACATCTTGTTAAAATTGAACTTTTATACAAAAGTCAAACCCTTTATATATAGGTACAAACGAGGCATAGCTCTACTTCCAAACAACTGCACATAGACCTAACACACACACACATACATACACAGGTAAAAGTTAATGAAAAGTGGCGGTAACCGTGTCATCATGGAAGTCGGTGGGTACCTAACACCTTGCCTCCGCTTAATCAAGCCCCCGGACCCTAACGAATTTTGGTTTTACAAACCAGTTAAACAGTGTCATATCACTAGGTCTTTCTGCAAACCTTTTCTCGGTTAAGTTGGTGCAACTATTTAAAAATAACCAACTGGCGACTCTTACAGTCAAATCGTCGACATATACATGTTGGACCTTTTCAAACTTGTTTTTTTAAATAAATCTCACCTAACATGAGAACACAAAAAGACAATAACAGAAAGGGACAAATAAAATCTCGACGTCGACATGTCTTTGATTTTCAAATCAAACTCCTACAGCAGAAGAATCCATCAAATGAGACGGGGCTTGGCATCTGTCTTAGATATCAAATACCAGATGGCAGCATGATCTATATACACTACTACTCTAATGCCAATCAGGTATGAACAGAATTTATCTTTTCCCTGTGTTTCCCCAAAACAATTCCCACCGTGAAGTCACTCGCATCACAAATCAATTCAAAAGGTAGAGACCAGTCGGGCGCTGTGATAATTGGTGTTGTAGTCAATCTTTTCTTTAAGTGCTCAAAAGCTAGCAAACACTCCTCGTCAAACTTAAACGAGACATCCTTTTCAAGAAAATGTATAATGCCTTTGTGATCTTCGAGAAGTCCTTTATGAATCGACGATAAAACCCCGCATGCCCAAGGAAACTACGAACCCTCTTAACTGAAGTCGGTGGCGGTAGGCTCTCAATAGTCTCAAATTTGGCTTTATCAACCTACAATCCTTTCTTTGAAACCTTATGCCCGAGCATAATTCCCCCTGGTACCATAAAATGGCACTTTTCCCAGTTCAACACTATATTGGTCTCAACACACCTCTTCAATACCATAACCAAATTCTCCAAGCATATGTCAAATGAGTCCCCAAATACTGAAAAATCATCCATGAAGACTTCCACATTCTGCTCAACCTTGTTAAAGAATATCACCATTATACATCTCTGAAATGTGGTTGGAGCGTTGCATAAGCCAAAAGACATCTTCCTGAATGTAAAAGTTCCATAGGGTCACGTGAAGGTAGTCTTTTCCTGATCTTCTAGGGCTATAACTATCTGATTATACCCTGAATATCCATCTAAGAGGTAGCAGTAGTCATGTCCCGCCAACCTATCCAACATCTAATCAATGAACGAGAGAGGGAAATGGCCCTTTCTGGCCGCCTTGTTTAATTTGTGATAATCCATGCAGACTCTCCACCCTATGACTGTTCTAGTAGGAATCAATTCATTATTTTCATTGGCTACTATAGTCATGCCTCCCTTCTTCGGTACACACTGCATCGGGCTCACCTATGAGCTGTCTGATATTGGGTATATGATATCGGCATCCAACCACTTAAGGATTTCCTTCTTGACGACCTCTTTCATTATAGGATTTAGTCTCCTCTGTTGCTCCACTATCAGCTTACTATCATCCTCAAGAAGTATCTTATGTATGTAGAATGAGGGGCTTATCCCCTTGATATCCACTATGGTCCACCCAATAGCAGATTTAAATTCCCTTAAAACTCGCAGCAGCTTGCTTTCCTAACAAGATGATAATGCAGAGGTAATTATAATCAGAAACGTGGAAGATTCACCCAAGAATGCATACTTTAGATGGTTAGGAAGAGGTTTAAGACCAAGAATAGGAGGCATCTCAAGAGAAGGTTTAAGACTCTTCGATGTGTCTCTTGTATGGCCGAGTGGTTTAACCGAACTCTTGAATTTTCTCAATTGAGGCACTGTATTCAGAATTTGCATATACTCAACCACATCTATATCCTCCATGTAAAAATCTCCCAATAAGGCACTCACTAAAGGATCACTACTCATCACTTGAATGGCATCTTCATTCAATACACTGTCGACTGAATCAATCCAGAAACATTCTTCTTCAATAGTGGGGAACTTCATAGCTTGTAATACATTAAATATAACCTCTTGGTCCTGAACTCTCATTGTAAGTTCTCCCTTCTGCACATCGATGAGAGTTCATCCAGTAGCAAGGAAAGGTCTCCCCAGAATGATCGTTATGTTCTTATCTTCTTCATAGTCAAATTAGAGTTCATCCAGGGAAGATTAATGAGTGGGTTTTATACCTATGAATCGTCCTCTAATTCGAGCGTAAACTGTGTTAATTCTTTAGTTTTTATGTTTCGTTTTACTTATTTAGTGTTGTTTTGTGTTTAGGTGTGGTGGTGTGGCAATTAGACTTAAAGGGTGGAATTATGGCGAAACTTGGCAAGATCAGGAACTAAACTTGGACAAATAGCAGAAGGTACCCCCACTGAGGCAGACTTTGTACACATAAAACCCCCGCCGGGGCGGGGGGTGCTGAGAAACTAACAGAAGATATGCCCGTTAGGGTGGACATTTATAAAGCAAAACCCCCGCCAGGGCGGGGGTACGGGAAAGTTCAGTCTCTTGTTCCTTTTGAACTACTACGGTAAACATGAAGGCTAGTGGTTGGAATGGCTTGGAACTCGATTGGGCATGGAATTAGAGTCAGAATATGTGTCTTAGGCATATAATTAACAACAACAACAACAACAACAACAACAACAAGGGGGAATCATCATACAATCAATTAACATCTTTGAAGATAATTTTGAGTAAGAGCATTGGAAGAATACTTTGAAGGAGATTTCACGATAATTACAGATTGAGGTTAGAGAGAAGGGTGGTTCTGGATTCATTCTTTTTCTTTAGTTTAATACTTATAATTGGGATGATGTTTACTTTAATTATTTCAATTTTTTATTCATCTATGATGAACTAAATTACTTTTTAGGCTTGTGACGGATCTTTAGGTTGAACGATGATTGTGAAGCTTTGAGTTTAAGTTTAATAATCTATCTCTCAGTTTATCTATATTGATTTGTGCTTGAATTTATGAATTGCTTGATCACCAATTCTATGTGGACTTGTATGGATTCGAGAGAGGAAATACGAGTCTAAACTTAGTCATTATAGCATATGTTCTTGAATTCTGTGATTGAATGGAATCTTCATGAATGTTAGGGTAGAGATATGCCTAGCATCTCATGTGATCGGATAGAGAACTTGAACTTAAACCTTCTTTGATTGTAATTCAGATAGAAATATAGTGAATTAGTTAATTAAGGTGTTTAACTTAATTTTATCTAATTTGTGGATTTAAGTTAATATGGTATTAGTGCATCGAGAGATGGCTAGTTCTACTTGAGTGTTCTTGATTAATAAACTGGGATATTGAATTAAACTAGAATAAAAGGTAATAATCAGAGTGATACTTAGAGTGAAGTTGTAAGCCTAATTCTCCAATATTTGTTTGAAATTTCAGTTTTTAGGGTATGTTAATTGTTTGATATTCTTAGTATTTTTAATATATTTAGTTATAATTCTTAAATTGGATAGTTTAATAAAATTTGGATTAATAGGAAGCTGATAATTGTGGGGGTTAATTTCTAGCTAATCTCTGTGGGAAAGATACTTGACTTATCATTATATTACTTGTTGACCACGTATACTTGCGTGTTGTGCATAACTAGATTTTACCCAATAAGTTTTTGGCGCCATTGTCGGGGAAAAGTATAGATTTCAATATTTTGCAATATCAGTTTAATTAGTCCAGTTTTACTTTAAAAAATTTCCTTTTGTTTTGTTCTTTCTTTTTTAGGTTCTTGATGCAAACTCGGTCCAAAAACCCAGACTTGTTTCCTTTTGAGGACGATATCGAGAAACAGTTTCAAAGGCTAAGTAAGTGGATTAAAGACACAAGGGAAAACTTTGAGAATTCTGAAAATGAAGAAGTAATGGCTGCCGAAGACCAGAAAGCGTTGAGAGATTTTGCTAGACCTAAGGTGACCGAGCTATAGTCGAGTATCACTAGGTTGGCGATTGCTGTAAATACTTTTGAGATAAAGCCCAGTACCATACAAATTATAGAGAACTCAATTCAGTTTGGGGGACTTGAAAATGACGATCTGAATGAACATTTGGTCAACTTTTTGGAGATATGTGAAACTTTCAGATATAATGGGGTGTTGGATAATGCAATCAGACTTTGCTTGTTCCCATTCACACCGCGGGACAAGGTGAAGAGTTGGTTACACTCTCTACCGTCGGTATCAATAACTACATGGGAAGACCACGCTCAAAAATTCCTGGCTAAATTCTTTCCACAAGCAAAGACTGCAAAAATGAGAAACGAGATCACCATGCTTGAACAGCAGCATGGGGAATCATTGTAGGAGGCATGGGAGAGATACAAAGAATTGCTTAGAAAGTGCCCACATCGCGGATTACCTAAATGGCTACAAATGAATAGATTCTACAACGGGTTACATGGGAATCTCAGGACCAGTATAGATGCGGCTTTGGGTGGAGCTTTTATGGCCAAGAGTTACTAGGAGGCATATGAGTTGATAAAGACAATGTTGACTAACAATTACCAGTGGCCTACGGCGAGAATGACAGAACCTAAGGTAGCTGGAGTGTTAGAGGTAGATGGGGTGACGGAGTTAGCAGCACAGATTTGAGTGCTATTAAAGAAGGTGGATGCTTTGTCAGGTGTACAAACTCAGCAGATTATAGTTATTTGGGAATTGTGCGCGGCCAAACATCCTACGGAACAATGTGCAATCAACCTAGTGTCAGTATAATTTATGGGTAGCTATAACAGAATTCCACAGAACATGTATCAAAATACATACAATCCGGGGAATAAGAATCACCTTAATTTTTCATGGAGTAATAATCAGCATCAGCAAGCTCCAAGACCATCTTATCCCCCAGGATTTCAGAATTGGCATCAATAAACAGTTCAGCATCAGGAGAGGAAAATAGATTTAGAAGAGTTGTTGTCGAAATATATAATGAGCAACGAGGCGGCTATGAAATCACAAGCAGTAGCCATCAAGAACTTAGAAAATCAGATGGGACAGATAGCTTTTGCATTAAATAATAGGCCTCAAGGACCTTTACCCAGTGATACAGAGAAAAATCCAAAGGGGAATCATGAGCAATGTTAAGTGATTATGTTAAGGAGTGGAAAACATCTTGAGGGGCAGAAAAGAGAAAATTTGGCTGCAAAAGATGATGGCAAAGAAAGTGAAAATAAAGTGGTTGAAAACGAACAAGGTGAAGAAAAGCAGGTGGAGAAGAGAAAGACAGATAATGAACCAGTTATGTATCCTCCACCACCAATTCAGCAAAGAATTCAGAAACATAAATTAGATAAGCAATTCACTAAATCTTTGGAAGTTTTCAAGAAACTTCAAATAAATATTCCGTTCGCAGAAGCCCTAGAGAAGATGCCTAGTTATGCCAAATTTATAAAGGGAATTCTGTCAAGGAAAAAAAAGTTGGAGGATTTTGAAACTATAGCATTGACGGAGGAGTGCAGTGAAGTACTACAAAGAAGGTTACCGCCAAAGTTGAAAGATACAGGGTGTTTCACTATTTCGTGCACAATTGGGAACATGGCATTCCAAAAGTGTTTATGTGACTTGGGGGCAAGTGTGAACCTCATGCCATTATCAGTATACACCGAATTGGGTTTACCAGCTCCAAAACCAACCAATATATCTCTACTATTTGCAGATAGGTCAGTCACGTACCTAAGAGGAATTGTGGAAGATATCCTTGTTAAGTTGGATAAATTTATATTCCCAGCTGATTTTATAATTTTAGATTATGAAGAAGATAAAAATATCCTAATCATCCTAGGGAGACCGTTCTTGGCTACGGGTAGGACTCTCATCGATGTGCAAAAAGGTGAACTAACTATGAGGGTTCAAGATCAGGAATTCAAGTTCAATGTGTTCAATGCCATGAAGTTCCCTACGGATGAAGAAGAGTGTTATCGGGTGGATGTCATTGATCGGATAGTTAATGAAGACATGGTTACGAGTTTGGTTAATGATCTATTAGAAACTACATTATTGGGAGATGAAGATTCAGACGATCCAGAGTTTGTAGATTGTTTACACATGCTAGATTCTTTGCCACAAGTTTGTAGATTCAAGGAATCATTTGAGCCATTACACACAAAAGAAAGAGCCACGACAAGGATGAAACCTTCGTTGGAGGAACCACCTACACTTGAGCTTAAGCCATTTCCTAAACACCTCAAGTATGCATATTTAGGAAATTCCAATACTTTACATATTATTATTGCTTCTGCATTAACGAATTGCAGGAAAATATGTTATTGAGAGTGCTTAGAGAATACAAATTGGCTATCGGATGGACAATTACAGATATCAAGGGAATCAGTCCATCCTTCTACATACACAAAATTCTTATGGAAGAGGATGCAAAGCCAACAGTGGAACAACAGAGACGGCTCAATCCAATCATGAAAGAAGTAGTGAAGAAAGAAATTCTAAAGTGGTTGGATGCGAGAATCATCTACCCAATTTTAGACAGTATGTGGGTCAGTCCGGTTCAATGTGTGCCAAAAAATGGAGGAATGATCATAGTACAGAATGAGGATAATGAATTAATTTTGACAAGGACAATGACCAGTTGGAGGGTTTGCATCGACTACAGGAAGCTAAATAAAGCAACCCGCTAGGACCACTTTCCTCTACCATTCATCGATCAGATGTTGGACAAGTTGGCAGGGCATGAATTTTACTGTCTACTGGATGGGTATTCTGGGTATAATCAAATAGTCATTGCTCCTGAAGATCAAGAGAAGAATCACCTTCACGTGCACATACGTCACTTTTGCATTCAGAAGAATGTCTTTTGGCTTGTGTAATGCACCTGTAACCTTCCAACGGTGTATGATGGCCATCTTCTCGGACAGGGTGGAAAAGAATGTAGAAGTCTTCATGGACGACTTCTCTATCTATGGAGATAATTTTGATTTCTTTTTATAGAATTTGGTGATGGTCTTAAAGCGATGCGTGGATACAAATTTGGTGCTAAACTGGGAGAAATGCCACTTAATGGTTGAAGAGGAATAATCTTAGGGCACAAGGTCTCTGCGAGGAGATTAGAGGTTAATAGAGTAAAGTTGGAAACAATTGAAAATCTTCCACCACCAACTATAGTCAAGGGAATCCGCAGCTTTCTAGGACATACGAGATTTTACAGAAGGTTCATTAAAGATTTCTCTAAGATTGCATAACCATTGTGCAGTCTCTTAGAGAAAGATTCAGTTTTCAAGTTTGATGAGGATTGTAAGTTAGCATTTGAGCAATTGAAGAAAAAGTTGACTACAGCTCCAGTGATCATCGCACCGGATTGGAATATGCCCTTTGAGCTAATTTGTGATGCGAGCGACTATGCGGTAGGGGCTATTTTGGGTCAACGCCGAGAGAAGATATTCCATGCCATATACTATGCAAGTAAGACACTTACGGATGCCCAATTGAACTACACAACTACAAAAAAGGAGTTACTTGCAGTAGTATATGCCTTTGATAAATTCTGGGCGTATTTGATTGGGACAAAGGTGGTGGTTCATACGGATCACTCGGTAATTCGGTATTTAATTTTAAAGAAAGATGCTAAGCCATGACTTATAATATGGATACTCCTCCTACAGGAATTTGATTTGGAAATAAAAGATAGAAAAGGGACATAGAATCAAGTTGCAGATCATCTTTCAAGGTTAGAAAATCTAGACAAAGACGGGGCAGATAAGTGTTTCATTAACGAGTCATTTCTGGATGAGCATTTGTTTGGGGTCAAAATAGAATTTCCATAGTACACAGATTTTGCCAACTATTTGGTGAGCAACGTCCTTCTTGCTAATCTTACACGTCTACAAAATAAGAAGTTCCTACATGACGTCAAGTGGTACATATGGGACGAGCCGTATCTATTCAAACAGTGCGTAGATAAAATGATTCATCGATGCGTGTCATACAGCGAAGTAAAGAATATAATGCACGAGTGTCATTCATTTGCATACGGGGGACATTATGGAAATGAGAGAACAGCAGCCAAAGTTCTTCAAGCAGGGTTCTATTGGCCTACAATATTTAAGGATGCCCACTAGTTTGTAAAAAGCTGTGAAAGATGTCAAAGGGTGGGTAACATATCGAAGCAGAATGAGATGCCACTACAAATTATCTTGGAAGTTGAAATTTTTAACGTATGGGGGATGGATTTTATGGGGTCGTTTCCTCATTCTTTCAATAATCAATACATCTTGCTTGCGGTTGACTATGTATCAAAATGGGTTGAAGTCGTAGCACTCCTCACAAATGATGCCAAAGTGGTTCTTAAGTTCTTACACAAGAATATTTTTACAAGATTTGGCACGACAAGAGCTATTATAAGTGATGAGGGTAGTCACTTCTGCAACAGATCATTTACAGCTCTTTTGGAAAAATATAGGGTCAACCATAAGGTGGCTACAACATATCACCCCTAAACAAGTGGGCAAGCTAAGGTTTCAAACAGGGAGGTGAAGAAAATCTTGGAGAAGGTAGTAAACCCGAACAAAAAAGACAGGCTCTTAAATTAGACGATGCATTATGGGCTTACAGAACAGCTTACAAGATGCCAATTGGGATGTCGCCATATCAGTTAGTTTACGGGAAAGCATGTCACCTACCTGTGGAGTTACAACATAAAGCCTATTGGGCAATTCAGAAGCTCAACTTAAATCAAACAGGAGCAGGTGAAAAGAGGCTACTTCAATTGAATGAACTCAATGAATTCTGACTACAAGCATATGAGAACTTGAACTTATATAAAGAAATGACACGACTAGAAAATCATGCAGAGAACATTCGAACCAGGGTAGTCAGTACTTTTGTTTAATTCAAGATTAAGATTATTTCCCGGAAAGCTAAAATCGAGGTGGTCGGGTCCATTTACTATCAAAAGGGTTTTCCCACATGGCGCCATTGAGCTATATAGTAGGAATCCATTAGGTCGGGCTTAAAGGATTCTAAAGCGCCATTTTTGCATATGCTGACCAAGTTCCTTTCTTCAATCACCTCTGCACACTTCTATGCTTGGGCCCTGAACCTATCCACGTAATCCAATAGCTCCTCGTTTGGCTTCTTCTTGAATCGCATAAGCTCTACAATGGTTACCTATTTCTGCACATAACAAATTTCTTAAAAGTTATAATTTTTGATCATCCCAATCATGGGCTGAACCTGTGAGAGCCCCGAATCCGGGTCCCGAATCACTGCGAATCCAATTCAATCAAATTCTATTTCTATTACGGAAGATATAAACATAAATTGTTTATACAATAAATTTTACACATTATTCCCCAAGGTCGAGTAACCTTAACTTATACACAATTCATAACATGTCTAACTTATAACATTATTATCATACTATACTATTACAATTATCTGCACATTTTATCCCAAGTTGAACTTAGCTTTATCCTTTCCTGTATCTGAACGTATTTGCCTTATCTGCAATGTTTATCGTGATATAGCAAGGGTGAGCAATAAGTTTGCCCAGCAAGTTTAAGTTTAATAAATTAAGGATATATCATGATTGAAAGAATTGAACAAAAGCTGGCTACAGTTCTACAATATAATTGCAAACTAGCATGAACAAATTTTATATAGCTGAATGAACATTGAACATGAATATATATATATATATATATATATATATATATATATATATATCTGGACTTAATGGTAATGAAAGTAATCAGCCTTTCATACCTGATGAATACATGCAGTATGCACAGAGGGCGATTTAATAATTCTTAGACATGGCAATCAAAAATGATTAACCACAAGTATAATTGAATAATACAACTCGAGGTCGAGTTAAGAAAAACTTGCATGTTCGATCGATTACTGTTACGCAATTTATTAAGCTTTGTCTGAAGACCTAATATATAAATAATATCGATATAAAATTAGAATAATATCATCACAGTATAAAATAACATAAACACATAAGACATAACCTTATCAGTATATACAGCACATAAGACCTAGTATCAAGTCAAACTATTGCGGTTTAAGTTGAATCCGACGAAATTCTAACATCCCGACGGCCTAGTCGGATAAATATCGAGTTTAAGTTCAATTAAACTCTGCCTAAACACTTAACCATTATCTTAGATAATTATATTATCAATCAAAATAATTTTCCAAGTCATAATAATTTTTTTACATAATTGTTATCATTTTTCATGATTTTTCAATCATTAATATCATATTTATAAGAATTAAATACCACATAATTCCTTTATCATTAATATTTATTTAATACTAAATATTAATGAAATACATGTCATAATATTATAATATATTTATAATATATCAAAGTATTTTTAATACCTTAAAATCACATTTATATGATTTTTAAACAATTAAATTCATTATCCAGATAATTGCCATTAATAATAAATATTGATCTTTTTTTTCCATGACAAAATATCAAAAGCTATATTTTATAACTTCAAATATTTTTATAACACTTAAAAAAATTATATGATTTTTAAATCATTAATTCTATTTTTACAATTTATTTAATATAGTTATTAAATAAATTAAATATCATTAATATTAATTAATTAATGAAATTCCTCACAAAATATTAAAAGTCACTAAAAATAACTTAGAATATTTTCTTATACCATAATATAATTTTTATGATTTTTCATGTATAAAATTATTTTAAAATAATTTATTTAATATTATAATTAAATAAATTAAATACCATTATTATTCCCAAAATATTAAATATTTATGAAATATATTCAGAATAATTAAAAACTAATTTTCGGGCTTTAAAATAATTTTTTAGGAATTTATTTTGAATTTTTAATAATTAAAAACTATTTTTATCTATTTATTAATTAAAATAATTAATTTTCGAATTTAAGTGTCGCTAAAGGTGCATTAGGCGACAAAACCATGGCTAAAAATTTTCTTGGGTTGTTCTTCATCAAACCCAGAGACTCATGTCAGAGTTCGAGGTGCTCACTTTGACTAGTTCTAGATTTAATGATCTTCATGTTTTTGGATTATCTAAAGTGTTACCAATGTAGTATTTATGTCATACTACAAACAAACTGATTCCATGGTCATAAAACATCATATCAGAGAGATATTGGCCCTCAAAAAATTGTCGTATTGTTCTTCATTTTGGGTTTTCGGAAAATGAAAACGACCCAATAATGCTATGCTTAGATCCTTATAACTTTCACTCCCGATCTGTTTTGTGTGATATGAAGATTCACACTTGTAAACTACATGTCCCGGTACAGTAACATATCAGCAGATCATCATAACAATATCACAATCACACGATTCAAGCCGGTCAAACGTTGTCAGAAAAGACGGTTCTTGAAGATTTTGGGTTGCCCAGATTTGTTCTTCGACAGTTTGGTCAACCCTATTTTGACCTTAATTATTTTCAATTTTGTTGTTAATTTATGCGATCTAATAGCATACATGTGTAGTTCATACTCAGTCTACAACATCAAACCAACAACATGACCTAAAACATAAACCACAATCAAGATCAAGGCCTGCAAAAACGCTGACAGACAAGATATAGGTTTCTGGGTTGCCCAGAAACCCATTTTCGTGATTGGTCAACGTAGTTTGACTGCTTATAACATGAAATCTAGACATGATCCAACCCTGATTCAAGTTGCAGAACAAAGACCGCATAACATACTACAAGTTTAAACATTTAAAACACTAAACACATTAACAGACACCGATCTATGAAGTCTGACATTTGCTTGTCAGACGATGTTATAAAATTTTTCCAGATTTAAGAAATCTTCAATTTCGAGCACTTTGATGTTATGGATCTTGGATCTAATAACTCAGATCACTAAATTTCACCCTCTAACATAACTTTAAACAACTAGCAACATCAAACAACATGGATCACATGATTTTCAAAATTTAAGGTTTATACCTTTTTAGGCTTTGATCATTGAATCTGATAATCATGATCTGTTCTTGAGATGCTATGGATCATTCTAGGGACTGAATCACTAATTGATTTCGTGGGTCTAGAGAGAAGATGGCATGGTTGAGTGTTTGTGGACAAATGAAGCTAGATAATGAATTTCTCTCTCTTGAATTATTGATATAATTGGATGCAATACATGGATGTGATATATGGCTGATTGCTGTGATATTTTAGCACATGGGTGTATCTTAGCTAGTCACCAACTACAAATAGGGCAATAATTACAAGCTACCTTCAATAATGCACAAAGGGTAATTTAGTCATTTATTTTCAAAATTTAATGGCATAATTATAACATGTGCAAACCCTTAGGGCTTGGTCCTTAGGGTTTATCCCTTTGGGTTAAAACCTAAGGTTTTTAAAAATAAATTTTCCAGGATTTCCAATTTAGGTTTTAAAATCGAAATTTAATATTTCTAAATTATAATTAGGATTCTTTAATTATATAAAGATTTCCTAATCATAAATTCAAGTTTGCTAACTAGGATTAATATTTCCTAATTAAAATTATTAATTTAGTAATTAGGTTCATAATTGTATATTAGGGTTTATTATCCAAGAATTAGGGTTTCTAAATTATTAGAAAATATAATTAATCAATAGGGTTATCCCTAATTAGATTTGTAATTAAAACACAAAAACCTTATACATAGCATTTAAATTCCCAATTTAGGATTTTAATATTCGAATTAGGGTTTCAAATTCTCGAAATTGAAATTAGGGTTCCAGAACCGGTTTCTAGGGTTTCTTATCAGACGTAAGAATTTTCTAACTGAACGTTGACGTTCTTAATATATACTAGGGTTTGCCACTAATATAGCTTATTTGGTCAACCCTTAACGTGAGACCCCAAATTTTATGAATAAAGATTTAAATTTTTCGAATTTTTTTTTTAATATTATGGTGTGGATTTGATATAATGTTATAGTTGTGGATAGTATTTATAAATTTTGCAAAGTATGCAAGTTGTTATATAATATTTGATTGGTCGGGGAATATTCTTTTTATCGGGGAATATCCGTACGACGGCACAATCATTGGTGGACCGCACAACGGAAGTATTGTCGTAGTAGAAAATGACATAATTATCATTTTATAAAAATAACGGTGAAAGTGTTAGATTAAAAGCTATTTGAACTACCCAAGTAGTAAAAGTACGATAATATGCGTGGTTGCGTAGTAGCATACGGTATTGATTATTGATGCTTACATAAGAAGTCACTCGGTTATACTCAATTATGCTACACGAATTCTTTGCATCATATCTCTCATATTATTGATTCGATTATTGTCACAATATTATCTGCATAATATTTTATATATTATTAAATTAATAATTGAGACAAAAAAGTTATTCATATTATTAAATTATAATATTTACAATGTCTAGAAGTTCTGTCAAGGAGAGGTTTGGTCATCTAATTACGCACCAATAAGGAGAAATCCTTATCGGAAAGCCCCCTCTTTCCTGGGAACGACCTGGTTGTTAAATATTATGAGTTATAATATTAATGATGAATAAGTTCGTGTTGATTAAAGATGAATTTGATAGTTCCATTGTGTTGGGATTATTAGTGTTAGTGGAAATCGACATCTATTTCAATGATAATTGATGTCTGGGGGTTATATGGATAAATCGGGTAATTAATCGGATAAATGATCAATTAATTGATACTAATTCACATGCTTATATAAATATTTGTTCACATGTGTGTACTATTGAATCACATTCTTGTACTATTAGGGGAGTTGGTGCAAGATTAATAATACTTGCATGACTAAGTTAAAAATGGAGGTATAAATGGAGGTACTATACTGTAATTCATATTTTCACATGATTATAACTATTGAATCACATGATTGAACTATTGATTCACATTATTTACTATTAGGAGAGGTGGTGCAAGTTTTATAATACTTGCAGGACTAAATTAAAAATGAAAGAAAAGTTGGAGGTATTGTACTGTAATATTTTGAGCCCCAAAACGTGCAATTATCGAAACTATATTTTTCTATAAATAGAAGCTCATTCTTCCTTCATTTCTCACCAATTCACTAAAGCTATAGAGTGATTATTATAGAGAGAAATTATAGAGAAAAAGAAGAAAAGAAGTCTGCTACCTCTCTACTCCAATATCCAGTTTCTTTCTAAGGTAAAGGGTATTATTTCTTTTCAGTATTCATGAAGAGAGCTTACATTATTCCATTCTTTATTATTATGTTGGAATAACTTTGTCTATCACGAAGTACCGCATACATGGTGAAATTCTTATGTTATTCCATTCTTTATTATTCATTTGGAATATCCGATGCAATGCGGATTACGCTAAACCCGGGTTCCATTCTTTATTATTCTATTGGAATAACTCCGTATGCATGCGCCTCATCGTATGCATGGTGAATTCTTTGTTATTCCATTCTTTATTATTACGTTGGAATATCCACATGCATGCGGTTTCTGGCGTGATTCGTTTCATTCTTTATTATTATGTTGGAATATCACATGCATGCGGTTCACGCATTGACACGGTTCCATTCTTTATTATTACATTGAGAATAACCCATCTCATGCGGTCTATCGCATGCATGGTGAATTCTTCTGTTGAAATAACCTGTCTATATGGATTACCGCATGCATGGTGAATGATCCTTTGTATTCATATGAATAGTATTTTCATTAAAAAGGGGTTTCTGCCAGGGGCAGTTTCGTAATTTTTTTGACACTCAAAAATTTTGGAAAAAATTTGAAATGATAATTTGATGAGTTTTCTAGATTATGTCCAAAAATGACAATTTTTGGATGTATATATTAAGAGTTATGGATTTTATGGGAAAAGATTATTTTAAAAGTAAACCCTTATAACTCTTTGTGGTTAACTCCAAAATTGGTGAAATTTTTATTGGGAGTACATATATATAACAGAGTATACCCTGTAAATTTTGGAATTTTTGGACAAAAGTACAATTTATGATAAATGTCTAAATATTAAGTAGCTTTTGGCCATATAAAAAATAGTAAATGAATTTTAAAAATTACGAGAAAATATATATTCAATATGGGACTATATTCTACTAAATCCCAGAAAAGAAATATTTTTGGAACTGATTTGGTATTTTTCATGAAAATGAACTAGTTATGAGTAAATGAATTATATATGTTATGTGAAGTAACAAAATTGGAAAATAGGATTTTATGGCTTGGGAATCCTATATAGGGTATATACAGATTTTTGATGAGGGATTTGATCATTGGTGATGAAATCTTATGAGTATGGCATTTTTGAATGATTAAATGCATTATTTGGTTAAGTGTAAACAATTGAAATAAATTGTTTATAAGTTGAAGAAGTGATTAAAATATTGTTATAATATTAATAATATTAGATGATGAGTTTATTAAGTGATTGATAATATTTGGATAAATTTAAAGTCTTTAATATTTATCCTTGTTTTCATTTGATTAATGCTTATATCATTGTCATCATCCTCGTGCTTATATTGTGATGAAACTCATCTTTGGCTTACGCACATAGATGGACTTGGTATGATTATGACCAGGGATCATTCGGTATAATCATGACCTGTAATGTTATAAATGATGTGGTAAAAGTCCTCAGTGGCCTGTAGTGCGTTGATGGACAATTTTTGGTATGATTATGACCAGGGATTATTCGGTATAGTCCTGACCATTGATGATTTAATGAATATCCTTGGCCCGTAGTACAGGGATGATTCGATGATGTGGTTTATTTATTAAGCTAAGTCTCAGCGATAAAAATTGATGAAAACATTTTAAAGCATAGAAGATGGTAGATATCATGCTCTACTTGACTCTTCTAATGAATTGCTTATTCCATTGCATTTAAACTTGATGTCTATTGTATTTTATCAGTTTAACATTGTTGAAGGCTAATGATAATTTATTTTGCATTATCTTAATCATAATATTTCTTACTGGGCTAGCTGAGCTCACCCTTTCTTTCACTGTTCTCTTCAAGAAATGAGAATATAGCTGGGACGAGTCGGGGAACGGATTGACGGTCCAGATGATAGCATTAGTAGTCCTCACTATTCTATGGAATAGTGTGATAATAATTATAATGAGGACTCCATTGAGTATGGATATTGTCTAGATGACAATATTCTTGTTTAAACTCTCAGCTATGTTTTGTCGTATTTTACACGACTGTTGTATAATTAAGTTGTATTTGAATTTATGTAGTGTATATTTAGCGACTCAAGATGGGTGATGTATACCTGTTGTGGGGGCGTCACACTTGACCCTTAATCACATATTGTACACATATAACACCATATACACAGAACATATTCACGTATACTCTTTAATCCTGAATAATTCACCACAAAAATTTTAAATTCACAAAATTCCTTCTCGGAAATCTCAAATCCATTAACTTATTTTCTGTCTAGGTTTATTATTCTACATTTAATCCATCATTTAAGATTTAATTAATTTTCTAAATTCTTGGGTCGTCACATTCACCCCTTCTTCTAAGAATTTCGTCCCCGAAATTCACCTTACACCTTTCATACTCATCACCACATGCTACCCACAACATCCCTCACAAGAGTAAAAAAAAAATTAAATTGTGCTGAGGAGTCATATAGACTATGAATTTTCATTTTCGCAAAGGTTTTATGAAAATTCATCCACAAACCTTCATAACATACGGACATAGTGGGTAATTAATCCAGTGTGCCCTGTACTTATTAAGTACTGCTGGTCTGATCTGTTTTTCATCACTGCCATAGGCACAAAAATTTTACCTCAGTCTTATCGGATTTCGCACCAAAATAATTTGGTTCGAGAAATTTTTCAAAGAACGCTTAGAGTTTTCATAAACGTTGGTCTAGCCGAATCAAATAGCTTAGACTTATATCATAATCAATTTCAAACAAAATATTAAGGTATAGCCAAAACCCTGTTGGCAAATTAAAATTTTGAAAATATTTTTGAGAATGACGTCATGATGCCGTACTGTATTAACAGCCCGTTTGAGGATGTCGTCATTGAGTGACTTTGTCATAACACATCATACAATAGTGGAATAACCATTTTAGATCAAATTCAACAATAAGTATTCCTGTATTTATAACTCCATCAACTTTTTATCATCTCTACACCAGGTTACATGGTACATAAGTGATAAATAAAAATATATTTTGATATTTCAAATCATTATCGTCTAGCCGAAACAAGTAGCATAGACTATACTTTAATTCGTTCAAAAATCATTACATATATATATATATATATTCAAAAGCACATAATGTGTATTTAGCTTGATGTCAAAATTTCGAAGTCTAGCATAGCTAGAAGTTTTGGAAAACCTATGTCTCCACTAATAATCATTTGCTTAAACAGTCTATCACCCTCTTAACAGGTATATAGAAAATAGCGCGACACCGACATTTCAATGATTATCAGTACCAGAAACTAAGTTGTTGTTACACCAAGTACAATTCAACTCCCATACGAAGAATCATACAACTTAGCTGCTGACATGTGTCTTCAATTGAAATCCCCACTTAATCCTAGCTCCCTTCTCAATACAAATTTCATTCAACTCGTATTCATAATCCTTTCCTGAATTTATACCATATCATAGTACAACTGTCACACAGCAATCTTTGTTGTAAACTTTTCAATCATTAGATTGGTTCTTTTCCCTGCTATCACCTTATCAGATCACGGGGTGATCTCATCGTATATATTACGATTCATTTCTATGCTTTGATTGTTTTATTTTACGATCTCTATCCCTGTACTTTTAGTCTTTTAGACACTATCTATTCATCACTATTGTTCACCTTTATTATCAGAGTTAGGGAACTCCGTGTCTTTATAATTCGTTAAGATTCGTCTTTGAATCTTACCGGCACATTAACTCTATTTGAGTTAGTACTTATCCTAATCACTGCGGTTATTAGTCTCAGGTAACCCTACCTAAGCTTTATAACCTACAGCTTTGATACCAACTGTGAGAGCCCCGAACCCGGGTCCCAAATCACCGTGGATCCGATTCAATCAAATTCAATTTCTATTGCGGAAGATATAAACATAAATTGTTTATACAATAAACTTTACATACTATTCCCCAAGGTCGAGTAACCTTAACTTATACACAATTCATAACCTGTCTAACTTATAACATTATTATCATACTATACTATTACGATTATATGCATATTTTATCCCAAACTGAACTTGGCTTTATCCTTTCCTGTATCCGAACGTATTCGCCTTATCTGCAATGTTTATCATGATATAGCATGGGTGACCAATAAGTTTGCCCATCAAGTTTAAGTTCAATAAATTAAGGATATATCATGATTGAAAGAATTGAACAAAAGCTGGCTACAGTTCTACAATATAATTGCGAACTAGGATGAACAAATTTTATATAGCTGAACGAACATTGAACATGAACATATATATATATCTGGACTGAATGGTAATAAAGGTGATCAACCTTTCATACCTGATGAATACATGCAGTATGCACAGAGTGCGATTTAATAATTCTTAGACATGGCAATCAGAAATGATTAACCACGAGTATAATTGAATAATACAACTCGAGGTCGAGTTAAGAAAAACTTGCATGTTCGATCGATTACTGTTACGCAATTTATTAAACTTTGTCTAAAGACCTAATATATAAATAATATCGATATAAAATTAGAATAATATTATCACAGTATAAAATAACCTAAACACATAACGCATAACCTTATCAGTCTATACAACACATAAGACCTAGTATTAAGTCAAACTATTGCAGTTTAAGTTGAATCCGACGAAATTCTGACATCTCGACGACCTAGTCGGATAAATATCGAGTTTAAGTTCAATTAAACTCTGCTTAAACACTTAACCATTATCTTAGATAATTATATTATCAATCAAAATAATTTTCCAAGTCATAATAATTTTTTTACATAAGTATTATCATTTCTCATGATTTTTCAATCATTAATATCATATTTATAAGAATTAAATATCACATAATTCCTTTATCATTAATATTTATTTAATACTAAATATTAATGAAATACATATCATAATATTATATTATATCAAAGTATTTTTAATACCTTAAAATCACATTTATATAATTTTTAAACAATTAAATTCATTATCCGATATAATTGCCATTAATAATAAATATTAATGTTTTTTTTATGACAAAATATCAAAAGCTATATTTTATAACTTCAAATATTTTTATAACACTTAAATAATTTTATATGATTTTTAAATCATTAATTCTATTTTTCACAATTTATTTAATATAGTTATTAAATAAATTAAATATCATTAATATTAATTAATTAATGAAATTCCTCACAAAATATTAAAAGTCACTAAAAATAACTTAATTAGAATATTTTCTTATACCATAATATAATTTTTTCATGATTTTCATGTATAAAAATAATTTATTTAATATTATAATTAAATAAATTAAATACCATTATTATTCTAAAAATATTAAATATTTATGAAATATATTAGAATAATTAAAAACTAATTTTCGTGCTTTAAAATAATTATTTAGGAATTTATTTTTAATTTTTAATAATTAAAAACTATTTTTATAGATTTATTAATTAAAATAATTAATTTCTGAATTTAAGTGTCGCTAAAGGTGCATTAGGCGACAAAACCGAGGCTAAATGTGTTCTTGGGCTGTTCTTCATCAAACCCAGAAACTCATGTCAGAGTTCGAGGTGCTCACTTTAACCAGTTCTAGATTCAATGATCTTCATGTTTTTGGATTATCTAAAGTGTTACCAATGTAGTATTTATGTCATACTACAAAAACAAACTGATTCCATGGTCATAAAACATCATATCAAAGAGATATTGGCCCTGAAAAAGTCTGACAACGTTGTTCTTCATTTCTGGTTTTCTATAAAATGAAGAACAGCCGATAGTGCTATGCTTAGATCCTTATAACTTTCACTCCAGATCTGTTTTGTGTGATATGAAGATTCACACTTGTAAACTACATGTCCTGGTATAGTAACATATCATCATAACAATATCACAATCACAAGATTCAAGTCGGTCATACATTGTCAGAAAAGACGGTTCTTGAAGATTCTGGGTTGCCCAGATTTGTTCTTCGACAGTTTGGTCAACCCTATTTTGACCTTGATTATTTTTAATTTTATTGTTAATTTAGTCGATCTAATAGCATACATGTGTAGTTCATACTCCAGTCTACAACATCAAACCAACAACATGACCTAAAACATAAACCACAATCAAGATCAAGGCCTGCAAAAACGTTGTCAGACAAGATATGGGTTTCTAGGTTGCCCAGAAACCCGTTTTCGTCATTGGTCAACGTAGTTTAACTGCTTATAACATGAAATCTAGACATGATCCAACCCTGATTCAAGTTTCAGAACAAAGACTACATAACATACCACAAGTTCAAACATTTAAAACATTAAACACATTAACAGACACCGATCTATGAAGTCTGACATTTACTTGTCAGACGATATTATAAAATTTTTCCAGATTTAAGAAATCTTCAATTTCGAGCACTTCGATATTATTGATTTGGGATCTAACAACCCAGATCACTAAATGACACCCTCTAACATAACTTTAAACAACTAACAACATTAAACAACATGGATCACATGATTTTCAAAATTTAAGGTTCATACCTTTTTAGGCTTTGATCCTTGAATCTGATCATCATAATCTGTTGTTGAGATGCTATGGATCATTCTAGGGACTGAATCACTAATTGATTTCGGGGGTCTAGAGAGAGGATGGCATGGTTGAGTGTTTATGGACAAATGAAGCTAGATAATGAATTTCTCTCTCTTGAATTATTGATATAATTGGATGCAATACATGGTTGTGATATATGGCTGATTGCTGTGATTTTTTAGCACATTGGTGTATCTTAGCTAGTCACCAACTACAAATAGGGCAATAATTGCAAGCTACCTTCAATAATGCACAAAGGATAATTTAGTCATTTGTTTTCTAAATTTAATGGCATAATTGTAACATGTGCAAACCCTTAGGGTTTAACACTTAGGGTTTAACACTTAGGGTTTGACCCTTATAGTTTAACCCTTAGGGTTAAAACCTAAGGTTTTTAAAAATAAATTTTTTAGGATTTCCAATTTAGGTTTTAAAATAGAAATTTAATATTTCTAAATTATAATTAGGATTCTCTAATTATATAAAGATTTCCTAATCATAAATTCAAATTTGCTAATTAGGATTAATATTTCCTAATTAAAATTGCTAATTTAGTAATTAGGTTAATAATTGTATATTAGGGTTTATAATCCAAGAAATAGGGTTTCTAAATTATTAGAAAATCTAATTAATCATTAGGGTTATCCCTAATTAGATATGTAATTAAAACACAAAAACCTTATACATAGCATTTAAATTCCCAATTAGGATTTTAATATCTGAATTAGGGTTTTAAATTCTCGAAATTGAAATTAGGGTTTCCAGAACCGGTTTCTAGGGTTTCTTATCAGACGTAAGAATTTTCTAACTGTACGTTGACGTTGTTAATATAGACTACGGTTTGCCACTAATATAGCTTATCTGGTCAACCCTTGACCCTTAACCACATATTGTACACATATAACACCATATACACAGAACATATTCACGTATACCCTTAATCTTGAATAATTCACCACAAAAATTTTAAATTCACAAAATTCCTTCTTGAAAATCTAAAATCCATTCACTTATTTTCTGTCTAGGTTTATTATTCAACCTTTAATCCATCATTTAAGATTTAATTAATTTTCTAAATTCTCGGGTCATCACCGATCCCTTCTCCAAGTTATAGTACCAGCTGAAGGCTCTATCTGATAAAGTCTTGTTGAATTCCCTCATCAACAAATTATGATTATTCATTTCATCATATCCGAACCATGGAGACATCGACTCCATGAACATGACAATGTGTTCCCTGACATTTCTTTTCTCGCCATTGTATTTTAGAAATTGCAGGGGATGCTCGATATACCCTGTCGGGTAAGGTTGTCTCCAAATATGTGCAGGGTAAGGTGGAGTAAAGTCTAATTCCGAAGGTCAGGATGTCTGCCTGCGAAGTTGATTGATCACATCGATCATATCATCCTTTATCACATATTGGCTCGTGGTATGGACTCTTTGTGGTGTTTGTGATGAATGGCTGCATTGGCCGTGCGTATGGTACATAAATTGGCCGATGTACACTGGCATCATGTAAATTCTGTGTCGGTCATGCTTGTGGGTTGGTTCGTTGGACGAGGCTTGGGATGGTTGGTATCTGCACTTGTGAAAATGCGGGGATAGTGGTCGGAATGATGTTTGTCTAAGTATGACTGACTTACAGTCTGGGTTGTGGCACGTCACCACTGTCCTGAGGTTCCAAGTGGATGATTGGAACAAACTAATTCTCCGTCAATGGAGGTGCAGTCTGATTCTCCTTATTATTGCTATTGTTGTTGTTGTCCTCCACTCCTACTTGTTCTCCCAACGAATTTTCTGGGAACATGTCCTTAAAAATGGGGATCTGCATCAACTGCTGGCGAAAATTCCCCATTTCCTCTTGCTTCATCTGCATCTCCAGTATCATAACCATCATCATCCCTTGTCCTTCCCGAGCTTCCTTCAACGCCTTAAGCATCTCCAATTGCACAACATTGCGCCTGTCTACCTGACATTCGTTGGTTTTTGATCAGCCATATATGGTGATGTTGAACTTCCTTCTGAGGCCTCTTAGAGAATGGGTTGATCAAGATCTAGATTCACGCCTTGGAAAGCTTGATTTGCTTGCCTTGGAACTGGATCCGGTGAAGAAATGCTCGTTGTCGGTGAAACTCTTTCGATAGTTCTCCCACTTCAAGTTGTGGGCATACCCTTCATGAATTCTACACCTCCCCAGCAGAGTCGCCAAAGAAATGTGGACAAGGAAATCGTGTCTTGCTAGCTAGGGTTTTGTGTTAGCTGAGGAGGAGATAAATCCACGAAGAGTACAGAATTAATTTATTAATTGAAGAGGGGAGAAGATCAAGTGGATGATTATTCCAATGACACGTGGCAGAACTCTCAGAATCTGAAAACCGTGTTAGGGTAGCAGGGATTCCAAGAGCCTTCTTGAGTGCTTCGAATTGAGAGAATGTCCAAGTCTTGAGTGCTTTGAGAGAGAATGTCCAAGTCCCAAGTCTCAAAAAAGGTCCTCCCTTTATAAAATAGAAGGGGTATTTATATAGTTTCCTGGAACTTAAGTAGTTACATGTCAGACACATGTCTTCAGGAAAATTCTAGAAATACCCTTTAGTCATTAGAATAATGCCCTTGTCGTCCTGTCATTCTAGCCATCAATCCAATCTCTCAATCAATTCTCAAAATGAGTCGCCTCCACGAGCCTTCTGACTCGGGACATATGGAGGCTTCTCGGGTCTAGTACATTTATTTTCGGCTTTTCCATCTTCATTCAATTAGGGCATGCGAACCCTAATTTGTACATTTAATAAGGTCATGAAACCCTAATTGTACATTTAATTCAATTAGGTCATGTGAACCTTAAATTGCACTTGGGCCCGCAAAAATAAAGGGAAAAAGATTAAATTTTATTGGAACTTTTATTTGGGGAACAAAAAAGGATCAACTTTTACGACAATCCCTAGCTTGGAATTAATCTTGCTCCATGTTGTAGAGTATATTCTTAGGGTTCGCAAACCCTAACTACAGTGTGTACACATTATCTTCTAAGAACTAGTGATTCACTTTCTGGATCCCAATTTAATCGGGTCTCAGTTTTTGATTCATGTTTAGATTGTGATTGTACATGTGAGTCGGTAGTGGAGAATTAAGGTTTCGAGTGTTCTGTGTATTAGGGAGTAACGAAGGTTAATTTGGTGTACTTGGGAGTTGTTATTCGGGATATGAATCATAATCTTGTTGAGTTCGCATGTTTTTCAGCTATTACTCATGAGACTCTTGTCGTGCCTCCTTTGGCATTGTTTCTAGCGTTACAATGATTAAATCTACTCATATCATGCATGTGAATATTTTTTAGTAACGTTACTAATCTGATCATGCAGGTGATGTTGATATCAGTCCGAAGAATATTTTGATATTATATGATATTTGTAATATAGGTAAGAATCTCCACCATCTTTCTATGGGATAAGCGGATAAAAAAAATACTTGAATTGAGTAAGGCTTGAAGTTTAGTAATTATGCTACAAGAGCTGGAATAACTGTTTATCAACATTAAAGTCTTCTTGAATTATTCTTTATGTTTTTTGTGTGTTTGGTCTGTAGGAGGTAATGGTTTGTATAATCTGTGTTTTTGCTGATAATAGTTGTATAGTTGTACGAGGTAATGGTTTGTTTTCTTGAGTTTCCTTAGGTTGTTCATGTAATATGTAAGCTTGAACTGATATTGTTCCTCTGATATATGTTAATGAAATTTTATGTGTTCTTAATAAAAATGTAAAATTAAAATATTAAAAAATGAAAAATATAAAAAAGAAAAAGAAAAAGAATCAAAGTACAAATATACCATCCGAGCCGCGTAAGCAATATGAATAATAGTTTAGAGTTGATGGGTCAAATCATGAATACGTACTATAAGTGCAGTACAGTGAAGTGGTTAGTATGAAGTTTATTTCTGAAGAAGTTGATCAATAAAATGCTGACATGCAGATAAGACTCTATGTTTGTGAATATTTTATTGGTCAATTGACTAACTTACTATAATAAATAAATTTCATACTAACCAGATCCTGACTAATTCTTTTCTTTTTTTCCCCTTCATGTATTGCATGAAGCTCATGTCCTATTATTTTATGTTACCTACTTAACTTAACTTGGTGCTTCTACATAATCACTGGCTATGCTTATTATAGGTTAATTTCATCATGTTATAATTAAGATACATTTAATCTACTCGTTTTTGCATATCACTTATCATTACTTTTTAAATCAAAAGCAATGAGGATTATAACACAATTTATGCTCATATAAAATTAATCAACATCGTGATTTTTTATTCTATTTTATTTTTGCCCTGCTTAGCATCATATCGTTAATGATGCTACTCAATTACAATTAGGTTAATTAATTATAATTCTGACAGTCATTTTCCCATGTTTCTTGATGATTTAATTGTTTATTTTTTCTTTTTAAGGTTGACAGAATTGTTAGCCGTGTATGGATTTTCACCGTGTAATTTTTATGGATGCATTGTTATTTAATTTGTTTCAATGAACAAATAGTTAATATGTTATGTTGACCGTCAGTCTTTTAAAGACGATTTTTTTTTTTACCCTTGTCATTTTCAATCATAGATCTACAATTATAATTTGGGGTGATTAATAAATTTAATAGAATTATTCGGTCAAGATGACCATTACATAATGATCTCAATTTTGATTTTCAATTTTGATTCTGATATTTATATTCTCATTTATAAAATGTAAGACCTACAGAATCTTCTAAAGTTTTTTTTTTTTTTAAATGAAAGAGTAAAATTTATGTTATTAAAATCTATAATTCAACAATTTCTTACAGATAGACATAAAAATTAAATATAAATATATTTAAATTTTATTTATTTATATTTTATTCATTATTAAAGATCAAAATATAAATAAACTTAATAATTTTCTTGTACACGCATAAGTTTTTAATAATTAAGATACGTGGAGTATAACCAACTTCTTATAAGGTATATCAAATTATCAAATTATCAAATGACTGAATGTGAGTGATAACCGACCACAAAATAAGCCAAAAAAAACACGTGAAAGTCAACGACTCTCCTTCTATATGGCCCACAATTGAAATAATATAAGTAGGTTGCCCATGACCTTGTGGTGTCTTTTCCACTTGTGAGCTCTTACATGACGTATTGGCCATCATAGTATAATTTTTCTTGTTGAGATTATTGACGATGACTGTATAATAATTAAGTAATTTTTGAAGCTAATAAGTATCGTTTAAAATTTAAAGTATTATTAAAATGAATATAAAAATATTGTTAAATACTTATTTACTTTAACAACACAAATATTACTTTAATATTATCCACAAACATTTATTAGAGTATCATAATAATCAAATAACTTGTCTATTTTAAAATTAAAATTCTTTTCTGTTTTTCTGTTAGTGTTAAACTAAAAGTACTGTTTCTATTAAAAATAATAATAGATCAAACAAAAATCACAAAACAAAATCCGAATTTAACAATTTGCTATACAATTGTTATAGAAAGAGTTGCTTGTGTTACATTGGACGAAAATTATTTTAATTTTTTTGTACAATAGATACAACTATTTTCTATACCATCTATATGAGAAATTTTATTACCATTTTTTCTGGTCAAAGTTAAATAGATGGCGTGAGAATTTCATATTTATCGTCTCACTTCTTATCTAATCTGGTACGGTATCATATGTAGTCTTTATATATTTAGCTACAAAGTAAATGCAGTAAAAATAGAAAAGGATCAAGTGACAGTAATAAAATGAAATTATAGATGAGACATAGTATATGACAGCAGAATTGAACTTGGGATCGTATGGTACTACATATTAATGGAATATGAATTGTGTCGTAGGTATGAACAGAATTACATGTGACAAAGTGAAGTTCTTGTCTTTTGCGCGATTTGTTATATCTGTGTTTGATTCAATGGTGTGAACACTTATATCAGCACATTTAATTCCAAAAGTTGTTTGTTCAACGCATGTGTAGCTAGCATAGATTTTGTCAAATCCAGATTGCTTCTGGTTTCAGTTTTCCAATAATTTTGGGGGCTAAGGTTATCAGAAATGGTAGGTTCATTGAGATTTGAGCAGCACCAGAAACATGTTTGGACGGTTGAATCTACATTCCAGGCAAATCCATCAAATCATGATGTTGGGGCAAGGATATTTGGGCTTAGGAAATACAGTGGACTGTTATTCTTATGGTAGTATGTGGGCTTGAATAAGGGACTATTTTAGTTGACGGGAATCTATGAATTAAGGTTACTAAATATATTCGGTCTCTAGATATGGGAAGAGGTATTAGAGTTTGAACCAACTTTAATTCTAAGAGATTTGGTGCAATCCTATTAGGATCTACTGGTTGATTGAGAACCTTAATTAATCCGGTTCGAAGAAGGATTTTATGTAGGTGGTGAGAACGCTAAAGATACAAGGCTTTTTCTTGATTCTAAGGTACGTGCAAATTATTACTTTCTAGCACTGGAGCGTTAAGCCTCCATTGTTAATATTTTATCAGCTTGTACTTATTCTCACACCGGAGCTATCCCCCGGCGGCCCAGGCCATCAAGTTTTCGGTGTTTACTCGTTTCTGTGCAGGATTGGACGCGCTTTGGTGATTGGAGTGCATGAACGGAGTTAACATTGGCACTATAAAGATGGTTGTTCTAGTGTTGCTGGATTTACAATCACAAACATTAACTTTCTGGTACTGAAATCATGGTGAACAGTAGGACGGTTTCAGCTGTGGGTCAATCAACGGCAGGAGGTTCTTCTCAATAGAGGAGGTTTGTTAAAGATAGATCCTAGGGCCATCTAAGAGCATCCATGAGCGGCTCGGTCCACAGAGAACTTCGGTAGGATTTGAAAGTAGAGATCATGATGATTTCAGGAGGAGGCTATTCTCGATAGCCAGCAAGGGAACTAAGAACGATCGGAGGAGGGTAGGAGGCACACCACCTCGAACCCGACCCCGAGACGATCGAGAGCCTGAGAAAATCGATTACGCCGCCGTAAAGACGCAAGAGACAGAGGAAGACCGAGGGTGTCTTTACTGAAAAGAAGGAAGAGATTGCGAAGCAGATGGTCCTTGCGACTGAACAAGAAAACGAGGCCTCCAGCCACAATCAATCCAGAAGGCGGGGTAGGTCTCCAGACAGACAATCCAGGGCACGGAGGGCTGAAGACACAAGTCAGTCTGAGAGTAGGCATCGCCCACCTGGGGATCAAAAGAGGGCACATCACCCTGTTGGTTCCCAGCACAGCAAGAGCAACAGACGAAGACCTTCCAGGGCAGATAGTTCGGATGGAAAGGGCCGAACTGACCATGATAAGAAGGATTCTCCCAAGAAAGAAGTTCCCACAAAGCCAGATGGAATGGAACTGTTGGCCAGAAAGTTGGAGGAGCTTCAAAAAGAATTGGCCGAAGTCAAATAGGGGAAGGTTAGTTCGGGCAAAAAGGCATCCCCTTTCTCTCCCGAGATCGTTCGAGATAAGGAAGACCCCAACAAAAATCTCCCTTATATGGAAAGGTACGATGGCTCGGGAGATCCGTACAAACACAGTCAGGCATATGATAGGTTAATGGATTACTACGATTACTCAAATGCGGCCAAGTGTCAAACCTTTACAACGACTTTGAGGAATTAAAGATGTCAGACAGGGGATGAAGAAATTAGCCCCAAAATCAGTCTCGTCATGGTAAGAGCTGTGTGATAAGTTCCATGCCCGGTTCGAGAGTAACAAGAGAAGGGGAAAGCCCACGGGATCATTGTCACAGATCAAACAGCATTCCAATGAGACGTTGGGCCAGTACGTGAAAAGGTTCAGAGAGGCGGCAGGTTAGATGATAGATCTCAATGACCTTCAGGCTGTAGGGTTCTTTAACTACAAGAAAAAGCTTAACTCCGACAGAATGTTCTGTCAAACCTAAGCCTATTCAGTCGAAAATAGGTTATTTTAGAGGAAAATATCCGTCAGAAATTCGGTCGTATATATTCGCGTCGAAGATAAGATCCGTCAAAAATTCTGTCGGATCTTTATTATCTTCGACGAAATTATCTCCGACGAATTTTCATCGAACATAAACTAGCTTAGACTAAATATATAGGATGAAACTTTCCGTCGAGTATAAGATACCCTATTTCCGACGGACATGATCCCTCAGAATTATCCTATTTTCGACTAAAAATTAAAATAATCCGGTATTTATTAAAAATGACTAATTATTAACTCCGACGAAAATTGCGACAGAGATAACGTAGTTCCAAGTTTCCAGGTGTTTAAACCCATTAATGTACCTGTAACCTGTCACAACCCAATACACAGTAATATAAACCTGTATCTCACATTCAAATATGTAACGTAGCACTAAAACGTAATCTTCAACTCATTATCATTCACATTCAAATATCCACCAAAACGTATTATAAGCTAATATTCCATAAATATAAGCTAACCAATTACAAATATAAGTTAATGTTCCATAAATGATAAATAATATAATTTACAATACTTATACAGACGCAATTAGACACTACAATATATACAAATGTTCTACAATACTTATACAGACGCAATTAGACACTACAATATATATAAATGTTCTATAATAACATGAATACAAATGAACTAGTTGGACAGGTTGGACTTGGTAAAATTAGAGAAATTAGTGAAGAAGCTGATGTTTAATCACCCGAAGAGCTTGGCCGAAGCGTTTGAAAAAGCTGAATGCTTCATAGTGGTGGAGGAAGCCATGAACAGTTTGAAGCAGGGCACATCAGAGAAACCGTGGGTTAAAGATAAGAACAGATTGTATGGAAACCAGAGAAGGTTCAGCGATAATAACGATCGATCTGTGTCGGGATGTAAACGCATAAGTAACGAATGAGTTATGATAACAATAAAAAATAATATTTTTGCTAAAGTAAAATGGTGATAATACCAGAATAGTGGATTGACGTTTTAAAAATAAATTATCCTATGTGAGTTTTTAGATTTCTCAAGTTTTATTATCAACTTCTAAGTTTTGGAATATGAATAATGATTTTATGCGAAAATAAAAGCACTTTGAATGAATTAGGAATTATTAGTTGGTTTATATGTTATTTGAGGTAAATATGTTTTGGTGTTGACCCCGACTTTTAATAGAATTTAAATTATTTATAATAAGGTGTTGATTTAATAAATGTTATAGTTATGGGTGATATGTGCAAATTATATAAAGTAAACAGTTATCGGGGAATATTCGTTTGGTCGGAGAATATTCGTTTGGTCGAAAAATATTCTTTTTGTCGAGGAATATTCGTACAACGGTGCCAAAACAACGGAATAACTGTCGGATATAGAAAGCGACAAAAATAACCTTTTTAAAAATTGATAGCATAACTTTTTATCGTTAACTGTTGAAATACTCAGTGATAGAATGACAATAATACGCGTTAACACATAGTATTTCACAATATCTCTGATTATTGATTCTTACGTAAGAAGTCACTCAATATTTCATTCAATAATTGCTAAAGTAGAAATAACATAGTATTTCCTATTATTGATTCAATAATTGTCACAGTAACAACTAGACAGTATGTCACATTATTAAATCAATAATTATCATAGCATAATAACTCATATTATTTAATATGATATAATTATTCTAGTTGGTTGTATTATGAGTCTATGTTAATAATTGTGAATAATTGTTGGAAGATTAAAAAGGTGTAAGTAATTGATGAATAAAGGTGCTAATAAAAGATAATTATGATATCTAGATATTTGTTCAATTATTTTCTTTTTCCAAAAATAAGGTTGGCAGGACTTGCTGACACTCTACTTTTCCTAAAGTAGTATGTACCACAACTCTATTATTAAAAACAAATTTTGTTTAAATATGTACAAGTTAGTTTAATTTCCTCCATGGGACTACAAATTCCACTACCATTATTTTATATAGCTCATTTGGTTATTTTGTAAAAGCGGGTGTGCTAATTGTTTCCTCAATTTTTATTATATATAGGTTGCTCGGTTGAGCAACTGTTTACACACCATCACTATACTAAAAATATAAAATTCTTTTACCACAATATTGTGAGTATTTCCTTTGAGTGTAAGGTTACTCCAAGTGTTGATAAGGAATGCAAGCATTGTTCAAGTTGATCAATTTCATAGAAAGCAGAATCTAGTCACATGCTAAGGTAAAGGGATATCACTTTCTTTCATACTCCTAAATCTTAACTTACTATGGTAAGTATTACTTCTATAATTCCTGAAATGATTACCTTGGAGGTTTGCGCTTCATCTAGTATCATTTCATTTACCTAAATTTTAATTTATTGAGTATTAATCGTTATCTTTGAAATATAAATCTTGAATATCATTCTTAAATTTGAATCCACGTTTTGGTCATCATGTTGACAATTTGAACATTCTAAAAATATGGATAAATTAAATAATAAATCTTTAATCTTTATTCTTGATCTTATTATTTCTATTCATCCTTTATATCATTTTCATCATCCACAGACTTAAATTTGTGTTGGAAAGTTATCTTTGGCCCTTAGTGCAAAGATGAACTGTTAATTGGTATGATTATGACCAAAAATTATGTATTGGTATAATCATGACCATTGGTGTTATAGTTGTATGTCTTTGGCTCGTACTGCAAAGATGTATTGTTGCTTGGAATGATCATAACCATCGTTTCTCTTCGGCTAGGGGTGCAAAGATGAAATGTTGATTGGTATGATCATGACTATTGATATTATTGTTGAATATCTTTGGCTCGTAGTGCAAAGATGGAATGTTGATTGACATAACCATTGGTATTATAGTTGAATATCTTTGGTTTAGAGTGCAAAGATGAATTTATTAGCATGATTATGAACAAGAACTGTGAATTGGTATAACCATGATCTTTGGTGTTTCAGGTAAAGACAGGTGGTGAAAGTTCTCTTTGTCTTGGGTACAACGAAGAACTGTTGATTAGTGTTACAGAAATAAAATATTGATGATGGACTTTTAATTTGGAGAAGATAGTAGACATTATAATCTACCTGACTCTTCTAATGAATTGTTGATTCCGCTGCAATTATAGTTGAATTTTTTTATCATCGACCATATGTTCTAAATATCTGATTTATTATTAATGAAGGATATTGATAATTTAATTATCTTAAGTTATGATATTCTTTACTGGGCTATTTTTTCTCACCCTTTTGCTTCACAATTCCTTTCAGGTAGTAAGAGTGTATCTGGGTTGAGCGGAGATAACATGAGAATAGGGTGATGGTTCGAGACTATTGAAGTTTCTTAATACATTATAAAACAATGTGACAATAATTATATTGAGGACTTAAAATGTGCATGTCATATTTATATGTCATTTAATGATTGATTTTGGTGAACCAAATAGGGTGATGCGAACCCGAATTTAGAAGCGTCAAAAATGAAACCCTTTAGAATGAGGAGGGCACAAATCTTCACGTGTTCCTTTAAGGACTTGAAATATTTGTTGCTGTATTTTATATGGCATTGTAATAATTTGGGTGTGAATACTGTCGTACTATACACGATACAGTATTAGTATTGAACACTCACAGTATGTGTGTTGTCGTATTTTGCACAACAGTTTAATAGTTATAAATAGAAAAATTTGTATTTGTAGTGTGTATTTCTGGCAACTTAGAATGGGTTGTGTGGACCTATTTTGGGGGCGTCACAATAGAAGCTAGTAAACGTTAACGTTATGAAGCAATATAAGATACTCTTTTGGTAAATTGACGAGATATTCTCGTTGTTTGAAGATGATATTGGTTTATAAAAACTAGATTAAACATACAATCATATTGTAACGCAACAGAAGCATGAAAGAATAAGAATTTAGAATTTTCTACAATCCCATGAATCACCTTATGCAATATCATTAATCGAGGAAGGATACAAGATATACCTTAGAAGATGATCAACTCTTTGATATAATCTTCAAGCTCAAATCCTTTGCTACTTTTCACTTCTCTAATTCCTCAGATCAAACGTTCACTACCCAAGTGTGCAACGCCCAAGAGGTTATCCCCAAGAGAATAATGATTGAAGAAGATGAATTTAGGTTTTACTAGACCTTGGGTGGTTAACCCTAGTTTTCTCTCTCCTAACTCTTTAGGGTTTTGAGAATACTTGTAATTACATATATCAATCTCTTCCACAAATAAGAGAATAAGTCCCCTCTTATTTATGGACTAACCCTCTCTCTTAAACCTTTTAGGAGTTGGAATTTTAATTTAATTCACAAGGAACTAAATGATTATAATAATAAATAACAAGACTCCTCTTATTAATTTATAATTAGTATTCCTACATATATATAATTATAAATATTAAGTTATTTAATTTATTCTATTAATAAATTACATGCACTTAATTTATTATTATTAAGTCAATCACTTCTAAAATTATATGTATCTTTTATGGTGTGACCTCTAAGTTCAATATTAAACCGATAAGTAGAATAAATAATTTAGAACAATTATAGTATTATTTATAATGAATTAAACTCCTTTAATTCAAATATAAATAAATAATATTGATTCTATATCAAGAGTAACATCTTACGATAGTGTATTGCAGGTGTATTGGTAATATAGGTGAACCATAACCTTTTTTTTCTTTTTTTTCTTTATCTATAACATTTTAAAAATGTTGTATAAGTTGGTTAAAAACGTTGTCTGATATATTAAACTACAACGTTTTTATCCAGAAAACGTTGTGGAATCATACCTTCTACAACGTTTTTAAGCATTTGCTAATTTATGGAAAACAAATCTACAACGTTTTTTTTTATTAAAAACGTTGTGTAATGTGCTTAACTACAATGCTTTAAAAACGTTGTGCTTGGTGTCAAATAGATAACACTCTTAACCACGGCCTTTTTCTGACTGAAAACACAACGTTTTTTTCGTGTTATCAATTTATTGTTTTGTAGTAGTGTCATTCTAATGAGGTGCACTTTTGACGCTTTCAAAGTCGGGTTCTCATTACCCTATTGTTGTTCACCAAAATCAATTATTAAGTGACGTATAATATACAACACACCCATCTTAGGTCCTCAATATAATTATATATTGCATGTCATGTCGTTTTATAATGTATTGAGAAACTTCGACAATCTTGGACCATCACACTATTCCCCTGTTATCCCCGCTCGACCCAGCTACACTCTTATTACCTGAAAGGAAATGTGAAGCAAAAGGGTGAACACAAATAGCCCAGTAAAGAATATCATGGCTAAGATAAGTAATTTATCAATAGCCTTCATCAGAATAAATTAGAGATTAAGAACATATGGTAGATAATAAAAGTTTTCAACCATAATTGCAGCGGAATCAACAATCCATTAGAAGAGTCAAGTAGAACATAATGTCTACTATCTCCTCCAAATTAAAAGTCCATCGTTAATATTTCATTCCTGTAATACTCATCAACAGTTCTTTGTTGTACCCAAGACAAAGAGAACTTTCATCACCTGGCTTCACCTGAACCACTAAAAATTATAGTTAAATTCACAATTCATATTTATAATCATGTAAATTAATAGTTTCTCCTTGCCACAAAGGCTTAATAGAACTTTTATTCAACATCCTTACCCCAAAGGCTAAAGATATTCAAATGTAGTAATAATGATCATACCAATCAGTTGTCTATCTTTGCACTACTGGCCAAAGATATTCAACTATAAAACTAATGGTCATGATCATACCAATCAATTATTTGTCAGTGCACTATGGCCAAAGACATTCAACTGTGGTCATGATCCTACCAATCACACAATCGAATTATCCATGCACTACGGGCCAAGGATATTCGTTAGTATCACCAGTGGTCATGATCATACCATACACCTGTCAATCTTTGCTCTACGGGCCAAAGCTATCAATCAATAGTTCATCTTCGTACTACGACCAAAGATATCAACTGTAAAATCAATAATCAATAATCAATAGTCCATCTTTGCACTACGGCCAAAGACATACAACTGTAAAACAAATAATCAACAGTCCATCTTTGCAATGCGGGCCAAAGATGACTTTCAACACAATATAAGTATGAGAATGATGACAATGATATAAAAATTCAATCAAACGAGATCAAGGATAAAAATTAAAGACTTTAACAATTTAATTTATCTAAAATTTAAAAATGTCCAAATTATCAACACGTTACTGCTTTGTGGAGTAAAACTCAAGAATAATATCCATGTATCAAAAATAATTTGTATAGAAAAGAAATATATTTTTCGGTGAATAGTCTACGTGAATAGTACCCTGTGAATAGTATTTCGGGAATAGTACCCCGACATGAAAAGTGCCCCAAATATCCGAGTGAATAATACTAGAGTGAATAGTAATCGGGTGAATAGTAACCCGTGAATAGTAACTCGTGAATAGTACCCCGACATGAAAAGTGCCCAAAATACCCGAGTGAATAATACTAGAGTGAATAGTAATTGGGTGAATAGTAACCCGAGAATAGTAACTCCTAAATAGTACCCCAGCATGAAAAGTGCCCCGAATACCCAAGTGAATAATATTATAGTGAATAGTAATCGGGTGAATAGTAACCCGTGAATAGTAACTCATGAATAGTATCCCAGCATGAAAAGTGCCCCAAATACCCGAGTGAATAATATTATAGTGAATAGTAACCAGGTGAATAGTAACCCGTGACGGGTGAAAATATTGATATTTAATAAGAAAGTTAAGATCAATATTCCAATAAAACGATACTGGATGAAGCACAAAACTCAAGGATATTCCATTAATTTCAAGGATTATCGAAGCAATACTTACCATAAGAAGTTTAGTTTTAAGAATATGAAAAGAAATAACATACGAGACTGCAACTGGATTTTCACCTGTCATACGGTACGTAATCCACGTAGACAGGTTATTCCGACATATTTAAGGATGAATACGAAAAATAGTATTCCTTATGAAAGAAATAATACCCCTTACCTTAGTAAAAAGCTAGATACTGCAAAAGTGAAGTAGTAGAATACTCTTCTTCTTGCTCTCTATAGTTTCTCTCTCTATAGTGTCTCTTGTGAATCTTAGTGAATTGGTGAGAATGAAAGAAGGATTAAGCTTCTATTTATAGGAGAATTGACTAAATAGTAACTAATTCACGAACGATCTATATTGATTTACTATTAGAACAGACGGTCCAGATTGATTACTATTAAAACCACAACCGACGTTCCAGATTGATTTATTATTAAAACCACCACCGACGGTCCAGATTGATTTACTATTAAAACCACCATCAATACCATCAATGGTCCAAATTGATTTACTATTAAAACCACCACCAATGGTCCAGATTGATTTAACTTATTACACTTTAGTACCCCTAAAGTTTTCCAAGTTTGCATTATTTCCCCTTAACTTTTGTAAATCACTTATCTTCAATAAACACATTCTTAATACTTCAACAATTATTCATTATTAATATTATAACTCACAATATTTAACAACCAGGTCGTTCCTAGGAAAAAGGGGGCTTTCCGATAAGGATTTCTCCTTCTTAGCGCGCAATTAGGTGATCAAACCTCTCATTGACAGAACTTCTAAACATTGTCAATATTGCAAATAATAATATGAATAACTTTGTTGTCTCAATTATAAAATATAAAATATTATGCAGATGATAACAATAATTGAATCAAATAACGTGAGATACTGTGCAACAATTATTGTAGTAATAATTGAGTAAACTGAGTGACTTCTCACGTAAGCATCAATAATCAATACTGGTAGTGCTACTATGCAACCACGCCAGACATCGCATTTTTTTACTATCGGGTAGTTCAACAGTTTAAACGGTAAAACTTTCGTCGTTATTTTTATAAAAAGATATTTATGTCGTTTTCTAAGTACAACTGTAAGACCCCGAAATTTTTAAATAAAAAGGAATTTCCTCTATTTATTATTTTGAAATAGTAAGGGTTGATTTGATTAATGTGGATAGTTAGGGGTAAGATACGCAAATATTTCAAAATAAGCAAGTGGTTATAAAATATTCATTGTTGTCGGGGAATATTCGTTTGGTCGTGGAATATTAGACCGCTTGTCGGGGAATATTCGTATTTGACGACAAGTAGCGACCATGTGTGGGCCCCATGTGAAAGCGATTGGATGAAGAAAACGACAAATATAAGTTGGTTAAAAATAACGACGTAGTTATTGTTACAATTATCTTGTTAAAATACTTCTATTGGTTAAAACACGGTAGTACACAGTATTGCACCAATTATTGATTCTTACGAAGAAGGCACTACTCAATAATGGTTACTGTAATTCTTGTCAAAGATTTTATTGAGTTAATAATTCTTTGCGTTGATATTTTATATTCTTTGTTGTTTCAATAATTGTCATTACACAAGTATTTTTATTATCGAAGCAATAATTCATATTATCTGAATAATATTATTAGATAACATTATTGGCAATGTCTATAAAGTTCGCTGTCTAAGGAGAGGTTTGGTCACCTAATTGCGCCAAGAAGAAGAAGAAATTCTTATTGGAAAGCCCCTCTTTCACAGGAACCGCTCGGTCATCAATATTGTGATTCTCGTAATATTATTTGTGAATAATTAATTATTGATTTATATGATGAGGAAAATATTGATTTTATGTGGATATAGATGGAGAAAATTTTTAAAATGACAATTGTTGAAAATTAATATTTTATCTTTTCTCGATAAAATAATTCATTTAAATATATTATTTTAATAATATATTAACGGTGATATTTTTACAACGAATGTGGGATATATGAGTATACAAGGAGGAAGAGTATTTTGTTGCAATAAATGTTTAAAACATGTTAAACATGTCGGTGGACCCCATTTATTGATTCAAATTTGATTATACTTTGTAAAATCGCTTGGCTTGTAGATTTCGGTCAATTTCTATTTGGAATTTGGAAAAACTTTCTTCTGCAAAGTTGTAGAGAATTGAAATTCCTATAAAAACTCGCAAGATTCGAATTTTCTGATGAAAGGGCTATTTATTATGAATTATTGAAGTTCCGAAGCTCCGAAATAATTGATTTTTAGAAATTTAAAATTAGAAAAACATTTTTTCTTACTTTTTCTAGAAGGTGGCATGTGTTTGATGGCTGAAATCAGATTCTAGGCATGTGAAGGAAATTTATAATATATATTAATATTTTATTAAATTTTCTGCTTTGGTGTTCTAAGCATTTTCCTATAAATAGGGTGCTTAGGTTAGAATTGAAAATCACACCGTAAATCAAGTTTTTCTCTCTATATTATCGAGCGTATTCTTGTGAGTATTTTGAGTATACTTTGAGTATTGTTAGACGGTGCAAGTTCCCTTCAGCACTATATCCGGTATTCCAGCTAGAAGTACTAATCTTTCGAGGTAAGGGATATTATTTTTTTTTGTAATGATATTATTTCTTCAATATCATTATCTTTGAAATGTTGATCGAAGTTTTTATCAAATTTGGAACTTTTTCATGCTCTGGGTTACTATTCATGGGTTACTATTCATGAGTTACTATTCACGAGTTACTATTCATGAGTTCTTATTCACGAGTTACTATTCACGTAGTACTATTCATGAAGCGTGAAGATGTTTTTGTGGAATTTCTATCTTTTGGTGTCTGAGTTACTATTCACGATATCTAAGACTATTCACGATATCAAGACTATTCACGATACTGGTACTATTCAAGAAAAATAAAATTTCTTCTTTTCGTCAAAACATCTATTCTCGGATACTAACTCGATTGTATCCATGTTTTGATCATTCTTGAATTTTACACCACTATGATTATTTTTGAGGTATTTTTGGACGTGGATAAAACCAAGTACGAATCCTTAATCCTTAATCCTTGTCATTTTGTTTCCTTTGGGTTCGTTTTTTTTAAAAAAAATATTTTCATCATCCTCGGTCTTAAATGATGATATTATGGAATATCTTTGGCCATGAGTGCAAAGATGAATGATTTCTTAAGAATATCTTTGGCCTGTAGTGCAAAGATGAATGATTCGAAGAATATCTTTGGCCCGTAGTGCAAAAGATGAGCAGTGTTTAAATGAACATGACTAAGTGATGAATATCTTTGGCTCAGTAGTAAAAGATGAATATTTGATTCCGGATGTATATTGATTGATGTTACAGGATAAAAGATAGACGATGAACTTTTAAATTCATAGATAGAAGATAGTAGTTTGCATTCTCTACTTAACTCTTCTAATGAATTATTATTTCATTGCGAATATTGATTTAAAATTTGTTGTCTATTGTATTCTATTATATTTTTCCTGTTGAAGACTAACGATAATTTGTTGTATATTATCTTAGTCATAATATTCTTTCTTGAGCTAGTTGAGCTCACCCTTTTCCTTTTTGTTCCATTTTTCTCGGGAGGCGAGAATATAGCGAGTAGCACAGTCGGGGGTATGGAATGAAGGTTCTAGAGAGAGTTGTTTAGTAGTCCTCACCATTTTTGTAAAATAATGTATCAATAAATATGATGAGGATTTATTTGAGTATAGATATTGTCTAGAAGATAATATTTGTATTTAAACTCACAGTTTTACTGTTGTAATAATAAAGTTGTAGTTGTTTCTGTACCATGTATTGATAACTCAGAATAGGTGATGTATACCTATTTTGGGGGCGTCACAACAACAATACCTCCGTTGTTGGGTTCACCAATGATTGTACCATCGTACACATATTCTCTGTTAAAACGAATATTCCCCGACTAATCGAATATTCCCTGACACAACGAATATTTTATATCAACTTGCTTACTTTGCAAATAGCCCCCTTAACTTTAACCTTTTATCAATTTAACCGTTTAATAAATAGAATAATAATTATTAGAAAGTTGAATACTTTCATTTCATAAAATTTGGTGTCTTACAAACAACTCCAACTATAAGCGAGAATGGGTAAAACCCTCAGCTACAAGAACCTCAACCAGACCTCAACCAGAGTGGAGTAATGCTATCGCCGTCCCTGGGGATAGGTCTCCAGACCTAACATGCTAATGGGACGAAGACATAGGAGCCTTTCGTAGGCCCAAAACTGCAAATAAAAAGATCAAATATTTTCCATCAAGCAAACTCGCAACTCAAACGAGGGGAAATCAAAAATCAAGAGAAAATACTCACCAACAAGAATGGGTAAAAGCCTAACCAAGCCTCCATCACGCCTTCTGAGTGTAGGCGCATCCCTCTGAGGAAGTAGGAAAAGGTGTAGGAGCCCCAATCAAACTCTCTAATACGGTCCACCTCCCGTGTGGCACTGACTAAAGTGAATGATACCGTCAGGGAGTTATTTACCAGGAAATAACCTTGATGATGATTAGAAACAATCACCAAAGAATGTGATATCTAACCCTCAGATCATCGGGTAAAGGCTCAGTTAGAGCCCCACTCATGGCGTCTACACTCAAGGGACCAGAACGGACAGTCCTACCCTTGAGAGCCGTGGCTGGGACTCCCAAAAGGGATCTAACGGCATTCAAGGAAATTTTTTCCACCAAAGGCACTGGCGCCCCTATAAACTCCAACCTAGTGATGAATCACCAATCTATCGGTGTCACCATAACCTCACAATCCAGCAAATGGAGAGACTGGGTTTAGTGAAACTAGGAGGGGATGGAAAAGAAAGCCTCGAAGCCCGAGGCATGAACAATCTCCTCGTACTCTGGATGGAGAGTCTGGTACAAAGAATGTATGCTAACCTAATTCCCTCTGGACTGCGTAAAGCCGAGAACCTCCATCAAATTAAAAATCCAGATCAAAACCCTTGCTTCCAAAAATGGGAAAAGGAAGATAAAAATGGTTGTTACCTCGTTCGCATAGAAATAGATCGAGGGGTGACGACTCAAATCATCTAGAAGATCTGGAATCGTCACATAAATACCTGGAAGCTCCATGCAGGGAATGGAAGAAAATGGAGCAGGATCCGTAATGGGAACGTCCTCGTCCTTGTCCTCGTCCTCGATATCCGGTCTCTAAACCTAGATAGGACGAATAACTGACTCAGTCAACTAACAAGGCTGTCGGGCTGGGCGAGGCCAAAGAACATCTGAAGCTCTACTCCAGACACTTGAAGAGGCTGTTAGATTTGTAATATTCATGTGCGCAATCAAATTGCAAAAATTAAGCGGAAGCGTGTAAAATCAGAGTTTAAAAATTATTTACAAACCATAAAACCCAGATCACCCTTTATGCATAATTATTAATTAAACGAAAAGATAAAGAATAAATCATACCCTTGAAGATCGAGCTTCCTCAGGTACAAGTTCACCTCCAAATCCTTTCGCGTTCAATCTTGAATCCACCGGGTTTGGTTCCTTCCTTTGATCAACGTTAGCCACCCAAATGTTTGGCCTCTAGAAGTGATCCACCAAGGAAGAAGAAAATTCAAGAAGAAGGGGTGGTTGGCTAAACCCTAGTTTTTCTATCTCTATAGAAAAGGTGTACTCTCCCAACAATTGGAATTATGTCGTATGTTGAAAAAGTCAACAACCCCTCACCCATAATAAGACTCCTCTTATTTATAGATGTGGGCAACCCACCTTAACAATTAAGGAATTGGATTTTAATTAATTAAATTCTTTTAATTAATTAAGCTCCCTAATCTTATTAAGGATAATTAATTAAACTCCTTTAACTAATTTTCCTTCCTAATCCAATTAGGAATAAATGAGAGTACTTATATTAAATTAATTCCTAAACTCTTTTAGAAATTAAAATAATAATAATTGTAATAATATTAATAAGACTCCTCTTATTAATTTATATTTAATATTTCTAAAATATTAAATAATAAATATTAAGCTATTTAATTTATTCTATCACCATAGATTAAATTAAATATACTTAATATATTATTACGATTATGCCATTAACTTCTTAAATAACTATTCTTCCTTTTATGGTGTGACCCTTTAGGTTCTCCATATTAAACCTAGGTTGTGAATAAATCAATTAGAACAATTCTAATCTTATTTAAATAAATAAATTAAATAATTAATATATTTAAATAAATAATATTTATTCTACAATAGGGATAAGCCTCCCTAGCGATCGGCGAATTTCCAGATAATATAGATTTCAACATTAATCATTAAAGAACCTTTGAGTAAATAGTTACTTAAATACAATTCAATCCTTCCATCATACAATGTCCCAATTAAATATAAGACATGGAATTACTTGTCAAGTCTTATTTTATTTAATTATATGTATTTCGATTCTTAAATGCACAACTCAAATAATGCAAATTAGAAACTCCTTTCTAATTTCATTACGCCGCCAAGGACTCTTTGGGTTGTCATTTATCGAATCACATAGGACATTCTCTTCTTTTATTAGAAGTGGTAGATTCTTTATTGATCATACATTATCTCCATGTACAATTTATTATACCCAAGCATACCCTTTGATATACCCTAAGGGTCTTAAGGAATAAGTCAAAGTATAACTCATCATACACAAGATACTATGATGATCTCAAGTCCAAGGATCACTTGTCTTACTATCACTACAGAATTCCTATTGACAGACAAATAAAACTCCATTAGGTATTCCTTAGCGAGCCCAATGCTTCAATTGAACTTATTCTCTAATAAGCACCTACATACTTGCTTTAGTGTCTCCACACAAATGATCATGAGATCAATCATCCTCATCCAATGAGCAAGACAACGTATGTACCAATCTATCTGGATTCACTAATCCCCAATTTAGTAATCCAATGATTGGGAACTATTTTAGTTTTAAGCTTTCTAAGAATTTAGATCTCATTAGAATGATCATCATCATTATTCTAAAAGCTTTGCTTAAAACTATGGGTTTATCACATATTATAAAACAAAGATCATGTAGATAATTAAAAGCCTTTAATAAATTAATACTTTTTATTAATAAATGAATAAGATTGTTTCAAAGTATATGCTTTATCATCAAACATGATTGGCTTGTGTGCATACTACTTTCAATCTCCCACTTACACTAAAGCCAATCGCCATGGTATCTCATACTCTTCTTCTCTAAGTGGCGATTATCCCTTTGTTGGATAAGCTTTAGTTAATGGATATGTAATGTTGTTCATGAGAGTCCACTATCTCTATAGTGATTTCCCATCTTTCAATGATTCTAATAATCAAATGAAAGTGCCACAACACATGTTTAGATCCAAGATGAGACTTAGGAACTATTCCTAGTTACAGAATGAACTTTTAATCCAAACAATCAACTTGCGACTTCATTTATAGCTATATACTTTGTCTTTATCACTAAACCAAAGAACTCTTTCTTTGTTTGGAACCTTTCAATTCAATCGCACCCACTTTGTTCAACATAACGCTTTACCTTAAAGTGGATTTTCTGGTCGTCTTGAGTGCGTCTCGAAAACTTGAGTCTGTTAAGCCCTCTAGTTTTAATTTAGACCCACCATAAATATGATCACATCCTTAGTGCTTGGGTTAAGCACTTTAAGATGTTTTCACCGACTCACAAAGTGAACTTCTCTCTAGAATATGGTGATCAACATCGGGTCTCGTACATTTTATTGCATGCATGATTGTCACTCATGCGCGACCTCTTTCGTGAGTCTGTGGGGACTATTAAGAGAGATACACTCCATAGCTCATCGACATGAGTCATCTCTTGGAGTTTGCCATGCTAAACGACTTTAGCATCAAATGAATATCGTTCCTTGGGTTAAGTCGAGCATCCTCTTGAATCTATCTATATAGATTTTATCCCCAATTAAGATACTCTTCCCAAACCATTCATGGAGGAATGTTTAGACAACTTTATCTTTCTTGATTGTAGCATTGGTATGTCATTCCTTATCCGTAGTATATCAAATATAATACTAGAAATGTCACGACGCTCCCAATTGACCCTTTTGTACACACTAGAATTCTTACCTCATCGTATGTAACTGGATCATCATCTTCTATGATGCGTACCTCATCATCATCATCCATGATGAATCCATACCCCTAGGTATCTTTTGGTACTATTCCGCACTTACGATTTGGTTGTGGTACAATAGGTCTATCTACGAGTTCCTCTTATTTGACTTATAGTGTTTTGTGGATCTTGAACTTTTCAAGATCTATAATCCTCCCACTAGCCCTTTCAATGATAAACACCTTTATCTTAGAAGCGCGGCGTGTTTCGCAACAAACACCTTTGCTAAGTAGGATTATAGAACATATACCCTAAACTTACTTTAGGATGTCCCACAAATCAGTACTTGTCAAATCTTGTCCCAAGCTTATCCTTTGAAACCTTTTCACATAAGTTGGACAACCCTTATCTTAACATAATTAAGATTAGGAATCCTCCCCATCCATAACTTTTATGGAGTTTGGGGTGGATTTTGAGGTTACCATTTTTGTAGATATGCGACCATTTCTAGGACATGACCCCAGAGGGATACTGAAATGTCGGTAAAATCATTATGGACCGCACCATGTCCAACAAGGTACGATTTTTCCTTTCAGATACATAAATCATTTATTACATATCAGGAGGCGTCCATTATGAGAAAACCATTTGAGATGATCAAGAAACTTATTGCACAAGTATTTATTCCTTGATCTAATCAAAGAATCTTAATACTTTGTCAATTTGTTTCACTTCTGAATTCTTTGAACCTTTCAAATAATTCACACTTGTATTTCAACAAATACATACATTCAACTCTTTGAATGATCATCTCCTTTTCTTATACTAATTTGTTCAATATGCAAAATTATTTTTTCATGTAAGTCAAGTATACAAAATTTATTAAGTAATATTCGATTTATACAAAACATTATTATTATAAATAGAACAACAATTGTTCTTAATTATAATACCAAAGATTTCATTGTCCAACAATAAAATGGAAATAATATTTTTAACAAGAACCTGGAATACAATAACAACTTATTGACTTAATAGATTTGCCCGTAAAGCATTGCTAAACTATAAGTTTTTATGACTAATGTGGCAACCTTTTGCTACATTTCCACATAGGATTACTTATATTTGTTTAGCCTTCTACTTCTGTTTGGTCCCTTCATAAATCTATATTTATGATAACCAAAATCGGTATCCTATACCAAAGTAGAACCTTGACTTAAAGAAAAATTTATTTCAATCATGAACAAAAACTGTATTGTAACTGAAACTTCACTAAGCTTCTTTGGTTAGCCTCTGTAAGATGCTTCTCGCAGTTTCTTTCCAGTGTCCGGGCTTATTGCAGTGGAAGCAAGCTCCTTTGCTATCCGTATCAATTTTGTTCTTATTATCCTTTGTTTATGCCTTTCTATTTACCTTCTTTGAATCGTTCTTCTTTTCAGAAGATCCTTTGGCCCCTACCAGTAAGACTTGATCTTTCTTGGTTGGAAAGTGACTCTCAACATTTTTCAATATGTTAAGCAAATCAGAGAGGCTGATATCTAGCTTGTTCATATGAAAAATTCACAACAATTGTGAAAGGAGTCCGGGAGTGAGTGCAAGATCAAATCTTGGCTCAACTCTCCATCCATGACAAAACCAGTTGTCCTAATTGATCAATCAAATTGATTATGTTAAGAACTTTTTGTCTGCATTTATAGTGCCATTGGCCATTCTAGATCGGAAGAGCTCCTTAGATATCTCGATATCTATCGCCCCTACTTTTCTCACCATCAACTACTTGATGTGCGGGAATATATAGTAGGAGCATCCATAGTTTCATCGTCGATGTCAAGCTCGTTACTCATGGATCTGAGCATGATGCATTGAGCTAAATGTGCATCATCTTGCCACTTTCTAAAAGTAGCAATCTCTTCCTCGGAGGTATTATGCGCAACCATTGCGAGGATAGCGTATTAAGGACATAAGATAACTTTTCGACCATGAGAACTATTCTCAAATTCCTTAACCAATCCGTTTAATTTGGCCCGGTTAATTTAGCATCTAATATGCTTCGCGATGATAGTAATTTTAGACATTGTAAAATTACGTAAATGAATTTGTAATTAACAACATTTTAACATACATTCTATTATTAATTACCAAAATAAATTAGGTCTTGTTTTAAATTGGTATCTCCCACTATTTTCTTCAAACTATATTACCCTCACTTATATAGTTAAGCAAAATCTAATTAAAGATTTGCTAGTGAGAATAAGGATCCCATTTCAAATGTATATAGCCTTGTGGTGACACAACAAACTATATATAAATAAATAGGTAGACAACTTTTGTCAATTACATCAACTATGCAACTCCTTGTATTTTGCCTCTTAGATTATTTTGATCAAGTGGTGGCACATCCGAATCAAAATTATCCAAGTTAAGTCCGACCTAGCACTCCATATATTCAAAAAAGAAAAATATCATCCTTGTGGTGACACAACAAAACAATATTGTTCAATTTTCTTTATAAGCATCAAATGTGATAAATTAACATCTTAAATACTTAATACTTGCCTTGTGGTGACACAACAAACTCATATTAAATATTTAATACTCTATTAATTTTATCATGCTAGAAGGCGACGTTCGATATTCCAAATATCTTTGAACGCTTAGGACTTAATATATAAAAATTGAGGGGTTTGTTATTAATTATCTCATCTTGTTTAGCGCGCATGCTCATATATATATATAAAATACGGCAATATATTAATGAACATGCGAAGCATGTTTGCATAATATATAATATATATAGTATAAGCATGCACATATAGAATACTATATTCTATCCGAATTGATTATGGACTTTTATTCTAGTTTGGTTCACTAGAGCCACCAAGTGAACCAAAAGGTCAAACCCTAGGGGTGCAAGAAATAATATTTAAATATAACTATTACATTTAAACCCGGGCTCCATTACAAACGGGTCTTCAAGCGCTCCTTGCTCCTTGATCTCCAATTTTTCTAAAATTAATTCTAACTATTCCTATTACAAAATTATTTAAAATAAATAGAAACCTTGATCGTGATCGAGGGAAGTACATAGGAGGAGATAGAATTTACATTAAGAAAAAATTAGAGAAGGCAGGTATGCAGACCCCATTTAATAAAACCCATACATTCATGCATCCAACTAAAATAAAATTCAATCACATTGGTCAATAGTCCATAATCAATCCCATTTATTATCATACACATCACCATATGCATCAATAAATAACATTCATCTCATGAATAATAAATATTTAATATATATATTGATATCATTTAATGGGCAAATTTAGTTAGTATAAAATCTAATTTTTGAATCAAAATAAACTCCTTTATTTTAATCCAAATTTAAATCAAAATAAAACTATTTTATTTTAATTTATCTAATTTTGAATAAAATAAACTATTTTATTTTAATCAAAATTTTAATCAAAATAAACTCCTTTATTTTAATTAATTATGGAATCCAATTCCACGTAAAAAAAATCTTTAATTAAAATAAACTCTTTTATTTTAATTAATTTATGAATCCAATTCCATGTAAAAAAAAAAATTATTAAAGGAAACACGAATTCTTTTCCTATTCACAAATAAACTCCTTTATTTTGAATAATATGAAATCTTATTTCATATTTAAATAAACTCCTTTATTTAAGGAAACACGGATTTTCTTTCCTATTCACAAATAAACTCTTTTATTTTGAATAATATGAAATCTTATTTCATATTTAAATAAACTCTTTTATTTAAGGAAATTAGGATTCTCTTTCCTATTCACAAATAAACTCTTTATTTTGAATAATATGAAATCTTATTTCATATCTAAATAAACTCCTTTATTTAAGGAAATTAGGATTCTCTTTCCTATTTACAAATAAACTTTTTATTTTGAATAATGAAATCTTATTTCATATCTAAATAAACTCCTTTATTTAAGGAAAAATAGAATCCAATTTCAACTCCAATTAGTTATCATGGAATCCAATTCCAACTCTAATTAGTTAGCATGAAATTTAATTTTAAAATTAAAATAAAACTATTATTTTAAAATTAAAATAAACTTTTATTTAAAATTAAAATAAACCTTTTATTTTAATTATAAAATTATTGAGAATAATATATATATATATATATATATATATATATATATATATATATAATATTATATATATATATATATATATATATATATATATATATATATATATATATATATATATATATATTGTATAGTAATATTCCTACTTGAAATCTCTATTAATTTAGGCTCCCCATCTAAATCTCACGTGATAACAACTTTCATGTTCCTTTTTAAAATTGGACGTGATGCATGTTTTTTTATTTTTATTTTTATTTATTTTATTTTTTTTTTTTTAAAATTTCGTGTACATGAAAAAAAAAAATAAAAATAAACTTGAGTCCGTATGAGGTAATAGAATAATGCATTCAAAAAAAAAAATCGAACAAGCTTTAATAATGTATCAAAAATCAACGACGCATCAATATGAGGTAGCTCGATTTTCAAAACAAGATTTGATTTTTTTTTTTTTTTATTATTAATAAATTTTATACAACAAAATTATGCCCAATTAAATTGTTCTAAACACATATCAATATACATATCAAATTAAAACAATTAATAATTTACATAAAGGTTTGGCTCGATGCCACCGTTAGGTTTTTGTAATATATTCATACGCAATCAAATTGCAAAAAAAATTAAGCTTAAGCGTGTAAAATCGTAATTTAAAATTATTTACAAACCATAATACCGGATCACCCTTTATGCATAATTATTAATTAAACGAAAAGATAAAGAATAAATCATACCCTTGAAGATCGAGCTTCCTAAGTACAAGTTCACCTCCAAATCCTTTCGCGTTCAATCTTGAATCCACCGGGTTTGGTTCCTTCCTTTGATCAACGTTAGCCACCCAAATGTTTGGCCTCACAGAGGTGATCCACCAAGGAAGAAGAAAATTCAAGAAGAAGGGGTGGTTGGCTAAACCCTAGTTTTTCTATCTCTATAGAAAAGGTGTACTCTCCCAACAATTGGAATTATGTCAGTATGTGAAAAAAGTCAACAACCCATCACACCATAATAAGACTCCTCTTATTTATAGATGTGGGCAACCCACCTTAACAATTAAGGAATTGGATTTTAATTAATTAAAATTCTTTTAATTAATTAAGCTCCCCTAATCTTATTAGGGATAATTAATTAAACTCCTTTAACTAATTTTCCTTCCTAATCCAATTAGGAATAAATGAGAGTACTTATATTAAATTAATTCCTAAACTCTTTTAGAAATTAAAATAATAATAATTGTAATAATATTAATAAGACTCCTCTTATTAATTTATATTTAATATTTCTAAAATATTAAATAATAAATATTAAGCTATTTAATTTATTCTATCACCATAGATTAAATTAAATATACTTAATATATTATTACGATTATGCCATTAACTTCTTAAATAATTATTCTTCCTTTTATGGTGTGACCCTTTAGGTTCTCCATATTAAGCGGTTGTGAATAAATCAATTAGAACAATTCTAATCTTATTTAAATAAATAAATAAATTAAATAATTAATTTATTTAAATAAATAATATTTATTCTACAATAGGGATAAGCCTCCCTAGCGATCAACGACTTTCCGGATAATATAGATTTCAACATTAATCATTAAAGAACCTTTGAGTAAATAGTTACTAAGACAATTCAATCCTTCCACCATCTGATGTCCCAATTAAATATAAGACATGGAATTATTGTCAAGTCTTATTTTATTTAATTATATGTATTTCGATTCTTAAATGCACAACTCCAAATAATGCAAATTAGAAACTCCTTTCTAATTTCATTACGCGCTTCGCCAAGGACTCTTTGGGTTGTCATTTATCGAATCACATAGGACATTCTCTTCTTTTATTAGAAGTGGTAGATTCTTTATTGATCATACATTATCTCCATGTACAATTTATTATACCCAAGCATACCCTTTGATATACCCTAAGGGTCTTAAGGAATAAGTCAAAGTATAACATCATCATACACAAGATACTATGATGATCTCAAGTCCAAGGATCACTTGTCTTTACTATCACTCTGAGAATTCTATTGATGAGCACAAATAAAACTCCATTAGGTATTCCTTAGCGAGCCACGTTCAAATGAACTTATTCTCTAATAAGCACCTACATACTTGCTTTAGTGTCTCCACACAAATGATCATGAGATCAATCATCCTCATCCAATGAGCAAGCAACGTATGTATGTACCAATCTATCCGGATTCACTAATCCCCAATTTAGTAATCCAATGATTGGGAACTATTTTAGTTTTAAGCTTTCTAAGAATTTAGATCTCATTAGAATGATCATCATCATTATTCTAAAAGCTTTGCTTAAAACTATGGGTTTATCACATATTATAAAACAGCATCATGTAGATAATTAAAAGCCTTTAATAAATTAATACTTTTTATTAATAAATGAATAAGATTGTTTCAAAGTATATGCTTTATCATCAAACATGATTGGCTTGTGTGCATACTACTTTCAGAGGCCCTACGAGAGCTACTTGGTTGGTTTGGATCCATAATCTACACAAAAGTCTCCAAAGCACCTCAGAAAGGGTGAGATAAATTCTAAACTGAAGCTCATTTAATTTAAATCATAGCTTCATGTATACATGTAATCATCTGTGCTATGGTTAAGAAGAATCAAAAGGTAATAATCTCGTTCTATATTCTTTATTTTTGTTCTTGAAGTTTTCTTCACTGTAAATATTTTTGATGCATAATTTATTGAGAGAATAGTTATATATGTGTTCTTGGTTGCAAGTAATCTGTTATATATCATCTATAAGCGAGTTTTCGATAATTAAATCTATGAAATCATGTTTTAAAAGATGAATTTGAGTTTTTGGTTGGTATATGTACAATAAAGGTTGCTTTGGAGTCAAAATTGGTGGATTAAACATGTAATAATATGTAAATTGATAGTAGATTGTGTTAATACATTATGGAACGAAAAGAATGTAAGTTAAACCAATTGATTTGATTAAGAAACGAACCTGTAGTGTATGATTACACTACAGATGTCAAAATATGTGAAATAGCATGAACTTTGGTTTTAATCCTTCTAAAATTGGTTGTTTAATAATTTTTTGTTGTTATAATAGTTTTTTACATGTTAGCTCTTGATTATATGAAGTTTATAACTTCTGGGTATGATTACATTGTTGTAGGGACGAAGAAATTGGAAGTTTATAGGTTTTGTTGTGTTCTTCCAGATTTAGTGTGACAACCCAAGAATTTAGAAAATTATTTAAATCTTAAATGATGGATTAAATGTTGAATAGTAAACCTAGACAGAAAATAAGTGAATGGATTTGACATTTATGGGAAGAAATTTTATGAATTTAAAATTTTTGGTGAAGGCTTGCAATATTAAGTGTATAAGTGTATATGGTTATGTATGTGTACAGAATGTGGTTAAGGGTCAAGGGTTGACCATATAAATTATATCAGTGTCCAAATCATAATATTATATTAAGAACATCGACGTTCAGTTAGAAAACCCTAGCGATTGATAAGAAACCCTAATACCAGCTCTAGAAACCCTAATTTAATATTCTGGGAATTTGAAACCCTAATTCGGATTATAAAAACCCTAACTTGGGATCTTAGAGACTTAAGTGTATTGATTAAAAGATTAATTAGGGTAAAGCCTAAAGAATTAGTTTGAAAACCCTAATTTATAAATTTAAAATCCTAATTGTTCTGTTAGAAACCCTAATGTATAATTATGGGACCTAATTGCTAAATTAGCAATTGTAATTAGGAAATAATAATCCTAATTTAGCAAGCTTGAATTATGATTAGGAAATCTTAATACAATTATAAAATCGTAATTATAATTTAGAAATATTAATTTCTAAAGCCAAAATAAGAGTTGTTGACCAACTAAAGCCTTTCATGTGCTCAATATATCAGCAATCTCAGCCACATTTCATCAGTCAAATACATTGAATCAAAAATCAAATTATAAAAGTAAGTAAAGTAACTTACTTTACTTAACATGCTTGCCAACCTCCTTCTCTCTCTAAAAATTCAGGAGTAAGAGTGATAAAGAGTGATGAGATAAGTCAATATCAAACCATAGCTTAACAAGATCAGACTCCATAGATTAGAATCAAAGGATCAAGACTTTAGATGTATAAACCCTAAAATTTCTAAATCATGTGATCTTATGTTATATGTTGTAATTTGTTGTTTAAAGTTATGTATTAGGGTGTCATTTAGTGATCTGGGCTATTAGATTATAGATCTATAACACTTAGATGCACGAAAATAGCATTTTTAGAAACTGTTCTTGAACCTTAAAAAATTATCTGACAGCCTAATGTCAGGGCTCGTAGATCTGTGTGTGTTAGATGTTTTATGTGTTTAAGGTTATATATCTATTCTATGTTGTAAGGGCTTCGATCTGAAACTTGAATCAATCCTAGATTATGATTAGATTGCAAGCTATTAAGGGTCAAAGTGCGTTGACCGGCCACGACTATATAACTGTTTCTGGGTAACCCAAATTACCCAGAAAAGTCTGACAGTGATGTTCATGACCCTAGATCTTGTTGTGTTTAAGGAGTTTGGCCAATATGTTATTTTGATGTTGTAATATGACATAAGAACTACACCTTCACACCTTTATATCACCCAGATCATTCATATAGTAAAAGATAATTAAGGTCAAAGTAGGTTGATCGATCTGCCTTACAAAGGTTTCTGGAAAACCCAGAATCTTCAAAGAGCAACTTTTCTGACAAGGTTTGACCAGCCTTAATCGTTCATGTGTGTTTTTGTTAGACAGATCTGATGTTATAGACTTGTACCCTAACATCTCTTCTACAAAGTTTGAACCTTTAGAACATAACTAGCAAGCCCAGAATGCAAACTATAAGGATTTAAATATAGCACCATCAACATAATTAGCAAGCCCAGAAATGAAGAACAGCTTTGTCAGACTTTTTTGAAGCTTAGATCTCCCTGATAAGTTGTGTAATGGACATGGAACTTATTTAGAGTTATTGTAGTACATTAGTACTACAACATTAACTCACTTACAAGCCCAGAAAATATTAGAGACTTAGATCAAATCATGGTCAAACTAGTAACCTTGGGACTGGCTATGGAGATTTGGGTTTGGCCCAAGAACACTCAAGAGCACCTATAGCGACGGTTCTGTCGCTATAGGGCCCTTTAGTGACACTTTCTTTTCCAAAATTAATTATTTTATTTAATAATTAGAGAAAATTAGTTTTTAATTATTAAAAATACATAATAAATTACTAAAAATTATTTTAAAGCCTAAAAATGTGTTTTTAATAATTTTGAATATATTTCATAAATATTTAACATTTTTGGAATATTAATTATATTTAATTATAATATTAAATAAATTATTTAAAAATAATTTTAATACATGAAAAATCATTAAAAAATATATTATGGTGTTAGAAAATATTTTAAGTTATTTTTGATGACTTTTAATATTATGTGATGAATTTCATTAGTTAATTAATATTAATGGTAATTAATTTATTTAATAAATATATTAAATAAAACATGGAAAAATAGAATTAACGATTTAAAAATCATATAAAATGATTTAAGTTTTATAAAAATATTTTAAGTTATAAAATATAATTTTGATATTTTCATGAAAATATTAATATTTTAATATAACTTTTGATATTTTCATGAAAATATTAATATTTTAATATTAATAGCAATTATCGGATAATGGATTTAATCGTTTGAAAATCATATAAATATGATTTTAAGGTATTAAAAATACCTTGTGATATTATAAATATATTGTAATATTATGTTATAATTTTCATTAATATTTACTATTAAATAAATATTAATGATAATGGAATATTGTGGTATTTATATTATATAAATACGATATTAATGATTGAAAAATAATGATAAATGGTAATAATTATCTGAAAATTATTACGAGCTTATGAAAAATATTTTGACTGATAATAAATTATCTAAAATATATGTGAACCAGATTAGACCGAGTCTTATGATTAATAGGCTTGAGAATTGTCCGACTAGGCCGTCGGGATGTCAAAATTATGCCGGATTTAAGTCAGACTGTAAAAGTTTGACTTGATACTAAGTCTTATGTGCTGTATAGACTGATAGGGTTATGTGTTATGTGCTTAGGTTATTCTATGTTTATATATAATACTTATTGTGATGATATTATTCTAAAATTTGGAGATCGGTATTATCTATATTAGGTTTTTAGACAAAGCTAAATAAGTTGCGTAACGATAATCAACGGATCAGGCAAGTTTTCCTTAACTCAACTTCGAGTTGTTTATTCAAATATGCGTATGGATAATCATTGCTGATTGCCATGTCTATGAATTATTAAATCGTACTCTGTGCATATTGCATGTATTCATCAGGTATGAAAGGCTGATCACCTTCATTACCAGTCGGTCCAGACATACTTGATATGTTCATGTTCAATGTTCGTTCAGCTATGAAAGTTTGTTTGTGATAGTTCAAAATTATATTGTAGAATTTTAGCCAGCTTATTGTTCATTTCTTTCTATCATGATATATCCTTAATTTATTGAACTTAAACTTACTGCGAAAAATTGTTGCTCACCCTTGCTATATCATGATAAACATTGCCGATTAAGGCGAATACGTCAAATACAAGGAAAAGTCAAAGACAAGTACAGCTTGGGATTATATGTGCAGCTAAAATTTGTAACAGTATTGTATAATAATAACTTTGTTTGTTAGATACAATATTGATTTTGGTTTTATGTGAAGGTTCTCAACTTTGGGGTTAATGTGTAATATTTAATGTATAAACAATTTATGTTTATATCTTCCGCGATAGTTATAGAAATAGTATACCAGATCCTTGGTGATTGGGACCAGGATCTAGGGATGCTACATATAGTAGTTTCGCTTTTACATCGCAGTGACACCGCAAAGATCTCTTAGAAGGCTTCTCTACGCATCGTGGCCTTTGATCTTTGTGTTTTGGATCAGTGTACACGTTACTATAAATTTCATCCTCTAAGCTTAATTGCCGTATTTGCAAATACCAGGTTAGTAGATTCGCCGTAAGCGTAATTGTTATTATGCAATCTATTAAACGCAATTATAACTTGATTTATGAATATAAAGAGGAAATTAATCATGCTAAATGATGTTATGACATATGGTGGTTATGTTGTATTATCAAACACCAAGAGTATAAGTTAATAATTGACAAGATATGTGACAATTAGATTTTAATATTGACAATAATTGAAAGTAGGGTTTGAATGTTACAATATCATGTTATATGATTTCAATTTGAGCTATATGAATAATGTGATTTAACCTAAGGCTAAAGGTTGTAAGTCAAAATGAAATGGATATTTAATTAAGTAACTTGGTTATATTATAACTAATTTGTGCTACGATTTTGAATAACATGTGCGTAAGATATTTGGGAATCAAGTTATAAATTGTATGCTTACGCACGAGACAAGTTCCCTAACCTTTGCTACTTTATTATTCACTAAGGTTTTCTTTTAACCGTTAACTTGTTATACTTATGCAAGTCTCCTAACCCTACTTTGACGTTATACTAGTCTTAAATCTATTATCCAATTGAGCAAGTTCTCTAACCCTAATCCTTCTTTATGTAAGTTCTTATTCCTAAGTTGTTATTCTTATGCAAGTTCTTTAACCTTAATTTATTATTGAACAAGTTAATTAATCTTTGCTTACTCATTTCAAGCAAGATTATTTTGGTCATTCAAAGTCTATAATTTTATTATAAACATTATCTTGTTGTAAAATGTTTGTTCAGCTACGATTAACTGTTGTTTGATCTTTGATCACCAATGTCATTATACAATCTTATGTTGTTGTACCGAACTTTTAGTTGACTAGTAATTCTTCTATTGATTCAACTAATCCTTAGTTAATGAATGCTCTATAAACTAAATTACCCTTGAAGTCAATCCAAACCAATCTTTCTTTGGTTTGCTTATGTACCTTTACAATTTTGAAAGTATGTACTCGATGATTAATACTTTTTCATTTATAACCCATCAAGACTTTATCTCTTATTGGTTCGTTGTTAAATTTTGTTCATGATGATATTATAATCGAACTCTTAAGTAGTTATTGATCTCTATTTGATTCAACTATTACTTAGTTGATGAGCGTTCTAAAGATCTAGAATTCCTTTAAAGTTAACTCCAAACCAAACTTCCTTTGGTATGAAAACTAATGATCTAAGCTGAGATGAACAACCCTATATCAGGGGATTATTTTAGAGCTACACAATAGCGTTAAAATGTTTGCACAATACATTGTACAAAGGTTGATCACCTGGAGTATGAGATGATGGTCCACATAGTCGTTTAGACCGATAAAGGTTACAATAGAAACATATGTTAACCTAGGACATAAAAGATAATTATGGTCTTTTAGACTACTAAAGGTTAAAGTAGAAATACTTGAAAACCTAGAAAACAGTTCGTGGTCTTATGACCCTCAGTGTATTCCTTTGATATTGATATCTGTTATTTGATTTTAAGGTTCATTATTCCTTTGAACTCACAATATTTGAATTAGAACTTATTATTTCTAGTAAAAATACTTTATCATTGAAAGTTCAGTTAATTGTTATTCATAGAATGTTATTGTATATTATCCTTCTTGTGGGTAATTATTTTTTCACTCTTGCACAAAACAATGCAGATGAAGTTTAGAAGTCTGAAGACCTTTCTACAAGCAAAGGCAAAAGAAAAATGCTCGATCAGATGATGTTAAATTTGTTTTTTTATGAAGCCTGTGTAATAGACTTGATAAGGATTGTATTTTATTTTTTTGCTGATGATGTAATAATAAAGGTTAGATAACCTGGGATTTATTTTGAGATTGTGTAACTTTAATGAGAGTTTTATTGTTTAAGCTTGCAAGTTTATATCCTTTGTTTATGGGTAGTTAGTTATGATTTAATTGAACAATGAACACCAAATCTGTGGAATTAAAGTACTCAGATTTGGGGGTGTCATAGAACCATCAACCCGGCTTCAGAAAATTTCTTATCCCATGTCACTGTGTAGCTCTCATCAACGGCTTTTCGAAAAGGTACAACACGCCTCCATCAGATGCCCGAATTAAAAGTTTTGAAGGTTCAAGAGGACAACGTGTTGCCTGAGTGTACGTACTTTGAGATGATAGGACCCGCTAGGCCCGGGGCAATCCGGGCAGCCACGGGTTGACCTGCGACCAATTTAGTCTATAAATAGACCCCCTAGAAGCTCATTTGAAAAAAGAAGAAGAAAAGAGAGAAAACTCTATCCATTTCAGCCCTTAACCGTTTCTAGAGTGCTCCAAACTTCGTGATTCTTCTTTCTAAACACTTCTAAGCTCGTTTTCTACAACATACTAAAATTTAACCGGTGGAAATCGAGTTTTCAAAAGTCTTCTTGGTAGCCCACTATAAGATTTTTCATATTTTTAAGCTTTTATTGCTTTGATATATATATATATATATATATATATATATATATATATATATATATATATATACACACACACACACACACGTATATATCGAGAATCTCATCGATTAGTTACGCATGGGATCGCCTATCCATGGCTTTTTCCTTCTTTTTTACACACACACACACACACACACACACACACACACACACACACATATATATATATATATATATATATATATATATATATATATATATATATATATATATATATACTAAACTCGAACTGTTGAGCCATCATACAATTAATTAACATCATTGAAGACAATTTTGAGCAAGAGCATTGGAGAAAGACTTTGAAGGAGATTTCACGATAATTACATATTGAGGCTAAGAAGAAGGTTGGTTCTGGATTCATTCTTTTTCTTTAGTTTAATACTTGTAATTGGGATGATGTTTTCTTTAATTATTTCAGTTTTTTATTCATCTATGATGAACTAAATTACTTTTTAGGCTTATGACGGATCTTTAGGTTGAACAATGATTATGAAGCTTTGAGTTTTAGTTTAATAATCTATCTTTCAGTTTATCTATATTGATTTGTGCTTGAATTTATGAATTGCTTGATCACCAATTCTATGTGGACTTATATAGATTCGAGAGAGGAAATACGAGTCTAGACTTAGTCATTATATCATGTGTTCTTGAATTATGTGATTGAATGGAATCTTGATAAATGTTAGGGTAGAGATATGCCTAGCATCACATGTGATCGGATAGAGAACTTGAACTTAAACCTTCTTTGATTGTAATTCACATAGAGATATAGTGAATTAGTTAATTAAGGTGTTTAACTTAATTCTATCTAATTTGTGGATTTAAGTTAATATGATATTAGTGCATCGAGATATGGCTAGTTCTACTTGAGTGTTCTTGATTAATAAACTAGGATAATGAATTAAATTGGAATAAAAGGTAATAATCAAAGTGATACTTAGAGTGAAGTTGTAAGCCTAATTCTCCAATATTTGTTTGAAATTTTAATTTTTAGGGTTTGTTGATTGTTTGGTATTCTTAGTATTTTTAATATATTTAGTTATAATTCTTAAATTGGATAGTTTAATAAAATTTGGATTAATAGGAAGCTGATAATTGTGAGGTTTAATTTCTTGTTAATCTCTGTGGGAACGATACTTGACTTATCATTATATTACTTGTTGACCATGTATACTTGCGTGTTGTACGTAACTAGATTTTACCCAACAAAGATAAATTTATCCACTTTCACCAGAACATCTTCTAAAATACCTCTCGAATATGTGATGGATCTATTGACAAGCTACAATAATATGTTTGTCGACTTAGGAGCCAGCAATCCCAACTGTCTAAACACTGATAGAGGCATAAGATTAATGCTCGCCCCCAAGTCACATAAACATTTGTCGAAGGACAACATCCCAATGGAGCAAGGTATCGTGAAACTTTTGGGGTCCTTGAGCTTAGGAGGTAGCTTGCGTTGCAAAATTGCATTGCACTCTTCAGTTAAAGCAACTGTCTCATAGTCTTTCAGTTTCTTCTTTCTCGACTGAATGCCTTTCGTGAACTTAGCATAGCTCGACATTTGTTCCAATGCCTCTACGAAAGGTATGTTGATTTGTAGCTTCTTAAAAACCTCCAAGAATTGAGCAATCTGTTTATCTAATTTGTTCTTCTAAAGTCTCTGAGGGTATGACACAGGAGGGTACACAACTAGTGGTATTGTTTTGGATTTCTCAGCTGATTCCTTATGTTCTTCCTTAACGACATGCTTCCCATCACTTTCCTTAGTCAAAACTTGCTCATAATTCTCTTTATATTGGTGCATGCAAGCCATGTTTCCTTCTTCTTGGGGCGCGGCCGCGCTATGCCTAATCTCAACAGTCTTTTTTCCACTCCTTAGAGTTGTGACGCCCCCAAATCTAGGTTCTCTAACCTCGAATTCAGTTCTCACGAGTTATCATCATCATAAGCATTCTATAATCTATTAAGGAATAATAAACATACATTGTTCATTATAATAAAGTTTCATAACATAATCCCAAGGTCTTTGTTACCTTAACTTAAACACACCATTCATATTACAAAAGGTTTAGATAAATAAGTCCATCAGATAATAATAATTAACATTCATTCTATACTACTCTTGGATCTTGCCCTTGCCTTTGTCTTTCGTATTTGATCCTTCAGGCTTAACTGAAATAAATGTCATGATATAGCAAGGGTAAGCAACTAATTTACTTAGCAAGTTTATATACAAGGGAGATACATCATGAATAGAAAGAAGTTTCGCTTTCAATGTTCAACAATAGTATAAGATTGTGAAGGAACATGAATTAATAATCAAAAGTTGAATATTCGATAAATTAAATAACATGTACTAAGTGGTTTGAAATAACCATGAAAATCTTCCAAGGTTCTCAGTCATTTAAACTGGACCTCTTAATAAGTTTTGGTAATCAAGTGGATCAACCTTTCATACCCCGTGATTTATGCATAAACACTTAATAATCTAGCATCGATATCATGCTTTTAATAAATTCGCCCTTTTCTCAGTCAAGAGTTCTTATCATATCAATTTAATAAGAAAAACTTTTTAAAACATATTTGATCTAACAATTTTAAACATGCTTGATCTAGCTGATACAATTAGCATAGATATATCTCATAAACAGTTCATGAATGAAGAACTTTAACCTAATTCACAGTTCAATAATAATGGAACAGGAATTCAATTGCACAAAGTGCGAATTTCAATAATCATTATAGATGTGAATAATCAACAATAATTATTAACTAACATGCTTTGAAAATAATAACTAGAGTTTGAGTTAGGGAACCTGCCTGTTTGTCGAGCTACGACTAATTAGCTTTAATTATAACTCTTTGAATGACCTAGCATTGACAATGTTGGTCTATTAATTAGTTCTACGTATAATTGTATGCCTACATGCTTACTTATGCTATTATCTAGCAAATAATTCAATCACAATATACACATAGTTTAATGTACCATCATTAATCTTATAGGATATTTGATAAACCTTAGGTTAATGATTTAATAATTTTTAAGGTCTTTCTTAAGTAATAAACATTTATTGGATCCTTAAATAATTTATTATAATTGTTTAATTAACGAGTCATTTAAATTATTTCCATGTATTAACTCTATCTTCCTTTAATTACCATTTAATATTAGTTAAATAGTAATTAATTAATTACCTTTAGTTATTATTAAATAAATAATAACTAGTTACATCTACTTATTATTTAATGTTAATTAAATGTTTAATAATTAACATTATTTGTCTTTAATTATTATTTAATATTAATTAAGTAATAAGTAATTAATCATTTATCCTTGAATAATAAATAATTGATTTATTAGTCTTTAATTATTCAATATTATTAATAAATGAACAATTAAGTAACCTTTGTCCTTATTTAATATTAATTATTTATTTATTTATCCTTGAATAATAAATAATTAATTTGCTTCATAAATCTTTAATTATTCTTTCTTATTAACTTAAGAATAATTAATTATCATTTGTTCTTAGTTATTATTTAATTAATTAATTATGTATTCTCGAATAATAAATAATTAATTTACTTCATAAGTCTTTAATAATTCTTTCTTATTAACTTAAGAATAATTAATTATCATTTTCATATTTATTATTTAATTAATTATTTATTTATCCTTGAATAATAAATAATTAATTTACTTCATAAGTCTTTAATATTTTTTTGTTATTAACTTAATAATAATTAATTATCATTTATACTTATTTATTATTTAATATTAACTAAATAATAAATAATTACTTTATAAATTTTATGTCAATGTAAGTAAGTAATACATTATTACATAATCTTACTTAAGTATTCTTTAATCATTATTTAATATTAATCAATGGTTTAACCCTATTTATTTTTAATTTTAGTTAAATAATCAATAGTTACTTTATTATTACTAACTCTACTTAATTATCACCAAATACTACTTAGATAATAATTAAATAGTTAATTACATTCAAATTTTATGTAATTAGTTTAATAATCCATTAATTACATTAAAAGTTATAAATTAGTAAGTTTTAAAGTGATTTAAATGAGTTTAAACCACTAATTACTTAATAATTTGCTAACGGCCCAAAAATTTTTTGGATTAAATATCTTAATATTATTCAAAATTTTAGAAAAATTTGGGTCCAAGAATCACGACTGGAACCGGCAGTAGCTTTTTAAGATTTTTGATTTTTTTCTAGATTTGAGGTCCTTCACTAAAACTTGAATAAAATAAAATCTACAACTCCGATTTGGGTCCAATTGGACTCGTTGGATTCGTATCTTCCCAAAATATAGTTTTCATTCATCAAACATCAATTTTGGTTCTGTTTTAGTCCCGGAAATGAGCACAGAAGTGGCTATTCTTGCACATGAGTTCTTAGTTGAGGTGTTTTCGTAATAAATCTATATCTCACTCATTTTTAACATTTTTACATGCTTCCAAAGGGGTTTTTCTCTATTTCTAGCATAAAAAGAAACAAAATCACAAAAAATATTTGTAGATTTCAAAATGAAAAGCATAGATCATCCCTTTAAATTAGGGTTTTTCCCAAAACTATTATAACTTCCTTTTTCCAAAACTTTTCAAACATAAACTATATAGATGAGAAAGATAAACATACTATACCCAAGATATATCATTAATTTAAGACTTTAACCTATTAGAACTTGCACTTCCATGAATCTTTTACAAGATCACATAAAACATACACAACATAAAAACTAGGGTTTGATTTCCTTACCTTGTCTTGTGGGATGCTCTTCTTTTCTTTCCAAAGTAGAATAGAAACTTGGGATGTATGAACAATATGCTCCTTCTTCAAAATTAGAATTTGAACCTCTTCTCTCTCTCTTGCTCTCTTTTTGTTCTTGCTAGTTGAGAGAAAAATAGAAGAAGTAGAAGAGTGGTGGAGGAGGAAAATGAAATGAAGATAGATATAATGTTGGTGAATTGGAGTGGAATGCTAATATCCCCCATGTTTCTTTTTCCCCTTGGACAAATGGGTTAGCCTTATCCCTTCCTAATCATGCCTAATCATGTCATTAAGGAAACTAATTAGGCTATCCACAAATGGGAGCATGACACACTTGTCATTGTGTGTAAGAGTTTTTAATTTTGGGACTTTATTAGCTTAATCCCTTTGCCTTAAAAGGCTTAAGTGGCCGGTTTTCCCATGCCCCATAATCCCTTCATTTTGCTTTTATTTTATTACACAACTGAGATTAATCAACGGTCTAAACTACCTTTAATCAAGTGGCTAAGTATGGGCTTGCAATTTTATTTCCTTTTGGCTTCTCCTTTAATTTTTTTGGGCTATGTAATAAACATAGTCTAATAATTTTAATATATGTTACCCTAATTGTTTATTTAGGGTTTTTATTCCCAATCTTATGGAATTTAATTACTTATTCATGTGACTTTAACTCATAACCTAATTAGGTTTACTTGAAATAGGTTTAAAATTATTAGTCACTTGAATTAAAAAAATTATCCACTTAAGTTAGTATACATATTAAATACTAACCTTTCCTTATTACCATAACCCTAAGGTTATTTAATTGTCTCACCTAGCATAATTAGGCTATGAAGCTTTCATTTTAATGAAATCTATAAATGTATATATTCATAACTATAGTATGTATGTTTATTGAGCCATGCACCATTTCACATATGTTATCACATATTAAATCACTATATAGCGCAAAGTTCTAAATATCAATAATTTACACACATATAAAATGACTTGAAATTCATGGTTATTACAAAAGTGAGCCTGACACTGTTCCTTTCTGTCCCTTATTGGATTTGCTTCTGTATTGATTGGTAGCATTCATTGTGGTCTGTTATTCAACATATTGGCCATTTGGCCCATTTTTGGTTTTCCAAGTTCTTAATTTCCACAGCTTGACTTTTGATTAACATTTCAGTGCTTGCTATATACTTCAACATCATCTACTCCATTTAAGATTTCTTTTCTGGCTGAGGAGCTGGAGCTGGAGGATGTTGATGTTGTTGAAATCTGGGAGGGTAAGACGGTCTAGGTGCATACTATTATTGTGGGTGTTGTGGTTGTTGAGGTTGATGTTGTTGTTGAGCACCTTAATTGTTACTCCAACTGAAATTAGGATGATTTCTATTGTTCGGATGGTACGAATTCTGAAATTGATTTGGTGGCCTTTTGTAGTAGCTCACAAATTGAACCGACTCTGTAGTGATAGCACGTTGATCCTTCAGGTGTGCTCCCGCACATAACTCACAGACGAAGGCAACTTGTTGTACTTTGATCTCAGCCATAGAATCAATCTTCTTCGACATCACTGCCAATTGAGCTAATAATGCCGTGATGACATCCACTTCAAATACTCCGACGACTTTTGGTTAAGGCAGTCTAGATAACGGATTTTGGAAGTCATTCGCCACCATGGTTTCTATCAAATCATAAGCTTCCTCATAGCTTTTTGCCCATAAAGTTGCTCATGCGGTGACATCAATGCTTGGCCTAGATTGCCATCCCAAACCATTGTAAAATGCATTGATCACCATCCAATTTGGCATCCCGTGATGAGGACACTTCCTTAGCATCTCCTTATTTCTTTCCCAAGCCTCATACAAAGATTCTCCTTGTTGTTGCTCAAATTGAGAAAGAGCACTCCTCATCTTCACAGTTTTAGCCATAGGAAAGAATTTTGGTAGAAACTTCTGTGCTAAGTCCTCCCAAGTAGTCACCGACCCCGCTGGTAGCGAGTGAAACCAACTCCTAGCTTTGTCCTTCAAAGTGAATGGAAAAAGCCGAAGCCTCATCGCATCATCTCACACAATATTATACTTGAATATGTCACATATCTTAATAAAACTTAGAAGATGTTCATTTGGGTCATCATTCGCTGAACCCCCAAACTGGATTATGTTCTGTACTATCTGGATTGTCCTTGGTTTGATTTCAAAGGTGTTCGTGGCTATTGCTGGCCTTACTATACTCGACTATAGCTCATTAATTTTTGGCATAGAATAATCTCTTATTGGTTTATGTTCATCGGCCGCCATCTATACTGGTATTTTAGTTCTCTCTTATGTATTAGCAGCAATGGTATTCAATCTCCAAGCTCTCCCATTGATGTTGACATATCTAGGCACCAAATTAGAATGCTAAGATCGAGTTTGCATAAACTAACCAAGAGTAACTGAAAACAAAAGAAAAATAAAATAGAAATGAGATAAGATGTGTAATAACCCAATATTTTCAATATAATTAAATAAGAAATTTTGGATATAATTTTTTTTATAAAGGTGGGCATATGTGTAAAGTAAAATATATATACATATGTGATAAATAAAATTTATTTATTACATTAATAATTGTAAATAATTTCTTTTTAAGAATTATTGATAATTATAGATTATGTTCTTATAATAAATTAATTTTGTAATAAAAATAGTTTTCTGTGAATATATGATTGTTGTATATATGATATGATTATTAGGATTATTATGATAAATAATGAATACACTCTTAGATTTGCAATATCACTTACGTGGAAATTAATTCATGTCGTGAAAAACGAGTATGGCGATGAAGGATTGACACTGGCTTAAAGCTAAACCAGTCTTGACATCTTTAAGGTATGACGCAATTGCTACTGGCCTCAAAGAGAAGATAAAATCAAGCAATTGCGCTTGATGGATAGTTGGAGAAAATTAATTTTTCCTATAGAAATAAAATGAAACATTAATATTATATGTGTAACATTAAGGGTACGTTATGTTGATATTAATCAAAGAAGGAATTATTGAGTGAGCAATTAATTTATATTAATTGTTAATTGTTATTGTAGAGTATTGATTAATTGTTTAATGATATGTGATTAATATTGTTAGCAGTATGACTATAAATATAATAAGAATTATTTAGATAATTAATTGTTATGGAGATCCATAATTACATTAATCAATGAGGAACAAATTACTTAATATTTGTGTTAATTAATCAAGAGAGTGATTAATTTATTTAGCATGAAACAAGTAAGCTGTGATGCCCCCAAAATAGGTATACATCACCCATCTTGAGTCGCCAAATACATGGTACAAAATTCAAAAACAACTTAATTATACAACAGTCGTGTAAGATACGACAAAATATAATATAAGAGTTTTAATAAGAATATTGTCATCTAGACAATATCCACACTCAATGGAGTCCTCATTACATTTATTATCACACTATTTAATAGATTAGTGAGGACTACTAATGCTATCATCTGGACCGTCACTCCGTTCCCCGACTAGTCCCAACTATATTCTCATTTCCTGAAGAGAACTATGAAAGCAAAGGGTGAGCTCAACTAGCCCAGTAAGAAATATTATGACTAAGGTAATGCAGAATAAATTATCCTTAGCCTTCAACAGTATAACAACTGATAGAATATAATAGACAACAAGTTTTAGATCAACAATTGTAGCGGAATAAGCAATCCATTAGAAGAGTCAAGTAGAATATAAAATCTACTATCTTCTATGATTTAAAAGATTTTTCATCACTTTTATCGCTGAGACTCAGCTTAATAAATAAACCACAACATCCCTGCACCACGGCCAAGGATATTCATGTAATCATCAATGGTCATGATTATACCAAATAATCCCTGGTCATAATATTACCAACTACTGTCCATCAATGAACTATAGGCCAATGAGGACTTTTACCACATCATTCATCACATTACGGTCATGATTATACCGAATAATCCTTGGTCATAATCATACCAAGTCCATCTATGCACGTAAGCCAAAGATGACTTTAATCACAATATAAGCATGAGGATGATGACAATTCAATAAAACAAGTTCAAGGATAAATTTTAAAGATTAATAATTTAATTTATTCAAAAATCAATAACGTCCAAATTGTCAACATGATACTGCTTTGTAGAGTAAAATTCAAGAATGCTCAGATGAATATTTCCATGAAAAGATCCTTGGATGAGCACAAATATCAAGGATATTCCACTAATTTCATGGGAGTATAGAAGCCAAAGCTTTAACCAATGAGTATAAGAGAATATATGAAACTGCAAATGGATTTTCGCCCGCCATACGGCAATCCACATAGGCATGTGTCATTTCCACAATTTAATAAAGAATGAATACTGAAGGATCATTCACCATGCATCTGCGTAATCCACATAGGCAAAGTTATTCCAATGTAATAATAAAGAATGGAATAATGGAAGAATTCACCATGCATGCAGTAGTCCGCGAGAGAGAGGTTATTCCAAATGTAATAATAAAGAATGGAATAATAGTAGAATTCACCTGCATGCGATAGATCAAGACAAACAAAAGTTATTCCAACAGAATAATAAAGAATGGAACCAGTCGTATGTAATCCGCATGCACAAGATATTCCAATGTAATAATAAAGAACGGAACCCAGTCATGCTAATCCGCATGCATGTGATATTCCAATGTAATAATAAAGAATGGAATAACAATGAATTCACCGTGCATGCGATAGATCGCATGCATGTGTTATTCCAACAGAATAATAAAGAATAGAATAACAGAAGAATTTCACCATGTATGTGGTACTTCGCATAGACAAGTTATTCCAACATAATAATAAAGAATAGAATAACAACCCTTACAAGTATTGAAAGAAAATAACTCTCTTCATGAATACGAAAGAATAATACCCCTTACCTTAGAAGAAAACTGGATACTGGAATAGTGAGGTAGTAGACTTCTCTTCTTCTTTCTCTCTATAATTTCTCTCTATAATAATTGCTCTATAGCTTTAGTGAATTGGTGAGAAATGAAGGAAGAATGAGCTTTTGTTTATAGGAAAATATAGTTTCGATAATTGCACGTTTTGGGGCTCGAAATATTACAGGATAATACCTTCCTCTTTTCCTTCATTTTTAATTTAGTCCTGCAAGTATTATCAAACTTGTACCACCTCCCCTAATAATAAATCATGTGAATCAATAGTAAATCATGTGACTCAATAGTTCTAAACATGTGAAAAAATTAATTATAGTATAGTACCTTAAACTATACCTCCATTTTTAACTTAGTCATGCAAGTATTATCAATCTTGCACCAACTCCTCTAATAGTATATGAATGCGAATAAATAGTACACACATGTGAACAATTAGTTATAATCATGTGAATTAATAGCAATTAATTGCTCATTTATTCGGTTAATTACCCGACTGGTCAGTATAACCTCCAGACATCAATTATTATCGAAATAATGTTGATTTTCACTAACACTAATAATTCCAACACAATGGAACTATAAATTTCATCTTTAATCAACACGAACTTATTCATCATTAATATTATAATTCACAATATTTAACAACGATTTGTTCCTAGCAAAGATGGGGCTTTCCGATAAGGATTTCTCCTTATTAGTAGCGCCATAATTAGGTGACCAAACCTCTCCTCGATGTAACTTCTAGACATTGTCAATATTGCAAATAATAATATGAATAACTTTGTCGTCTCAATTATTGATTTAATAATATAACATATTATGCAGATGATACTGTGACAATAATTGAATCAATAATATGAGAGATATGATGCATCAATTACTATAGTAATAATTGAGTATAACTGAGTGACTTCTTACGTAAGCATCAATAATCAATACTGTGTGCTACTATGTAACCACGCGTATTACTGTACTTTTACTACCGAGTAGTTCAACAGTTTTAATGGTAACACTCACCGTTATTTTTAATAAAAGATAATTCTGTCATTTTCTAACTACGACAATACTTCCGTTGTGGGGTCCACCAATGATTGTGCCGTCGTACAAATATTCCCCGACAAAAAGAATTTTTATAACAACTTGCATACTTTGCAAAATTTTCAAATATCACCCTTAACTTTAACCTTTATCAATTTAACCATTTACTAAATAGAATAATTATAAGAAAATTGAATACTTTCATTTCATAAAATTCGGGGTGTCACATAAGCTATTAATATAATAAAATTATATTGATTGTATTATATGCATGTAAGCAATAATTAAGAATATAAAATATAACTATATTATACAAGTGTAGTGTGACATTTATGTGAATATATATAACAACCTTATATTAAGTCTTATTAAACTACATTATATGAAACAATGTAATTGAGCATATTGGAACTATAGGTTATAAATAAATCATGAATGTGTATGGGACAAAATGTATGTGGGTATATATTAAAATAATATACCATGAACATATTGTAAGCTATTATTTTTAATAAAGTATACCGGTGTGATAAAAAATTATACATATACTGTATGTATGTTACATTTCCATATTACATCTATTACCTTGAAATATTAAATATGTAAATCATATTGTGGCACTAAGTTATAATGTATGGTTGATATGTGTATACAATATATCATAAGAATAAGAGTTGTGTATAAGTATATGGTCTAATGTTGCAAGAGTGCTGAGTTAATTTGCTTGTCCCAAAACTAGTGTCCCATTTGCCCATTTCTCAGCCACGTGAATCACATAGAGGCTAAGGCCTATTTCTTTTTCTTCCTTCCAAGCTTTCTAGGAGATTATTATGGGGGGAGTGGGGATTATGATGAATCTCAACAACCATTTACCAACTCTCTCTTAACCTTCATGTAATCCTTTCATCCATGAGTTCAATTTGGTGTATATATGCATTGTCTGTGTTTTTATTTCTCTATAAATACCACCCATTTTCTCCAATTTCCATTGTTGAGAATTTCTAAGAGTGAGATTGAGAGCATACAAGTATTCTAAGAAATTGGAAGTTCATTTAGCAGCAAGTTCATTTCATATTACAGAGGTATAACCTCACTTCCTTGCTTTTCATTTTCATTCTCTGTCAAAAGAATTCTTGAGTTCTTGAATTTTAAATTCTTGATTATGTGGAATTAGATGTTAAAAAGGGTTGGGTAATGTTTATATAGTTGTTATATAATCATACAAGTTTGTTGGAACAAATACATGACTGTTTAGAATTAAAATTGTGTGTAATTTTTATGTTTGGGCTAAAGTTACGCCGAAGGCAGATATGCTCTCTGCTCGAACCTGGGCATGTGCTTGATTGCGCCATAATAACACTCGAGGCCAGTAGCATTTCAAGACCTCTCTGTTTTCAGTTTTTGTATTCTGTTAAAAATTATGCTAAGTGTGATCAATTATTATGACTTAAATTAGCATGTATGTATGTGTAATGTGAATATATAATTATAATTAACCTAATGTGAGCATGTTTTACTAGGATAGCATACATGATAATCAAAAACATATAGTTTAGATTAAAATTAGGATTTTAGAAACGAACTTGATATGTATGTATGCCATGATTATGTACTGACTCGCAAGAATGTTGGTATGAATTAGAAATGCATGTATAAAGCAAACTTGAACATAATGTGACACCCCAAAAATTCCATTTCCATTTCCACAGGATTTGGTATTCATTGTACAAACATCATCTATCTATCTACCCATAAATAAATGCAAACCATGTAACAGATAGAATAAATAATAAATAAATCCCCTGGGTTACATCAACCTTAATAAAAAATCCATCTAACCTTAAAAAAATGTAGCGGAAAAATAAACAAATAAGTCTTAAGTAACATCAATTCTAATCATCATTACATAACCACAATAATAAAAAGCAAGATTCATTACTTGCTAATCTTGCCCTTGCCCTTACTAGTGGAAGGTTAAATTCGCTTTTTCGTTCTTAATCGCAATGTTATTATTACGCAAGAGTGAGCACGATTGCCCACAAATATAACAATATAACAAATGAACTAATAATAACATGCGAATGAATTAACAACTTCCGATATAAAAGCTCAACTTTTGAATCAAGAATGAATAACAAGAATCAAAAGAACTTCTGAGGGTCATAAGACCTTGAACTATGTCCTAGGTTGTCAAGTGTTTATACTTGAAACCTTTAAAAGTCATAAGACTATGGACTCTTCTTCTCGTACTTAGGGGGATCAGCCCTTAGTACCATACTGTCCACAATATCTTAACGCTAACGCATAAGTAATCCCCTATATAGGGTTGTTCATCTCAGTTTGACATTCGAGTCTGCACCAAAGGAAGTTTTATTTGGATAATTCATCAAGGGTTCTAAAATTTAGAATGCTCACGAACTATGGACTAGTCGAATCAATAAGGGTTCGCTAGTCTAACAAGGTTTAATAATAACTGATAATTAACTTGAATAAAATCTCAAAAGTATACAATAGAATAAGTATTGTATAACAGCATCATGCTTGAAGGATTTATGAGCTATAATATATAAAACAGACTTAATCAATAATAATGACAATTTGCTTGATGTAGAACAGTGAAATTATCAACTTATAATGATAACAAGTAGGGTAAGGAAACTTGTCTTGTGCGTAGATTACACGTTAATAAAACTCGTTCTTTGATTTAAATCCTACATATCATTCATGTTCATAATACCAGTCAATTATAACGTACCAAACCTCACAAGTTTATTCCTTGTCTAACTCAATTCATGACTATACTTAGTTATATTACTATACTTGTTTCCACATAATATTACACTATACGAACAACAAGCTAAGTATATAATCAACAATTCAATTAACATGCGATTGTCTTCTTTACTTGGTAAAACTCATTTTAATATCTCATTATATGTCTAACAAGTTTTTATATTCATTAGACTAAGTTGATATCACATTTCTATAATTAAACATTTTTTTAAAACTCATTTTCGACCATTTCGCTAAGTGGTAGCTGTACAGCCACTTTATTCTTAATTCTCATGGCTATGTGGCTAAGGTTCTTGGCATTTGCACATACTTGTGTATTCTGAGATTTGAGATTTGTCTGAGGAGTTAAGCGCCATGCACATGAGAGACTAGTTTCGATTCTGCAATTCAGCGAAATTGCGTAACATGGCTAAAAATTTCTAATCAACTTATTTTTACACAAATTTAGACATACCCACATGCTAGAATTCATATATAATCAATACTTAACATCTATGGAGTGATTTTCACCCATTAAAACACATAATCACAGAATTAAAACATACAAATTGTATTGTTCTTGATGTTCTTGAAGTTTTGAACATAAATTCTAAAATTCAAAGCCATAGATTCGTTATAAGACCAAATCCAACCATTCAAATTTTGTTTTGTTCATTTTATCATGCATAATCATATAAGTGTGTGAATTTTGCAAAACAATTTATGTTTGATATATTAAAAAAATACGTATAAGGCCATATGGCCATATTTCATACTCTGAAATCTTTTACTATAGAATTTCATGAAACTGAAGATATGGAAACCCATATAATATTTATTAAAACATGTTATGATGTTATATTAATACATAATCACATAATTCCTACTCTTTACAATTAACAGAGACCTTACAGAGTTTTGAAAGCTATTTTTATCAAAACTTAAATAACGTAAAATATGAGAATTGGGTTGGGAAAAAATTACCCAAAGCATAGAATATAATTTGCAAGAGATAAAATCCTTCTCAACAATTCTTCAATCACCCAACTCACAATTTTCCTCACAATTTCTCTATCTCTCTCTGAAATGCTTAGCCAGACTTAGCCAAATAATGAATGAAGAAGGAAAAGAAGACGATAAATAAAATGAATCAAGCGAGAGTGATCGGTTATCCAATCATGGGTAACTGCTATCAACTCCCCTTAGGGCCTTGTTTGTTTAGCAAGAATAGGATTTCAAAACCATTTAATTTAACAAAGCCTTATTATATAGTTTAAATAATGTCACTTCCATTATAAAATAAATCTAATATCATATTTAATTAATTTTAAATAAAATATAGTAAATTCTCATTAATTCACATAATTAAATTTCTCCTTTAATAATAATGCTAAATTCTTAAATCTCTAATTAATAATTAAATTAATTAAAATAACATTGCTTATTAAATATTTCTTTTAATACAATAAGCTCACATAATCACATACTTGAATAATAACATTCTCCACATTAATTTAATAAATATAACACATATAATTAAATTAATCTACCACAACTTCAAGAATTAATCATTTAATCTAATAATTAATTCATCAAAAATATTTATTCAATCCAATAAATATTAAAAATTAAATTACAAAATCTCGGTTGTCACATCTTTCCCTCTTAAAAGGATTCTATCCTCAGAATCACAACTCAATAATTCGTCGTTACATTTCTCCCCCTTACAAGATTACGTCCTAGAATCGCTTATAATAATATAAGTAAACAAATGAGGAAAATTTTTCATCATATTCTCTTGAGTTCCCACGTAGCTTCTTGACGTTGTGGTTCCTCCAAATTACCTTAATGGAAGGTATTACTTTATTTTTCGAACTTGTTCTTTTATGGACGACAATTTGAACAGGAATTTCTTCGTAAGATAAATCTTTATCGAAATGTAGGGGTTTGTATTGAATCACGTGCTTGTAATCGGGTTAGTAGTGTCGTAGGACTGAGACATGAAAAACGTTGTGGACATTCTCTAGAGCTGGAGGTAAGGCTACCTCATATGCAACCTCTCCGACCCTTCGTAGAACTTCAAAGGGTCCAATGAATCTTGGGCTTAATTTCCCTTTCTTTCCGAACCGATCTTTTCCCATTCAGAGGAGAGACCTTTTAAAAACACATAACTACCGGTTCGAACTCAACATTTTTTATGGTGTGGATCGGCATATTTCTTACGCTCTCATCTTTGTTTGCTATCAATCTTGTTCGGATCACTTTGACTATATTTCGCTGCTTTGTTTGTTGTACCAATTCTGGGCCTAGTAATTGTCTTTCGCCAACTTCATCCCAATATAGCAGAGTTCTGCACTTTCTGCCATATAACGCTTCATAAGGTGGCATGCCAATACTAGCGTGGTAACTGTTGTTGTAGCCGAACTCTACGAGCGGTAGATGATCATCCCAATTTCCTTTAAAATCCATTACACAAGCTCTTAACATATCTTCCAATGTCTGAATTGTTCTTTCACTTTGTCCATCTGTCTGAGGCTGATATGTTGTGCTCATTCGCAACTGTGTACCCATGCATTCTTGTAGATGTTTCCAGAAGTTTGACGTAAATTGCGGATCTTTATCAGAAACAATTGACACCGGAACTCCGTGCCTTCAAACAATCTCTTTCACATATAACCTTGCCAACTGATCTAAGTTGAATCTGATTTTGATCAGAAGGAAGTGTGCGGATTTCGTCAATCGATCAACAATAACCCATACTACGTCATAGCCTTTCTGAGTTGTTGGTAGGCCAACCACGAAATCCATCGTAATATATTCCCATTTCCACTCTGGAATCTCTAAAGGTTGTAGTAACCCACTCGGCCTCTGATGTTCTGCTTTCACTTTTTGACATGTCAAGCACTTGGCAACACATTCTGCAACCTCTCGTTTCAAATTTGGCCACCAAAAATGTTGTCGAAGGTCTTGATACATCTTGGTGCTACCAGGGTAAATCGAATATCTTGAGTTGTGAGCCTCGCTCAAAATTTCTTCCTTAATCTCTCTAATCTTGGCGGTACCCAAATACGCTCTCAAATTTTAGTAGTCCTCATCGCTCATTTTGAATCTCAGTTTAGTCCCTTCAGATATCTTCTTCTTCACTTTCTCACATTCTTCGTCGTGAAGTTGAGCCTCCTTAACTTTATCCAGTAAAGTTGTACCAGCTTGCATCTGGAACAGCTTCTCATCAATTTCCATAGGATACTTCACTTCCAATTCCAGCTTTTCCATTGCTAGAATTAGCTCCTCCTGAGCGGTCAACATCATCAATTTCTCCTAACCTTTTCTACTTAGGGCGTCAGCCACCACATTTGCCTTACCCGGATGGTATAGAATCTCACAATCATAGTCCTTAATTAACTCCAACCACCTTCTTTGGCGCATATTCAAGTCTTTTTGTGTAAAAATATATTTGGACTCTTGTGATCTCAGTATATATTTCACACTTCTCCCCGTAAAGATAGTGCCTCCAGATTTTCAAAGCAAAACCATCTGCAGACTAACTCCAAGTCGTGGGTCGGATACCCTTCTCATAATCTTTCGGTTGTAGTGACGCATAATAATGACTCTACCATTTTGCATAAGCACACACAACCAAGTCCTTTATGCGATGCATCACTATATACCACAAAATTTCCGTATCATCGGAAGAGATAACACGGTCTTTGAACTCAACCTCTTCTTTAATTCTTGAAAGCTTTCTCACACTTCTCCGTCCAAACAAATTTCATCGATTTTCTAGTCAAATTAAATCAACGGAGTTCGCGATCTTAGAAAAATCTGAATGAATCTTCTATAATAACACCGCCAATCCAAGAAAACTTCTTACTTCCGATGGTGTCTTTGGCTGATCCCAGTTAATCACAGCTTCGACTTTGGAGGGATCCACCGAAATTCTGTCCCTATCAATCACATGTCCTAGAAATTGTACTCTTTCAATCCAAAATTCACATTTCAAAAACTTAACATACAACTTCTCCCTTCTCAATACCTCTAATTTCATCTTCAAATGCTCTTCGTGTTCTTCCTTGGTTTTTGAATATACCAAAATATCATCTATAAATACCACTGCGAATTTGTCCAAAAACGGCTTGAACACTCCATTCATTAAGCCCATAAATGCTGCAAGAGCATTTGTTAGACTATATGACATTACCAAAAATGTGTAGTGACCGTATCGTGTTCTAAACGCTGTCTTCGGTACATCCTCTGGTCTCACCTTCAGTTGATGATAACCACTTCTCAAGTCTATCTTTGAAAAGTATCTTGCTCCCTTTTACTAATCGAAGAAGTCGTCGATTCGCGGTAATGGATACCTATTCTTAATCATGACCTTATTCAGTTCTCTATAGTCCATGTAGAGCCGCATTGTCCCATCCTTCTTCTTCACAAATAAAACCGGCGCTCCCCACGGTGATACGCTTGGTTGTATATACTTCTTGTCTAGTAATTCTTGTAGTTGGACCATCAGTTCTTTCAACTCTACCGGTGCCATTCGGTATGGTGCCTTCGATATTGGAGCCGTTCCTGGAGCCAAATCGATCATGAATTCATTCGCTTTATCCGGAGGAAGTCCAGAAAATCGTCCAGGAAATACGTCTGCGCAAAATCTCTCACTACGGTATCTCATCTATTTTTGGATTTCTTTACGACTATCGACTATGTAAGCTAGATATCCTACACAAACCTTGCTTAACAATCTCTGGCTGCATCATCATCGTCGAGATAACTCGCTTGTCAGGCGACTTGCTACCATAAAACACAACCTTTGATGGAGTCATAAGGTTAATACGCTTCTTCGGCGGTCAAATTATCGCCCCATAATTGGATAACCAATCCATACCCAAAATAACGTCAATTCTCCAAGTCGAATAGGGATAAGATCTACGTTCATGATATTACCCTTAATATCTACTCTACAGTTCTTATGCACATACTTAATAGGGATTATTTCTCTATTTGCAATTTTTATGTTAATGGGGTATTCTAACTCATCCTTAAGCAATTCTAAGTTCTTAGCAAAGTCATCGGATATAAATGAACAAGTAGCACCTGAATCAAATAATACATAAGCATTAATTTTATTAATTGAAATGATACCTGACACCACATCGCGAGAATGCACTGCGTCCTGTACTGTCATGTTTAATGTTCTGGCTGTCGGTCGATTAGTTGCGGTTGGTCCTGCAATGGTCAGAGTGCTTCCACCAGTATTTCCTCTATTTCCTCCTGAACTCGTCCCTCCCGATCCCTTCTTAGGACAATCTCTTGCAAGATGGTCCTTTGAGCCACATGTGAAGCAGGCACCCTTCTTTGGGTTCGGACAGTTTGGTGCTATGTGGCCTTCCTGACCATAATTATAGCACACTCGCTTCCCTTTCATGCAAACTCCCAGATGAGTTTTTTCCGCAGGTTGGGCACGGTTCGATCTTCTTCTTCTGCCCTCCCTATTGACTTCCAGCCGACGAATTTTCAGACCACTTCCTCTTCTGATTGTGATTACCCCCAGTGCTACTCCCACCAGTTTTGTTGTTACCTTCATTCTCACTTTTCTTCTTCTTCTGATCCTGATTGTACTTAGTTACCCATCGCTTCCACCCTCAGTGAGTATGGCCTTCTCTAACACTCCAACAAAAGTGTTCAATTGGAACATTGACACTTTGCTATACAACAGAGGCTTTAATCCACCTTTCAAATCGTCTTGCCTTCTCTCTCGTTGTGTGCACTTGGTATGTGGTGAACCTAGCCAACTTCGTTAAACTCTCGCGTAATCACCATCTTGACATACTTACTGTTTTAACTCTAAAACCGAACTTCCATCGATTTTGTGAACTTGCCTGGAAAGTACATCTCGAAGAACATCTCTTTGAATCTTTCGAGGATATTACACCTTCACCTCCTCTCACTTTGTTTTGCACGCCACCAATAAGCGGCTTTGGACTTCAAACATAAATGTTGCAAATGCGGTTTTCGATCTTCTCTTTACTCGCATGACGTCGAACACCTTCTCCATCTCCATCACCTAAGTCTCGAGCTTCGATTGGGTTTATGGAACCCTTAAACTCTCTGGCGGTCCCACCTTGAAGTCCTTAAACGAGGTATTTGGTGGAGCTTGTGGTTGATTGTTAATTGCTTCAGCTAAAAGTTTCACCAATTCTTTGAACGGGGTTAGCATTGGCGTCGTTATTATTATTCATTCGTTCTTCTTCTGGGCTTTATTGATTGATTTTGTCTTCTTTAAGCGGCATATTTATGTTAAGAATATATGCTTATTAGGTCTTTATTCAATCTCTTGAACATTTAAAACTTAACTAAAACATTCAATTATAATTCACTTAACACATCAATTCAAATAAATTCTGACATTTCATTAAATTCAAAAGTTTTAACATCATAAGATAGTATCACTGCTATTTACATCCACTATCCCAAGATAAAGAATCTACAGGATTTAAAACATCAAAATATTCCTTTGTTTGTAAACACATCGGAATTTACATCATTAACTACCAAATAGTTTTCACATAATTAAACTAATACTATCACTGTCTGTTAAGGCGCTGAATAGACTTGCTGCGTTCCTCTTCCATGATGCGAGACATCGTTCTGTGATCTAGCATATATGATGGTAGATCCTCAAACTGGATTGGATACTTCCTAACTCGATCTTGGACCACATCCATTGCATTTTGTAGTGTAGAGTACGTCTCCTCAAGTTTAGCCTACTTCGCACGGCGATCATCTTCTGCAAGATCAGCACGACGTGACTCTCTTACCCATCCTTCCTCTGCTATGGCAAGCCTTTCTGAGTTCTCTTTCAGATCCTTCTTCAACTTTTCTATTTCTGTAGAATTATCCTCAGTTTGACCCTTCTCGTGAACCAGATCCCACTCCACGTTTCCTAAACGTGTGTGAAGAGTCACAATCTCCCTATCCCTCTGCTCAATAGTAATCTGCTGACTAACCGCCCGCTCAGTCAGATCCCGGACAATATCCTGCAACTCTATGTTATGATCATAAAGTGCATCATACATCTCAGCATCAATGGAGTTCGGTGGGAACTCCTCTTCTTCCTCTTCCTCGAGGATCCTCCGGATCGGCCTCAGCTCATGCTCCCGACTAACAACGGTGATCAACGGAGATGGCTCTCTCTACTGTACAAATTGTTCCTCGACGAAACATGAATGTCTGGGGCCTCCTCCTCGTAGGTATTTGGGGTTCCTCCTCCCCAGCTCGACTAGCTCCTCCAACATCCGACATCCTGACAACAAAATTTTAAGTTTTAGTTACTAATCCGTGCTAGCGAACACATAGATTAACACATAAGCACATAAAGTCTTTTATTATCTTCAATGAATTTAGAAATTCATTTCTTAGAACTCGATAAGAGTTTACCACCACTATGTTCTCAATCTCTCACAAGGCTACTACCTAAGGTTGTTCCCCACCTAAGGTTCATAACCTCTGACTTTGATACCAACTGTGAGTGACACCCCAATCCAAAGACTTCCATTTCCATGGATTTGGTGTTCATTTGACAAACATCATCTATCTATCTACCCATAAATAAATGCAAACCATGAAATAGATAGAATAAATAATAAATCTCCCCTTATGGGATTACATCAACTGCATAATAAATAAATCCCAGGTTACTCTAACCTTAAAACATCTATGTGGAAAACATAAACAAATAAGTCTTAAGTAACATCAATTATAATCATCATTACATAACCACAATAATAAAGCAGTCTTCATTACTTGCTAATCTTGCCCTTGCCCCTTACTAGTGGAAGGTTAAATCGCTCTTTTTTCGTTTTAACTCGCAATGTTATTATTACGCAAAGAGTGAGCACGATTGCCCACAAGTATAACAATATAACAAATGACTAATAATAACATGCGAATGAAATAATAACTTCGGATATAAAAGCTCAACTTTTGAATCAAGAATGAATAACAAGAATCAAAAGAACTTTCGAGGGTCATAAGACCTTGAACTATGTCCTAGGTTGTCAAGTGTTTATACTTGAAACCTTTAATGATCATAAGACTATGGACTCTTCTTCTCGTACTTAGGGGATCAGCCCTTAGTACCATCTATGCACAATATCTTAACGCTAAAGCGTAAATAATCCCCCCTATCTGAGGTTGTTCATCTCAATTTGACATTCTCGTCCGCACCAAAGGAAGTTTTGTTTGGATAATTCATCAAGGGTTCGAAATTTAGAACGCTCATCAACTATGGACTAGTCGAATCAATAAGGGTTCGCTTAGTCTAACAAGGTTTAACAATAAGCGATAATTTAACTTGAATAAAATCTCAAAAGTATACAGTAGAATAAGTATTGTATAACAGCATCATGCTTGAAGGATTTATAAGCTTTAATATACAAAACAGACTTAATCAATAATAATGAGAATTTGCTCGATGTAGAACAGTGAAATTATCAACTTATAATGATAACAAGTAGGGTAAAGAAACTTGCCTCGTGCGTAGATTACACGTCAATAAAACTCGTTCTTTGATTTAAATCCTACATATCATTTATGTTCATAATACCAGTCAATTATAACGTACCAAACCTCACAAGTTTATTCCTTGTCTAACTCAATTTATGACTATACTTAGTCATATTACTATACTTGTTTCCACATAATATTACACTATACGAACAACAAGCTAAGTATATAATCAACAATTCAATTAACATGCAATTGTCTTCTTGACTTGGTAAAAACTCATTTTAATATCTCATTATATGTCTAACAAGTTTTTATATTCATTAGACTAAGTTGATATCACATTTCTATACTTAAACATTTTTTTAAAACTCATTTCTGACCATTCTGCTAAGTGGCGCTGCGACGCCACTAATAAGCCTATTCTTGGCGATGCGGCTAAGGTTCTTGGCGTTGCGGTTAGGCAGTGGCATGCTATGCGGATTTATCTGAGGAGTTGGCGTGGCGTGAGACTCAGTTTTCTAGTTTTCGCAATTCGCAAAAATTGCAGAACATGGCTAAAAATTTCTAATCAACTTATTTTTACACAAATTTAGACATACCCACATGCTAGAATTCATATATAATCAATACTTAACATATATGGAGTGATTTTCACCCATTAAAACATATAATCACAGAATTAAAACATGTAAATTGTATTGTTCTTGATGTTCTTGAAGTTTTGAACATAAATTCTAAAATTCAACGCCATAGATTCGTTATAAGACCAAATCCAACCATTCAAATTTCGTTTTGTTCATTTTATCATTCATAATCATATAAGTGTGTTAATTTTGCAAAACAATTTATGTTTGACATATTAAAAAAATACGTATAAGGCCATATGGCCATATTACATACTCTGAAATCTTTTACTGTATAATTTTATGAAATCGAAGATATGGAAACCCATATAATATATATTAAAACATCTTTATGATGTTATATTAACACATAATCACATAATTCCTACTCTTTACAATTAACAGAGACCTTACAGAGTTTTGAAAGCCATTTTTATCAAAACTTAAATAACGTAAAATATGAGAATTGGATTGGGGAAAAATTACCCAAAGCGTAGAATATAATTTGCAAGAGATAAACTCCTTCTCAACAGTTCTTTAATCACCCAACTCACAATTTTCCTGACAATTTCTCAATCTCTCTCTGAAATGCTTAGCCAGACTTAGCCAAATTATGACAGAAGAAGGAAAAGAAGACGTATAAATAAAATGAACTGGCGCAGTAGTGATCAGTTATCCAATCATGGGTAACTACTATCAACTCCCCTTAGGGCCTTGTTTGTTTAGCAAGAATAGGATTTCAAAACCATTTAATTTAATAAAGCCTTATTATATAGTTTAAATAATGTCACATCCATTATAAAATAAATCTAATATCTTATTTAATTAATTTTAAATAAAATATAGTAAATTCTCATTAATTCACATAATTAAATTTCTCCTTTAATAACAATGCTAAATTCTTAAATCTCTAATTAATAATTAAATTAATTAAAAATAACATTAAGCTTATTAAATATTTCTTTTAATAAGCTCAATAAGCTCACTTGAATAATAATCACATTAATTTAATAAATATAACAATAATAAATTAATTCACAACACATTAAATTTAATAAATAATAATTCACAAAAATATTTATAATTATTAAAAATTAAATTACAAAATCACAACTTCACACATATTAAACATAGTTTCATAATGAATAACTAATTTAATTCATGTTATGTCTATAATATCCCTAACAATCCATTTATTCAATCTAGTAAGGATACAATAAATACGAGAAAAATTAAATAGAACAAAATCTCCTTGTAGGATGTCTTTACTGCTAGAAATGGTTTAAAACTCACTGATGCATATGTATATTTAGGACTAAGTAATAATTTTAGACCCCAAATTATTATAAATAAAATTGAATTTTCTTCTATTCATTATTCTAAATTAATAAGGTGTTAATTTGATATAATGCTTTGGTTATGGGTGAAATGTGCAAATTTTGCAAAATAAGAAAGTGGTTATAAAATATTCCTTTTGTCGGTGAATATTCGTTTGGTCGTGGATTATTCTTTTTGCCGGGAATAACCGTACGATGGCGCAGTCAATTGTGGGCCCCATAACAGAATAACTATCGGATGAAGAAAATGACAAAGTTTGAGTTTTTATAAATAACGGCATAGTTGTTACCGTTAACACTGTTGGGTTACCTGGTGGTTAAAATACTGTAATACGCGTGGTTGCACAGTAGCACACGGTATAACACAATATTGTTGAATTACTGATTCGTACGTAAGAAGGCTCTACTCAGTAATTGTTACGGTAATTACTATTCAATATTTTATTTTATTGATTCAATAATTGCTACGTTGATATTTTATATTATTGTTGTTTCAATAATTGTCACTGCACAGTATTTCCCATTATCAGATCAATAATTCGTATTATTTGAATAATATTATTAGATAACATTATTTGCAATGTCTAGAAAGTTCTGTCAAGGAGAGGTTTGGTCACCTAATCAAGGCCAAAGAAGGAGAAATCCTTATTGAAAGCCCCTCTTTCCTGAAGGCCATGCGGTTGGTATAATTATGATTCTATAATATTATTTGTGAATAATTAATTATTGATTTATATGATAAGAAAATATTTATTTGATGCAGATATAAATGATGGATTTATTTATGTGGTTATAAATAAAGGAATTAATGTTGAGGTGTTTTATAAGTATTTTGTCGGATTGGAGGTATTAAAAGATTAAACCAGTGTTCTTGAGATATATTGCGTGAGTTATAATTTTTGATCCGACCGTTGGATCGTTGTGATTTTTGGATATGTTATACATATATAAGTTGAGTATATGTCCACAAATTTTGAACCGTTAATAATGAACGTATGATTTGTTATGAATTTTAAGAGGTGACTGGTTCAGAAATTGTTTAAGTATCCGAATTTATCATTTTGGTTGAAAATTCTAGAATTAGTGGGCCCCACTTTTGGTTGGTGAGAAATGTGGTCAAATTGAATTTCAAATGTGGTGGGTGGCAATAGTAGCAGGTAAAGCCATCAGGTAGCAGGTCAAGTCTGCTTCAGCGTGCTAACATTTTCCTATAAATAGAGGGCTAAGTTAGAATTGAAAATCACACCAGAAAAAAAGTTTTCTCTCTTTCTCTCTCTATATTATCGAGCATATTTTGTGAGTATTTGGATACTTTGAGAGTAGCTGTTCAGTACAAGTTTCATTCATCATCACTTCCGACCATTCATTCCGAAGTACTGTTTCTTTAAGGTAAGGGATGTTATTTTCTTCTTAAATGATATTATTTTCTTCAATATCATTATGCCAAAATATTGGTGAACTTTTTAATCAAATTTGGAACTTTTTGTGTCGGGCTTACTATTCACGTATACAACACTATTCACGAATACGACACTATTCACTGAAAAAAGAAAAATTTCCTTTTTGTCCAAGATGTCTATTATGGTTACTATCTTTGATTTTTTCCATGTTTTGATCTTTATTTCTAAATTCTGCTTCACAATTGGTTATTATGAAGTATTATTGATCTTGGATAAACTGTTATACGAATCGCTAATATTTGTTTTTCTGTCTCACTAGATTCATTTTCTTTAAAATATTTTTCATCATCCTCAGTCTTAAATGATGTTATTATTGAATATCTTTGGCTTGTAGTGCAAAGATGAATGATTAACTGATGAATATCTTTGGCCCATAGTGCAAAGATGAACATGTGTTAAGATGTACATGACCGACTGGTGATATAAATGAATATCTTTGGCCTGTAGTGCAAAGACGAATATTTTATTAAAGATGTATATTGATTGATGTTACAGGGATAAAATATTGATGATGGACTTTTAAATCTTAGAATATAGTAGAATTCATTCTCTACGTGACACTTCTAATGGATTGCTGTTTCCGCTGCATTTGTTGATCTAAAACTTGTTGTCTATTAAATTCTATCAGATTTTTCCCTATTGAGGACTAATGATAATTTGTTGTATATTATCTTAGTCATAATATTCTTTACTGGGCTAATTCAGCTCACCCTTTTCCTTTTTGCTCCATTTTTCTTCTCAGGAGGTGAGAACATAGCAGGATCGAGTCGGGGTATGGAGTGATGGTTCTAGAAAGATGTTTTAGCAGTCCTCACTATTTCTGTAAAATAGTGTATGAATAATTGTAATGAGGACTTATTTGAGTGTTGATATTGTTTAGAAGACAATATTTGTATTTAAACTCATAGTATGTGTTGTCGTATTTTGCACGACAATTGTATTATTGAAGTTGTAGTTTGCTTTCTGTACCATGTATTTGGCGACTCAGAATGGGTGTTGTATACCTATTTTGGGGCATCACAGTTGGTATCAGAGCTTAGGGATATGGTCTCTGGCATAGATCGGGGAATAGAACTAGGAGGGGAGAGATGAGTAAATCCTTCCCTAGTGTGTCCTATCTAAGCTTATTTGTTGGTCGATCACAATATAGGGATATTATGTGATATGTTAATTTATTTAATTAACCCTTGTTTTATGGCAGTATTTAAGAATGGCTGCTGAGAATGTTAACAATGGAGTGTATGAGACTGTGGAATAACCATTAGTCACAAACCAGGAGAACGTGCAACAGGAAGGCAATATTCCTCCTATAAACAACGCTACTGAGCAAACGATGAATGATTGAATGTTTAGGAGCTTTTTGCAGTTCATGCAAAATCAGACGAGGGAGACTCGTGTACAAAATACGGGTGGAAGTGATAGCAACACGCGGTCTGTCACAGCTAAGCAGTTCAAAGAGTTGGGACCACCAGATTTCTAGGGAAAGCCCAATCCGATTTAGGCGGAAATGTGTGTCAAGCAAATTACCAAGATATTCGATATCTTGGGATGCACAGAGGAACAGAAGGTTCTATTCGCCACCTTTATGTTTTGTGGAGAGGCAGATTACTGGTGGAAATCTGGGAAGCGTACCCAGCCAGCCGCACTCAACATGTATTGGGAAAGATTTCAGAAACTGTTCAATGACAAGTACTTTCCTGAAAGTATTTGTCATATGAAGGAGGTAGAGTTTATTAGACTGGAACATAAAAACATGATGGTGTCTCAGTACGAGGTGAAGTTCGTGGAGTTATCCATGTTTGCACCTCATTTGGTAGAAAATGAGGAACGTATGACGCGGATGTTTCTGAGAGGTCTAAAACCCGAGATTCGTTAATACCTTATCTCTCATAAATTTTCTATGTATTCAGATGTTGTCAACATGGCTCAATTATTAGAGCGAGATAATGAGTATACTCAACCGAGGGATCACAACCAGGGTCATACCGGAGACAACAATCATCAGAACGATGATAACCAACGATGAGGGAAGAATACGAACAAAAGTGGTAACCACTCTAGTGGTAATCGTGGCCATGATAATAGAAGAGGTGAGTCAAGTGGAAATTTCAAAAGGAGGAGATTCAACAATGACGGGAAGACATCAGTAGAAACACCAGCATCAAATATTGCTTGGGGAGGAGAACGACCACCGGTCGTGTGTTATAAATGCGGGAAAAAGGGATATATCAGCCCAAACTGCCCACAACAATCCATGGTATGTTATAACTATGGAAAGGAGGGTCACATAGCTCGAGAGTGTTCTGTAGCAAAACCAAGTTTAGCGGGGATGGTGACTCCGAAAGCTGTCCCGGATAAGTCAAAATCAACGGTTCCTGGAAGAGCATTTTTCGTGACTGGCCAAAACGGGAGGAACCCTAACGAGGTAATCATGGGTAAGCTAATCTTGAATTCTTGCGAAGTTTATACCTTACTAGATACCGGTTCTACCCATTCTTTTATCTCTCCTACTTGTGCTCAACGTTTAAACTTGACTCCGGAGAAATTGGACTTTAACTTATCTGTTGAAACTCCGTTGGGTGAAACCTTCATTACATCTACAGTTTATAAATCTTGCTTGATCCAAGTTGGCACTATCACATTACTTGTTGATCTTATCTCTTTAAAGATACTTGCTTTTGATGTGATTTTAGGAATTGATTGGTTAACCACTCATCATGCCAAAATTGATTATTTTCGTAAGGTTGTTAGTTTTCATATTCCTAACCAACTTGTTATACGAATTCAAGCAACTAAACCACTAAAATCAGTCACTGTCATATCAAGCCACAAAGCTATTCGTTTATTGAAAGATGGATGTCAAGCTTTCTTATCCCATGTTACAGAATTGAATAGAGAAAAGTTAGATTTGAATAATATTTCTGTTGTTAGAGAATTTCCTGATGTGTTTCCTGAAGAACTTCCTGGTCTACCCTCAGAACGAGAAGTTGAATTCTTTATTGACCTTGAACTGGGTACAAAGCCCATTTCTAAAACCCCATATCGAATGGCTCCTATTGAACTTCAGGAGTTAAAAGTCCAACTACATGAGTTATTAGACATCGGTTTCATTCGTCGTAGAACATCTCCTTGGGGTGCTCCTGTTTTATTTGTAAAGAAGAAAGACGGGAGTATGCGACTTTGTATTGACTACCGAGAATTAAACCATGTCACCATCAAGAATAGGTATCCGCTACCTCGCATTGATGACCTGTTCGACCAGTTGCAAGGAGCACAATTCTTTTCAAAGATCGAACTTCGATTCGGATATCATCGACTAAAGATTAAAAGCGAGGATATTCCAAAGGCGCTTTCGAACTCGATGCGGGCATTATAATTCTTAGTCATGTCTTTTGGATTGACTAATGCTCCTGCTGCTTTCATGGATATGATGAACCGTGTATTCAAGGAATATTTGGATCAGATCGTTGTTGTCTTTATTGATGACATCCTCATCTATTCCAAAAGTTGTGAAGATCATGAGCACCATTTGAAGATGATACTTGAAAGGCTTCGTGAAAACAAGCTATATGCCAAGCTGAAGAAATGCGAGTTCTAGCTTGAGGAAGTAGAATTCCTTGGGCACGTGGTGTCAAAACATGGAGTATCTGTTGACCCAGCAAATATTGAAGCAATACAAAGTTGGGATTAACCGAAGTCAGTGACCGAAGTGCGTAGCTTTTTGGGCTTAGCTGGTAATTATCAGAGATTCGTGGAAGGATTTTCTCGAATCGCTACTCCGTTAACTCAGCTGACTCGGAAAGATACAAAATTTGTATGGAGCGAGGAATGCGAGAAAAGTTTCCAAGAGCTCAAGATGAGACTCATTTCGGAACCTGTTCTGGCAATACCATCTGGTTCGGATGGATTTATTATCTACATCGATGCTTCGGGCAAAGGGTTAGGATGTGTTCTCATACAACATGGGAAAGTCATAGCCTATGCCTCACGACAACTCAAAGAATATGAGAGGAATTATCCTACTCATGATCTAGAGTTGGCAACAGTCATTTTCGCGTTGAAGATATGGAGACATTACTTGTATGGGGAGAAACTGGAGATCTATACAGATCATAAAAGCCTCAAATACTTCTTCACCCAAAAGGAACTCAACCTGCGGCAACGACGTTGGCTTGAGCTATTGAAAGATTATGATCACACTATTCAATACCATCCTGGAAAAGCAAAATTAGTAACTGACGCATTGAATAGAAGATTGTATGCGGGTACGAGTGTAATGTTGTTAACACAAAGACCCATTCTTTACGATTTAGAAAGGATGGAGATTGAGTTAAAGACTCCAGGGACCCACGTGATGAGGGCGAATATACGAGTAGAACTGACTTTAATCAATAAAGTTAAAGCTGCTCAAGCTACGGACCTGGGGCTAATGCGTATGAAGAAGAAAGTGCAAGAAGGTGCTATTCCAGAAGCAAGAATCGATGAAGAAGGAATAATTCAATTCAACTCTAGACTTTGCGTTCCTAACGATTCTGACTTGAAGCATAGAATCATGATGGAGGCACACAACACCTCGTTTGTAATCCATCGTGGGAGTACCAAAATGTATCATGATATTCGACATACATTTTGGTGGAACAATATGAAGAGAGAGATCGCGGAGTTTATCTCGAGGTGTTTAACTTGTCAATGTGTAAAGGCGGAGCATCAAGTACCAAAAGGTCCATTGGAACCACTTGAGATTTTGAAATGGAAGTGGAAACATATTACTATGGATTTCCTTACGGGTCTTCCCAAGGTTTCTCAAGGTATAGATGCGATTTGGGTTATTGTTGATAGATTAACCAAGTCTGCTCATTTCTCGCCTATACATGAAACTTATTCCCTTGAACGTCTTGCTCGTATATACGTGAATGAGATTGTGAGATAGCATGGCATGCCAATTATCCAAAATGAACTTTTTAAATACTTTGTAAATACTTTTAATAATGAATAAAATAATATTATTTATTATTATTACGTGTGGATAAGATGAATGTCATTCTATAACCTAGAAACGTTGGAATGTCGTAGTATTTTAACTACATGGGAGAATTAAAGTGTTTGAATTTCTAAGACGAAAATAAAAGCTTTCCGAGAAATTTTCCGAAAAACACTATTCATAGATTTCTGCTCGGGAATTATTTTTGAACTTCCGAGAAATACGTAATGTTATAATATCAAGGTGATATGGATTATGTAATAATAATCTAAGTATGGAAAACGTAATATTTTGCACATGCGAACTTAATTTGGGAACGTTAGGTTTATTAAGGGTTAAAGGAAGAAAGTTGTGATCGATAATGTGTATTCATTATATGAAGGTAATGAATGTAAGTATAATAATAACATATTATACTATTATGTATGAAGAATGAGATAACTTATATTACTTAATTAATATACGAAGCTAGCATAATGAAGATTATATGGGGTATAAATGTTAAGTTGTTAAATCTAAGGTAATGGACTTGTAGGATTATTAGCCTAATAAGAGAAGTCCAATAGAAGGTGACAATCAAGCCCAAGTGTTTGATAGATCATGAGTCCAAACTATTGTAGCATAAGCCCAATAAGGAAGTAGTTAGATTTAATTAACAAGCCCAATGAGAAGCCATGATCCATGGGGCAATCCAAGTGTAAAGTGGGTAAACTTGATGGGCAAACAATTTAGGTGATGACCAAGTGTGATGATCAGCAAGAAAGGAAAGTGGCTAGAAATTAAGTAAGGAGGAAATTAATAGTAAGGAGGTGTATTAAGGAGGTGGATTAAAGGAGGTGGATGTCCAATAAACTATAATGCCCTAGCTTTGAGTTGCCTATAAATAGAGAAGCCTCACTTCATTTTTTGGTTGTTCAATTTCTCCCAACTCCTCTCAAAGATAAGCAACTTAATTGTTTGAGAGAATAAGCCACATAAGCACTTATAAGCCACTTCAACCTTTGCTAGATTTTCCAAAGTGAAGTGAAGTAATAGTCTTCAAAGGTAAGACTCATACCTATTATCTTCATCTCTTCTATGATAGGATTGATAGAGAAGGGAGATCGTTTGTTAAGAACATGTAATAAGTTATTAAAGAATGAACTTAAGCCGAATAAGTTGAATAAGCAACTTGAACTTTAATAAGTTTCTAGAATCATGAAGAACGTGTCATATATTTGTCATATGATGTTAGTATATTGAATATATCATGAGAACATTGATTGATGGACTTAAGTTCATAGTAAGTCATAAGCATGAGGAATTGTAGTTCATAAGTTAAATAGGTCATTGACTTATGAGAATAAGTCAAAACCTACTTTGATTATAAGTTGGTGTAATAAGTAACTTGTAATGATCATATGTTGGTTAAAATCCATTTAGAATCATTAAGAATGTAGTTTTGCCGAAATTCACACGATTGGACGATAATCGTTAATTCGTGAAATTTCTGAATGGAAGTCGATTTTGTGTTTGAAGTCGAAAACGTTGGTTTTCGATGGAGACAAGTCATATTTGGCATTATAGAGTTGCGGACTAAAAAAATGATCGAATTTTCGACTTAGAACGAAGAAACGAAAGGCGAACGCTCACTTGACGCTTATCGCTTTTCGTTAAAAATGAACTCATAGGTGAAATTTTAGCAAACAAAGTCAAATAGATAAAATTTTGCATGAACGCATAGAGTATGTAATTTGTGAACCGTAGGCTTTTGAACGAGCCAATTTGGACTTATAACGAAGAAGTTATGAGTCCCGGAGTTTCAGAAAATTTTAAAAAATTGCAAACTATTCGAGGCACAGAGTCAGCGCCGCCAAGGCCAACCCAAGGCTAAATGAGTGAAAATACAAGCAGTAACAGAATAAAAGGTTTTGAGCATCGCTAACTTCATCGCCGCAAAGACGAGATAAAGAATAAAGTGTATAGCCGCAGCGCCAGATCCGGATGTTAGACATCGCTAACTCTGGCCGTCATAAACGCGAGATGATAAGGGTGGGTGCAAGCCGCAAATACCAACCCTAGGCAATGGTCAAGAAAGAATGTTTTCAAGTATGTAATGAAAAGAAAACTTGTTAGTAATGAACTAAGATATAAGCATAACATTGTTAAGGCATTGTAAGACACTTAAGTATGATGATTAAGAGTTAATAATCAATTGAAGATGAATGAAATGTGAATGACGAATGAAAGTTTAAACCCATAATAGTAGATCTAAGTCGATTTACATTGAGATGAAGGGTAAGATATAATAGTATACATACTTGATTATATATGACCTAATGTGGTACGTTATATGATGATCATGTATAGAAACGTAGAAACTTAGAGACTTAAAGTGTACGTGGTGTTAATCAAGAAGCGTAGACGCTCAAGGCAAGTATTCTAACCCTTGTTCCAGTTCACCGACAAGTTTTGTAATTCATGTATTCTTTCACATGAAGTCTTGAATGATGAAGTCTAAAGCCAACTCTTTTTGGCCAGACTTATATTATGATTCATCAAGCATGATTTATGTTTACCGAAAGTTATATTGGTATGGTTTTCAATCAAGACCAAGTATGCTAAAATGTTTTTGTCGTTTAACGATGTGCACGTGAGGTTGCCACAACTTAAACGTATACACGTTTAATGAATGTAGTGTCGATCAACATAGAGTACTATGGGTCGATCACCCGTAAGTGCTCGTAAGCTACGCTTGACTTACGGACTTAGTGCTCGGGTTGTCCTTTTCAAAAAGAAATTATGAACCGCTCATAGTTCTTGAGCCTTAGTTGATATTCTATCAATAATATTGTTGTTGGAAAAAACATTTTGAATGAAAAGAAGTGCTATTTTGAATTATCGATAGTATTTGTAATTATTGTTCGCCATCAAGATATATGAGTTCTATGTTTCAAGCATGTTGTTTATTAGAATTGTAGTACTTTGTTGAGCTAGTCATGCTCACTCTTGCTTGAACCATATGAACACAACCAAGATCGAAAGCGAATCAAGGCTCGTGCAAGGACAAAGGCAAGGCGTAAGACGAACCCTTAGATTACTTATGTAATAGAATAGTTGAATGATTGTAATATATTGAATATTATGACAAGAACAAACGAATGGGTTACAAAGAACCTGGGAAATGTAATATTATTTTGGATATATAGAAGTTATATTAGTCCTTTTGAGACTATTCAATTGAATGAATGAATGAATGGTAGTACATGCAGTAAGCACCATCTGTCGGGTTGGAAGAGACCCGGATTTGGGGGCGTCACAAGGTTGGTATCAAAGCATTAGGTTATAAAACTTAAGGGGGGATTAAAACCTTAAGTCATAACCTTAAGAGAAGTCAAAGAAGTACAAGAAGAAAATAACCTTATAAAAATGCATTATGATTATGTATGTGTTTTTATTATTCTACTAATGTGTATTAATCAACTTAACTGTTTTGTGTAGATGTCAGGAGTAAATGGAATGTTTGTAGATGGTCAGGCCATTAGTGAAGAATCGGTGAACCAAGTAGAGGTTATACCGAACCCCATAGCAGTAGAGCCAGATGTAGTAATTATTGAGTCTGGAGACTCAGATGATGCTGACTACATGTCAGTATTCGACGGGATGATAGAGGAGGAGTAGAGATGTTGTCCTTTAATCCAAAGAGCTATAGCAAGCAGAGATAGCTCCCCGGGGGTCATGATGATGATGTCTCTTTTCATGTCGTTGTTGGATAGAAATATCCATTATCGTCAGAAGTCAAGGAGTCAAAAGCAGAGCTCCAAATGGTTATAGAGGACAAGACTGATGTCGAGTCCATGTGGGAGCAGGAACATGACGAGAGGATTTTGGCTAAGGACAAAGTCCACAATTTAAAGCACGAGGTCTTTGAGCTCAAGGAGGAGCTAAAGACCAAGGTGCAGAAGATAGGGAGGATGTCCTATATCTATAGGAGTTCTCACACAAATTTCCAGCAGCAGTAGTAATGGATATCCCGTGGAGGTGGGGGCAAACACACATACTATTAGCCGTGATATCATCATTTCGGCCTTGCCAAGGCAGATTTTGAGAATGCCTTGAGGCGTATGTAGACTAGTAGTAGTTAGAGTAGTATGTAAATATTTTGTAAGTAGTAGTGACGTAAAGCCCTTTTTGTATAGTAAAGGGTAGTCTTTTGTAAATCCCAATTTTGGAAAGCGATAATGGAAAGTAATGTAATCAAATTTTAGTCGTATGTAACCGATGTAGTATTATACTACGTAAGAATGAATATAAGTCCTTTTTATGGAAAGCAATGAGTTATGGATGTTGGAGTTATGTTTAATATTAATGATAACTAATAAAGAAAGGAATAATAACGAAAATGTGTTTATCAGACAAGAAATGCCGCCAAGAAGAGAGTGCAACGTAATCAAGGTGTTAAAGTGAATCAACCGGAGGGAGGTCCGTTAATCCGATGCAGAGTTTGTTAATTTAATAACAAATGCGCTTTTAATAGAACAGGGGCTAATATCCTCGTAAATCCGTGGAGTAGCACGAGCTACTACCTTTAAGGATTTCAAGAGCGTGGGTCCGCCGGAGTTCAAAGGAACTACGGACCCTATTGAAGCCCAAACGTGGGTTAAGGAGATAGAGAAGGCATTTGTAATAGCAAATGTCGATGAGGCCCAAAAGGTTGCCTTTGCGACCTATATGATGAAGGGAGAGGCCAACTTTTGGTGGGAAGCCAATCAGGCTAGGGTCGGGATAGCGAATCTGACGTGGGAGAGGTTCAAGGAGATATTCTTCGAGAACTACTTTCCCACGAGCATGCAAGGGAGGATGGAGATGCGGTTTTTGGAGTTGAAACAAGGGGACATGACGGTTCCCCAATACGCCGCCAAGTTTAATGAACTGGCAAGGTTCGCTCCACATCAAGTGGATACTGAGGTGAGGAAGGCGCGATGGTTCGAGCAGGGCTTGAAACCCTGGCTCTATAACCGTATATCGGTGTTCCAAAGTACTTTTGGGACCTTTTTTAGAGAAGGCGATAATCGCCGAGGGTGGTAGTGAAGCTTTAAGTCAATACCACAAGGACAAGAAGAGCAAGGTTAAAGTAGACGGAGAGTAAAGATCGAGGGAGCCAAAGCAGTAGTGGCGAGGGTCAAGAGGAAGGTATTTAGCTCTGGGAATACGAGAGTGAAGCAAGGAGACCAAGAGAAGAATGGAGGCTCTGAAGACTGTGGGAAGACTCACTTAGAGTCTGCTCTCAAGGGAAGGCCGTCTGTTATAATGTGGGATGGGAGGGGCATATTGCGCCTAATTGTCCAAGTCCCAAGAAGAACCACGGATGCTTTGTGTGTGGATCAACCGACCACATGGCAAAAGAACCGCCCAAAGAAGGGGACTGACGGGAACCGGGCGCTAATAGTAAGGTAAGTTAGCTATTAGTGGACCAAAGATACCGGGTAGCCGATGGGTCGTACACTTTAATATGATACCCAAGATGCAACAGATCGGGGACGCATCATCGCAGTGTATTATTCGATCAACGATATCAATGCTACACGTTATTTGATTCGGGTGCTACTTGTTCATTTATAGCATGCGATTTTTGCTAGACGATTAGGATTACTTCCCAAAAGTTGCCTATACCTTTAAATATTAAGGTAGCAAACGAAGAAATAATTCTGTTGAAGATGTTCATAAGAGTTGTTGTGTAGATATACGGGTTGTAAATTATCGGTAGATTTGTTACCGATAAAGTTAGGAGAATTCGATGTAATTTCTAATGGATCAAGTTAGTAAACCATGGGGCAATTATAGATTGTCAAAAGAAATGTGTGAACATTAAGACGTTAGAACAACCTCGTAGTAGTATTTTACGGGAATAGATCGCCGGACGCTCGTGTTGTCTAACCATGACACAAACTAGGAAATTATCGAGAAAGGGATGCGAGGTTATCGTGTCATGTTGTTGATACCCAGAGAGTGGTAGCAACCATGGAACAAATACCTATGAGAGAGAGAATTCGCCGATGTATTTTCGAGTGAATTTGTCGGGTCTTCCACGGATAGGAGACAGAGTTTGTGATAGACACATTGTGCTGTGAGCGGCACCAGCTTCTGGTGGCACCGATCGTATGGCGCCAAAGTGGAGATGAAGGAGTTGATGGTGCAAATTGCAAGAACTGTTGGACAGAAGTACATTCAACCGAAAGTGTTTCACCGTGGGGAGCACCCCAGATCGCTTTGTCAAGAAGAAGGACGGATCGTTAAGACCGTGTATCGACTATCGAGAGTTGAACAAGTTAACGATAAAGAATAAATACCCATTGCCTGTGATCGATGATCTCTTTGATCGCTTGAAAGGGCTAAGTATTTTCTAAAATAGATTTAAGAAACGGGGTATCATCAATTGAAGGTTAGAAGGAGGATGTACCAAAGACAAAGATTCGTGACTCGTTATGGTCATTACGAAGTTCTCGTGTGATGTCATTTGGGTTGACAAATGCACCACCGTGATTTATGGATATGATGAACAGAGTGTTCAAACAATATTTGGACAAGTTCATCGTGGTGTTTATAGATGATATTCTAGTCTATTCTAAGACGCCGTAAGATCATGTTGAACACCTAAGATTAGTGTTCGAGACACTAAGAAAGGAGAAGTTGTATGCGTAAATTCACTAAGTGTGAATTTTTGTTGGAGAAGGTACAATTTTTAAGGTCATGTCATCGACTATGAGGGAATTTTCAGAGATCCAAACGAAGGTGGAAGCCGTGATGAATTGGGGAACAACCAAAAACGCCGAATCGAGGTGTGAGTTTCCTAGGGTTAGCGGGTTACTATCAAGATTCATCCAGATTTTTCAAGATAGCTACTCCGCTGACTAACTTAACAAGGAAGACGGTGAAATACGCTTGACCGATAAGTGCGAGGACAATTTTCAAGAACTAAAGAAGAGATCGAGTGAAGCTACTGCTTTCATCATCACCGATGACATGTGAAATTTTGTAGTTTATAGCGATGCTTCAGATAGAGGACTTGGTCATGCGTGCTCACGCGCAAAGCATGGCAAGGTCATTGCATATGCATCTAGGCAAATTGAAGGATTATGAGAAAGTTTATCCTACTCATGATCCGAACTGGCCGCGCAGAGTTTTTGCTCTAAAGATATGGAGACATTATCTTTATGGAGAAAAATGTGAGATATACACGGACCACAAGAGTCTAAAATATATCTTCACACGTAAGGAGTTGAATATGAGGCAGAGGAGATGGTGGAGTTGATAAAGGATTACAACCGTGAAATCTCGTATCACCCCGAAAAGCCAATGTAGTTGCCGACGCCTTTAAGTAGAAGGGTCGGGAAAAGTTGTCTTTGTTAACTACTCAAACCGAAAGTTAATAACAGAGATGGCTAGGATGGAGTTGGAAGTGAAGTCGCCAAGTGAAGGAGGACAAAATGTTTTTATGATTTTGAGATGCAATCTACCATCGTAGAAGAGAGTTAAGGAGGTACAACTCAAAACCGATGAGTGTGACCGGATGAAGGAGCACTAGCCAATGAAAAAAAGATACTAAGTATAGTCTCTTGATAATGAGGGATTATTAAGATTTGAAGGAAGAATTTGGGTTTCGAATGAGATGGAATTAAAGGAGCAGTATTACAAGAGGCTCATAGTTCGAGGTTTTCGATTCATCCCGGTAGCACTAAGATGTATCAAGATCTTCGATGAGTTTCGGTGTACGAACATGAAGAGAGAGAGATAGCAGAATATGTGAGTAGGTGCTTGACTTGTCGAGAGTTAAGGCCGAACATCAACGCACTCAAGTGGCTTGCTATACCATTAGAAATCCTTGAGTGGAAGTGGGAGAATATCACGATGGATTTTGTGGTAGGACTTCGACTACTACTCAAAGGGGTATGATGCGATTTGGGTAATAGTAGATCGATTGACAAAGTCACTCACTTTTTACCAATTAGGGTTAAGTATAACTTAGATCAGTTAGCTAGACTCTATATTAAGGAAATAATCTCCAGACATGGAGTACCTGTATCGATTGTGTCAGATCGTGATCCACGATTCACATCAAACTTTTGGAGGAGTCTACAAGAGCAGTTGGGAACGCAGTTAAAGTTGAGTACAACATATCATCCACAAAATAATGGACAGAGCAAGAGGACAATTCAGACGTTAGAAGATATGTTAAGATCTTGCGTCATGGATTTCAAGGGTAGTTGGGATGATCATCTACCATTAGTGGAGTTTCATGATAACAATAGTTATCATGCAAGCATAGGTATGCCGCCCACGTAAGCTTTGTATGGGAGGAAATGCGTAACGCCACCGTATTGGGATGAGGTAGGAGAACGCCAATGTTGGGACCAGAATTGGTGCAAAAAACAAATGGACATTGTCAAGAAGATACAAATGCGCATCTTCTAGCAGTACTCAAGATGCATGTAAGAAGTTTACTTGATCCGCATAGAGAGAATCGAGAGTTTGAAGTAGGTTCAGACGTATTTCTAAAAGTATCTCCCGGAAAGGAAAGATACATTTTGGGAAGAAGGGAAAGTTAAGTCCAAGGTTCATAGGACCTTTTGAGGTATTAAAACGGGTAGGTGAGGTAGCTTATATGATAGCATTACCTCCGCACTCTAGAACTGAATACATAATGTATTTCACGATATCGTGTTACGCCCTTATAAGCCGATTATAAGCACGTGATAGAATATGAGCCTATTCATATCGAGAAGGACTTAACGTACGAGGAAACGCCGATTCAAATTGTCGATAGAAAAGAACAAGTTCTCATGAATAAAGTCATACCTTCTTCAGAAGGTGATATGGAAGAACCACGATGCGTAAGAAGAAGCAACGTGGGAGTTAGAAGAAATGATGAAAAAGAATTACCCTCATTTATTTGTGTAATTTTTTTTAGCGAGATTCTGGGGACAGAATCCTTATAAGGGGGAGAGAGTGTAACGCCCCAGAAAATCGAACCTTTGTAAATACTTTTAATAATGAATAAAATAATATTATTTATTATTATTACGTGTGGATAAGATGAATGTCGTTCTATAACCTAGAAACGTTGGAATGTCGTAGTATTTTAACTACGTGGAGAATTAAAGTGTTTGAATTTCTAAGATTTAAAATAAAAGCTTTCCGAGAAATTTTTTCAAAAACACTATTCATAGATTTCGCCGGAATTATTTTTTGAACCTCCGAGAAATACGTAATGTTATAATATCAAGGTGATATGGATTATGTAATAATAATCTAAGTATGGAAAACGTAATATTTCGCATGCGGACTTAATTTGGGAACGTTAGGTTTATTAAGTGTTAAAGGAAGAAAGTTGTGATCGATAATGTGTATTCATTATATGAAGGTAATGAATGTAAGTATATAATACTGACGATTGTACTATTATGTATGAAGAATGAGATAACTTATATTACTTAATTAATATACGAAGCTAGCATACGAGATTATACATGGGGTATAAATGTTAAGTTGTTAAATCTAAGGTAATGGACTTGTAGGATTATTAGCCTAATAAGAGAAGTCCAATAGAAGGTGATAATCAAGCCCAAGTGTTTGATAGATCATGAGTCCAAACTATGGCAAAGCATAAGCCCAATAAGGAAGTAGTTAGATTTAATTAACAAGCCCAATGAGAAGCCATGATCCATGGGGCAAACCAAGTGTAAAGTGGGTAAACTTGATGGGCAAACAATTGTGTGTGATGACCAAGTGAAGTGTGTCAAGTAAAAGAATGGAAGTAAAGAATAGGAATAAGTAAAAGAAAGGAGGAGGTTATAAGAGGAGGTGATTAAAGGAGGGGATGTCCAATCGACTATAATGCCCTAGCTTTTGGTTGCCTATAAATAGAGAAGCCTCATTTCATTTTGTTGGTTGTTCAATTTCATCCAACTCCTCTCAAAGATAAGCAACTTAATTTGTTAGAGAGAATAAGCCACATAAGCACTTATAAGCCACTTCAACCTTTGCTAGATTTTCCAAAGTGAAGTGAAGTAATAGTCTTCAAGGGTAAGACTCATATCTTTATCTACATCTCTTCTATGATAGGATTGATAGAGAAGGGAGATCGTTGTTAAGAACATGTAATAAGTTATTAATGAATGAACTTGCCGTAATAAGTTGAATAAGCAACTTGAACTTTAATAAGTTGATAGAATCATGAAGAACTTATCATATGTTTGTCATATGATGTTAGTATGTTGAATATAGCATGAGAACATTGATTGATGGACTTAAGTTCATAGTAAGTCATAAGCATGAGGAATTATAGTTCATAAGTTAAATAAGTCATCGACTTATGAGAATAAGTCAAAACCTACTTTGATTATAAGTTGGTGTAATAAGTAACTTGTAATGATCATATGTTGGTTAAAATCCATTTAGAATCATTAAGAATGTAGTTTTCATTTTAATTCACACGATCGGACGATAATCGTCAATTTGTGAAATTTCTGAATGGAAGTCGATTTTGTGTTTGAAGTCGGAAACGTTGGTTTTCGATGGAGACAAGTCATATTTGGCATTATAGAGTTGTGGACTCAAAATGACCGAATTTCGACTTAGAACGAAGAAACGAAGCGTTGAACGCTCACTTGACGTTTATCGCTTTTCATTAAAATGAACTCATAGGTGAAATTTTAGCAAACGAAGTCAAATAGATAAAATTTGCATGAACGCATAGAGTATGTAATTTGTGAACCGTAGGCTTTTGAACGAGCCAATTCCGTCTTATAACGAAGAAGTTATGAGTCCGGTAGTTTCGTAAAATTTTCAAAAATTGTAAACTATCTCGAGGCACGAGAGTCAGCGCGCTAGGCCAACCCAAGGCCAAATGAGTGGCGCCATAAAGGCCGCCGTAATAAAGTGTTCGAAAGACATCGCTAACTCGCACCGCAATCAGCGAGATAAAGAATAAAGTGTGTGGCGCAGCCGAGATCCCGGATGTTAGACATCGCTAACTCGCGCTCGCAAAACGAGATGAGATGAAGTAATGGGTAGATGCAGCAAATACCAACCCTAGGCAATGGTTAGTAAAGAATGTTTTCAAGTACAGCATGAAAGAAAACTTATTAGTAATGAACTAAGATATAAGCATAACATTGTTAAGGCATTGTAAGACACTTAAGTATGATGATTAAGAGTTAATAATCAATTGAAGATGAATGAAATGTGAATGACGAATGAAAGCCGTAAACCCATAATAGTAGATCTAAGTCGATTTACATTGAGATGAAGGGTAAGATATAATAGTATACATACTTGATTATATATGACCTAATGTGGTACGTTATATGATCATGTATTGTAGAAACGTAGAGACTTAAAGTGTACGTGTGTTAATCAAGAAGCGTGACGTCAAGGCAAGTATTCTAACCCTTGTTCCAGATTCACCGACAAGTTTTGTAATTCATGTATTCTTTCACATGAAGTCTTGAATGATGAAGTCTAAAGCCAAATTCTTTTGGCCAGACTTATATTATGATTCTTTCAAGCATGATTTATGTTTACCGAAAGTTATATTGGTATGGTTTTCAATCAAGACCAAGTATGCTAAAATGTTTTTGTCGCTTAACGATGTGCACGTGAGGTTGCCACAACTTAAACGTATACACTTTTAATGAATGTAGTGTCGATCAACATAGAGTACTACGGGTCGATCACCCGTAAGTGCTCGTAAGCTATGCGCCGGACTTACTTGACTTAGTGTTGGGTTGTCCTTTTCAAAAGAAATTATGAACCGCTCATAGTTTTGAGCCTTAGTTGATATTCTATCAATATTGTTGTTGGAAAACATTTTGAATGAAAAGAAGTGCTATTTTGAATTATCGATAGTACTTTGTAACTATTGTTCGCCATCAAGATATATGAAGTTCTATGTTTCAAGCATGTTGTTTATTAGAATTGTAGTACTTGTTGAGCTAGTCATGCTCACTCTTGCTTGAACCATATGAACACAACCAAGATCGAGCGGATCAAGGCTCGTGCAAGGACAAGGGCAAGGCGTAAGACGAACCCTTAGATTACTTATGTAATAGAATAGTTGAATGATCGTAATATATTGAATATTATGACAAGAACAAAAACGAATGGGTTACAAAGAACCCGGGAAATGTAATATTATTTTGGATATATAGAAGTTATATTAGTCCTTTTGAGACTATTCAATGAATGAATGAATGAATGAATGGTAGTATCTTTGGTGGTTAAAATCTGATGTCTGGCGTGGTTGTACAAGTAGCTACACGGTATTGCAGTATTGTTGAATTATTGATTAAATGCGTAAGAAGGCACTACTCAATAATTATTCACGATAATTCTTATTCAATATTTTATTTTATTGATTCAATAATTGCTACGTTGATATTTTATATTATTGTTGTTTCAATAATTGTCCTTTGCGATATTTCCCATTATCGGATCAATAATTCATATTATTTGAATAATATTATTAGATAACATTATTTGCAATGTCTAGAAAGTTACATCGAGGAGAGGTTTGGTCACCTAATTGCTTGCTACCAAAGAAGGAGAAATCCTTATTGGAAAGCCCCTCTTTCTGAACCTACTGGTTGGCATAATTATGATTTTGTAATATTATTTGTGAATAATTAATTATTGATTTATATGATAAGGAAATATTTATTTGATGCAGATATAAATGATGGATTTATTTATGTGGTTATAAATAAAGGAATTAATGTTGAGGTGTTTTATAAGTATTTTGTCGGATTGGAGGTATTAAAAGATCAAACCAGTGTTCTTGAGATATATTGCGTGAGTTATAATTTTTGATCCGACCTTTGGATCGTTGTGATTTTTGGATATGTTATACATATGTAAGTTGAGTATATGTCCACAAATTTTGAACCGTTAAAAATGAACGTATGATTTGTTATGAATTTTAAGAGGTGACTGATTCAGAAATGGTTGAAGTATCCGAATTTATCATTTTGGTGGAAAATTCTAGAATTAGTGGGCCCCACTTTTGGTTGGTGAGAAATGTGGTCAAATTGAATTTCAAATATGGTGGGTGGCAATAGTAGCAGGTAAAGCCATCAGGTAGCAGGTCAAGTCTACTTCAGCGTGCTAACATTTTCCTATAAATAGAGGGCTAAGTTTGAATTGAAAATCACACCAGAAAAAAAGTTTTCTCTCTTTTTCTCTCTATATTATCGAGCATATTTTGTGAGTATTTGGATACTTTGAGAGTTCTTTATTGAAGATAAGTTTCATTCAAAGATCACTTCCGATCTTTCATTCAAATCTCGCTTTGAGGTAAGGGATGTTATTTTCTTCTTAAATGATATTATTTTCTTCAATATCATTATGCCGAAATATTGGTGAACTTTTTAATCAAATTTGGAACTTTTTGTGTCAGGGTTACTATTCACGTATATGACACTATTCACGAATACGACACTATTAACCTAAAAATGAATTTTTCCTTTTTGTCCAAGATGTCTATTATGGTTACTATCTTTGATTGTATCCATATTTTGATCTTTATTTTTGAATTCTGCTTCACAATTGGTTATTATGAAGTATAATTGATCTTGGATAAACTGTTATACGAATCCCTAATATTTGTCTTTCTGTCTCATTGGATTCGTTTTCTTTAAAATATTTTTCATCATCCTCAGTCTTAAATGATGATATTATTGAATATCTTTGGCCTGTAGTGCAAAGATGAATGATTAACTGATGAATATCTTTGGCCCGTAGTGCAAAGATGAACAGGTATTGAGATAAACATAACCGACTGGTGATATAAATGAATATCTTTGGCCTGTAGTTCAAAGATGAATATTTTATTAAAGATGTATATTGATTGATGTTACATGGATAAAATATTGATGATGGACTTTTAAATCTTAGAAGATAGTAGAATTCATTCTCTACGTGACTCTTCTAATGGATTGTTGTTTCCGCTGCATTTGTTGATCTAAAACTTGTTGTCTATTAAATTCTATCAGATTTTTCCCTGTTGAAGACTAATGATAATTTGTTTTATATTATCTTAGTCATAATATTCTTTACTGGGCTAGTTGAGCTCATCCTTTTCCTTTTTGTTCCATTTTTTTTCTCAAGAGGTGAGAACATAGCAGGATCGAGTCGGGGTATGGAGTGATGGTTCTAGAAAGTTGTTTTAGCAGTCCTCACTATTTCTATAAAATAGTGTATGAATAATTGTAATGAGAACTTATTTGTGTGTTGATATTGTCTAGAAGACAATATTTGTATTTAAACTCACAGTATGTGTTGTCGTATTTTGCACGACAATTGTATTATTGAAGTTGTAGTTTGCTTTCTGTACCATGTTTTTGGCGACTCAGAATGGGTGTTGTATACCTATTTTGGGGGCGTCACAAATAAGATAGTGTATACTTTATATAATGAAAGTTCATGGGTGAAAATACCTTAAACTTGAGTGTAGACACTCGAAATTTTTACTCGCACGCTTATTCTCGATTTTACAGAGGGCGATTCATCTTTCGGAGAAAACCACGAAGCGGCTCACATCCATTAGGATACTACCGGAAGTTCGATCTGAAAGCAAAACACACCGGGAACCTCATTTCCAACCCCGGAACACACACCGGGAGGATCATTTCTGACCTCGGAGATAACCCCGAGTTTCGTCCTTGGCGATAACACCAAGGAATGCTGTTGCAGTTCCGGCGATAACTCCAGAAATGCTTGTTTCAAATGCATGCTATCATCTTCAAGCTCAGATCTCCTGCTGAGGCCCTCATATCTCAGACCCAGAGCTAACACCGGGTAGACAAGCATTCTCACAGATGACATTGCTGTATACAAACAAGTAGTCCAATCTTAGATGTAACCCTGAGCAACGTCTGCTTTCAACTCAAACCGGAGATAACCCCGGTGAAGAGTCAAACGTCATCTTGCCACCTCAACACCTGCGCGTCGTCTCAATACTTCATACATACATACATACATGCATACATATAACAATGCCCCACAAGAATTGAGGAGTTATAATCCCGAGTGACTATTACGCGTGGCAGCACACCGGATAGAATTTGAAGCTTGAAGACTATGGGCATGGTCCCCTCTTCCTGACTTCGTACAACCTCTAATCCATGTCATTGCGTAACACTCGACACAAGCGGTCTGAAGAAGGTCATATATACCTCGTTCGGATGCTCGGATTGAAGTTCTGCAAGTTCGAGCGGACATTATAGTGCATGAGTACACATACTTCGAGACAACGGGACCCGCAGAACCTCGGGCAGCTGCAGGTGCATCTGCGGCTGCTGCAGGTGCACCTGCGGCTAGCAGCTCTATAAATATAGAGCTTGGGCTAGCCATTTTAAAAAAGAAAAAAGGCAAGGAAGCCCTGTATAATTTGCTCTGTACATACCCATATTGAGTGTTTCCTCATTTTAAACATTTGTTAGCTCACATATAGCTATATTTTTATCCGGCGGGAGCTGAGTGTTTATCCATATAGAATCATAGAAGCCTACATTGGCGGCCCACTGTAAGCCTTCTCACACTCTATAAAGCCTTTCCTTTCATATTTGCACACATTGTTATACACATTGAGAGTCGTATTGTGTGCGTATGCCCGGTCTTCGGTCCATGGTTTTCATTTTTTGTCTGTATATATATACTTATATATTTATATATTTCATATATGGACTAACATTATCGAGTTATGCCTCGATTGAGCCTAAACATATATGTCAGAAGCGTTTACTTGCTTATATATATATATATATATATATATATATATATATATATATATATATATATATATAATTATTGTCTGGACATGTCCAATGAGCACTGGAATTACATTGGTATGCGTTTACTACTTATATATATATGTACATATATATATATATATATATATATATTTACATTTCATCCCACGTGGAGTTTACTTCGTGGCGGTTGATCGCTTTACTGACTTTATTTATATTTTTGATCCCCCATGGAGTTTCTTCGTGGTGCCTGATCATGCGCGCACACACACACACACACACACACACATATATATATATATATATATATATATATATTTACAGCTTTTATATATATATAACTGCTTGCTGCTTTCCATACAAACTGAAGTATTATGTGAGCCTAGGAATCATGTGATCACAAATTCAGTCTACTTAATCTAGATTCAGTTCCCGTGATGGACTTTTTTTAGGTTATAGCGACTTGTACATTATTTACAGGTGTCTGAATTTCCTTGGATGGTCATGTCATCATGCCGGAAGGAGTTAAGATCTTCCATATATATTTTCTCGAAGATGCCTCGCATCTCGAAAATAAAAGCAAACAAGCCGAACATTTTAATAATAAAATGGAAGTATGAAAAGGTCTTAATTCCTATTGAGCATAGGGTTTAAAAAACCACTTTTTATAAATGTTGCCTCTTTTTTAATTCTAACAAAAGAGCTCTAACTTATGCAAGTATACATGTGTCAACAAGCAATACAGAGTAAGTCGAGTATCGATCCAAGGAGAAAGTTGTCTAAATTAAACTACTATGCATCAACTAAATCACTATTTTTATATGCTTACACTAATACTTATAATTGTAAATTACTCTAAAATCAAATAATAACTAAAAGATGAATAAGAAATGTAGTAAATTAAATATGGAAGTAATGGGATCCTAACTTCATTTAATAATTCATCTAATTATCAGCATCATGCAAGATTGTTCACGTATCACATGAAGGTAGCCTAGAGCACTAATGTAGACATAACCATTTTTCAACGTATTATGACTTACTTACATAATATCCACATGCAATAGACATCATGTAATCATCAATAAAACCAATTTCACTATATTTCTATGTGAAATTGTTGCAATATTGAATTTAAGCACAAGCTCTTATTTAAGTCATACGGTGAAACAATATATGTCTATCTGATTCACAAAATACAAAGCTAAGCAAAATTGCCCCATATACGCATGCTATCATGATTACAATCCATTCTCGCATGTTATTTTTCAATTCCATACAAGCACTAAAAATTAATGGTTATCAATCATTCATGAATGCAAATCAATCATGATAGAAATTCCTTATGATACCAAAAATAGTCCAGCAATCAGGCCATATGTTAGACTACGTATTAAAATCCGTTGAATCCCATAATGGAGTTTAGTTCATGACTGAACCAAAAGCCATTATGGTATCAAAGAAATACATGGATATTAAGCAAACAATTGAAAGAGAAAAGATAGAATCGATCAAACCCAATTGCTGATTATAATCCAATCGTAACGTTCAAATCCTCAATAAAATCCAGCAAAATAACAGTAGTTCATCCACAGTGATTGAATTCCAAAGAAGAAGTAAAAAATATGAAGTTGAGGCTTAGTTCTACGTTGGAAATCTCTTAAAGTTTAAAAACCCTAGTTCCAATATAAAAAACACGTAAAACTAATAAATCTCTGTCTGGTACCAACCAGAATTATTTTTTTACCAACAATAAATCTTAAAATTTAAAAATTACATTAAAAACAGATCGATAGATCTCAAATGTCGCGATGCGCAATGCCAAGACTTCCCCTTTATAATCATCGCACGATCAGCAAGATCTTTAAATCTGGTCGATTCGGTTAATCACGCGTATAGCGAGTTTATGCTGTCAGTATGTGGCTTGTGGTCGCTATGGGCGCAAATATGAATTCGTTCGCCGCTTTTCCGGTTACGGCTATGCCGCTTCATCCTTGTCATGCTGCTCTAGTTCAATTTTCCACCAATGCTTGGTTTCTTTGTTCCACTCGATCCTCACACCTCAATTAGCTTCATTTCCACCAACCAACGCCGAGCTCATGCCATTTCCTGCACTTTTACACCAAAGGACTTTTTAGTACATGCCATTCAAAATATTACAAAATGCAACTAAAAATACACTAAAATGTACTTGAGATGGCATAGTTCGCGTGAATTGATATCCAATAAGTAGGTATAAAACCAACTTATCAAATACCCCCAAACTTGAACTATTGCTTGCCCTCAAGCAATGCAAACAACATAAAACACTGAAAATACAACGACATGCTATGCAACTAAATCGTGATGCAAACGATTCTCACATTATTCCAGCTATCACAAAATTTCAGTCCAAAATGCCTCAGCGAATTATCCAGATTCAAGGATACAAATTCAAACCAAACTATAGGCATAATATCATACACTCAGATAATTCATATATGCTATAGAGATGTCGTGTGTGTGTGTGTGTTATGTTCAACAAAACTTAATTTTAGCAAAGAATACACATGCTAAACTGCTCAAAACATAAAATTACAGTCTAAATCAAGACTCATGTATATACTTATGCAACGAAGACTGTTCCAACATATGAAAACAAACTAAGGATCAACAATGGGCTTAACTACTTTATTGCTACTCACGAGGGCGATTTTCGCTCTTTCCCGCGGTGTTTATTGCTATTTTTCTTTTTCTTTTTCTCTTTTTTTTCACATGACTGTGCAATGCCTCATTCCATTAGGCAAACATTGCTACCCCTTAGCGAGCTTTCAACCAACGACTCCCAGACCATGAAAGACCTTAGGGCGCTAGGTGTTAAGACACCCCTACGAGTGTACTTACTCAAGTAGTCAGGGCCCCGAAATAAGACTAGCCACATTATTGCTATATTTTATTTTTATTTTTTTATTATGCATAACATACCCATGTTTTCCCAAAGTTTGAATATCAATGTTCTGCACAGTCTAAAGTCCATGTTCCACACAATTCTCTTTTTAAAACCACATTTTCTATTAAGCAATGCAACACATAATTCTTATGCCTACAAGAAATTGTGAACACGACCGTGCAAACCGAAAGCATCTAAACAGCAACATGAATTACATCGTGTAAAACATTATATCTAAGCACATGTTATCCAAAATATTCAACAATCCTTCAAAATTCACTTTCATCATAGGCTAGAAAAAATTTCCATAAAGCTAGAACTTGTGAGACATACACTAAACATAAAATGCAACTAAACATATACTAACACAAGTAATAATGACTAAAAAAATCAAAAAAAATTTGCAAATTAATTTTTTTTTATTGTTTTTTTATCTAACCATAAACATGCAACATGTAAACTAAACATAAACAAAACATGCACATCCTATATGAAAATTTAAACTAAACATGCACAAACTATATGCAACTACACTACTACCCCAATACCTCCAAACTTATAATATTCATTGCCCCAATGAATTAAGGTATAGGGTTAGAGAAAACTCCCAGTGTTCAATCCGCACCACCCTCTTGGTGTGGTGAATCAGTGGTGGATATGGTAATCGCTGTTCAGGCTGTGGCCACTCAAGCATCGTTCCCTGCTGTGCAAACGCCTCTACAAGTGACCTTGGCAATCCCGTTGCAAACGCTGAAAATTTATTGTACATGGCGTCGACCTTTCGCTCCAACCTTCGGAGTTGGCAGCAGCTGCTTGAGTTGACGGGCCTGCCGCATCTGTCTGCGAGGGCTGCGGTGGTGGCGCTGGGAATGTGGGCTGGATAATGAAGCCGTTTCCTCGTGGGTGCGGTGTACCTCCTACCCAATCCTCGAATTTTGCAATGGTTGCGTGCGTGATATCTTGGCTCGGGTTTTGCAACTGTTCATTGTCCCAATGGCAGCCTTGATGGGCACACAACATAGCCATAACCAACGCGTGTGGAATACTCCATGTAGTACTTCCCCGCAGATAACGTAGCATATTTTGGTGAATCAAGTGGCCTACATCAATGTATTTGCCAGTGATTATTCCCCATAGGATGATTTTTCTCTCCGCTGTTATTTCATGCTGATGCGAAGACGGAACTAGCTTGGCACAGATAAACAAATTCCACGCCTTCGCATATTGATTTAAGGCTGCGACTGGGAATATTCGAGGCTGATTCGGCTTTATAAGTCCACTTCGTTCCTAGCACACACAACTCAGCAATAACCATTTCTAAGTCTGTTTCCAGATGTGCACCTTCTACCCAATTAACAGACCCTGTTGGTGGTGTGTCAGTGAGCCGGAAAACTACTCTGATGGCGGGAGGTCTGTAATCTATTTCAAAGCCGCGAACCACAGATAGACCGCTCATGGTGGCTTTGGCATTAGTATAGAATTCTCGGACTATACTCATCGGAATAGGCATAAGAGTGACAGTCAATCCAAACCATCCCCTTTCTTGAATCATGTTCTATAGTTGACCATCTTGTTTCTCAGGCTTGAAGCCCCTTTCCTTCACAAATGTTTTGGCCACGATTCTGTAATATTCCTGCTGGGCGTCGAGACTAAGAAATCTGCTATGATCCACAACATCCTCCCCGTGACTACTAGAGGAAGATGATGTTGAAGAAGATGAAGAACGAGCTCTCTTTGGCCCCATTTGAAATGTATAGAGCTGATGAAGATCACTTTCCTGATAATGAGCGATACCCAGTTTGAATAACCCCCAAACTGATCGCTGCATGACTCGATTGGAAATCCTAGTTTTATAATGCAGTGCAGAGGTTAAGTAGATGTTGAACGTGGATGGAATCGTGGGTGATCATGTGGTGGAGGAGATATGTATGGCTTCACTTTGTAACTGATGAGAGATAGGGAGACGTGCTTTTATGGGAGAACAAGTGAGACCGCTGCTATTGAGAAACCAAAAGAGTCGCACACTGTTTTTAAAACATAAAAAAAAATTCAAGACCCGGTATCGCCCGTGGCCGGGCGAGTTGTCAATGGGCTTCATGCATGGGCGCGCGAGTGAGGAGTGCCTAAGCGCTTTGTGTTGCACTGCCAAGGCGGTTGTCACATGCACGGGCTACTGACTTGAGGCTCCTAAGCGCTTGGTTGAGGCATGATGTGAGCGTTTAGGTGCTTGAGGGCGTCTGGGCTACTATTATAGTCGCGTGGCCGCGCGGCTTATCGAAGGGAATAATGCGTGGGCGCGCGAGTGGCCTGTACGGCACAAAATTGCTTCCAGGTGCAGGCACGCGATTTGTATAGTATGTCATGCGCTTGGTCGCAGCGAGAGACCGAATAATCGACCGTTAATTTTCATCATCGTAAGGCAAGATCTTGCATTCTTTTATTCACCTGCATAACACCAATACTCATGTCAGAGTGTGAACTGTGGAATAAGCAGGAATGACCAAATAAGCTCTGTACTATACACGAACACAATCCAATGCAGAGTCAACTACACACTCACCTATGTAAAACACAGTAATTTATCACAATTAAAATGAAGATGACTAAAAAAAACCACCTAATACTGAATAAATAAAAAGTAGAGATAGAACCAATAGGTTGCCTCCCATTAAGGGCTAAGTTATAGTCAATTAGCTTGACTGTCTCTGAATCTCATGTTGAAGAAAGAATTGAGGTGACTTTCTGTCTGTTCACCTCGCCATCAAAGTAATGCTTCAATCGCTGCCCATTCACTTTAAAAGGCTGATCCGGGAATTTATCGAACACTTCTATCGCACCATGTGGGAAAACAGTCTTCACGGTAAATGGCCCTGACAATCTTGATTTTAGCTTCCCGGGAAAAAGTTTAAGTATGGAGTTAAAAAGCAAAACTTTTTTTCCTAGTTCAAATGTTCTCTCTAGGATCTTTCGATCATGCCATTGCTTCACCTTCTCCTTGTACAGCTTTGAATTCTCATATGCCTGTAATCTGAATTCATCCAACTCATTGAGTTGGAGTAGGCATTTCTCCCCTACAGCTTTTAAATCAAAATTGAGGTTCTGAATTACCCAATATGCCTTATGTTCTAGCTCCATAGGAAGGTGAAAGGCTTTTCCATACACAAGCTGAAAAGGTGACATGCCCAACGGAGTTTTGTATGCTGTCCTATATGCCCATACTGCATCATCCAACTTTAACGACCAGTCCTTCCTCGTGGGATTCATAACTTTTTCAAGGATTCTTTTGACTTCTCGATTCGACACTTCAACTTGGCCATTCGTTTGTGGGTGATAGGTCAGTAGTAATAATGTGATGGTTCACCCATACTTAGCCAACAAAGTCAGAAGCACTGTATTGCGAAATGAGCGCCTTACATCGATGATGGACCTTGGAGTCCCAAACCTAGTGAAGATATACGTGTAAAAACACGAGGACTACCTTGGCATCATTTGTCGAAGAGCCGCCACTTCTACCCATTTCGAGACATAATCCATCATGAGCAAGATGTAGAGATTTTCGCAAGAAGAAATGAAAAGGCCCATGAAATCAATCCCCACACATCAAAAATTTCTACTTGAGGATCGATTTGTGACGCGCCCCAAAATAGGTATACACAACACCCATTCTAAGAAAGTCGCCAAATACATGGTACAAAAAGCAAACTACAACTTCAATAATACAAATGTCGTGTGAAATACGACAATATATCTTAATGAGTTTAAATATAATATTGTCTTCTAGACAATATCCACATGCAAATAAATCCCCATCATAATTATTGATTCATTATTTTACAAAAATGGTGAGGACTACTAAACAACTCTCTCTAGAACCTTCATTCCATACCCCCGACTAGTACTCGCTTACATTCTCGCCTCCCCGAGAAGAAAAAATGGAACAACAAGGAAAAGGGTGAGCTCAACTAGCCCAAAGAAAGAATATTATGACTAAGATAATATACAACAAATTATCGTTAGTCTTCAACAGAGGAAAAATCGATAGAATACAATAGACAATAAGTTTGGATCAATATTCAAGCAATGAAATAATAATTCATAGAAGAGTTACGTAGAGAATGAAATCTACTATAATCTATGAATTTAACGGTCCATCATCAATATTTTATCCTGTAACATCAATCAATATACATCGGAATCAAATATTCATCTTTGCACTACTGAGCCAAAGATATTCTTCAGAAATCATTCATCTTTGCACTACGTGCCAAAGTTATTCAATAATATCATCATTTAAGACCGAGGATGATGAAAATATTTTTAAAGAAACGAATCCGGTGAAACAAAATGACAAGGATTAAGGATTAAGGATTCAGTACTTGGTTTTATCCATGCCCAAAAATACCTCAAAAATAATCATAGTGGTGTAAAATTCAAGAATGATCAAAACATGGATACAATCGAGTTGGTATCCGAATAGATATTTTGGACAAAAAGAAGAAATTTTATTTTTCTATTGAATAGTCAGAGTATCGTGAATAGTGCCGTATCACTGAATAGTAACTCCGACACCAAAAGATAGAAATTCCACAAAAACATCTTCACGCTTCATGAATAGTACTCGTGAATAGTCAACCGTGAATAGTAACTCATGAATAGTAACTCGTGAATAGTAACTCATGAATAGTAAACCCATGAATAGTAACCCGACATGAAAAAGTTCCAAATTTGATAAAAACTTCAGATCAACATTTCAGTATAATGATATTGAAGAAATAATATCATTACGAAAAAAAATAATATCCCTTACCTCGAAAGATTAGTACTTCTAGCTGAAACACCGGATATAGGCTATGACTTGGACTTGCACCGTATAGCAATACTCAAAGTATACTCAAAATACTCACAAGAATACGCTCGATAATATAGAGAGAGAAAACTTCAGTTTCTGGTGTGATTTTCAATTCTAACCTAAGCACCCTATTTATAGGAAATTGCTTAGAACACCAAAGCAGAAAATTTAATAAATTAATATATATATATATATATATATATATATATATCAAATTCATACGCCAACCTTAGAATTCAGATCCTAGCATTTCCCACATGCCACCTTCTAGAAAGAAATGATAAAAAACGTTTTTCATAAAATAAATAATTAAAACTTACAAAAATTAATTATTTCGGAGCTTCAGAACTTCAATAATTCATAATAAATAGCCCTTTCATCAGAAAATTCGAATCTCATGAGTTTTTATAGGAAATTCAATTCTCTACAACTTTGCAGAAGAAAGTTTTTCCAAATTCCAAATAGAAATTGATCGAAATCCACAAGCCAGGCGATTTTATTGTGCTATAATCAAATTTCGGTCAATAAATGGGGTCCACCGACATGTTTAACATGTTTTAAACATTTATTGCAACAAAAATACTCTTCCTCCTCGATACTCATATATCCCACATTCGTTGTAAAAATATCACCGTTAATATATTATTAAAATAATATATTTAAATGAATTATTTTATCGAAAAAGATAAAATATTAATTTTCAACAATTGTCATTTTAAAATTTTCTCCATCTATATCCACATAAAATCAATATTTTCCTCATCATATAAATCAATAATTAATTATTCACAAATAATATTACGAGAATCACAATATTGACAACCCGTGCGGTTCAGGAAGAGGGCTTTCCAATAAGAATTTCTTCTTCTTTGCGCGCGCAATTAGGTGACCAAACCTCTCCTTAGACAGAACTTTCTAGACATTGCCAATAATGTTATCTAATAATATTATTAGGATAATATGAATTATTGCTTCGATAATGAAAGATCTTGTGTAATGACAATTATTGAAACAACAAAGAATATAAAATATCAATATCAATATGGCAATTATTAACTCAATAAAATCTTTGAGCAGTAATTATCGTAATCATTATTGAGTAGTGCCTTCACGTAAGAATCAATAATTGGTGCAATACCAAGTGCTACTTGTTCAACAACGCGTATTAGTGTGTTTTAACCAAGGGTATTCCAACAAGATAATCCAGTAATAACTACTAGAGTTATTTAAAAACAACTTATATTTGTCGTTTTCTTCATCCAATCACTTTCCGTTATGGGGCCCACACATGGCGCCATCGCACGAATATTCCGACAAGCGATCACGAATATTCCACGACCAAACGAATATTCCCAAGCGATAATGAATATTTTATAACCACTTGCTTAATTTGAAATATTTGCATATTTAACCCTTAACTATCCACATTAATCAAATCAACCCTTACTATTTCAAAATAATAAATAAAGGAAATTCCTTTTTATTTAAATTTTTTTTTGGGGTCTTACAGTATTCAACGGCATTTCATTTCTTTTCGAGATGTTCCCAACTCTCTGACAACTATCACACCGATGGACGAAATCGTATGCATCCTTGAAAATTGTCTGTTAGTAGAATCCTACTTGTAGTACTCTAGCCGCTGTTCTTTCTCCACCATAGTGACCCCCATACACCGAAGATTGACAATCCTGCAAAATCCCCTCGATCTCGCTATACGGAATACACCTTCTTATCATTTGATCAGAACACTGTTTAAATAATTAAGGCTCATCCCATATATACCATTTGACATCATGCAGGAACTTTTTCTTCTGATACCCCACCAAGTCAGAAGGTATCACCTTACTCACTAAATAGTTCGCATAGTCTGCAAACCATGGCACTTCCCTTTTCACCACAAACAACTGCTCATCTGGAAAGGATTCATTGATTATAACTTTATCGTTTGCCTTCCATTCCGAATTCTCTAGTCGCGATAAGTGGTCCGCCACTTGGTTTTCAGTGCCCTTTCTGTCCTTGATTTCCAAATCAAATTCCTGCAGTAGTAAAATCTATATGATCAATCAGGGTTTTGCATCCTTCTTTGCCACTAAATGTCGAATTTTTGCGTGATTCGTGTACACAATCACCTTTGTGCCAATCAGATATGCACAAAATTTGTCAAAGGCATACACCACTACCAATAACTCTTTCTCTGTGGTGGTGTAGTTCAACTGTGCATCTGTAAGGGTCTTGCTGGCATAATAGATTACATGAAATATCTTTTCTTTCCTCTGCCCCAAAACAGCCCCTACGGCGTAATCACTGGCATCACACATCAGCTCAAATGGCAAATCCCAATATGGTGCAGTAATCACTGGTGCTGAAGTTAGTTTCCCTTTTAAGTGCTCAAATGCTGACACGCAGGTCCCATAAAATGGCACTTTTCCCAATTCAACACTAAATTTATCTCAACACACCTCTTCAAAACCATTACTAAATTTTCAAGGCATAGATCAAAAGAGTCCTCGAAGACTGATAAATCATCCATAAATACCTCCACATTCTGCTCCACCATCTCTGAAAATATAGCCATCATGCATCTCTGAAAGGTGGCGGGAGCATTACACAACCCGAAAGACATCCTTCTAAAAGCAAAAGTGCTGTATGGACATGTGAAGGTTGTCTTTTCCTGGTCTTTTGGAGCTATCACAATTTGATTGTAGCCTGAATATCCGTCCAGAAGGCAATAGTACTCATAACCCGCTAATCTGTCCAGCATCTGATAAATGATTGGTAGTGGAAAATGATCTTTCCTTATTGCATTGTTGAGCCTGCGGTAGTCCATGCAAACTTTCCACCCCGTCACTGTTCGTGTTGGAATTAACTCATTATTATAATTAGTCACGACGGTCTTACCACCCTTCTTCAGTACAGACTGCACTGAGCTCACCCATGAGCTGTCTGAGATCAGATAAATTATTCCTACATCCAGCCATTTCAGTACGTCTTTCTTGACCACTTCTTTCATTATCGGGTTAAGTCTTCTTTGTTGTTCAACTGATGGCTTACTCCCATCTTCCATCAAGATCTTATGCATGCAAAACGAAGGGTCGATCCCTTTGATATCTGCTATGGTCCATCCAATAGCTGATTTTAACTCTCTAAGCACTCGTAGCAGTTTTTCTTCCTGACAGGATGTTAGTGCAGAAGAAATAATCACAGGTAGCTTTGAATCTTTATTTAAAAATGCGTACCTGAGATGATCTGGAAGTGGTTTTAATTTAAGCTCTGGAGGTATCTCAAGAGATGGCTTTAATTTTACCGATGACTCTCCAGCTTTTGTCAATGGCTCAACAGGTGTTCTGAATTTTCTGAATTTTGGAGTGGTATCCAGATATTGCACAAGTTCGTCGAATTCCTCATCCTCCAATTCTGAATTTTCAGCAATGACACTCCTCAATGGTTCATAATCCACTAGACTATGTACTTCGTCATTTATAACCCAATCCACCAAATCAACCCGGAAGCATTCTTCTTCATCTGTTGGGAACTTCATTTCTTTGAAGACATTAAAGGTGACTTCCTGATCATGTACACGCATAGTGAATTCCCCTTTCTGCACGTCTATCAAAGTCCTTCCTGTGGCTAAGAATGGTCTCCCCAGTATGATTGGTATACTCTTATCTTCCTCATAATCTAAGATGATGAAGTCAGTCGGAAAGATAAATTTTTCCAGTTTCACCAATACATCATCAACAATTCCTCGTGGATACGTGATGGATCTGTCAGCTAGCTACAAAGAAATGTTTGTCGACCTTGGAGCCGGCAATCCCAACTGATTAAACACTAACAAGGGAATCAGATTGATACTTGCCCCAAGATCACACAAACAATTATCAAAGTTCATCTTTTCGATCATGCATGGATTTGTGAAACTGCCCGGATCTTTCAGCTTTGGCGGTAGTTTACGCTGAAGCACTGCACTGCATTCCTCTATCAAGGCCACTGTCTCAAATTCATCTAGTCTCCTCTTCCTTGACAATATACCCTTCATGAACTTTTCATAACTTGGCATCTGTTCCAATGCCTCCGCGAAAGGTATATTAATCTGCAGCTTCTTAAAAACCTCCAAGAACTTGCTGAACTGCTTATCTTCCCTCTGCTTATTCAATCTCTGCGGATACGGAGCCGGAGGGTGAACTAGTGGTAATGTATTCACGTGCTTTTCCACTTGAACACGCTTTATTTTCTCTTCTTTGCGTCAGAATTTCGAATTTTCTTGAATTTAATCTGCTTTCGATTAATTGCTGCGCTTTCATGCGGTAGTGCTGGGCATCCTTTGTCCATCAGGTGCGGTCGTGCCTGGTGAATTTTCCGCACACTGCTTCCCAGACCTGAGTGTTATAACCTGACACTATTCCTTCCCATCTCTTCTTGGACTTGTCTCTGTATTACATGGCAATGAACCTTGCGGCCTGTTGTTAAGCATGTTCGCCATCTTCCCCATTTGAGTCTCTAGATTTTTAATAGTCACTGTTTAGCTTTTAATCATCACCTCCGTGTTTTCCATGTACTTCAACATCATCTCCTCCATTTCTGATTTCTTTTCTTGCTGAGGTGTAGCTAGAGTGTTATGTTGTTGTTGTTGAGAAAATCCCGGTGGAAAAGGTGGTTTTGGTGTAAACTGTGGTTGAGATGGCTGTGACTGAAATTGTTGATTCGGCTAAAACTTATTCTGCTGATGCCCTTGGTTATTTAACCAACTAAAGTTTGGATGATTGCAGTTGTTGGGGTTTTATGTGTTCTAAAACTGTCCTTGGTCTTTCCTGTAATTTCCCACATACTGTACTGACTTTGAGTTGATAGCACATTGATCCGTGGAGTGTGTTCCTGCACAGATCTCACATATAAAGGCAACTGTTTTTGCTTTGCTCTCTGCTATTGAATCTATTTTCTTCGCCATAGCTGCCATCTGTGCCGACAACTGAGTAATAGCATCCACTTCCAATAAACCTATAACTTTGGGTTGTGGCATCCGAGATGTAGGGTTCTAAAAATCATTTGCTGCCATTGTTTCAATGAGGTAATAGGCCTCGTCATAGCTTTTTGCCCATAATGCCCCTCCCGCAGCTGCATCTACTATAGGTCTCGACTGCCATCCCAATCCATTGTAAAACGTGTTGATCACCATCCAATTTGGCATACCATGGTGCGGACACTTCCTTAGCATCTCTTTATATCTCTCTCAAGCTTCGTATAAAGATTCACCATGTCGCTGCTCAAACTGAGAAATAGTTGTCCTCATCTTCGCAGTCTTAGCCATGGGGAAAAACTTGGCTAAGAACTTCTGTTTTAGGTCCTCCCATGTAGTAATTGATCCTGAAGGCAAAGAATGCAGCTAACTCCTTGCTTTATCCCTCAAAGAGAATGGAAACAGCCTAAGTCTGATGGCATCCTCCGTCACCCCGTTATATTTGAATGTAGCAGAAATCTCAATAAAGCTCAACAGGTGTTCATTCAGATCATCTGTAGCAGCACCCCCAAACTGTACCGAATTCTGCACCATCTGAATGGTGCCCGATTTTATCTCGAATGTATTAGCTACTATTGCCGGTCTGACTATGCTAGACTGAAGTCCATTAATATTTGGCATTGAATAGTCTCTTAGAGCCCGGTGCTCTTCTCTTTGCTTTACTCTTTGTTCTTCTGCCGTACTAGACGTAGTACCCTCTAACTGTGCTTGCAAATTTCTTTGCACACTCGCTTTCCAACCTCTTCCGTTAATATTATCCTATGCTGGTATCAATTCTGAGTTGGACAATCGTGTGTGCATAAAAATTCTACAAATACCTGAAACCAAAACGAAAACAAGAATAAAAATGAGATAAGATTAGATTTGTCTAAGTCATACAATATAGCTTAAAATTGATGATAATTATTTAAATTTAAACGCCTTTCCACGACAACGGCGCCAAAAACTTGTTGCCACTTTTTTAATTCTAACAAAAGAGCTCTAACTCATGCAAGTATACATGTGTCAAAAAGCAATACAGAGTAAGTCGAGTATAGATCCACGGAGAAAGTTGTCTAAATTAAACTACTATGCATCAACTAAATCACTATTTTTATATGCTTACACTAATACTTATAATTGTGAATTACTCTAAAATCAAATAATAACTAAAAGATGAATAAGAAATGTAGTAAATCAAATCTGGAAGTAATGGGATCCTAACTTCATTTAATAATTCATCTAATTATCACCATCATGCAAGATTGTTAACGTATCACAGGAAAGTAGCCTAGAGCACTAATGTAGACATAACCATTTTTCAACGTATTATGACATACTTACATAATATCCACATGCAATAGACATCATGTAATCATCAATAAAACCAACTTCACTATATTTCTATGCGAAATTGCTGCAATATTGAATTTAAGCACAAGCTCTTATTTAACTCATACAGTGAAACAATATATGTCTATCTGATTCATGAAATACAAAGCTAAGCAAAACAGTCCCACATACGCATGATATCATGATTACAATCCATTCTCGCATGTTATTTTTCAACTCCATACAAACACTTAAAATGAATGGTGATCAATCATTCATGCATGCAAATCAATCATGATAGAAATTCCTTATGATACGTAAAATAGTCCAGCAATCAGGCCATAAGTTAGACTACGTATTAAAATTCGTTGAATCCCATAATGGAGTTTAGTTCATGACTGAACCAAAAGCCATTATGGGATCAAAGCAATACATGGATATTAAGCAAAAAATTGAAAGAGAAAAAATAGAATCGATCAAGCCCAATTGCTGATTATAATCCAATCGTAACATTCAAATCCTCAATAAAATCCAGCAAAATAACAGTAGTTCATCCATAGTGATTGAATTTCAAAGAAGAAGTAGAAAATATGAAGTTGAGGCTTAGTTCTACGATGGAAATCTCTCAAAGTGTAAAAACCCTAGTTCCAATATGAAAAACACGTAAAACTAATGAATCCCCGTCTGGTACCAACCAGAATTGTTTTTTTTACCCACAATAACTGTTAATATTTAAAAATTAAATTAAAAGAGATTAACAGTCTCAGATGTCACGCGCGGGCACGCGCTTCCCCTTTATAATCATCGCACGGCCGCGCGTCTTTAAAATCTGGTCAGTTCGGTTGATCGCGGCGGTATGAGTTTATCGTGATGTGTAGCCTGCACGCGTTATTCGCAAGGCTCGCAACTTGATTTCGGTTACATTCTGTCGCTTCTAATTCTATCATGCTGCTCATCCTTGTCATGCTGCTCATCCTTGTCATGCTGCTCTAGTTCAATTTTCCACCACTGCTTGGTTTCTTTGTTCCACTCGATCCTCATACCTGAATTAGCTTCATTTCCACCAACCAACGCCTAGCTCATGCCATTTCCTGCACTTTTACACCAAAGGAGTTTTCATTACATGCAATGCAAAATATTACGAAATGCAACTAAAAACACACTAAAATATAACTTTTGATAACTTAAAAATAATTTAAGTTAAAAATACCCACTTATCAATAAAACTTCATTGTTATATCTTGGTTAAAACTGAATTTTTCTATAAATTCAAACCTTGTGTATATAGGTGCGAATGAGGCCTCGCACTACTTTCAAATATTTGCACATTGATACACACACACACACACATATTCATATATCAGTTTCTTTAAGAAGTGGCGGTCACCGTGGTAACACGGATGTCGGGGGGTGCCTAACACCTTCCCTCAGCATAATCAAGCCCCCGAACCTAAATGAAACTCGGTTTCACAGACCCGTTTAGCAGTGTCACATCACTGGGTCAATATGTAAACCTTTTTGGCTGCGTTGGTGCAACCCGTTAAAAACACCAACTGGCGACTCTTAAAGTCAAATCGTCGACCTTACACATGTCGGACCTTTTTCACTTGTTTTTTTCAAACAAATCTCACATTAACATGAGAACACCAAAGAACAAGTAACGAAAAGGGACAAAAAAAATCCCGACGTCGACAGGTGGCGGCTCTACTTGGGATTCCAGTAAGAGGGCTTAAGCCACTATTACAAGCTTTTCAAAATTGTTATATGCTTATGTGTGAATGTTGCATTTACATTTATAATGAATGTGTACGAATGCATTTTACTTACTGCACTGATAAATATCTATTTGTGATATTAGTGCTTCGCACATGTCATCATTTTCATGAACGGTGAGACACGTTGTATGTGAATGTATGCTGTGTGGTTCCTCTACCAAGAGGCTATCCTGTCGATGTTTAATTACTGGACTTGTAGGAAGAATAATTCCAACAAGGCTCAGGAAAGGCACCACCCAGATTCGTTCCTGTTGAAATACCGGATTAATTTCCCGTCAAGTAGATTGCGATTATCTGGGAACCTTCATGCCAAAAAGCCACGAGAGTAACTCTAAGATAGGTCAACCTCTGATAAACCAAACACGGATGAAAGTCTCTTCATGCTTTCCATTTTCAATTACTTGTAAAAGCATTTACTTGTAATTTTTTTCCATGATCATCTATATGTAATGGAAAATATGAAGAATACATGTGCATACATGACATGTTATCAATTAACAACCGTTTTTGCAGGACCATATTCCTAAAATGGATACATTATGATAACGTTTACATTACCCAAAGACTAAACTACATAAGTCTTTTATAGGGAAATCATTGGGCCTGTTACCCGCTCAAAATCCAAACAGGCCACGAGCCTACAGCCAATCATGTCTTCGTCTGACCAGTCTAATCTTGTTTCTCGTGAAGAATTTGATGGATTAAGTCAGAAAATCACAAATTTGGCTGTTTTACTTAAAGAATTGCATCAATCCACTCAGGGTACGAAGATGCCTACACATACAGAATCCTCTTCACAAGGAGGAGCTCAATGTTTGGAAAAAATAATTCTAGAACCTCAGTTGGATACAACCAACAAAGACCCTGAAAACACCCATCTCAAAGGAGATCCAGACACCGGTGACATCAGAAAGAATGTCCTCCAAATGGAGGAAACTATTTGTGTTCTCAAAGGGATTGGAACACATGGAAGTGTTTCATATGCTGACCTTTGCATATTTTTTGGGGTTCATTATCCAGAGAAATTGAAAACCCCTGATTTTGAAAAGTATGACAGATTAGGGGATCCTTATACACATTTAAAGGTGTTCATTGGAGAACTTGGATCTTACGCGGAAAATGAAAAGCTCAGAATGTAGCTGTTCCAGAAGAGTCTGAGTGGAGAAGCCCGTTCATGGTAATACCAGATTAGACAACTCCAAGATCTATAGCTGGGAAGAGCTAGCTCACACCTTCCTCACTCAATAAAGTTTTCAATCTCAGATGGCTCCTGACCGGTACCAAATTACCAAGGTCAAGAAATAGTCTAATGAGTCTTTCAGAGAGTATGCTCAAAAGTGGAGGCGCCTTGCTGCTCAAGTTATTCCTTCCATGACGGAATCAAAAATGGTCATGACTTTCATAGATGTACAGGAAGCTCTTTTCTATGAAAGAGTTTTAGCCGGTATCGGCAAACCATTCTCTAAAATGATTAAACACGGAGAAATGGTTGAGATGGGATTGAAGTCTGGTAAGATTCAAGACCTAGCTTCTCTTAAAGCAGTTGTTGAGCACATCTAATCCGGATCTTATGGGAACAACCCCCGGAGGGTCCATAAAAAGAAAGAGGAGGTTGTTTCCTTGATACTACAAGGACAAAAAGGCAGTCAGAACATGCCTATACAGAGGAGAAACTACTCCCCTTTTCAAGCACAGTCTTCAAACCCTCCATTGACTAAAAGTGGAGAAGTAAAGCATCCTTGAACGTTCACACCCTTAGGGGACTCGCTCGAGAATATTCTGGCTCTTCTGACTAATTAGAAGAAAATTACACGGCTTCTTCCACCAGCCAATCCTAATTGGAGGGGTTTTAATGCCACTCGAAAGTGTGCTTATCATGCCGGAGCACCTGGACATGATACTCAAGATTGTTGGGCCTTGAAACACAAGATCCAAGATTTGATAGACAATGGTGAGATCGTGGTCACCAAACCAGATTAACCTCATGTGCAAGACAACCCTCTTCCTCAACACAAAGAAGAAGAGGTCAACATGATCAGTTGGAGCACTGGACAGAATTCCAGTTTCAACAGCGAATTATCCCCGACCATCCAAGACGGTGTTGATAAATGGGATTATGCAAAGTTCTAATTTACTATGGAATGAAAGATGAAAGCTCTTTGAAAACAAATTGAGCAATTGGCAGAACTGATGACCCACCATCATCAAGTCACACACCAATTAATCAGACAGGAGCATGCCTATCTTCTTCCATTTGTTATGAATGCTCCACCATCACCTTCAGAAAGCGAAGCTATGAAGGATAAGGTTGCAAAGAGAGCAAATGCTAAAGCCCGTCGGGATTTTTCCAATCAGAGGGAGTTTACCTATCTAGGCCAATCTATGGAGGAAATATTTCAAATGTTGATCAATGAAGGAAGAATTACATCCCTTCTACCTCCAATCAATCCCCATGCAGGACGATTTAATGCCAATGGAGTGTGTCAATATCATTCCTATTCTCGCGGTCACAACACAGATGAATGTTGGGCATTCTGCCATCTCATTCAAAATCTTATTGATAGCGGTGTCCTGCAAATGGCAGACAATGACACTGTGCAACTTGAGCGTGGGAGTACATGTCCTACCAAATGGAAGGGATCAGTAGCAGTTATATCCGACGAAGATGATGAGACTATCAAAGCATTTCCCATACAAACAATTCAGCTCAAAGGAGATGACAATCCTTTGAAAGTGGCCGCACCAGAGCCAATTTCATTACCTTTCAGACTACAATATCCTGTTGTCAGCTTACACAAAGTTCAATAGAATTATGGAAAAGCTGAAGGATCTACGTCTCATACTACTGCTACAGTGTCGAAGGAAAATCCACTGTATCTTCCTCAACGGGTTGTGAAGCCTACTTGCAAAGCAAAGGGGAAGATTCCCATGGAGAAGATTGAAAAATTCCTCCGCACTATGGGCCATAATGAAGCCAAGGTGGTTTTAAGCTTACGAGAAGCTCCACATTAGATATCAATACTGGACTTGGTTTTCTCTTTCGAGGATCACCGAAAGGTTTTATTAAGGGTTTTGGAAGAAGCCTACTTGCCAAAGTCAGTGGATGAAGAAAAATTTCAACATCTGGTTGATCACATTTTCAACAACAATGTGATATCCTTCACTGATGACGACATACCGCCCGAAGGGACCGGTCATTGCAAGCCATTGCATATTGTAGTTTTGTCTTCAGGGTATATGCTAGCTGGAGTTTTGATAGATGGAGGTTCGTCTCTAAATATTTGTCCTTATGCCACCTTGGTGAAGATGAATTTCAATCTCAAACGGATCCAAAGCAGCCATACGGTTATCAAAGCTTTTGATGGATTCCGACGAAATTTCGTCGAAAAGATTGAGCTGCCAATTGAGATTGGTCCAAATACATTCAATGTATCATTCCACGTCCTCAGGATAGATTCAGGATACAACCTTCTATTGGGGAGACCATGGATACACATGGCTGGAGCTATTCCCTTCGCACTAAATCATCAACTCAAATATATTATCAACAACAGTCTAGTCACTATTAACGCTGAGCCATCATCAGCTTTAACTCAGAAGTTGAGCCGACCAGTTATCATACCTTGGAAGTGAGTAACACTCAATACCATCCTATTGGAGCACCACTTCCCATACCCAATATTTCTGTCGAGGTTATGTCGGCCACTCAAGAAATGATGTCATTGAGTCATCAGCCTGGACAAGGCCTTGGCAAAAATCAGTAGGGTATTAAGCGCCCTATTCAAGTATCCAGTCAAATTGGAACAGCCGGACTAGGCTATTCTGCCAGGTCAAGTCACAGGAATCCTTATAAGCATAAGTAGATTCCTCAGGCTTCCGCCTCACGGCGATTTTCTCAACCTTTACCTCATGAGTTGATACAATCTCCAGTAAAGGTACCAGCCCATGTTATGGCCATGCTGTTTCCTAAACCAATACCATTCAAAGCAAAAGAGGTGGTGATTCCTGATCCTGAAATAGAAGAAAAGGAACGAAAACGTAAACATGACATCTCCTTGATGATGTCGGGTGTACGCGTCATTGTTCATGATGAACATACAAACAGATATACCCCAGACGATGATTGCCCAAATGTCATGGTTATCATTCGGTAGAAGGAGGACAATGACGATCCCTCCATCACTGCAGTCCTTCAGGACTTTGCCCTCGACAATTAGAGCAGCATTCCACGCATTGGTCGACGAGGGTAAAATGGGCAGAAAATCCCTCTACCTTGTAGATAACTTTAATTGCTTGCTTTTCTTTACAGTATTAGCAATTATTTTATCAAGTACATGCTAACACTTCTGTATGATCAAACAATTGCATATATTAAGTGAAAGCATACTTTGTTTCAGGACTCTGAATTTAGATGAGCCTGTACTTGCTGATGAGGTGCCTTCTCTCCACAAGTGCTTTAACTTTGATGCAAAGTTGGACTCAGACTTGATGGACATACAAGAGGACATTGAGACACCTAAGGAGATTAAGGAATGGGTCACAGATAAACCTAAACCCAACCTTAACCAAACCACTTCTTTTAATCTTGGAACCTTAGAAAACCATAAGCTAATCCAAATTGGTTCAGACCTTACCCCAAACCAGCGGAATGACATGGTTGCACTATTAACCCAATTCCAGGATTTGTTTGCATGGTCTCATGAAGACATGGTGGGTTTGTCCACTGACATTGTTCTTCATCGCCTTCCCATTAAAGAAGGATTCAAGCTAGTTAGACAAAAGCTTAGGCAATTAAAACATGAGTGGAGTTTAAAGGTTAAAGAAGAAATTGTGAAACAATTTCAAGCTGGCATTATCATGGTGTCTACATATCCGAAGTGGATATATAACATTGTTCCCGTGCCTAAACCTGGAGGAAAGTTGCGAGTTTGCGTGGATTACTGGGATCTGAACAAAGCTTGCCTTAAAGATAGTTTTCCCGTGCCCTTTATCCACATTCTCATTGACAATACTGCTCAATATGGCATGTACTCCTTCGCGGATTGCTTCGTAGGATACCATCAGATTATGGTCGCTGAGGAAGATCATGAGAAAACTGCTTTCATCACGCCTTGGGGGACTTTTTGCTACGGACGGTTGTCATTTTGGCCTCATCAATGCTGGGGCAACCTACCAGTGAGCTATGATGGCTCTTTTCCACAATTTAATGCATAAAGAGATAGAGATCTACGTGGATGACATCTTTGTCAAATCCCGAAAGGAGGAAGACCACTTAGACCATCTCAGAAAGCTTTTTAACAGGTTGCGTAAGTACAACTTAAAGTTGAATTCAGCCAAGTGCGCCTTTGGCGTCAAGTCAGGCAAGTTGCTAGGTCTCCTAGTCAGCCATAAAGGGATTGAACTGGATCCTACCAAAATCTAGGCCATTGAGGAAATGCCCATTCCTCAGACAGAGAAGGAAATACAGGGATTTTTGGGAAGAATCAACTTCATTAGTAGGTTTATCTCTCAACTCACAGCAACCTGTGAGCCCATCTTCAAGCTGTTAAGGAAGAACTCCTCCATGAAATGGAACGATGAGTGTCAGAAAGCCTTCCTTACCATTAAAGAGCAGCTGGTTAACACTCCTATTTTGGTACCTCCCAGGGATGATGTTCCTCTATTCATGTACCTATCCATAAATGACAATGCCATGGGCTGTATGCTGGGGCAAAAAGACGATAGAGGCCAAGAACAAGCTATCTATTACCTCAGCAAAAGATTCAGCAGCAGTGAATAGAAGTACACTCTGATTGAAAAGACTTGTTGTACTTTAGCATGGGCTTCCATGAGGTTACATCATTACCTCCATGGTCACACAACCCATCTCATATCCCATGTGGATCCTCTCAAGTATGTGTTTAGCAAGCCCATACTGAATTGTCGACTGTCCAGATGGTAGTTGATCCTACAGCAATTTGACATCGTCTACGTGACCCAAACGTCTGTCAAAGGTCAAGGAATTGCAGATCAACTGGCCGTCGCACCTGCAGGGGATTACAAACCCTTGGAAACATACTTCCCCGACGAAGGGGTAATAACAGTTCAGCAACAACATCGGTACAATACATGCCATACGTGGAAAATGTATTTTGATGGAGCTGTTAACACAGAAGGCTCTGGAGCTGGAGTAGTTCTAATATCCGGTATGGGGGAACAGTATCCCGTCACCATCAAATTGTAGTTTGTCAGCACCAACAACACAGCTGAGTATGAAGGTTATCTCATGGTGCTAAAACTTGCCCGTTCAATGGGCATTAAGCGGTTAGCTATCTTTGGGGATTCAGAGTTGGTAATCAGATAATCCGCGAGAATCTATCAAACAAAATAATTACATTTGCTGCCTTACCATCAGCAAGTTCTATAGATGGCTTTGGAGTTTGAAGAAATCTCATTCCTACACGTTCCTCGTAATGGGAATGATTTTGCGGATGCACTAGCTACGTTAGCCTCCTTGATTCACATACCTGACAAGGAAAACATGTTAAACATCACATTTGCACTACAAAAGGCCCCAATTTATGGGAACTATATTAGAGAAGTATCGAATGAGCTACATCCCATCAACAACCCTTGGTATCAACACATCAAGGAGTATCTACGAGATGGATCTACACCCGCTGAGGCGAGCCTAACTGAGAAGAGGCGGATTCATCGACTTTCTATGAAATTCTACCTGACCGGTGATGCACTCTATAAAAGAGATGCAGGATTAGGTCTCCTCAGATGTCTGGATAAAGACCAAGCTCAGAGGCTCATGGATGAGATCCATGGTGGAGTATGTGGCCCTCACATGAGTGGACCTTTACTTGTCAAGAAGATCCTCAGAACAGGGAATTATTGGCTTACACTCAAAGCTGACTGTGATGATCACACCAAGAGATGCTATCAATGCCAAATTCATGGGAATGTTATCCACGCTCCTCCAAGGGAACTCCACAATATGAGTTCGCCATGGCCCTTCTCAATGTGGGGAATGGATGTGATCAGGCCCATCGAGCCCAAAGCTAGTAAGGAACATCGATTCATATTCACAATGATCGACTACTTCACCAAATAGGTAGAAGCAGCCTCCTTCCCCAGGGTTACTAAAGAAGTCATCATTGCTTTCATTAGAAACAATGTCGTCTGTCCATATGGACAACTAGAGGATATTGTGTCAGATAATGCTAAGAACCTCAACAACTGAATGATGGAGGAGTTATGTAGTTAATTCCACATCAAACAACTTAACTCCGTCATCTACCGTCTAAAGATGAATGGTGCTATTGAAGTGGCTAATAAAAATATAAAAAAGATCATACAGAAAATGTCAGCCAATCATAAAGTATGGCCTGACCTCTTGCCTCTAACTTTATTAGCCTATAGAACTACCATGCGTACTTCAACTGGGGCAACCCCCTACTCATTAGCTTATGGGATGGAAGTAGTGCTCCCCATAGAGGTGGAAATGGAATCCCTTAGAGTTTTGACGGATGCTTAGTTGTATAAAGACCAATGGGTACAAGACATGTATCACCAATTGTCTCTAATAGACGAAAGGCGAACCGTGGCTGTAAGACCCCGAAATTTTTAAATAAAAAGGAATTTCCTTTATTTATTATTTTGAAATAGTAAGGGTTGATTTGATTAATGTGGATAGTTAAGGGTTAAATACGCAAATATTTCAAAATAAGCAAGTAGTTATAAAATATTCATTATCGTCGGGGAATATTCGTTTGGTCGTGGAATATTAAATGATTGTCGAAGAATATTCATACTGACTGGTAGTGACCATGTGTGGAGCCCCATAACGAAAGCGATTGGATGAAGAAAGCGACAAATATAAGTTGTTTTTAAATAATGGCGTAGTTATTACCAATTATCTTGTTGGAATACACGGTGGTTAAAACACACTAATACGCGTTGTTGAGCAGTGAGTAGCACGGTATTGCACCAATTATTGATTCTTAAGTAAGAAGGCACTACTCAATAATGGTTACGATAATTCTTTATTCGATATTTTATTGAGTTAATAATTCTTTGCGTTGATATTTTATATTCTTCTTTGTTTCAATAATTGTCATTACACGTATTTTTCATTATCGAAGCAATAATTCATATTATCGAATAATATTATTAGATAACATTATTGGCAATGTCTAGAAAGTTACTCTAAGGAGAGGTTTGGTCACCTAAATTGCCAAGAAGAAGAAATTCTTATTGGAAGCCCCCTCTCTCAGGAGCCGCACGGGTTGTCAATATTGTGATTACGTAATATTATTTGTGAATAATTAATTATTGATTTATATGATGAGGAAAATATTGATTTTATGTGGATATAGATGGAGAAAATTTTTAAAATGACAATTGTTGAAAATTAATATTTTATCTTTTTACGATAAAATAATTCATTTAAATATATTATTTTAATAATATATTAACGGTGATATTTTTACAACGAATGTGGGATATATGAGTATACGAGGAGGAAGAGTATTTTATTGCAATAAATGTTTAAAACATGTTAAACATGTCGATTGGACCCCATTTATTGGTGAAATTTGATTATAGCACGTGTTAAATCGCCTGCGTTTGTGGATTTGGTCAATTTCTATTTGGAATTTGGAAAAACTTCTTACCGCAAAGTTGTAGAGAATTGAAATTCTATAAAAACTCGCAAGATTCGAATTTTCTGATGAAAGGGCTATTTATTATGAATTATTGAAATTCAAGTCTCAAAATAATTGATTTTGGGAGTTTAAAATATTTTTTGTAAGAAAAACGTTTTTGTTGTAATTGAGTGGCTCACATGTGTTATAAATGATCTGAAATCAGATTTCTAAGGTGGGCTTGAATATTTTTAAGAAATATTATTATTTTATTATATTTTACGCTTTGGTGTTCTAAAGATTTTCTATAAATAGGGTGCTTAGGTTAGAATTGAAAATCACACCAAAAACGAAGTTTTTCTCTCTATATTATTGAGCGTATTCTTGTGAGTATTTTGAGTATACTTTGAGTATTGCTAGGCGGTGCAAGTTCCTTCAAAGACTTATACCCGGTATTCTAGCTAGAAGTACTGATCTTTCGAGGTAAGGGATGTTATTTTCTTCTCAAATGATATTATTTCTTCAATATCATTATGCTGAAATGTTGATATGAAGTTTTTATCAAATTTGGAACTTTTTCATGTCGGGGTTACTATTCATGAGTTACTATTCACGAGTTACTATTCACGAGTACTATTCATGAAGCGTGAAGATGTTTTTGTGGAATTTCTATCTTTTGGTGTTGAGTTACTATTCACGATATCAAGACTTTATTCACGATACTGATACTATTCATAGAAAAATAAAATTTCTTCTTTTCGTCTAAAACATCTATTCTCGGATACTAACTCGATTGTATCCATGTTTTGATCATTCTTGAATTTTACACCACTATGATTATTTTGAGGTATTTTGGACGTGGATAAAACCAAGTACTAATCCTTAATCCTTAATCCTTGTCATTTTGTTTCATTTGGATTCGTTTCTTTTAAAAAAAATATTTTCATCATCCTCGGTCTTAAATGATGATATTATGGAATATCTTTGGCTGTAGTGCAAAAGATGAATGATTTCTTAAGAATATCTTTGGCCTATAGTGCAAAGATGAATGATTTCGAAGAATATCTTTGGCCCGTAGCAAAGAGATGAATAGGTGTTTAAATGAACATGACTAATCGATGAATATCTTTGGCTCAGTAGTGCAAAGATGAATATTTGATTCAGATGTATATTGATTGATGTTACGGGGATAAAAGATAGAGCGATGAACTTTTAAACTCATACATAGAAGATAGTAGTTTGCATTCTCTACTTAACTCTTCTAATGAATTATTATTTCATTGCTAATATTGATTTAAAATTTGTTGTCTATTGTATTCTATTATATTTTTTCCTGTTGAAGACTAACGATAATTTGTTGTATATTATCTTAGTCATAATATTCTTTCTTGAGCTAGTTGAGCTCACCCTTTTCCTTTTTGTTCCATTTTTCTCGGGGAGGCGAGAATATAGCGAGTACGAAGTCGGGGTATGGAATGAAGGTTTTAGAAAGGATTGTTTAGTAGTCCTCACCATTTTTGTAAAATAATGTATCAATAAATGTGATGAGGATTTATTTGAGTATAGATATTGTCTAGAAGATAATATTTGTATTCAAACTCACAGTTTTACTGTTGTAATAATAAAGTTGTAGTTGTTTCTGTACCATGTATTGACAACTCAGAATAGGTGATGTATACCTATTTTGGGGGCGTCACAGTGGCTATCTTCCATGGTCAGTTATATCAGTAAAAGATTGCACGATCCTACAACAGAAAAGTCCAGCTACGACATTTCAAACAACATGACTTGGTTTTTAAGAAGATCATTGACAACCAAGATCAATCTAAGGGAAAATTCGTTCCTAACTAGGAAGGCTCATTTGTTGTCAAGGAAGTATTGACAGGAGGTGCTCTCAGATTGTAGGAAATGGATAGCGATGAATTTCCACAGCTTATCAACTCAAACACCGTGAAACGGTACTATGTCTGAAGTTACCATCAAATAAACATCTTGGTTTTGATCATCAAATCACAAGTCATTTCGGTTTTTAAACCTTTTTACATACTCTTCTGCCCCTCAGGGAAACATACACTTCAAACCAACAGCCTGGTTTCACCTCATTTCAAACCATTCATCCAATTTCGGTTATCCTGAAGATGGGATTGAACCTTTCACGCTTGCAATTTATCCTGAAGACGGGATTAAACTTTTCTACGCTTGCAGTTCATCCTGAAGACGGGATTAAACTTTTTCCACACCTGCAGTTTATCCCCATTATGGGATCAAACTTTCTTCTCCCCGCAGTATAGCCTGCACATGGGATTCACATTTCTCTTTGGCTATAATTCATCTTGAGGGGCGAACTACGTCGACCTGATCTCCCTGATACTCGGGAGTACGTAGGCAACCATATTCTATATGGCTCGATCACAATAAATAAAAAAATAACAAAAACATTTCTGCCCTCTCTCTAAAAAAACAAAAACAACAAATATTTCTACACCCATCTACCTTTCCCATTTAGCGTTGAACCTCTTACACCAGGTTCGAACTATGCAGACTTTATCTCCTCCTCAATAGGAGTACGTAGGCAGCCATTTATGGTTTAGTCTAACCCCTACTAGAATAAAAATGCTTGTCACACGGTACGTTGATTAACCTTCAATCTACCACATTTCATCGGCTTCAGACCAAGGGGATGGAATTACCCAATCTCTCCTCATAAATAGGAGATTCGGTGACCATCTAAGCTGCGGTTATGCCTCAAAGAGCAACACCAATCCATAAGAGATGGAATTAACTAGGCTTCTCACAAATAGAAGTACTGGCGACCATCTGTGGTACGATCAATCGTAGAGAGGAAAAGCCACACTCCTCTCTATATTTCCATACAGATACTAGTCCCAAGACACCAAAGATGGTAGGGATACATATAGATCAATGATCCGTTCTGAGAGATCTTGCGACGTCTCAATGTCCACCTATCAAGAATAAGTTCAGAATGCATCAAGATCACAAGGCCCTGAAGAAATAGGCAAATATCAAGCAAGTATCAAGGCATAACGAAAAGGGAAGTGATCAATCAAAATATATTTCCCTGCCATACATAATACTGTTTGATATATACATATGTGTTGTACATGACAAAATGGCTAAGCTAGTCTGTGCAGGAAAATACAAAGCTATCTACAGATCTATATGTATGCAGACTATCAGATCTAACATGGCATCCCTCTCTGAAGACGGAGGTAACTCTGTAAGCTCTTGCCCAATGGTATCTACACAAGCTAGCAGATCAGAGGCTAACTGCATGGTGGCATAATGATTATCAATGTAAGCACTCATGTCGGCAAGAGTGACAGTCATCTGGGATCTCACTGAAGTATTATCTGCAATGGCCACATCCCTAGCAAATAGGGTGGCATCCCAATCCACAATCAATGCATCCCTGGCTGATCTTGCCTCATCCCTCTCTAACAGAGTGGCGTCTTTCCCATCAAGAGCTGTCAACATCGCGGCCCTAGCCTGATCTCTATCATAGGTCATCAGATGTAGGCTCTGCTCTAAATGTTGTGTTGAATATTAAGTAACAGTGGCACTCGAGGTGGGAGAATCCATCACAAGTGCTGGCATCCTAGCAGTCAAGTCCCCATCGATGGGAATGTTAGCCTCCTCTATAGGCTCATCATCGTCAGAATCAACATCCTACACTGTGGATACTACCATAGTCGATGAAACCTTTATCTTCATCCATCTTTGAATACTCGCAGAATAACTGGATGATCGATGTAAAACTCGGCCACTCTCACGATCCCAACCCGTGCATACAACCCGGATCTGTTTCTCTGGCGATAAATGGTGTGAAGTGAAAGTGACGACTTTGCCCCTCGTAAGGATGAAAATCCTAAAACTGGTCAAACTGACACATCACGACCAGTGGGTGGTAAGTGATCATCCCTCTCAAACTAGCTAGAGGTAGATAATCCATGCCTGGAGCTTGAGTAATGAAGCTGTAGGGTGATATAAGCTCTGAACACGACAGTATAGCAAATGGACCTCCGATCCCTACTAGGAAAGCTGACCAAGACGCAACATTTGTGCACTCTACAGGCTGAAAGGAGTATGTCATGGCTATATAATGGGTGAAACAATATCCCTGTCATCTGAATGTGCCAATCGGTCTCAAGTATGACATAAACCACACATACAGCATGACCGAGCTACCTGTAAACACTCCTGCCGGATAAGTGCAACAATATATAGCTGACCTCAAAGTCTCTGCAATGATCATCGGTATAATGGTATGACCCTCCCTAAGAGCTCTCACTGCCATAATGATGCCGATATCTAACTCATCCATGTATTGCGGCATGTAGACGTATGATAATACGCACAACAATAGTACATCCACTCTGGCTGAACGCCAATGATCTTCCGATGTGGTGAAATCCCTAGAATGCCGTGCATAACTATCCTCAGAGCCAAATCTGTCAAACAGAGAACGTTGGGATATCATGTGGCCGGATGTACTCTCGTCCTATACCACTCTACGTCTCAATCCAGTGAGGGTCATGAACTATCTAGGCATGTCTTCGATAGCCATATGCACGCAAGGTCTATCCAGTGGCAGCATCGTCAACCGTGCATACTCTTCCAAAGTAAGAGTCAACTCCTAGGTCCCAAATCAGAAATCCTATCTCTCCGATACCCAGTGCTCTAGCATACCCTCTACAAATTCTGTGGGAACCTGAAACATCAATAGGGTCATAGTATGCTGCAGTAAATCATCTACAGTCACCATGTCTGATGGTGACATACTATCATACCATGAGCGTATACCAGATGCCACCAAAAATGGTAGGGTATGATCAATACGGCTAACTGTCGAAGAAGACATCTGTACGGGCCGTGCCATAAGACCATCCAAGGGTCAATGCTGAATATCTCTGGACATACATACATATAATAACATAATAACATACATGATACAATAGATGGAAATATGATATAGGGAATGGAAAACTGTACATACATTCCTAAGTATATCATCATCTAATACATCTCTACACAGCTAAAATATAGGGAAATGGGGCGAAGCTACCCAACATCTCAACAGAGGCCTATCAAAAGATATAGCGAGAAAGGGGCGAAGCTACCCAACATCTAATAGAGGCCTATCAAAAGAGATAATGAGAAATATACATCAGAAGTCGATGCTATCGATGTCAACATCGTCAATCCTGTCCACCTGATGTAACTCCTCTAAGTCACTGGATCTCTATCTACAGGGATGTCAGGCCTATACAAGGGAGGATCTGCACCGAAAAAACCATATGGGTCACCTGAGGGGCCAGCGCCAGAGCTGGAAGGATCAAAAGTATCTACCTCTGAAGGATCTCTACCCAAGTGCCAGATAAAGAAATGTGCCTGGTCCAACTGCCGGGTCAAACTGTCAATATGTGTCACATGAGTCAGATCTCTAACACAAGCTAGCCAATCCGTCATTATCACAGATCCTGAAACCATATCCCCATAAAGCGTGGTGGCGCGGTCTGCGAGCTATAATGGTACGAGGAACCACCAATCTTTGGAACATCTCACGAGTACTGGGGGCCCTCGAAAATGTATAACCGTCAATCCCTAACAATGGGATGTCAATGACGGGTGACTGTGAAACATGCAAATAACACCTGGCAGGAGGCAAGATCGGCATGCGAATCTCTCCTGTAGGGCTCCTGATAGAACGCTCTCCTAAATAGAGCTCCCATCCTCCATCTGTGAAGAGAGGAATCCTATGGGTGGACATAATGTGCTCGACCCCAGTCAGGTACCCATCCTCAAATCCAACACTCAAGTGTTCCCTAGAATAGGGAACTCATATGATGACATCCGATGTCGACAACTCCAGCTGTAGGCGGCAATGAGTGAAACCCTCAGCTATAGGGACCTCCGCCAGTATGGAATGATGCCATCTCCGTTCTCGTGGATAGGTGTCTAAACCTAGCACGCTCATAGGACACAAACATGGAAGCCTCTCACAGGCCCAAAACTGCCAACACAAAGGCAAACATCTGCTATCAGTTAACACTCTTAACCTGTACATGGGAAAAAAAAAGAAATACTCACCAGCAGAAATGGATAAAATCCTAACCACGCGTCGGTCAAGCCCTGCGATCGCATGCGCATTCCCCTGAGGAAGTAGGCAAAGGTGTAGAAACCCCAATCACAGTCTCCTATACGGTGCACGTGTCGAGTGGCACTGATCAAAGCGAAGGACATCGTAGAAGAGTTATCTGCTATGAAGCAGCCCCTAATGATCATCAAGAATAATCACCGAAGAATGATATCCTTGATCTCACATCATCGGGTATAGGCTCACTCAACAGCCGCTCATAGCATCTACGCTCAAAGGACCTGCACGAATAGTCCTGACTTTGAGCGCCTCCGTCGAAACTCCCAACAAGGATTTGACGGGAGCAGGGGTAATATTTGTCGTACAAGGCACTGGATCCCCTCCAAACTCCATACCTATGATAAATCGCCAATCCACCAGCGTCATCATCACCTCACAGTCCAGCAAATGGAGTGACTGAGTCTGGTGAAACTAGCGCTCAGACAATGCCCTGAGGTAACCCCAGGGACAGCGACGGGGAAGAATGGAAAAGAACGTCATGAATCCCCAGCCGTATACAATCTCTCTATAGTCATCATGCAAAGCCTGATACATAGAGTGGATGATGAACCAGTTCCCTCGAGGCTATGTAAAGTCAGGAACCTACATCAAATGCAGATTAACATCAGAACCCTTTGCTCCTGATCAACAGGAAATAAGGAAGATTAAAGATCTAACTTCATACCTCGTTTACGTGCAGGTATACTAAAGGATGCTGTAACGACCCCAAAATTCATATAATTTAATTCTCAACTTCGGTCGTTAATAATATATTTAACCTCTAATTTTACATCATTAAATGATAATACAAGCGTTGAAAATTTGTGGAATAATTAAAATTTTCTATTATAATTAAAATTTTCTATTACAAACTATTCTCGTTCCCAGAACTTTCAACCTTTACATCTAAATATCTCAGAATCATTTTTAATACTACATTAGTTTACATTGCAAAACAATATTATAATTCAACAATAATACATTATTCGGAACCTTAAACATGGTTCAAATAATAATAACACAACCAAAGTGTATAAATCTTCAAGTATCACATCTGATTCATGTCTTTCAGGTAACACATAAATTTACCTTGAATCTTGAACCTGCAAAAATGGTTATTTGCAAGGTTGAGCTCGACAGCCCAGCAAAATCTAACAGTTTTCATGCATCACATAACACATAATAACATGCTCAACATATATCTCATAAATAGTGAACTAACATAACATACATGTTACATTTTACATAACACATCATGCTCTTTGCAATAAAGATTTAAAACAATCAAATTCACATAGCAAATAGGAACTGAAAGACTTGCCTTGATCGTTGTTTACCAATAACAGTTTAACAGCTTACAGTTATCTGCACTTCACGTGCCCTACACAATTATATAATCATGCACATCAACTATTAGTCACATAGCAACGCATAGTAATTGTAACATAAAATTTACTTTACATCCCATAACCCTTCCTATTATATATACAAAATGTTCAATTTTATTGTGTTAACTTTCAACTTATATCTCACTGTATTTCATATTCGAAGTTCATTCAAATGTTTAAGTCTTGTTAGGACTACTTATTGGTTTTATATTAAATCCATTCCATATCTTATAATATTCATTTCAATTGAATTAAATTTTTTTTTTAAGTTTATTTACACTTGGCACGGCGTTTCGACGTTCATTCGTCACACGCCCGATTCGTCACTCATGTGTGTGCTTAGTATGCTTATACAACTTATCTAACACATCACTTATTAATGTTAAGCATCATTATAGTTACTAATATTCATGTTTTATAACTCAGGACAACATCCTTTATCGTCAGGAGCACTACATTTGCATAAGTGCATTCCCGACGCCCACCGATTGCCTCATAATACATATCTATCCCACAAATGACAATTTTGACCCCTGATCCCAACCTCAAATTGAAAAACTTAAAGAACAAAAGTTGTAGTTCTATTCGTCCTCTTTCCGGATCATCTTGAATCGCCTCAATTGGAGTTCGTATAAAAATGTTATGGCCGTTTTACTATTGGAGGTCAAAATTGTCCGACTTAGACCACAATTCCTTATTTGGGGCGTGAGATAGTGGTCATCGGGCGCGAATTCCAAAGTCTTTGGGGCATGAACTTTGGCCTATTTTGATTATTTCAAGCGAAATTTGGCGTCAAAAGCGAAATTACAGAACACCCAACCACGAAGAACAGAACAAAGCTAATTTTGTTGACTGTATCTTAATTCTAACACCAATTTATCATGTATAACATACATAAATTACACATAAATGTTACCCATCAAATGTATACTGATTAAAACAATTGAACAACTCCAGAAATTCTTGAATACCATGGTTTAAAGCCCAAAACTCCATCTTCATACACTATTTTCATGTTTTAAACACATTTAGCGAATTCAATCACCACGACTTCGTTTCTTAACCAAATTGATTCATTCAACTTGCGCCGCTTTTGTTTCATAACATACTAACATATTCTAACATCAATTTACAGATTATCACATATATTAAACATGGAATTTTGTACGTTCTAAAGCCAATTTCATATAACATACACTGCTATTTACTTTTCTCCCTATAAACCCAAATTCCATGAATTTAACAAGCAAGTAACAATCATATATGATGATTAACAAATTTTGCAAACCTATATAAACATATATATACATATACCACTATTCACGTGATTTCCAAATCACATAGAATATATATACACCAAAACTAAAAGTTAAAATAGAGATAGTTTATACCTTGATTAGCATAACAATTAGCAAACCCTTCTCTTTCACTTGATAATCACAAAAAATTCTCTCAAGCTCTCACTCTCAATCTCCTCTGAGTTTATCTTCTTCTCTCAAACCTTCTCTGTATTTTCTATATTGTCTAGCCCTAGGGAAAAATAAGACGCGTAGGAAAAATTTAAGCTAGCCACAATCCCACGTACTTCAGTTAAAAAAACAAAAAAGGCTTCAGTTAGAAACAAGCCAAAGGCCACAAGGCCTTGTTTGGCTAAACACATAATTCCCATACTAATTTATTTTTATATTATTATATTATATAGTTCTCATGTCACACCATTAATTTAGTTAATTAAATAACTTTAGCTTTAGCTAATTTAAATAACTTATAATAATAAAATTCTTATTATCATTATACCTTATAATTAATAAATAATTATATATCTAATTTAATTAATAAATTAGACACATAACTTTGTTTAATTTATTTATTTATTTTAAATTAAACAATTCATTTAATTTAATTATCTTTTTAAATATTAAGCAATTGATTTAATTTAATTATTTCCATAAATTAAATCCATCAAATAAAATTTACATTATTCTATTTAATTTACATTAATCAATTTAGTTACTAAATTAATTCACCACAATTTTATCAACCATTTATTTACCTCAATAAATAAATAAATTAAAAATATTTATTTAATTCAATAAATATTTAAAATTAATTACTAAATTCATTTAATTCCTTCAATAGTTAACTCAACTATTAAACCTCACTTTCCCAATATATGAATATATATTTCTCTTCATACCAGATCATATATTTCAACATATATAACACGTACATATACATACTCAAACTCAAAATATCCCATAATAAGAATTTTAATTATTAAATTCTTATTTTAATAATTTATAAAAATTTGGGTTGTCACAGATGCCGACTCAAGTCACCCAGAAGATCTGGGTTTGCCACTTGAATGCCTGGCAACTCCCTACGGGGAACACGTGTAGCAGGAGCAGGAACCTCAATCGGTACATCCTCCTCCTCGTGTTAGAGTTTATGCCCTAGAGGCCAATTATTTGATATAATTGCTTAACGTTTTGATATTATATTTGATTGAATAAATGAATGATTTTATTATGATTTTATTTACTGCGTTATATAATTGTTAACATAATAAAATTCCTTAGAATAGTGATACAAATTATATGGTTTCAAGTATGTGACTTGAACATGAGATTATATAATTACAATTAGTATCATTGTTCTTAAATGTCCCTAGTCGAGTATCATTATTGATGGGACAACAATGATGCATCGAGACTAGTATGTGGATTGACTGATGACCAAATCTCATTGGTCATAAATATATGAGATATTAAGTCAATGCATAGGTACATGTTAGAGAACGGTGTACTGGACAGGCCCACCATGAGAATTCTATGTGGAGCATTATACGAAGTGTCATTAGCAATTCTCATAGTGATAATAATGTAATGGTTCTCTGACTTGAAATCACTATATTACTACACGGGAATTTATGTACTTTGATATCATCAAATGTCACCTTTAATAAGGTGGACTATAAAGGTGATTATTGGGTACATCATGAATCGTGTGAGGAATATGAGTGATCTAGATGGAATTTAACCCTCCTATTTATTAGGGGTGATATCTATAGGCCTCTTGATTGAGTAGGACTATGAAATGCATGGCCATGCTCAAATAGTGATTTGTTTCATATAGTCTACTCATTGATCAAGAAAACTCAGATTAAATTATGAAGAGTATGACACATTCCATAACTCGAGTTTAATCTATGATATTAAGGTTAAAAGGATTAAATTACATTGAAACATTGGTCATTAAAAGGTTGCATCGAATCATCGATCTTATTATTACTTGGGTAGCAGTGATGCATTACTAGATGCCGCTCAATCGCTTATAATTTTATAATATGATTTTAAAATTATTGCCAACGTGATAATAACCTATAGGTCACACACATAGTAACCTAATTTAAAAGGGAATAAATTTAAATTTTAAGGATTTAAATATATTAATATGATTAATAGTATTTAAATCACAGATTTAAATTAAAAGGAAAGTTTGTATATATGTATATTAATTAAGTAAGACTTAATTAAGTTATATATATATATATATAAATTGATTTTAAGAAATTAGGTTTTGATTAATTCCATTTAACTACTATATATAGGATATATAGCGCCTACTTAGGTTAGATCATAACTTGAAACCCCTAGCCGCTTCTTAGAGAGAGACTAGAGAGAAAACGTATGATTTAATAAAGGTTCCTTTCATTGGCTAATCTTTCGCAAGTCCCTCTTATTGCAGTAATCGCGAGAAGGTTCGATTCGGCGTTCGTGTGGATACCATAGAGACGTAGTTTCGTGAGGAATTGCGTTAAGGATTCGAAGCCGTTTCAGAAACACTTTCATTTTCGATATAATATCTAAACCTCTGAATTAATTAATTTTTCGCATGGATCCTGTGTTGGGTTTCGGAAATTGCTTTGATTATTTAATTTCCGCTGCATTTTTGTGCCGAAATCCCTACAGTGGTATCAGAGCTACTTGCGAAACGATTAATTCAGATTACGTGTTTTATTGCTTTTGATATATTTGATATATGATGTTACAATTTTACCGATCTGAAATTGATTATATTATTTTCGATATATATGATATATGATGATACAATTTTATCGAACTGAAATTGAGTATATGATATTCGTGAATCGATATATTTTGGTATTATGAATATCAAGAATTGATATGCATGTATATGATGTTCTATTAATTGAGTATATGATATTTCGTAATCGACATAAATCGGTATTATGAATATCAAGTAGTAGATATGCATGTATACGAAGTTCGTTAATGTGATGGCGTAATAACAAAGATACAAATTTCGTTCTAATTGGATTAAAGGCATGAAAATTTGATTTAATATGATTAATTGAAACTGGACATATATGATATGAACTGGGTGTATTTTTATTATAAGTATACCAGGTGGATTAAAATACGTGATTCTGAAACTGGTTCAGAGAATCATTTGGAAAAATTCTGCAATACAGATTCAGAGAATCAGACGGACCACCGCTGTGGGGAGACCCCCTGACCCCCCCCCAGAAGCGCCTTGATGGTCGTGTCCCATATATGTTATATATAGTTTTCTTTAATTATATATGAATTGTTATGTGTTTATTGTGATATGTATGGTGCACAGTTATGGCCTTTTGACCCATAGGTTAGTGGTTTTTTGGTTTTGAAATACGACTTGCATGTCGTGCCTTTCTATAAATTCTAATGTAATATTCTCTTCTTATCTAAATCCCCTCGAATGTAACTCGAGGTTTCTTTATGTCATGTAATAATTTGTAATCGATGAAGATGAAAAGATGAAGGAAAGATGATGATGGAGAGGAGGCACATGCTTGAGGAAGATCCAAGGAAGCTATTTATTTTAAGATCTTTTACCACCTTAGATTGACCTTCAATCTTTCATTAGCTTGAAAAGATTGACATTGGATTGGGCCATAACTGTGACACATTTAATTTCACACTTTATTTATGCTTGTATATGATATGATATGATAAATAATATGCATGCTTAATAAAAAAAAATGGTGAGATCTAAATTTATTTTTAAAACCCTTCATTAAATTATTAAGTCTAAATCAGATGCCTTCCAATGAATAACACTCATCAAGACCTTGATCAATAGATGTAGGTTTGCCAAAGCAAAGTACCCTATTTATCTAGCTAAGATGCGATAGGATAATTGTGATATCCAAACTGTTAAAATCATTGGGCCCGACTTAACTAAGTTATCTCAATAGGATTGTGGACTTAGAGGCACAGAGTTTGGTAGATACCATTAGATGGACTAGAAACAATTGTTGTTTACCAAACTATCTAGCAGTTATATATGATATAATTGACAAAAGGGTTTTTTCCCAAAATAATTGTGTTTTAAGAAATTAGCAAAAGCAAACTTAGGCATAATGAAATATGGATCTTGGCTCACTAGAAAGAATTAATTGAAAAATGCTTTCCGAATTAATGGTGAGGGCTATTAATTTGAATAAAATAGTGGGAGGTATATTTTGAATGTACTATTATCAATTACATAATATCAACTCTGCAATTTGACTTATTTTTTTTTTTGCACTTATAAATTGTAGATATCAATGGCAAACAACAACAATACAAGTAGTCTTTCACTACGATTAGTCCTTGAGAAGGCCAAGCTGAGTGGAATTAATTTCCTTGACTGGCATAGGAACTTGAGGATTGTCCTCGAACAAGAGCGCAAGCTATATGTCATTGAAAAGCCCATTCCTACAGCACCAGCTGATATTGCACCACGTGCGGAGCATAATGCTTACAAGAAGTATCAAGATGATGCTCTGGACGTGAGTTGTCTCATGATAGCAACCATGAACGCTGAGCTTCAAAAGCAACATGAGTTGATGGATGCTTATGAGATAATCGAGCATCTCAAGAAATTGTTCGAAGGGCATGCTCGACAGGAGAGGTATGATACAATAAGCAAGGCATCAGATCAACGCAAAATGGGTGAACGTGATCCAGTTGGTCCACATGTGCTTAAAATGATTGGTTATATTGAGTACCTTGATAGGTTGGGTTTTCCAATCACTCCGGAGGCCCAAACAGATCTTGTTTTGCAATCCCTGAACAGTAACTATTCTCAATTTGTCATGAATTATCTTATGAATGAAATTGCGAAACCCCTTACTGAGTTCTTGAGCATGTTAAGAACTGTCAAGAACAACATGAAAAAGGCAGGACCCGGTCCCATAATGATGGTGCAAAAGGGGAATGCTAAGGGAAAATAGAAAGGCAAGAAGAAGATAGGATCTAATTCTGGTGCCAAACCTAAATCCTAAACCAAACAGGCTTTAAAACCTAAAGGTGGGGTGGCTAAAGAAGGTGATTGTCACTTTTGTGGAAAACCTGGACACTGGAAGAGGAATTGTCTTGTTATTTGGAAGAAGTGAAGAAAAGGAAAGGAAGTGGGACTTCTGATTCAGGTATATATGTTATAGAAGTCAACTTGTCTACTTCTACATCATGGGTATTAGATACTGGATGTGGTTCTCACATTTGTGTTAATGTGCAGGAACTCCGAAGGAGTAGGACTTTGGCAAAAAGAGAGGTTGACCTATGTGTTGGGAATGGAGCAAGAGTTGCTGCACTGGCCGTAGGAAATTATCATTTATCTTTGCCCTCTGGGCTAGTTTTAGAATTAGAAGATTGTTATTTTGTGCCTGCTATAAGCAAAAACATTATTTCTGTTTCTTGTTTGGACAAGAAAGGTTTTTCATTTATAATAAAGAACAACCGTTGTTCGTTTTACTTAAATGATATATGTTATGGTGTTGCACAATTGTTTAATGGTCTTTATATTCTTGATTTGGAAATGCCTATCTATAACATAAATACAAAACGATTTAAATCAAATGATTCAAATCCGACATATCTCTCGCAATCGTTGTCGTCGGGCCATTTAAATGAGAAACGCATATCAAAACTCCATAAAGATGGATTTTTGGATTCATTTGATTTTGAATCATATGAAAAATGCAAATCTTGTTTATTAGGCAAGATGACTAAAGCCCCTTTTCACTGGACATAGTGAATCTGCTAGCGATATATTGGGACTTATACATAGTGATGTATGTGGACCCATGAGTTCAATTAGCAAGAGGTAGGTTTTATTACTTAATTACATTTCTTGACGATTTTAGTAGATATGGATATATGTATCTTATGAGACACAAACCGAATCCTTTGAAAAGTTCAAGGAATTCAAGAATGAAGTTCAAAACCAATTTGGCAAAAGATAAAAGCCCTTCGATCCGATCAAGAGGTGAATACTTAAGCCAAGACTTTGATGACCTTCTAAAGGAGTGTGGTATTATATCACAAACTCACTCCACCGAACACCACAATGGAATGGTGTGTCTGAGAGGAGGAATCAAACCTTGTTGGACATAGTACGATCAATGATGAGTCATGCAGATCTTCCAATAAGCTTCTGGGGTCATGCCCTAGAGACAGCTGCATTCACACTTAACCGTGTTCCTACAAAGACGGTTCAGAAGACACCATATGAGATGTGGACTGGGAAACATCCTAGTGTGTTGTTCATGAAGATTTGGGGTTGCGAGGCGTTTGTAAAACGTCTGGATTCTGACAAGCTCGGACCCAAATCTGACAAATGTAATTTTGTGGGATACCCAAAAGAAACAAAAGGGTATTATTTCTACAAACCTTCTGAGAACAAAGTGTTTGTTGCTCGAACTGGTATTTTTCTAGAAAGAGAATTTGTCTCTAAAGGAAACAGTGGAAGGAAAGTAGAACTCGAAGAAATTCGAGAACCACAGAATAACATTAAACCTGAGTTGGAACGTGAGCAGGAACCACAAGATGTTATGGAAATTGAACCTGCTCAAATTACACAAGGAATTCGTAGATCTTGTATGACACGCCAAGAGCCCGAGAGATATTATGGATATCTTGTGACTCAAAATGGCGATGTGATGCTCATTGATCAGGATGAGCTTGCTTCCTACCAAGAAGCTATGAATGGACCAGATTCTGAGAGATGGCTTGAAGCCATGAGATCTGAAATGGACTCCATGTATACTAACCAAGTATGGACTTTGGTTGATCCACCCGAAGGGGTAAAACCAATAGGGTGCAAGTGGGTTTTTAAGAAGAAAACCAACATGGATGGTAATGTACAAACCTATAAAGGCCGACTGGTAGCAAAAGGTTTCAAACAAGTTCAAGGTGTTGACTATGATGAAACTGTTATATTTTGTGAAAATCAAAGTAGCAATCAAATTGAAAAATTAGCGAAAGCGAAATAAAATCAGATTTTAAAATTTTTCACAAATCAATTACCCGGATCATTCTTTATGCATATTATTAATTAAACGAAGAATAAGAATTTATGAAATCATACCCTTGTAGAAACGAGCTTCCTCAGGTACGAGTTCACCTCCTACTTCTCCGCGATCTCCTTGAATCTCCGGGTAGATTCCTTCCTTTGATCAATATTAGCCACCCAAGTGTATGGCCTCTAAAGGTGATCCACCAAGGAAGAAGAATTTTCAAGAAGAAGGGTATTTTGGCTAAAACCCTAGTTTTTCCTATCTCTATAGAAAAGGAGGCGTACTCTCCAACTCTTGGAATTACGTATATTAGATATCTGATATAAGACTTCTCTTATAAAGATATCATGTAACCCTATTTTAATTAAAATAAGGTATTATTTATTTAATTAAACTCTTTTAATTAAATGGGCTCCCTAATCCTATTAGGGGTAATTAATTAAACTCCTTTAACTAATTTTTCTTCCTAATCCAATTAGGAATAAATGAGAGTACTTATATTAAATTAATTCCTAAACCTTTTTAGAAATTAAAATAATAATAATTGTAATAATATTAATAAGACTCTCTTATTAATTTATATTTAATATTTCTAAAATATTAAATAATAATATTAAGCTATTTAATTTATTCTATCACCATAGATTAAATTAAATATACTTAATATATTATTATAATTATGCCATTAACTTCTTAAATAATTATTCTTCCTTTTATGGTGTGACCCTTTAGGTTCTCCATATTAAACCTAAGCCAGAATAAATCAATTAGAACAATTTTAATCTCATTTAAATAAATAAATTAAACAAATAATTTATTTAAATAAATAATATTTATTCTACAATAGGATAAGCCTCCCTAGCGATCAACGACTTTCCAGATAATATAGATTTCAACATTAATCATAAAAGAACCTTTGAGTAAATAGTTACCGTATAATTCAATCCTTCCACCATACAATGTCCCAATTAAATATAAGACATGGAATTACTTGTCAAGTCTTATTTTATTTAATTATATGTATTTCGATTCCTAAATGCATTAACTCCTAATGAATGCAAATTAGAAACTACTTTCTAATTTCATTCCACCTCGCCAAGGATTCTCGGGTTGTCATTTATCGAATCACATAGGACATTTCTCCCTTTTTACTAGAAGTGGTAGATTCTTTATCGATCATTCATTATCTTCATATATAACTTATTACACCCAAGCATACCCTTTGATATACTCTAAGAGTCTTAAGGAATAAGTCAAAGTGTAATTCATTATATATAAGATACTATGATGATCTCAAGTCTAAGGATCATTTTGTACTACTATCACTACAGAATTCCTATTGACGGTGTAAGTAAAACTCCATTAGGTATTCCTTAGCGAGTCACGCTCAAATGAACTTATTCTCTAATAAGCACCTACATACTTGCTTTTAGTGTCTCCACACAAATGATCAAGAGATCAATCATCCTCATCCAATGAGCAAACAACGACGTATCAATCTATCCGGATTCATTAATCCCCTTTTTAGTAATCCATTGATTGGGGAACATTTTAGTTTTAAGCTATCTAAGAATTTAGATCTCATTAGCATGATCTCATCATGATTCTAAATGCATTGCTTAAAACTATGGGTTTATCACATATTATTAAAAAACAACACCATGTAGATAATAAATGCCTTTTAATAAATAATTCTTTTATTAATAAATAAATAAGATTGATTACACAAGATATGCTTTATCATCATACATGATTGGCTTGTATGCATAATACTTTCAATCTCTCACTGCACTAAAGCCAATCGCCGTGGTATCTCATACCCATCTTCTCTAAGTGACGATCAAACCGTTGTTGTGTTAACGCTTTAGTAAATGGATCTCGCAATATTGTCTTGAGAGTCCACACGCCCAGGTGACGTCTCCTCTTTCAATGATCTCTCCGATCAAATGAAATCGTCGAACACGTGTTTGGATTTCGATGAGACTGGGTTCCTTAGCTTGCGTGAATCGGCTCCAAAGTTGTTGTCGCGTATCAAAGGCATTGGTCCTTTAATGCTAGAAACCACACCAAGTTCTAGAATGAACTTCTTCATCCAAACAGCCTTCCTTTGCAGATTCACTTGCAGCCTATGTGTATGCGCTTCACATCGAATCAAGAATCGCTTGTTTGCTTGAACTCTTCCAACTCAATCGCGCTGCGTTTAAGGTAAACACATACCCCAAACGGATTTATCATCATCTTTGGTCTGTTTAAAAACTTGAGTCTGTGAAGCCCTCTAGTTTTAATTCAAACCCACCGTAGACAAGAAATACATCCTTAGTTCTTCTTAAGTACTTTAGGATATTTTTCACCGCCTTCCGTTGTTCTTCTCCGGATTCGATCGATATCGCTTGTTACACTAAGTGCATGAGCGACATCCGGTCTAGTAAATATCATACCGTATATGATAGATCTTATCTTTGAAGCATAAGGAATCTTACTCATATACGGTTTCTCTCCTCAGTGTCTTTGGGGCTTGTTTCTTGAGAGATGTATTCCATGGCTCATCGGCATGAGACCTCTTTGGAATCTTCCATGCTAAACCTCTTTAACATCAAGTCAATGTACGTTCCTTGGGACAAGCCAAGCATCCTTTTAGATCTATCTCTATAGATCTTTATCCCCAAAATATAGGATGCTTCTCCCAAGTCCTTCATAGAGAAGTGTTTAGATAACCGATTTTAATTGATTTAAAGATAGGAATATCATTCCCTATCAAGAATATATCATCAACATATAATACAAGGAATGAAACAGTAGCGCTCCCACTAACCTTCTTGTACATTACACATGGTTCATCCTCATTTTGATAAAATCAAACTCTTTGATTGTCTCATCAAAACGGATGTTCCACCTACGAGAAGCTTGCTTTAATCCATAAATGGATCGTCAGAAGCTTACAGACTTGATTTGTCCCATCCTTTGAAACAAATCCCTCCGGTTGTGTCATATACACATCCTCCTCAAGTTTCCCATTGAGGAAGGCCGCTTTCACATCCATCCGCCAGATTTCGTAGTCATGGTAAGTCGCAATCACAAGCAAAACCGAATGGACTTGAGCATTGCTCATGGTGAGAAGGTTTTCATAGTCAACTCCTTGTCTTTGTTTGAAACCTTTTGCAACCAAATGGGCCTTATAGGTCTCTACCTTGCATGCGTGCCTCCAGTCTTTCTTTTAAAACCCATTTACACCCAATAAAGCTTAATGCCTTGGTGGTGAGACCAAAGTCCATACTTGGTTCTCATACATGGAGTCCATCTCAGATTTCATGGCTTCTTGCCACTTCTCTGAGTCTTTACTACTCATAGCTTGTTCGTAATTCAATGGATCATCATCATCTATGATGCGTACCTCATTGTCATCTTCTATGACAAGTCCATACCTTTCTGGCATCTTTGGTACTCTTCCAGATTTATGAATAGGGTGTGGTACAGAAGGAATCTCTACTTGGTTAGGTACCTCACTTTGATTTGTAGTATTTTATGGTTCTTGAACCTCTTCAAGATATGTCTTACTCCCACTGACCCCTTCAAGGATAAACTCCTTTTCCAAGAAGGCAGCATGTTTCACAACAAACACCTTTTGATCAGTTGGATGATAGAAATAATACCCCGATGTTTCTTTAGGATATCCCACAAATCTACATTTGTTAGATCTAGTCTGCAGCTTATCGTTTTCAAACTTTTTGACATAAGCTGGACAACCCCAAGTCTTAACATGCTTAAGATTTGGTTTCCTCGCTGTCCATAACTCATATAGGGTCTTGGGGATGGATTTTGTAGGTACCTTGTTAAGTAGGTATGCAGCCGATTCTAGGGCATATCCCCAGAAGGAAACTGGAAGGTCAGTAAAGCTCATCATAGATCGAACCATGTCCAACAATGTTCGATTTCTCCTTTCAGATACACCATTCATCTGTGGCATCCCTGGTGGAGTCCATTGTGAGATTATACTATTTTCTTTGAGACAATTGAGAAACTCACCACTTAAGTATTCTCCTCCTCGATCAGATCGAAGAATCTTAATACTCTTACCAGTTTGCTTCTCAACTTCACTTCTGAACTCTTTGAACTTTTCAAATGATTCAGATTTGTATTTCATTAAATACACATATCCAAATCTTGAGTGGTCGTCAATGAATGTAATAAAATAAGAGTACCCTCCTCGTGCGGTCGTTGTCATAGGTCCACATACATCTGTGTGTACCAACGCTAACAACTCTGTTACTCTTTCTCCTTTTCCACTAAAAGGAGATTTAGTCATTTTACCCATGAGACAAGATTCACAGGTTGGATATGATTCATAATCAGATAGCTCTAGGAGCCCATCTTTATGCAACTTGGATAATCTTGTTTCATTAATACGACCGAAGTCTACAAAGTGCCACATGAAGGTATAATTAACATCATCTCTTTTCCTTTTCTTAGTTTGTTCAATTTGAAATATATTTTCATGCAAGTCAAGTATATAAAGTCCATTTCGCAAATTACCAACACCATATAAAACATTAGCATTATAAATAGAACAACCGTTGTTCTTTATTATAATATTAAAACCATCCATATCCAATAAGTAGATAGAAATAATGTTTCTAATGATATTTGGAACAAAATAACAATTATTTAAATTAATGAACTTGCCTCAGTAGGCGTTAAACAATAAGTCCCTATGCCTAATGCAAAGAACCTTTGCTCCATTTCCCACTCGTAGGACGACCTCATCCTGCTTTCAAACTTTCTACTTTCGACCAAATCCCCTCATATATATTACATATGTGAGAACCACATCCCAGATCCAATACCCAAGTAGAAGATCGACTTTCAAAAAATTAATTTCAATCATAAACAAACCTTGATTAGGATTGAAGCTTCTCCAAGCTTCTTCGCTTTTTGTTCGCAAGATAATCCTTGCAGTTCCTCTTCCAAATGACTCTACTTATTGCAATGGAAGAAAATTCCTTTGCTAATGGATCAGTTTCTTTTGATCCTTCACTTTCGCCTTTCCCTTAGCCTTCTTGGATTTCTTCTTTCGTAAGATACCTTGGGCCTCTTCCTTTCTTGGAAGAATCATCCACCAAGAAGACATGGTTCTTCTTGGATGGGAAGTGACTTCAAAGTTAGCTTTTCAACATGTTAAGTAATTCGTGCAAGTCGACATCCAACTTATTCATGTGAAAATTCACAACAAATTGTGAGAAGGTGTCTAGGAGTGACCGCAAGACTAAATCTTGACTCAATTCCCCATCCACGACGAACCCAAGTCGCCCAAGACGCTCAATCAGATTGATCATCTTTAGGACATGAGTCTCAACCAGTAGCGCCCTCGGTCATCCGAGATCTAAGAGCTCCTTAGATATTTCATATCTAGCGTATTCTACTTTGCTCACCATACAACTCTCAAGGTGCAAGAAGATAGTAGAAGCATCCATGTTTTCATGCCGACGTCAAGCTCGTTACTCATGGATGCGAGCATGATGCATCGAGCCACGATGCATCATCTTGCGCCACGCTTTAAAAGTAGCAATCTCTTCCTCAGAGGATGTCTATGCAACTTTTGCAGTGTATATTGGTAATTTAGGACATAAGAAATCTTTTTCAAAGAGTGAGAACAATTCTCGATTCCTTAACATCCGTGTAGTTAGGTCGATCGGTTTGTTAGCATCAAGTATGCTACGCAGATGAAATTAGTGAATGTGACATTTTCAAAATTTCGCATGTAAAAGACAATATTTTAGCAAACATTCATTTAATTAATTACCAAAATAAATTAGGTCTTATTTTATATTGGTATCTCCCACTATTTTCTTCAAATTATATTACCCTCATTTATATAGTTCTAGCAAAATCTAATTAAAGTTTTTGCTAGTGAGAATAAGGATCCCATTTCAAATATATATAGCCTTGTGGTGACATAACAAACTATATATAAATAAATAGGTAGACAACTCCTTGTCAATTACATCATCATGTAACTCCTTATGTTTTGCCTCTTAGATTATTTTGATCAAGTGGTGGCACATCCGAATCAAAATTATCTAAGTTAAGTCCAACCTAGCACTTCCATATATTCAAAAAAGAAAAATATCGCCTTTGTGGTGACACAACAAAACAATATTGTTTAATTTTCTTTATAAGCATCAAATGTGATAATTAACATCTTAAATACTTAATACTTGCTTTGTGGTGACACAACAAACTCATATTAAATATTTAATACTCTATTAATTTTATCATGCTAGAAGGCGACATTCGATATTCTAAATATCTTTGAACGCTTAAGACTTAAATAAAAAAAAACTTTGAGGGATTTGTTATTATTTGTCTCATCTTGTTTAGCGCATGCATGCAAAATATATATATAAAATACGCCATCATATTATTAAACATGCGAAGCATGTTTGCATAATATATAATATATATAATACTAGCATGCACATATAGAATACTATATTCTACCCCGATTGATTATGGACTTTTATTCTAGTTTGGTTCACTAGAGCCACCAAGTGAACCAAAAGGTCAAACCCCCTAGGTGCAAAGAATAAACATTTAAATATAACTATTACATTTAAACCCTGCTCCATTACAAACGGGTCTTTTAGCGCTCCTTGCTCCTTGATCTTGGTTCTTCTAAAAATTCTAACTAGTCCTATTACATAAACTATTTAATTTAAATAGAAACCTCGATCGCTAATCAAGGGAAGTACATAGGAGAGAGATAGAATTTACATCAAGAAGAAAACGTAAAAGACGAGGCACGCAGTAACCCCATTTAATAAAACCCATTCATTCAAACATCCAACTAAAATAAATCCAATCACATCGTCAATTGTCCATAATCAATCCCATTTATTATCATACATATCATTATATGTATCACTAAATAAAATCATTCCATATATATATAAGTATCATTTAATGGGCAATTTTATGTTGTATGAAATCCAATTTCAAAATTAAAATAAACTTTTATTTTAATTATAAAATTATTTAGAATATATATATATATATATATACTATTATATATATATATATATATAATATTAATCGTGCGCTGTGACATATATATATATTAGATCCGGTTTCTGAATGAATCAAAAGACTCATTCAAAAGTGATTATAATATGAATATATATATATATATATATATATATATATATTATAAATCAAATTTTTAAAAGGCCGGGAATCTTTATATATATGTCTATCCTGCAGGTCATCATATTCCAACGTGGGTATAAAATCACGTAAGCTGTAGGGATCCAACCGAAAGTAAAAACAGCGTTTTTTTTTTAACAGGTTAAGCGAAAAAAAAAATCGGCGATCACTCCTTTAAAAAAAAAAAATTACCCACGGATTCAATTAAAAAAAATTAATTCAATTAAAAAAGATTTTAAGAAAATAATTTATTTATTTATTTTATATAAAATAATAATTTTATACAACAAATTATGCCCAATAAATTATTCTAAATTCATACCCATACATATATGGAATCAAAATAATTAATAATTCGCATAAAGTTTGGCTCATGATACCACTGTTATATTTTGTGAAAATCAAAGTAGCAATCAAATTGAAAAATTAGCGGAAGTGAAATAAAATCAGATTTTAAAATTTTTCACAAATCAATTACCCGGATCATTCTTTATGCATATTATTAATTAAACGAAGAATAAGAATTTATGAAATCATACCCTTGTAGAAACGAGCTTCCTCGTGCATGCGAGTTCACCTCCTACTTCTCGCGATCTCATTCAATCTCGGGTAGATTCCTTCCTTTGATCAATATTAGCCACCCAAGTGTATGGCCTCTAAAGGTGATCCACCAAGGAAGAAGAATTTTCAAGAAGAAGGGTATTTTGGCTAAAACCCTAGTTTTTCCTATCTCTATAGAAAAGGAGGCGACTCTCCAACTCTCGAATTACGTGATATTTGATATCCGATATAAGACTCCTCTTATAAAGATATCATGTAAACCTATTTTAATTAAAATAAGGTATTATTTATTTAATTAAACTCTTTTAATTAAATGGGCTCCCTAATCCTATTAGGGTAATTAATTAAACTCCTTTAACTAATTTTTCTTCCTAATCCAATTAGGAATAAATGAGAGTACTTATATTAAATTAATTCCTAAACCTTTTAGAAATTAAAATAATAATAATTGTAATAATATTAATAAGACTCCTCTTATTAATTTATATTTAATATTTCTAAAATATTAAATAATAATATTAAGCTATTTAATTTATTCTATCACCATAGATTAAATTAAATATACTTAATATATTATTACAATTATGCCATTAACTTCTTAAATAATTATTCTTCCTTTTATGGTGTGACCCTTTAGGTTCTCCATATTAAACCTAGGTTGTGAATAAATCAATTAGAACAATTCTAATCTCATTTAAATAAATAAATTAAACAAATAATTTATTTAAATAAATAATATTTATTCTACAATAGGAATAAGTCTCCCTAGCGATCAACGACTTTCCAGATAATATAGATTTCAACATTAATCATAAAAGAACCTTTGAGTAAATAGTTACCGTACAATTCAATCCTTCCACCATACAATGTCCCAATTAAATATAAGACATGGAATTCTTCGTCAAGTCTTATTTTATTTAATTATATGTATTTCGATTCCTAAATGCACAACTCCTAATGAATGCAAATTAGAAACTACTTTCTAATTTCATTCCACCTTGGCCAAGGATTCCTGGGTTGTCATTTATCGAATCACATAGGACATTTCTCCCTTTTTACTAGAAGTGGTAGATTCTTTATTGATCATTCATTATCTTCATATATAACTTATTACACCTAAGCATACCCTTTGATATACTCTAAGAGTCTTAAGGAATAAGTCAAAGTGTAATTCATTATATATAAGATACTATGATGATCTCAAGTCTAAGGATCATTTCAGATTACTATCACTACAGAATTCCTATCGACAGTAAGTAAAACTCCATTAGGTATTCCTTAGCGAGTCACGCTCAAATGAACTTATTCTCTAATAAGCACCTACATACTTGCTTTAGTGTCTCCACACAAATGATCATGAGATCAATCATCCTCATCCAATGAGCAAACAACATACGCATTCAATCTATCCGGATTCATTAATCCCCTTTTAGTAATCCATTGATTGGGAACATTTTAGTTTTAAGCTATCTAAGAATTTAGATCTCATTAGCATGATCTCATCATGATTCTAAAAGCATCGCTTAAAACTATGGGTTTATCACATATTATTATTAAAATAGCACCATGTAGATAATAAATGCCTTTTAATAAATAATTCTTTTATTAATAAATAAATAAGATTGATTACACAGTATATGCTTTATCATCATACATGATTGGCTTGTATGCATAATACTTTCAGAAACCTTCTCTCCAGTGGCAATGTTTAAATCCATCAGGATCTTACTTGCTATTGCAGCTTTTTATGATTACGAAATCTGGCAGATGGATGTCAAAACTGCTTTCCTTAATGGAAATCTCCTTGAGGATGTGTACATGACACAACCTGAGGGTTTTGTCACTCCAAAGGATGCTGAAAAGGTATGTAAGCTGCAACGATCCATTTATGGATTGAAGCAAGCCTCTCGGAGTTGGAATCTTCGATTTGATGAAGTAGTCATTGAGTTTGGCTTTATTAAAAATGAAGATAAACCTTGTGTATATAAGAAGGTTAGTGGGAGTCACATTATATTCCTGATATTATATGTTGACGACATATTAATTATTGGGAATGACATTCCTTCATTACAGGCTGTAAAAACATAGTTAGGAAAATGTTCCTCCATGAAAGATTTAGGCGATGCAGCCTACATTTTAGGTATCAAGATCTATCGAGATAGATTGAGAAAAATGATCGGCCTAAGTCAGAGTACATATATTGATAAAGTGCTAAAATGGTTCAGCATGCAAGAGGCAAAAAGAGGACATTTACCCATGACTCATGGTGTAAAGATCTCTAAGGCCCAATGTCCTAAATCACAAGATGATGAGGAGCATATGAGAAAGATCCCTTATGCTTCGGCAATTGGATCTATCATGTATGCAATGATATGTACTCGTTCGGATTTCTCGTATGCTTTGAGCATGACGAGCAGATACCATTCGAATCCAGGTGAAGGTCACTGGACAGCAGTCAAGAATATCCTCAAGTACCTTAAAAGGACTAAGGATTCATTCTTGGTATATGGAGGTGAAGATGAACTAGCAGTAAAGGGTTACACAGATGGTAGTTTCCAGACTGATAATGATGATTATAAGTCTCAGTCAGGTTTTGTATTTTGCCTTAATGGTGGTGCTGTTAGCGGGAAGAGTTCGAAGCAAGAGACAGTAGCCTATTCTACAACAGAAGCTGTTGCTTCTAGTGCGGCCAAGGAGGCTGTATGGATTAAATAGTTCATCACTGAACTAGGTATTGTTCCAACCATTATTGATTCGGTTAAGCTATACTGTGATAACAATGGAGCCATTGCACAGGCTAAGGAACCCAAATCTCACCAATGATCCAAGCATATACTTAGGTGGTACCATCTCATCGTGAAATCATTGATAGAGGAGATGTACATATAGGAAGAGTGCTGTTGATGATAATGTTCATGAGATCCATCGACTCAAGGCTTTGTCATGAAAAAAGCACGATGGTCACACTAGTTCCATAGGTATTAGATACATGAGTGATTGGCTCTAGTGCAAGTGGGAGACTGTTAGAGTTTATGCCTTAGAGGACAAATATTTGATATAATTGCTTAACATTTTGATATTATATTTAAATGAATAAATGAATGATTTTATTATGGTTTTATTTACTGCATTATATAATTGTTAACATAATAAAATTCCTTAGAATAGTGATACAAATTATATGGTTTCAAGTATGTGACTTGAACATGAGATTATATAATTACAATTAGTATCATTGTTCTTAAATGTCCCTAGTCGAGTATCATTGTTGATGGGACAACAATGATGCATTGAGACTAGTATTGGATTGATTGATGACCAAATCTCATTGGTCATAAATATATGAGATATTAAGTCAATGCATAGGTACATGTTAGAGAACAGTGTACTGGACAGACCCACCATGAGAATTCTATGTGGAGCATTATGTGAAGTGTCATTAGCAATTCACATAGTGACAATGATGTAATGGTCCTCTGACCTGAAATCACTATATTACTACACGGGAATTTATGTACTTTGATATCATCAAATGTCACCTTTAATAGGGTGGACTATAAAGGTGATTATTGGGTACATCATAAATCGTGTGAGGAATATGAGTGATCTAGATGGCATTTAACCCTCCTATTTATTAAGGGTGATATCCATAGGCCTCTTGATTGAGTAGGACTATGAAATGCATGGCCATGCTCAAATAGTGATTTGTTTCATATAGTCTACTCATTGATCAAGAAAACTCAGATTAAATTATGAAGAGTATGACACGTTCCATGACTCGAGTTTAATCTAGGATATTAAGGTTAAAATGATTAAATTACATTGAAACATTGGTCACTAAAAGGTTCAGATCAAATCATCGATCTTATTATTACTTGGGTAGCAGTGATGCATTACTAGATGCCACTCCTTTGTTTATAATTTTATAATATGATTTTAAAATTATTGCCAACGTGATAATAACCAATAGGTCACACATATAGTAACGTAATTTAAAGGGAATAAATTTAAATTTTAAGGATTTAAATATATTAATATGATTAATAGTATTTAAATCACTTAATTTAAATTAAAAGGAAAGTTTGTATATATGTATATTAATTAAGTAAGACTTAATTAAGTTATATATATATAAATTCGGATTTTAAGAAATTAGGTTTTGATTAATTCCATTTAACTACTATATATAGGATATATAGCAGCTACTTAGGGTTAGATCATAACTTGAAAACTCTAGCCGCTCTTAGAGAGAGACTAGAGAGAAAACGTACAGTTTCATAAAGGTTCCTTTGGTGGCTAGTACCGCAAGTCCCTTTTATTGCAGAATCGTTCGACGGTTCGTGAGGCGTTTGTGTGGATACCATAGAGACGTAGTTTCGTGAGGAATTTCAAGTTATGAGATTGCCGCTTTTGTAAACACTTTCATTTTCGGTATAATATCTAAACCTCTGAATTAATTGATTTTTCGCATGGATCCCGTGTTGGGTTTCAGAAATTACTTTGATTATTTTATTTTCGCTGCGATTTTGTGCTGAAATCCCTACACCTCGTCCTCGACATCCGGCACTTCAACCCGGATAGGACGTATCACCGCCTCCACGAAACGACGAGGTTGTCTAATAGAACGGGGTAGAGGTACTTTGGAAGCCCTCCTCCGTACACCAAAAGTGGTCCTGCGGGAACTACTCGACTGATCCGGATCCATAATATCTGGACAACAAGTCTCTAAATCACCTCAGAAAGGGTGTGGTAAATTCTTACCTGGAGCATTTCAAAATGCATCATATGATTACATGCATGCATGCATTATTTTAACATACATCTAGAGTAGAGTTAAAAATGCATGACTGCCTAATGCCTACATTTTGGAAAAATTTTGCCATAGCCCCCTTTGTAAATGGGACTATCCACATGCACATATGCATGACTAGGTGGCCATTCAATAACACACCTATACACAGTCATATACACCCTACATGCATTAATACATCACAGTAAAAAATCCGTAAGTGTAGTCTAATTACTAGGGTTATTTTAATTTTCGACCTTTACTCATTTGTCCTCGGATAGGATAAGAAATGACAGTAAAAGGTGCCAATTTGATTGCTTCAAAAGTCAAATTTTTTCACATCATTATGTTCAGCATGGTTTAATACTAATATTTGCTATGTTGAATATTTTTTTATCAAGTCATATCAGCGTGCATATTCACTACTATGTGTCTAAATGCATTTCATGTGATAAGTCATTTTCCAACGGATAGAAATTAGAAAAAAAAATACATGCATATGTTACCAGGACAGTGAAGAACGCTTGTATGGTGGCAGAATATGCAGAAAGTTGCCCGAACTAAACAGGTCTGAAGAGAAGCTCTCAGATTTCCTTCATCGTGCAGCTTGAAAATGACTTATGAAAGAAACTCGCAGGCTTTGTATAGCCACAGGTTATGCACAGTCCACAGTAGTTTATCGCAGTGTACTGCAGATACTTTACACGATGGTCCCACACTTCCAGCTCACTCCAGTTAGAGTTGCAAAGGAGGTCTCACAAGCTGAATAGGCTAAATCAGGAATAAAAATGTTATGCGATTGAGAGGAATAGCCTAGAATCCTGGTTTTTATGGGCCACAATCTGGCCCCATCTCTCTCATTGGTATTCTCCTGTGTACAAGGTATACTATACCAATGGCCTCAGCTTTTACAAATCATGCTCGGTAATACCCCACAAAGGTCCGATGCCGTTAGTGCAGGGTCACAACCCTAAACCTTCCCCGGCGGTGGTTAGAACGCCGAAGTCACGAAATGCTAATGTATCCCCGGCGGGGGTTACAACGCCGAAGTTATGAACTGATTAAGTATCCCCGATGGGGGTCACAACGCAAATCTTTCAAGCATCCACGTATCCTCAGCGGGGGTTACAATGCAACTCAACCATTGATACACACATCAATGACTGTCAAGCAACCTTGACGTCATGTCAGCCGATAGCAAGTAAACCCATCGAAGTAACCTTCCCCGGCAGGGATTACAACATAACTCAACCATTGACACATACATCAATGGAGGTCAAGCAACCTTGACAATGCACCCAACAAGGATCTATCCGGTGATACACATATCAGCGAAGGTCGGGCAACCCTGATAATGACAGACTATTGGCTGTAACTCCGATAGGATGAGGAAATATGTTATACACATCCTCAAATAGATAAAGCTTTATCCCCACAGATCTCTTGAATACGAGAGACGCATCTGCAAAATAGAGCCAATGTCTAGGATTCGAGACTTTGGTGATAGCCCCAATGTCAACATCCTTGAAGACTTGGATCGCATGTCCAAGCCATCACTGTTTGTCATCCCAACAGGATTAGCAGGGAACCGACAATCATTTCCATCATGCATCATACATTTGCATCATGTTGCTGCATATAACATCATGTTTATCTCACTTGCATTTCAATTGTCTAGGATTCTTTATCCTATCCATTCCTTGCATTGCATGAATATGATAAAGATGGGCATCTATAGACACTCAAAAATTTTCTCGCTTGACGCTTATTCGACATTACGGGAGGCGATTCATCTTCGGAGATAACCACGGAAGATCGCTCACATCCATTTGGATACTCTTTCGAAGTTCGGTCCGAAATCGTAACACACATCGGGAACCTCATTTCCAACCCCGGAACACACACTAGGAGGATCATTTCTGACCTCGAAGATAACCCCAAGTTTCGTCCTTGGCGATAACCCCAAGGAATGATGTTGCAGTTCCGGCGATAACTCCGAAAATGGTTGTTTCAAATGCATGCTATCAGCTTCAAGCTTAGACCTCCTACCGAGGCACTCATACCTCAGACCCGGAGCTAACACTGGGTAGACAGGTATTCTCATAGATGACATTGCGATATACAAACAAGTAGTCCAATCTCAGATGTAACCCTGAGCAACGTCTGCTTTCAACTCAAACCGGCGATAACCCCTGTGAAGAGTCAAACATCATCTTGCCAACTTAACACCTACGCATAGTCTCAACACTTCATACATACATATAATAATGCCCCACAAGAACCGAGGAGTTACAATTCTGAGTTACTATTACGCATGGCAGCACACCGGATAGAATTTGAAGCTTGAAGAGTATGGGCATGGTCCCCTCTTCCTGACTTCGTACAACCTCTAATCCAAGTCATTGCGTAACTCTCGACACAAGCTGTCCGAAGAAGGTCATATATACGTCGTTCGGATGCTCGGATTGAAGTTCTACAAGTTCGAGCGAACATTACAGTGCACAAGTGCATGTACTTCAAGACGACAAGACCTGCGGAACCCCGGGGCGGGCCAGGCAGCCGCAGGTGCATCTGTGGCTGCTGCAGGTACACCTGTGGCTAGCCGCTCTACAAATATAGAGCTTGAGCTAGCCATTTTAAAAAAGAGAAAAGGCGAGGAAGCCCTATCCAATTTTCTATGTACACACCCATATTGAGTGTTTCCTCATTTTAAACATCTGTTAGCTCATATATAGCTATATTTTTATCCGGCGGAAGCTGAGTGTTTATCCATATAGAGTCATAGAAGCGTACATTGGCAGCTCACTATAAGCCTTCTCACACTCTATAAAGCCTTTCATTTCAAATTTGCACACACTGTTATACACATTGAGAGTCGTGTTGTGTGCGTATGCCCGGACTTCGGTCCGTGGTTTTCATTTTCTGTTTGTATATATAAACTTTTATATGTATATATTTCATATATGAACTAACATTATTGAGTTATGCCTCGATTGAGCCTAGACTTATGTCTAGAGCGTTTGCTTGCTTCTATATATATATATATATATTTATATTTCTATCAGGCCTGGAGTTCACTTCGTGGCCTTTTATAGCTTTATTTATATTTCGTCCCGCTTAGAGTTTACTTTGTGGCGGTTGATAACATTTACTATTTTATTTACATTTTTGATCCCCCATGGAGTTGCTTCGTGGTGGCTGATCATGCACACACACACACACACACACACACACACACACACACATATATATATATATATTTATATATTTACAGCTTATATATATATATATATATATATATATTCTTACTGCTTTCCATACAAACTGCAGTATCATGTGAGCCTAGGAATCATGTGATCACAGATTCAGTCTACTGAATCTAGATTCGGTTCCCGTGATGGACTTTTTCATTGTAAGCGACTTGTACATTATTTACAAGGTACTGAATTTCCTTGGATGGTTGTCATGCCCATAAGGAGTTCTAAGATCTTGTATATTATTTTCTCGAAGATGCCTTGCATCTCAAAAATAAAAGCAAACAAGCCAAACATTTTAATAATAAACTGGAAGTATGAAAAGGTCTCAATTCCTATTGAGCACAGGGTTTGAAAAACCTTTTTTTATAAAACTTCATTGCTATATCTTGGTTAAAACTGAATCTTTCTATAAATTCAAACCTTGTGTATATAGGTGCGAATGAGGCCTCACACTACTTTCAAATAATTGCACATTGATACACACACACACATACATTCATATAACAGTTTCTTTGAGAAGTGGCGGTCACCGTGGTAACACGGATGTCGGGGGGTGCCTAACACCTTCCCTCCGCATAATTAAACCCCTGAACCCAAATGAATCTCGGTTTCACAGACCGGTTTAGCAGTGTCACATCACTGGGTAAATGTGCAAACCTTTTCGATTGTGTTGGTGCAACCAGTTAAAAACACCAACTGGCGACTCTTAAAGTTAAATCGTCGACATTACACATGTCAGACCTTTTTCACTTGTTTTTTTCAAACAAATCTCACATTAACATGAGAACACCAAAGAACAAGTAACGAAAAGGGACAAATAAAAATCCCGACGTCGACATTGAGCATTCTTAATTTGCTTATGTTATAACTAGATACTTGATTTCATGATAAAGCAATGAGCTGGTTTTGTACCATATGTACATACTTGAATCATGTCGAGCTTGATTAACGAATGTGTTATCCAATAAGCATTTTGTACTTATAATACGATATAAATAGGATTCAAAAATGTTGATTTAATTAAGTGGATAGACTACGCTTAAGGCAAATATCTTTAATCTTTGTATCTATTTATGCAATAAACCTGCGCAAGTAAGTTATTGAGTTATAATTCGGTTATACGGGTTTTTAAACTTTATTATTATTAATCATAGTATTGTGCAAGTATCTGAATTATATTTTACATTGTGCAAGTATCCTAACCTTTGCATTTCCTTTATGCAACGGACTTGAGTAAGAAAGTTTCAGAATTATAGTATCATTATGCCAGATTAGTAAACTCTATTGTTATTGATTATGTATCCAATCATTTATATTCACACAAGTTCCCAAACTTTACTCATTCATTGTTTATCAGTATCGTATTACTATAACATTCAGATATATATTTTGTTCGTTAAATTCTAAGTATGGTTATACAAGTGTCCTCACTTGGATAATCATTGTACATGTTGATACATACTTGTTGATTTCCAGTATGTATACCTTAATTAAAAGTTGTCTAACCTATTTGACTCGGCTAGACATAGATTTAAAATATTGTTGAACATGATAGAACCCTATTGATATCCAACCAAATTGTTTTGGTTCGGATTCCTGACTAAGTATGATCATTAGAACAGGAAACTTTTTTATGCATGGCGGTTATGATGAACGAGAATATCGTTCTGGTATGTAGTATTAATCAATACAGGGCATAACGGGTTGATCACCCCCCGTGCCCGTAAGTTATGACGGTTTACAGATGAAGTTCTGTTTAACCTTTTCGAAAATTGAAAAAAATGTTCATAGTGTTCGACTGATCTCCAGTTATAGTCAATACATAGTTTCAAAAATTCGAAATAGAATTGATATGTTGATTAGAATTGTTTTAGTTACTTCACAACTATTGCTTTGTTGTAGAAGTGTTACTCAAAGAAAACATTTAATCCTTTCAGTTAATGTTTATTGTTTGCTATTACTTGTTGGGCACTCAAATGTTCATTCTTGCTTAATTTAAATGTTTTTAGTTAAGTATGACCAACCAGAGGGCTCTGCCAGGAACAAAGGGAAAGGAAAGCTGTCAGAATGAGTTTGTGTTATCTTATGTAATAGTTAGACTTAAATAAGATGATGATATTTATTGTCTATCATGTAATGAAATATGTTAAAGTCGCGTACCTATGATTTAGACAACTCTAACATGTAAATTAAGTTTGATATTTATGGAAATATTATTATTATTATTCCGCTCAAAGAAATGGTATCATGAAGCACTGAATTCGGGTTTTAAGTACCTGAATTTGGGGGCGTCACAAGATGTGAATTGATTAAGTCAAACAAATTTAACTTAAGTTAATGTTAAAAGTAATAAAAATAAACACTAGTTCCCCAGTAACGATGCCAAAAACTTGTTGGCTTGTTTTGTTGATACCAAAACAATCACACACACGCAAGTGCACGCGGTCCACAAGTAATATAAGGTAAAAAAATTATCGATCCCATGGAGAAAAAAGATTATTTTTAGTCTAACATGCAACAACTTTATAATAATTTTTGCCTGTTTAAACGAATAATTAAGATATGAATTATCTAACTAGAATGATTATCAACTAATAAACTAAATAACAAATATATGTTTTAATTTAAGAAGATATGAGATTCTAACTTCACTTAGTGCCTTAATCAAATTATATACCTCTTGTTAAGTCTAAATGATTACTTCGGATTGCTAGTTGAGAACACAAAGGAAAAACATGGCTATCTCTCGATATACCATAATCATATCATATACAATCCACAAAAGATAGAATAAACATGAACATCCAATATTACCTAAACCACTATATTTCTAAGTGACTTAAGAGTAATATGGATTTAAGCACAAGTCCTCTCAATTGACTACACGTGGTATTACTGTAAGACCCTGAATTTTATGAAATAAAAGTATTTAATTTTTCTTATAATTGTTATTCAGTAAATGGTTAATTGATAAAAAGTTAAAGTTAAGGTTGAGATATGAAATTTTTTTCAAAATACGCAAGTGGTTATAAAATACTCACTTATGTCGGGGAATATTCGTTTGGTCGTGGAATATTCTTGCAGTCGGGAAATATTCGTATGACGACGCAGCCATTTGTGGGCCCCATAACGAATAACTGTCGGATGAAGAAAATGATAAGTTTGTGTTTTTATAAATAACGGCATAATCGTTACCGTTAACACTATTGGAATACCTGGTGGTTAAAATACAGTAATACGCGTGGTTGCACAAGTTAGCGATAGCACAGACGGTACAAAGATTTTTGAATTATTGATTCTTATGTAAAAAGGCTCTACTCAATAATTGTTACTGGTAATTCTTTATTCAAAATTTTATTTTATTTTTTCAATAATTGCTTTGCATTGATATTTTATATTATTATTGTTTCAATAATTGTTAGTGCACAATATTTCCCATTATCAGATCAATAATTCATATTATTTGAATAATATTATTAGATAACATTATTGGCAATGTCTAGAAAGTTCTGTCAAGGAGAGGTTTGGTCACCTAATTGCGCGCCATTAAGGAGAAATCCTTATCGGAAAGCCCCTCTTCACAGGAACCGCACTGGTCATCATAATTGTGATTCTGTAATATTATTTATGAATAATTAATTATTGATTTATATGATAAAGAAATATTTATTTGATGTGGATATAAATGATAGATTTATTTATGTGGTTATAAACGAAGGAATTATTGTTGAGGTGTTTTATCAATATTTTGTCGGATTGGAAGTATTAAAAGATCAAATCGGTGTTCTTAAAGCTCTATTGCATGAGTTATAATTTTAATCCGACCGTTGGATCGTTGTGATTTTTGGATATGTTATACATATATAAGTTGAGTATATGTCCACAAATTTTGAACCGTTAAAAAATAACGTATGATTTGTAATGAATTTTAAGAAGTGACTAGTTCTGAAATTGTTGAAGTTTCTGAATTTATCATTTTGGTGGAAAATTCTAGAATGTGTGAGCCCCACCTATGGTTGGTGAAGAAATGTGTTAAAATTCTAATTCAAATGTGGTGGGTGGCAATAATAGCAGGTAAAACCATCAGGTAGCAGTTTAAGTCTGTTTCGGCGTGCTAACATTTTCCTATAAATAGAGGGATAAGTTAGAATTGAAAATTACACCAAAAACATAAGCTTTCTCTCTTTCTCTCTCTCTATATTATCGAGCGTATTTTGTGAGTATTTAGATACTTTGAGAGTTACTATTCTGTGCTAGTTTCCTTCGGTTTTACATCTGATGTTCCGGTCAGAAGTACTGCTCTTTTGAGGTACGGGATTTTAAGGGTTATTATGTTTTTCAGTTTCGTAATTTTTTCGACCCTCAAAAATTCTGGAAAAATTTGAAATGATAATTTGATGAGTTTTCTTGATTGTGTCCAAAAATGGTGATTTTTGGATGTATAGATTAGGAGTTATGAATTTTATGAGAAAAGACTATTTTAAAAGTAAACCCTTATAAATCCTTGTGGTTAACTCCAAAATTGGTGAAATTTTTATTGGGAGTACATGTATATAATAGAAGTATACTCTGTAAACTTGATAATTTTTGGACAAAAGTACAATTTATGATAAATGTCTAAATATTCGACAGTTTTGGCCATGTGAAAAATAGTAAATGAATTTTAAAAATTCCGAGAAAAATATATGTTCAATTTGGGACTATATTCTGTTAAATCCCAGAAAAGAAATAATTTTGGAACTGATTTGGTATTTTTCACGAAAATAAACTAGCTTTGAGTAAATGAATTAAATATGTTATGTGAAGTAAGAAAATTGGAAAATAGGATTTTATGGCTTGGGAATCCTATATGAGGTATATGCAGATTTTTGATGAGGGTTTTGGTTATTGGAGATGAAATCTTACGAGGTTGACATTTTAGGATGCTTAAATGCATTAATTAGTAAAATGTAAACAATTAAAATAAATTGTTCATATATTTAAGAAATGTTATTCTTTCAATATCATTATACCGAAATATTGGTATGGATTTTATTGTGGAATTTCGACCTTTTTCATGTCGGGGTTATTATTCATGAATTATTATTCGCGAGTTACTATTCATGAGTTACTATTCATGGGGTACTATTCACAAAAAGATTGGTTTCTTTTTCTGACCAAATTATCGTTGATTTATGAATCTTACTCTTGAAATTAAATCCATGTTTTGATCATATTGTTTTTATTATCATATATAATATTTTTATAATCCTGGTGAAGAAATTTCTCTTTGACTTGAGTGTAAAGATGGGTAGATTATTGGTATGATCGTGACTATAGGTTCTCTTTGGTCAGTAGTGCAAAGATAAATTGTTGACTGGTATGATCATGACCATTGAATTTATAATTGAATATCTTTAGCTTAAGTGCAAAGGTGAATTGATCAACATGGTTATAATTATTGTTTATATAAATTCTGGAATGATTATATATTTCTTTGAGATATTAGTATCTTTGGCCCGTAGTGCAAAGATGATATGTTGTTGAATATCTTTGGCCTGTAGTGCAAAGATGAAGTGTTGATGAATATCTTTGGCCCGTAGTGCAAAGATGACATGTTCTTGAATATCTTTGGCCCGTAGTGCAAAGATGACATGTTGCTGAATATCTTTGGCATGTAGTGCAAAGATGAACTGTTAATGAATATCTTTGGCCCGTAGTGCAATGATGAACTTATTAGTATGATTATGAATAGGAACTGTGATTTGGTATAACCATGATCTTTGATGTTTCAGGTAAAGAAATGTGATGAAAATTATCTTCGTCCTAGATGAGAAGGGGAATTTAGAACTACAATTATGATTATGAGTTATTCATATGATTGTGGAAAGGAACTGTTGATTGATGTTACAGGGATAAAACATTGTTGGTGGACTTTTAACATTGAGAAGATAATATATTTTATAGTGTATTTGACTCTTCTAATGGATTGCTCGTTCCGCTGCAACTATGGTTGAAAAGTTTTATCATCTACCATATGTTCTATACCTCTGATTTATTACTGATGAAGGCTATTGATAATTTAATTATCTTTAGTCATGGTATTCTTTATTGAGCTAGTTGTGCTCACCCTTTTGCTTCACAATTCCTTTCAGGTAATAAGAGTGTAGCTGGGTCGAGCAGGGATAACAGGGAAATAGAACGGTGGTCTATAGCTGATGAGGTTCTCCCTAAATAGTATGGAAATAATTTTATTGAGAACTTTAGATAAGCTTCTCCCTTCATTAAGTATGTTGCAAAAGCCGTCTTTTGCTCTTCTGCCACTCGCGAAATGATGAACACTTTCTCCATCTCCTTTAACCAAGTTTGGGCTTCAATCGGATCCATGGTTCCCTTGAATTCAGGTGGTCCTACTGCCTTAAAGTCCTTGAAGTTAGCCAATCTGCCAGCTGGCTGATTCCTCACTCTTCTTCTTGCAGAAGAAGCTCTATTCTCCATAGCTTCGGCTATCATATTTACAAAGTTTTGCATTGGGTCAACTTGACCTCCTTCGTTATTCACCGAGTGCTCTTCTCGTTGGTTTCAATTCTGTCGTCTAGGCAGCATGATCTAATAAAAATCTTATATTAATTTTCTTTCTCTATACAAATTCTTAACACAATAAGAATTAAATAGATAGTTCTCATGTAGTCGCATATTTATTCAAATAGCACATAGTACATATAGTACTTAACACATATTATTATCCCTTTTAAAATAATTCTAGGATTAACATACTCAACTTTACATAGGAAGCTACAATTCTCCAACTTTACACAAAAAGTTGCCCTTTACCAAATTCACATATCTAATCCCCGTTCATCAAACTTACCACACTTAGGAGTTCAGTAACTTGCCACAATTATATGAGTGTATGAACTTATCCTAGTCAGACCTTTAGCGTCCATTCGCTGAGGGGTTCAAAATATTTCATATAATCATGAGTTATGAGCTTACCATAAGTATGAGTTTTAAGAACACACAACTTAATCTTAATCTTATATTCATATAGAAAATAAAGATTTCATTCGTTCAAACATATATACTTACATATGCTTAAACATCATTCTCGATATTATAACACTTACTATCATAAGCTTCTACCAAAAGATACTATTACATATATCTAAGTTATCTACCGACCACTCCCTTCACCAGTCTTCTTCTTGTTGGGACACTTGTTAAATATGTGACCCATTCTTCCATATGAGAAACACTTCCTCATATTCGGCTTAGGACAATGCAAAGAAATATGTCCTTCCTACTTACAGTTGAAGCAGACGTTCTTCCACATCATACATTCTCCCACATGAGTCTTCCCACACTTGCTACAGGCTTGCATCTTCTTCGGGTTTGAATTTTCAGAGTTGTCGTCGTTGTTGGCCCTCTTTCTCTTTTTCTTGTCTTTCTTGCTAGTTCCTTTAGATGATTCACCACCTTCAGTCTTCATCCTCTACACCTACGCCTTCAGCTCATTTCGTTCTTCAGTCATTTCGCGTAACGTCCGCTCTGTCTTCCACAACTCCTGCAAGAGAAATACCTTACTCTGGAGTTCCTGGACTTCTACAGTTAGCTGATCTTGTTCTCCAACATTGATCTTAATCTTCAACTCCACCTTAGCTTCTTCAGACTCCGCCTCCTCATCACCACTTAGATACATCTCGGGATAATCATTATGATCACTCCCGAGATTGATTATTGGTTCATCTTTCTCCACTTCTTCCACTGACTCGCTCTCTATTTGGCACCTCGGCTACTTACCTTTGATGCGTGCGACATTGGCATCTCCGTACTCATTTTATCTTGTCCCGACATCCTATAATTAGTTTAAACAACTTGATTAGTACTTTACCAGTACACACTCCTCAGACTATGTGTCTACTTATCTCACTATCGATACGCTTCAACAATCCCTAACTTAGTACTCTAAATGAGTATTCTCTATCTCGCTTAGGGTTATAATCCTAGGGTTTTTCCCACCCCACCTAACTCTGACTTTGATTTTGATACCAACTCGTGACACCCCATATCTCTAGGTTTACGACCCCGAATTTGGTGTTCACGATCCACAATATAATACCATCTAACTACCCATTTTAGTATAAATAGGAATACGTACATAACTCATTAACATAGATTGTTAATACATAAGTCCCAAGTCCACTAACCTTAACATTGCAGACATACCCCTTTAGATATACAAAAAGGGTTTACAATACAATACAACATAATAATAATATTGTTCATCATAACTAATTCATAACTATTCCTTTTACTTTGTTCTTCTTCGCAGCACCTTCTGTAACTTCATCCCCAGCTGAAAAGTTTTATTTATAGCAAGGGTGAGCAACAAATTTGCTCTGCAAGTTAAGAGATACAATAAAGATATAGAAATCAATATCAAACCTTCTCACATTCTACGCAATAATAATTCAATAATGAAATAGTACGACGCTTTCAAGGTTTTCTACGATATTCAAATGAATAATCAAGAATTAATTCTACGAAATAGCAAAGTGGAATGTTTTCCAGATTTATGCTGAGCGATCCATTGGATCTTCAACTTCTCTTCTCGAGTAACTATCAAAGTTAAACATTGATATACCCAGGTGTATCAGATAACCATAAAAATTAAATCATACCCCTCTGCAAGTATATAAAGTGATCAGCTTTAGTATACCCTATATTATGCATAATACTTAATCACAAGAAAAGGTAGAATACTAAACCGATAAAATATTCCCTTTATATAAAAGGTTGTTCTTCTCAGTCTTAGAATCAAGATTTTGATTTTACAACGAAATACTGTGATTTCAAATTCTATTTACTTCTCGATCTAGCCGAAATAATTGGCATCAATCTGTCAATAATAATTTAATTCTCTTCTCAAACCTATCAATTTCTAACAAATGTTCGTCTAACCAGAATAATTGGCTAAGACATTTCTCAACATAATTCGACAATAAACAGGAATTATCTTTACTGTCAATTCTAGCTTCTACGGATATGTATATCCAACAATAGTTATTATACGAATGTATATATTCCGAATCAGTAATTCAATTTGAGTTATTAAGCATGCACTAACTGCGAATAATCAACAATAAATCCTTGGACGTGGTCTAATTAGCAATAATTAACCACCAATAATAATTAAACAGTATTAACTCAAGGTTGAGTTAGGGAACTTGCCTCTTCCGTTAATTACAGCTACATAATAAACTTAACTGCGTTCGTAAGACCTATAACCAATAATATCAGTCTCACAATTAGCACAATAATTTATAACACATAACACTGTAATTCACAGTCAAACTTCTTCTAGACACATTACCACATATCCACATCAGTGTTTATAACCTATATAAACACATAACAAGTCTAACTATTTTGGTCTAGTTGGACTTCTGTCCATTCTTGGAGTTCTGGTCACCCTATTCGATAATTAACACAATTATTGTCAATTACACTCGATTTCTAAGCTTCAATATTATTTTAGATAAGTCCAATATAATTTATAATATTTTTCGGAAGCTTTTAATAATTTATAAGCAATTATTATAATTTATAATAATTTTTCAAACATCGGAATCATTTTTAAATGATTTAATTATCAAATAATCTCATCATTATTAATATTTAATTATATAAAAATATTAATAACATACTTGTCAAAATATTAAAGTTATTTTTAATAACTTAAAATATTTTAAATCATTAATATTCTACTTAAATGATTTTTAAAGTAATTAAAATTATTTTCAAATCATCACCATTAATAATCAAATATTAATGAAATTATCATTAAAATATTAAAAGTCATTAATTATAACTTCAAATATTTTTAAATCATTTTTCCGATTTTTAAATGATTTTTAAATCAATAAAATTATTTTTAATTCATTTATTTAATATAATAATTAAATAAATCTAATATCATTAATATTAATTTATTAATGAAAATTCTCTAAAAATATTAAAAGTTAAATTTTATAACTCAAAATATTTTTAAATACATTATTCTTATTTAAAATGATTTTTCATAATATTAAATCATTTTCTCTAATTTATTTAATACATTAATTAAATAAATTAAATACCTTTAATATTTAAATAATTATAAATATTAAAGAAAAATATTCCAAATAGTCAGAAATTATTTTTCATAATTTAAAATAATTTTTGTAATTTTTAGAATTTATTTCTATTTTTAAGTAATTTCTGGAAAATCAGAAAATAAAACTAATTAATTCGTCTCTATAGGGCTTTAGCGACACAAAGCGTCGTTGTTGGTGTTCTTGAGCTCAAGAACACTGACAACGACAGTATCAGGAGGTCAACTTTGACCCAACAATAAATCTTAATACCAAATGTTTTTGGGTAATCTATCACAATGGTCTTGTAGATAGTACACCACACTACAACAAACAACCAATATCTAAGTCATATATCAATATGTCATGAAGATTTGGGCTTGAAAAGATACTGTCAGACATTACTTGGGTTTCTCCAGAAACCTAGAACATCGACTGGTCACTTTCCAGTACAAATTAATCTAGGTTCTAATCATTGTTTTGGTGGTTCTATGATTCATACATGTAGTATTCATAACGAGGAACAATGAGATGTCAAGATCTCAGTCCAAAAACAACAACATCTCGATCTAAGACACGGTCAAACCAGGCCAGAAAGACTACTCAAAAAGTTTCTGGATTTTTCACAGAAACTGTGTTCGTGATCAAATGACTAGGTTTGACCACCCATTACATTCCATATGTTTATTATTTAAGCGATATTAAAGCATGGATCTATTATCCATATAACCAGCTACGTTTATGATGCAACAACAACATCAAACAAACCAAAATCTGTCAGATTCGAGCTATTAAAAAGGCTGTCAGACGGGGTTTCTATCTTTACGAAATCTGGGCTGCCCAGATTGTACTCGGTCATGGTCGGTCAACCGACTTTGACCGAGTATAAAATGGAATCTAGCCATTCAATAACTGTGATACCACTTGCAGACGAAAGAAAATATAGCAAACTATAGTTCTAATACATAAAACATAACAAAACATTAACAGAGATAGATCTGAGCCGTCTGACATTTGCTTGTCAGAGAATAAATCTGTACTTGGACAGTTTTGGAAAAACACCATTTTAAAGCCATTTAATGTTATGGATCCACAATGGATCATCATAGATCAACTAAAAACACCAAATAACACAAATGTAAACACTTAAACACAATTATTTTCTTAGCATACAAGATCTAGGTTGAGTTTGGGTTTATACCTCTCTTGTCCAATCCTTGATCCTTGATCTCCTTAACTGATTTTGGTGATCTAAAGGCTTGAAGAGTGACTGAATCACTTAGTGATTTCGTGGGTTTAGGTAAGAGAAAGAGTGGGTTGGTGTTAGATAGCTAATGAGCTTAATATGTGTACTTTCTCTCTCCTAGATCTCTTATATCAAAGATGTAATGAATCCAAGTATGCAAGTTGGCAAGATATGGATAAGATTTGATATAGAATTTAAACACATGGGATAATCTCAAGTGATGACTCACTAGATCTTGCAAATCTTCTAACTAAGTATCTAAGTAAAGGGGTATTTTAGACTTTGTACATGAAATTTTAATGGCATACATGGGATTTACCAAACCCTTAGGGTTTAACCCTAAGGTTCTAACCCTAAGGTTCTACAACTTTAGCTTCTAGGATTTTCTAAATTATAATCTTTAAAATAGAAAATTAAGATGTTCAAAATATAAATAGTGTTCCCTAATTATAATAAAGGTTACTAATCACATTAAAGAATACTAATCACTTTAGAGCTTACTAATTAGGATTAAGGTTTTCTAATTAGGGTTTAGGATTCCCGAATTAAAAATTATGGTTTCCCGACTTTCGATTAGGGTTCCTAACTACGTGTTAGGGTTTCAAATCTTGAGATTAGAGCTTCTAATCCCTTATCAGGGTTTATAAATATTGTACCCTACCCGACCAATCATTGATCAACATTCTAAACAGTACAAACACGTACTCATCAGTATAGTTATTTAAATTATATTTTCAATCGAATCCATATCCGGACTTTGGGTTAGGGTTTCTATTCTTCGTTAAGCCCAACTCTACTATAATTTCTAAGTCAATACACAAATTGACTACTTTTCGATACTCGTATCACATATACACAGTACAATATTAACAGTCAATATTTAATAATAATAAAAATTTATTCGTGAAATTTGGATTATTCAAAATCCCAGGTTATCACATCTGCTTTGTAGAGTAAAATTCAAGAATAATATTGTATCAAAAATGATTTAGACAGAAAAGAAATCAATTTTTGTCATGAATAGTACCTTGAGTGAATAGTACCCAAGTGAATAGTACCCCATGAATAGTACTTCGTGAATAGTACTTCGAAAATAGTACTTTATGAATAGTACCCCGTGAATAGTACTTTGTGAATAGTACCCGATGAATAGTACTCTAGCATGAAAAGATTAAAAATCATTAAGAATGTTCAGAAAAATATCCTTGTGAAATGATACTAGATGAAGCGCAAATTTCAAGGATATTCTACTAATTTCACGGAGTATAAAAGCAATACTTTAACAAAATGAGTGTAGAATTAGGAATACAAAATGAAATAATATTACTTACATACTACAGAGTATGGAAAAAAATATTATTTCGTACGAATATTGAACAAAAATAATATCCCTTACCTAAGAAGAAGACTGGATACTGGAATAGTGAAGTAGCAGAATACTCTTCTTCTTTCTCTCTATAACTTCTCTCTCTATAATTGCTCTTGTGAGTCTTAGTGAATTGGTGAGAATGAAAGAAGAATGAGCTTCTATTTATAGGAAAACATAGTTTTGATAATTGCACGTTTTGGAGCTCGAATTATTATAGTATAGTACCTTCATCTTTTCCTCCATTTTTAATTTAGTCCTACAAGTATTATCAAACTTGCACCACCTCCCCAAATAGTAAATGCATGTGAATCAACAGTACAAGCATGTTAATCAATAGTTCCATTCATGTGAACAAATAGTTATATGCATGTGAACTAATAGCAATTAATTGCTCATTTATCTGATTAATTAGACGATTGGTCAATTTAACCTCTAGAAATCAATTATTATCGAAATAAATGTCGATTTTATCTTTAATCAAAACGAACTTATTCATCATTAATATTATAACTCACAATATTTAACAACCTAATCATTCCCAGGAAAAAGGAGGTTTTCCGATAAGGATTTCTCCCTATTGGCACGCAATTAGGTGACCAAATCCCTTTCCTCGACAGAACTTGTAACGCCCCCAAATTCAAGTACTTGAAATCCGAACTCGGTGCTTTACGAAACCATTTATATGAGCGGAATAATACTCATAATATTAACAATAATATGAATATCAAACTTAATTTACATGTATCAGAGTCTAATCCCAAGTACGCAACCTTTACTATAATTCTTTACATGATATATAATACATATCATTATCTTAATACAGTCTAATAATTACAAAAGATACCATTAACACTTATTATGTTTGCTTTCCTTTTCACTTGTTCATGTTTGAACCTTCGGGTTGATCACGCTTAGCTGAAAACATTTAAATTTAAAGCAAGAATGAGCATTTGGGTGCCCAACAAGTAATAACAATTATAAATATAATTAGTTGAAAGAAATAAATGTTTTCTTTGCACATCACTTCTACAACAGATCAATAGTTGTGAAGTAAACTGAACCAATCATAACCATATATTATTTCTATATCAAAGTGTTGACTTGGTCATATTCCAACCTTAGGTTTTAATGATGACTTTCCTATTGTACTAAAATGTTTACTCATGCATTTACAGGATATTAAAAGAATTCTTGAAGCTTTGATTTATTAAAGGATTGAAGACATGAAGGCTTGAAGAATTGTTTGAGTCATTAAGAAATAAATGTAAGATCCTAGCTTTAATTATTTCTCAATCAAGGCTCTAAGATTTGCATTGCATTGCATCATTAATTAATTGTGGAATAAATTAAAATAATTAATTAATTAAAGATTAATTATGAAAATATTTAATTAAGCTTTCAAAATTAATAAGGATCAAATACTAATTAAATTGGAGTAATTTTGAAAAGCTAATTTTGAAGCCTTTCCATAATTAAAGGATTTAATAAATCTATATCACATATCTTGGGATTGATTTACTCATTATGTTTTCCATGATTTATTAATTGATTGAACTTTCTTTAAAATTTATTAAGAAAATCAAATTTTCGTATCTTAGAATTAATTATCATGGATCAATAATTGGAGTAATTTTTTAAAAACTAATTTTAAAATATTCTAATAATTAAAGGAATTAATTTAAAATAGATTTTGATTCTTTATATAAATCTATACCATATATTTTGGGATTGAGTTATTCATTATTCCATGATTAACTAATTGATTGAACTTTCCATAAAATTGATTAAACAAAAAAATATTCATATATTTAGAATCAATTAGCATGGTTCAATTAATTGGAGTAATTTTGGAAAGCTAATTAGTGAGGAAAATCTAAATAAATTGGGATTTCAAAATAAATATGGAAATATTTTTTAAATATTGATACTTCTATAATTGATGGAGTTGGTTAGTAAATGAGTTTTAAAAATATCATTATCTTTTATATCTCTAACCACGATTGTTTCCATAAGTATTAGGATATGGATTATCTATTATTAGGTTTTCCATAATCATGAAAATAATATATAAATTAATTGAGCTTTCAAAATTAATATGGAAAGATATGCATTAAATGAAAATAATTATTGAATGAAAAATTAATTTATAATGATTTCAATCAAGCATAATCAATTTATCATATTTTAGCCTGTTAAATTAAACCAGTGCACATGTCCATGGGGTGAAAGTTGTTGATCCTCTTTATATAAATAAATCAAGTTATGGTCTAGCATATCATCAATCTAGTAAAATTGATTTATCTATCTATATTCTCTCTAGCTCCAACGTTTCTAATTGGCCAATGGCTAGAATATCAGAAATGATTTCTTTGAAAATGGGTAACTAGCAGTTCATGAATATAAAAGGGATAACTTGATCTTAATATCTTTATAAGGAGGCAGAATCTTTGGGATTTTAAGATATTGATATTTCTTATAAAATCCTTCTTTAAATATCCAAATTAGTTAGTATAACTGATTGTATAAATTGAAGGGATTTTGGTGATATAGTATTCTCATAATTAACGCCACTTCATGATTTATACTAACAAGATTATATTCTGCCCTTAATTGATGCCATTAAGGATTGCCTAAATCATCTCTAAACAGAATGTTTTTCTAACGGGATTAAATTGATTGGAGTGCAACGGTAATATATTAAGGCTATAAAATGCATGGAGACATTGGTATGCTAGGAAATAACACTGAACTCTATCCTTGCACTAGTATACATATAAGCTATTATTTCAAGTGCAAGCGTACAAGCTGCTGGGCAATTCTATTGACTGTATTTTCAGCTATTTCGTGAATATCTAATTAGTGATATCTCTTATATTCTTTATTCACTGAGATCAATCTTTGCACAAATATACTTGAAAGATATTTGATTATTTTGAGTGTAAGGATACAAGCTGTTGAGTAATTAAATCTAATATATTTTCAGCTAAGTCTAGTGAGCATAAATCGGTGATATTTTTATCTTTCATATTGATCATTGCATATTAGTTGAGCCTTGAATTATTGATATAATTATTGCTTTGATCATAGTTTATTTTGTTGTCATATATTTGATCAATTCTCTAAACATGTGGTAGACTAAGTTGTTAGTCTAAGGGTTCTAATCCGGGTTGGATTAGGGGTTTTGCAAGCAAGTTCAAGGAAGTATAGGTGCTTAAGGGTGCATAGGTGCACGGGGAGCAAAGGTTCTCGGGGAGTATAAGTACTCAAAGGTTATGAAACTTGTCTTGTAAAGGAGTTTAATTGTAAACAAAGTTAATTAATAAAGAGAGTCTCCAATACTAGTTGGTATTGGACGTGGATTAGGTCACTTGAATAGAGGATAGGGGCTGAACAACGTAAAAATTCCTTGTGTTCATATGATTGCTTATTGTGCTAAATTATCTCATCATTCGCCTATCTATGCAGTAGGTTGCATTCTATATCTATAAATTTACCAAACTAATTTAGGAAATTGTTTTCACATAATCACATTCTGAAAAAGGCTAAGTGTCTAAATTAAGCATTTTAGAAAGTCTAACATCAACTCATCATCTTGTCTTAACTTTTTAATCTATAAGGATTTAGAATCCAACCTCCTGCATTGAATATCCAAAAGATTTTTTATTGAATCAAAAGTTTGACACCATTTTGTTCCCACACTTATTCAACCCCCCTTCTAAGTGTGCCTACTTAAATTTCATTTGGTGTCAGAGCTTGGCTCTACTTATCTTGGTCTTAAAGGTGACTTGTAGGGAAAGATTCTAGCATGGCACAACTTGGGAACATCATTCAAGAAGGTCAATCTACTATTAGACCTCCACTACTTCATGGAGCTGAAAATTACAACTTCTGGAAGTTTCGAATGATGATATTTCTTAAAAGAGACCCTTGGTAATTGTGGGTCGTGGAGAATGGTCCTGTTATTCCAAGAAAAAAAGATGGTACTCCAAAAACCTTAATGTAAATTGACTCAACCGAAACTCACATGGTCTCTTATTATTCAAAAGCAATGAACACACTCCTTAGTGGATTGGTGCAATCCGAAAGTGACAAAGTTTCCTCATGCAACATGGCTAAGGAGATTTGGGATACTTTAAAAGTAAGCCATGAAGGTACATCAAAAGCAAGAGAAGTCAAGCTTAGTATGTTCATGCATGATTATGAAATGTTCAAGCTTGAGAAAGATGAAACTATCAACGAGGCACAAGCAAGGTTCCTAGTACTAATGAATTCCATGAAGCTTCTTGATAATTCAATTCCGTAAAGTGAGATCAACCGTAAGATACTTCGGGCAATGCCCAAGAGGTTTACTTCTAAAGTTACAACTCTTCAAGATTCTCCTAATATTTCTTATATGAATACATTAATTCTATTTGTTGAATTAAAAGAATTTGAACATCAATTAAAGAGATATGATGATGAGGAGGATACTCCTCGAAAGAAGGTTCTAGCTCTTATCGCAGGTGATGAAGAGGAGCTAGAGGACGATTCAGATGAGAAAATTGCAAAACTTTGAAAAAGGCTCAAAGGGTTGTTACAAAGAAAGATTAAGAGAAAGAATGCAATCACTTCAAACAAATTCAAGGGAAAGCAAAATGAAGACACTTGCTTTGAATGCGGACGCCCAGGCCATTTCAAAAAGGATTACTTCAAAATAACGAACAAATGCAAACTAAGCTACAAGGATAACAAAAGGAACAAAGCATTTATTACTTGAAGTGATGATGAGTCCGAAGTGGAAGTTGATGCAAACAAAAAAATAGCCCAAGTATGCTTCACGGGAATCGACAATGAATCAAATGATGAATCGAGCGAGGTAATAATTTCTGATTATAATCTCTTAAAACAAGAAAATGAAAAATTAAGAGAAAAGAATGTATACTTAAAAGACTTAGTAAATACTTTAATGAATGAGGATGATATATTAATTGATGAAAAGAAAGAAGTTGAACAAGATACATCATCACAAGAAGAAAATATTTTAATTGCTAAAAATGAATTTTTTGAAAATCATAACAAATTTCTTTCCAATAAGGTTAATGATTTAAATAAAGAAGTTGAAAAATTAAACAAAGATATAGCAATGAGAGGTGTTTGTATCGATGCTTTTAATGATGATTCTCATATTAAAAATCCTTCAACGAATGAACTACAAAAAGAAATAGACTCACTAAAATTATCATTGGCTATATTTGTCCAAGGGGAAGAAAATTTATCTGTTATGTTGGATAAACAAAGACCTAGCTTTGAAAAACAAGGAATTGGCTATAATCCAACACATAAAAAGAGTGATGTAAAAAATTTAAAATCTAACTCACATTTAAAATTAAATTATTGCTCTCCTTTCACTACTTGTAAAACATGTGGCTTAAAGGGACATTTAGATTGTTCATCAAATAAAAGGAATATGAAAGTTAAAAGTTTGTGGATTAAGAAAAGTGATTTGTATGTGACTAACGCAAAAGGACCCAAAAAGATACGGGTACCAAAAGGATGAATTTTTTATAGGTACATCTCAAAGCCAAAGGTCCTTCTCAAAATAAACAGATTGAGTAAGCCAAAAGAGAAAACTGAATTCGTCAGTAAGAAGAAACAACAAACTATATTCTTAGAAAAGAAAGTAGAAATGTTAAAAGCAGCAAAATATCTTAAAAGTCATCCACCCGAGAATATTATTGAAGATATTACTCCTAGATTTGAGTATGAAAACTACCCAAATCATGACAAGTTCAAACAAGTTCCAAGGGCTTGATACAAGAGGTTAAGTAAGTATCTCATCTCAAATAGTTTCACTCAAGGTAAAATCGATTCTATATTATTTAAGCATAAAAATAAAGATTCTATCATTATGCAAATATATGTATAATATTTGGTGCTACTAATGAGTTTCTTTGTGAGTTATTTTCTAGATTTATACAGAAGGAGTTCGACATGAACTTAATGAGAGAACTTAACTATTTTTGTTTGGGACTCTAAATAAAGAAAATAAAGGATGACATTATATACATCAAACCAAATACACAAAAGAGTTGATCAAAAGGTTTGAGTGTGAGAAATCTAAATCAAAGGCTACACAAATGAGTACGTCAATTAAATTCACATCATATGATAAAAGGTATTGACGTAGAGGTAACTAAATATGAAGGTATGATTTCTTACTTATATCTATGTGGTTAACTAACTTTATTAAGAAAATATTTAAATCTTTTAATCACCTGGGTTAACAGAAAAGATTCTTAGACTCATATTTGCCACCCATTGTTAGTCCTTAAAAGCACCATGATTCTTTCTATGGGTATACATCATTTTTCAATGTCCTTCCTTTCCTTTTGATTAATGACAAAGGGGGAGAAAAATCATATGTTATTCTTTTTGATTGATGACAAAGGAGGAGAGAAATTATGATATGTTTTGTCTAATCATGTTGAAACAGATAGAGGTACAAGATGAGTGCATATTGAATATCTCTTGTCTAACTTTATGTTCTTATTCTATCATGTCAAGAATATTTTAATATATGCATGGTTTTAGGGGAGCCATAATTATTATATTATATCATCATCAAAAAGGGGAGAATGTTGACTTGGTCATATTCCAACCTTAGGTTTTGATGACTTTCTCTATTGTACTAAAATGTTTACCCATGCATTTGGGATATTAAAAGAATTCTTGAAGCTTTAATTTTATTAAAGGATTGAAGACATGAAGGCTTGAAGAATTGCTTGAGTCATTAGGAAATAAATGTAAGATCCTAGCTTTAATTATTTCTCAATCAAGGCTCTAGGATTTGCATTGCATTGCATCATTAATTAATTGTGGAATAAATTAAAATGATTAATCAATTAAAGATTAATTATGAAAATATTTAATTAAGCTTTTCAAATTAATAAGGATCAAATATTAATTAAATTGGAGTAATTTTGAAAAGCTAATTTTGAAGCCTTCCCATAATTAAAGGATTTAATAAATCTATAACACATATCTTGGGATTGATTTACTCATTTATGTTTTCCATGATTTATTGTTTTCCATGATTTATTAATACGATTATTAATTGATTGAACTTTCCTTCAAATTTATTAAGCAAATCTAATTTTCATATCTTAGAATCAATTATCATGGATCAATAATTGGAGTAATTTTGAAAAACTAATTTAAAAACATTCCCATAATTAAAGGAATTAATTTAAAATAGATTTTGATTCTTTATATAAATCTATACCATATATCTTGGGATTGAGTTATTCATTATTCCATGATTTATTAATTGATTGAATTTTCCATAAAATTGATTAAGCAAATAAATATTCATATATTTAGAATCAATTAGCATGGTTCAATTAATTGGAGTAATTTTTGGAAAGCTAATTAGTGAGGGCAAATCTAAATAAATTGGGATTTCAAAATAAATATGGAAATGTTTTTTAAATATTGATACTTTCCATAATTGATGGAGTTGGTTAGTAAATGAGTTTTAAAAATATCATTATCTTTCATATCTCTAACCACGATTGTTTCCATAAATATTAGGATTTGGATTATCTATTATTAGGTTTTCCATAATCATGAAAGTAATATATAAATTAATCGAGCTTTCAAAATTAATATGGAAAGATATGCATTAAATGAAAATAATTATTGAATGAAAAATTAATTTATAATGATTTCAATCAAGCATAATCAAATTTTCATATTTTAGCTTGTTAAATTAAATCAGTGCATATGTCCGTGGGGTGAAAGTTGTTGATCCTCTTCATATAAATAAATCAAGTTATGGTCTAGCATATCATCAATCTAGTAAAATTGATTTATCTATATTCTCTCTAGCTCCAACGTTTCTAATTAGCCAACGGCTAGAATATCAGAACTGATTTCTTTGAAAATGGGCAACTAACAGTTCATGAATATAAAAGGGATAGCTTGATCTTAATATCTTTATAGGAGGCAGAATCTTTGGGATTATAAGATATTGAGATTTCTTATAAAATCCTTCTTTAAATATCCAAATAAGTTAGTATAACTGATTGCATAAATTGAAGGGATTTTGGTGATATGGTATTCTCTTAATTAACGCCACTTCATGATTTATACTAACAAGATTATATCCTGCCCTTAATTGATGCCATTAAGGATTGCCTAAATCATTTCTACACAGAATGTTTTTCTAACGGGATTAAATTTATTGGAGTGCAACAGTAATATATTAAGGCTATAAAATGTATGGATACATTGGTATGTTACGATATAACACTGAACTCTATCCTTGCACTAGTATATTTATAAGCTATTATTTCAAGTGCAAGAATACAAGCTGCTGGGCAATTCTACTGACTATATTTCCAGCTACTTTGTGAATATCTAATTGGTGATATTTCTTCTATTCTTTATTCACTGAGATTAATCTTTGCACAAATATACTTGAAAGATATTTTATTATTTTGAGTGCAAGCATACAAGCTGTTGGGTAAGTAAATCTAATATATTTTCAGCTAAGTCTTGTGAGCATAAATCGGTGATATCTTTATCTTTCATATTGATCATTGCATATTAGTTGAGCCTTGAATTATTGATATAATTATTGCTTTGATCATAGTTTATTTTGTTATCATATATTTGATCAATTCTCTAAATATGTGGTAGACTAAGTTGTTAGTCTAAGGATTCTAATCCGGGTTGGATTAGGGGTTTTGCAAGCAAGTTCAAGGAAGTATAGGTGTTTAAGGGTGCATAGGTGCACGGGGAGCAAAGGTGCTCGGGGATTATAAGTACTCAAAGGTTATGAAACTTGTCTTGTAAAGGAGTTTAATTTTAAGCAAAGTTAATTAATAAAGAGAGTCTCCAATACTAGTTGGTATTGGACGTGGATTAGGCCTCTAGAATAGAGGATAGGGGCTGAACCACGTAAAAATTCCTTGTGTTCATGTGATTGCTTATTGTGCTAAATTATCTCATCATTCGCCTATCTATCCAGCTGGCTGCATTCTATATCTATAAATTTACAAAACTAATTTAGCAAATTGTTTTCACATAATCACATTCTGAAAAAAGCTAAGTTTCTAAATTAAGCATTTTAGAAAGTCTTACATCAACTCATCATCTTGTCTTAACTTTTTAATCTATAAGGATTTAGAATCCAGCCTCCTGCATTGAATATCCAAAAGAATTTTTATTGAATCAAAAGTTTGACACCATTTTGTTCCCACAGTTATTCAACCCCCCTTCTAAGTGTGCCAACTTAAATTTGACAAAGTTTTTGAAACTAGGTACTGACTATTTATATAGGGTTAAGGTGACATACTGTGAACATTATTTTTAATTTTTGAATAGGTTTAGCAGAACTTCATCTGCAACCCGTCATAACTTATGGACGTGAGGGTGTACATCCCATGCGCCCTGTATTGATCAATACTATATGCAAGAACGATATTATCGTTCACTCTGGCTGCCTTGGGCACATAAAAATTTTTCCATGTTTGGGATGTTCATACTTAGTCAGGAATCCGAACCAAAGCAATTTGATTGGATACAATAGGGTTTTATCATATTCAGCGATATTTCTGAATCTGTGTCTAACTGGATCAAATAGCTTAGACGCCTTTTAGTACATTTATACTGGGGTTCATATATATATATATATATATATATATATATATATCAACATGTGATTAAATACAATGATTACCCAAGTGGGGACACTTTTATAACCATGTATAGAAAATAACGAACAGAATATATATCTGAATTATATAATATAATATCATGTTGATAAACAATGATCGGATATAGAATATATCATAATATGTTTAATAATTTAGCTTAATAATAATATAATTCTGAAACATTCTTACTCATGTCCATTGCATAAAGAAAATGCAAAGGTAGGATACTTGCCTGGTTTGCTGCTTACAATACGCAACTTAGTTTTATCTTTTATACCGAAACCTATCATTAATAAGATCATTCTATCGATTAGAATCGTATATCATAACACATAGTACTTCTCATTACAGTCAGCACATAACCTAATCACCTTGTCACACATATTCCACAGTCATTGAATCACAAATAAACACATATACAAACACATTATGTAAGTCCAGATCAATTTTTGAAACTTGTCGGCGTACCGTTAAGTATCTCGATTGACCTTGCATAACTTGGATCCCATTAAGTATCTAGGTTGCCTAAAGACTTTAATATGTAGTCTTCATATCAAGCTACATCAACAAAACAACAACTGGGCCAAAACATCAAAAATCAGCGAGATCAGAAGCTTTGAAAAGCTTGTCAGAGCCACCTGGGAAATTTGGGCTGCCCAAATTTTAAATTTTCGTGGTCGGTTAACGACCTTTGACCACATATATCTAACAATCTGTATATAATCTGGACTTGATTCAAGTTCCAGATCCAAGATCTCACATCATACTATATATTCAAAACTTTAAACAACAGAAACACATAACATATAGAGATTGAAGAGGTCTGACATTTTACTGTTAGACACAAAAATACCAATTTCCAGATTATTGAAATCTTCAAATCTGAGCTTATAGATGTTATGGATCTAACATCTATCAACCCAGATCATTGATTAACACCTTATACAACATAAAAACACAAGATCTAACATAGCTTTAGAGATCAAATTTCTTGGTTAGGGTATATACCTTTATGCATCAATCCTTGATTCTTGGCTTCTGTTTTTGCTATTGGTGTTAGTGGGGCTCAGTTTGGGACTGTTCTAGAAAAAGATTTTGTGGGGTTTGAGTGGAAAGAAAATGGTTGAGTGTTTAAGCACGAAAGAGCTAATAATGTGGCTTTTCTATCTCCAATTCTATATATATATTGATATACAATGTATATGGCTGAGATTTCCTGCTAATCTTTGATATTTAATGTCACATGGGTGGTTGGATTTGGTTACCAACTAAAATGTTGTCCAAAAATACAAGTTAGCTTCAATAATGCTCAAAAGGTTATTCTTGTCATTTGGCTTTTGATTTTAATGGCAAAGTTGTAACATGGCAAACCCTTAGGGTTTGACCCTTAAGGTTTAACCCTAGGGTTTAGCACAAAAATTATAGGATTTCAATTTAGGGTTTAAAATAAAAAATTTCATTTCTAAAAATTGTAATTAGGGTTTCTTAATCAATTAGGTTTTTAATTACTTAACACTTTGCTAATTAGATTTAAGAGACACTAATTAGCATTATACTTCCTAATTTAGCGATTTGGGTTTACCATAAGTAAATTAGGGTTTATAATCTAGAAAAATAATAACGGTTTATACTAAAAAAAATAGGGTTTTGAATAATTAAGATTCTTCCTAATTAGGGTTAATACCTTTAATACTGGTCATTACCCACGTTAACATGATTACATAACAGCTTAAAACTAGGGTTTTGAAATATTGCACCATTATTGACCAATTATTAACAATGCATACATACAGTACATATTTATAGCACTGAAAAATCAAAATATAATCAATATTATATTATTATCATCATTCCTTACTCCAGAACCAGAATTAGGATTTATTAGTAACATTAAAACTGTTCCATACATTAACCTTACACACATAATACACATATCTATAACACTGACAAATAATAATATAATATTATTATTCTAATTCCTTGATCAAAATCCAAAATTAAGGTTTGGATTCCACATCCGATTTATCTTTCACATATAACATTACTAATTAAGTTAAATAATTAACTTAATTATTCTAAAATAAATTCATATAATAAAATAATTATTATAATAATTCTATAATCATTTCATATATTATTTAAATCATATAAAATAATATTTTCATGGAAAATAATTAATAAAAACATTTCTATTATAAAATTAATTATTATAAGAATATAATTTATAATGATCAATAATTCTTTTAAAAATATTATTTGAAATTATTCATGTAATAAATAAATTTTATTTATCACTTAAATTCATACACACATTACCTTGCACGCATTCTCACCTTTAAAATAATAAAAAAAAATTATACGCAAAATTTCTTATTTAATAATATAGAAAATATCGGGTTATTACAGAACTTTCTAGACATCGTCAATAATGCAAATAATAATATAAATAACTTTGTCGTCTCAATTATTAATTTAATAATACAAAATATTATGAAGATGATACTATGACAATAATTGAATCAATAATATGAGAGATATTAAGTAGCGTCCCCAAATTCGGGTCCCAAATTACCACGAATCTGATATACTAATTTTATAACTATTGCGGAAGATATAAACATAAATTGTTTATACATTACATATTACACACTATCCCCAAGGTCGAGAACCTTCACATAAAACCTGAATCAATATCTTATCTAACAAACATTGTTATTATAATACATTTCTGTTACAAATCTAGCTGCACCCATAGTCCCAAGCTGAACTTGGCTTTGTCCTTTCCTACATCCGACGTATTCGTCTTAATCTGCAATGTTTATCATGATATAACAAGGGTGAGCATAATTTTGCCCAGCAAGTATAAGTTTATTTAAGGATATATCATGATTGAAAGAATTTGAATAATAAGCTGGCTATAATTCAACAATATAGTTGTGAATTAGCATGAACAAATTTTTTATAACTGAACGAGCATTGAATATTTCTTTACTCAAAAGCCTCAAATATTTCTTTACTCAAAAGGAACTCAACATGTGGCAACGACGTTGGCTCGAACTATTGAAAGATTATGATCATTCTATTCAATACCATCCTGGAAAAGCGAACGTGGTAGGTGACGCATTGAGAAGAAGATCATATGTGAGTACGAGTGCGATATTGCCAACGCAAGGGCCCATTTTGTATGACTTGCAAAGTATGGAGATAGAGTTAAAGACTCTAGGGACCCACGTGATGATGGCAAATATATGAGTAGAACTGACTTTAATCGATAAAGTTAAAGCTTCTCAACTTGTAGACTCTGACCTGATATGTATGAGGAAGAAAGTGCAAGAAGGTGATATTCAAGAAGCAAGAATCGATGAAGAAGGAATACTAAGAGTCAACTCTAGACTTTGAGTTCCTAACAACCATGATTTAAAGTACAAAATCATGATAGAGGCCCACAACACACCATTTGCAATCCATCCTGGGAGTACCAAAATGTATTATGATCTTTGACATATATTTTGGTGGAGAAATATGAAGAGAGAGATAGCGGAGTTTATCTCAAGGTGTCTAACTTGTCAACGAGTGAAGGTGGAGCATCAAGTGCCAAAAGTTCCATTGCAACCACTTAAAATTCCAAAATGGAAGTGGGAGCACATTACCATGGATTTTGTTACTGGTCTTCCCAAGGTTTCTCAAGGCATAGATGTAATTTGGGTCATTGTTGATTGATTGACCAAGTCTGCTCATTTCTTACCTATATAAGAAACTTATACACTTGAACGTCTTGCTCGTATATACATAAATGAGATTGTAAGACTGCATGGTATGCTAATATCCATAGTTTCTGATCGAGACCCATGATTCACTTCACGATTTTGGTTTAGTTTGCAAAAAGCTTGGGCACGGATTTAAAATTTAGTTCAGCATATCATCCTCAAACGGACGGGCAGTCAGAGAGGACTATTCAAACTCTTGAGGATCTATTAAGACTCTGTGTCCATGACTTCAAAGGAAGTTGGGACAAGTTCTTGCCATTAGTGGAATTCTCCTACAACAACAGTTATCAAGCAAGTATCGACATGGCTCCATTTGAGGCATTGTATGGAAGAAAGTGTCGTTCTCCAGTATGCTGGGATGAGGTGGATAAAGTAACGTTGTTGGGACCGGAATTGGTAAGCATGACTATAGAAAAGATTCAAATGTTCCGATAACGTATAAAAACCTCACAAGATCGACAAAGGAATTATGCTGATCTTCATCGGAAGGACGTGGAATTCAATGTTGGAGAACATGTGTTGTTACGTGTTGCTCCATGGAAGGGAGTTACGAGATTTAGAAAGAGAGGAAAGCTCAATCCTTGATTCATTGGACATTTGAAATCCTTGATCGAGTAGGAACTGTGGCCTATAGACTTGCGTTATCGCCAAGTATGTCTCGTGTTCATAACATTTTTCATATATCCATGTTACGTAAATATGTAGAAGACCCGAACCACATTATTAAGTTAGAACCGGACGAAATAACGGAAGATTTAACGTATAAAGAGGTTCCTATTAAAATCTTGGATAAGAAGGAACATATTCTACGCTCCAAGGTTATACCTCAAGTCAAAGTTTTGTGGAGAAACCACGATGTTGAGGAAATGACCTGTGAGTTAGAATCTGAAATAAAATCAAACCAGGTATGTACCCTAATTTCGAGGGAGAAATTTCATAAGAAGTGGAGGTTGTAAGACACCAACTTTTATGAATAAAGATGAATTTTCTATAAATATCATTTTTGAATATTAAGGAGTGAATTTAATATAATGTTATAGTTGTGGGTAATATTTACAAATTTTGCAAAGTAAGCAAGTTGTTATAAAATATTCGATTGGTCGGAGAATATTCATTTTAACATGGAATATTCGTACGACGGCACTATCATTGGTGGACCTCACAACAGGAGTATTATCGTAGTTAGAAAACGACAGAATTATCTTTTTATAAAAATAACGGCAAAAGTTTTACCTTTAACTATTGAAATACCATGTGGTAAAAGTATAGTAATACACGTGGTTGCATAGTAGCACACAGTATTGATTATTGATGCTTACGTGAGAAGTCACTCAGTTTTGTTCAATTATTGCTACAGTAATTGTTGCATAGTATCTCACGTCATTTGATTCAATTATTGTCAATATTTTATATTACTAAATCAATAATTGAGATGACAAGTTATTCATATTATTATTTGCATAATTAAAAATGTCTAGAAAGTTCTGTCGAGGAAAGGGGTTTGGTTACCTAATTGTGCGCCAATTGGGAGAAATCCTTATTGGAAAGCCCCCTCTTTCTTGGGAACGATCTGGTTGTTAATATTTCGAGTGATAATAATATGAATAAATATTTTTAAAAATATTGAGGGGATTTTTATGAAGTATTTTTGGGGGTCACATGTGGGTTCAGGGGGGAAATTTGTGTTTGTCACGGGAGGTTGGATGCTGAGAAAAGAAGGAGTATAATTATTAATTTTATTATTATTATAAGTTTTGTTTTTTATGAAAAATAGAATATATTATATTTTATTATGCATATTTTTTGCATAGTGCCTGCATAGTATTTGCATAATAAATTATAAAAAAATTTAGACGATTCAGTACGCCCGTGAGAAATCTACTGTGCAGTCCATAATTTCTAAATTCAAATAGTATCCTTTCCATTCTCCTATAAATAGGATGCTTAAGTAGAATTGAAAATCACACGAGAATCAGAGAATTCTTCTTCTATAATATTGAGCATATTTCTTTCGAGTTTGAGAAAGCTTTGAGCGTAGAAAAGAGTATAAGTTTTCTTCAAGAATATCATCGCTATACCAGTTGGAATATTCTCCTTTTTAAGGTAAGGGATATTATTTTTATTGAGTATTCATATGAAATAATATTTTCTTCCATACTCTGTAGTATGTAAGTAATATTACATTATTTTAAATTTCGAATTCTACACTCATTTTGTTAAAGTTTTGGCTTCTATACTCCATAAAATTTGTAGAATATCCTTGATATTTGTGCTTCATCCAGTATTTTTTCATGGAAATATTATTCTGAGCATTCTTGATAAGTTTTAACTTTTTCATGCTGGAGTACTTTTTAGGGGGTTACTATTCCTGAAGTACTATTCACGGGATACTATTCACTCAGGTACTATTCACCCGGGGCACTATTTATGACAAAAATTGATTTCTTTTCTGTCCAAATCATTTTTTATACAATATTATTCTTGAATTTTACTCCACAAAGCAGTATCATATTGACAATTTGGACATTATTGAATTCTAGATAAATTAAATTATAAATCTTTAAAAATTTATCATTTGCTTTCTTTTAATTGAATTCTTATATCATTATCATCGTCATCTTTGGCCCGTAGTGCATAGACGGACTTGGTATGATTATGACCAGAGATTATTCGGTATAATTATGACCGTAATATTACAAATGATGTTTTAAAAGTCCTCATTCGCCCGTAGTGCATTGATGGAAAGTTGTTGGCATGATCATGACCATTGATGAAAACACGTATATCCTTGGCCCGTAGTGCATGGATAATTTGTGGTCGTGATACTAATGAATATCCTTGGCTGTAGTGCAGGGATGATTCGATGTTGTGGATTATTTATTAAGCTGAGTCTCAGCGATAAAATTGATGATAAACTTTTTAAATCATCGAAGATAGTAGATATCGTGCTCTACTTGACTTTTCTAATGGATTGCTTGTTTCGCTGTAGTTAAACTTGATGTCTATTGTATTTTATCAGTTTAACACTGTTGAAGGCTAACGGTAAGTTATTCTGCATTATCTTAGTCATAATATTTCTTACTGGGCTAGTTGAGCTCACCCTTTGATTTCATTGTTCTCTCCAGGAAATGAGAATATAGTTGGGACTAGTTGGGGAACGGAGTGACGGTCCAGATGTTTGCATTAGTAGTCCTCACTATTTTGTGAAATAGTGTGAAAAAAAATGTAATAATATTGAATTTGAGTTTGGATATTGTCTAGAAGATAATATTAGTGTTGAAACTCCCAGCTTATGTTTTGTCGTACTTTACACAACAGTTGTATAATTAAGTTGTATTTAAATTTTGTACTATGTATTTGGCGACTTAAGATAGGTGATGTATACCTATTTTTGGGGCTTCACATAATTGCTCAATAGAAACTTAGTGTTAGGAAATTTGCCTGATACATCTTTTATAATTTACCGCTATCTATTAGCCCTTCACGTAACCTATTCACATGTGTCACGTTAAATAATTAGGTTCTCGAACACCACTTCGAAGTGTAATGGTTTCTTTTTATTTTAATAAGATGATTAAACTCACACGTATTCAAATATAATTTAATTACATAACATGTTGCTTCGTATAGGCCAAGTGGTTCGATAATAGAATCTGAGAAAATTAATTTTTTGACATTTTTCTGACCAGACCCGACCCGGATCGGACCCAAACCTCCATCAAATATCTGCATAAAACATGCTTAAGGGTCTCAAGTCGAAAAACCTTATTTTCCATGTTTTTGACATCACATATTTAATTAAACTCATTTATCCATATAACATCATTTATATGAAAAATACCAAATCAGTCTCAAAAATATTTTTTTCTGGGATTTTGCAGAATATAGTCCCACATTGAACATATATTTTTCCCAGAATTTTAAAAATCCATCTACTATTTTTAAATAGTCCATAATAGCCAAATATTCTCAAATTTTTTATAAACTGAGATTAGCTCCAAAAATTCTAAAATTTTCAGGGTTAGCTCCTGTTATATACATGTACTTCCAATAAATATTTCGTAATATTTGGACTTATACACAAAGAGGTATTCAGGTATCTTTTCAAATAGTGTCCTTAGCCGTAAAATCCATAACTCTCAAACCGTATGGCCAAAAATTCTCAAATTTTTACACGACCTTCATATCTTCTTATATTAACACTCCAAATGTTTTCAGAATTTTTAAAGTACAAAAGTGGACAAAAATGCCCCTAAGACAGACTAATCTAAAATAGTTCCAAGAAAATGGGACACAAATTTCTACCAAATTTCATATCTTGCTCAATTCAACTCCGTTTCCTATGAAATTTGGACAAGTTATACATTATACTACATAGTATTTTTAAAAATTATTACCTACCATAATCGGATCACAAAGAACATGAATCCAAGGCTCCGAAAAACCCAAAAACTCACAGATTTCATGTTTTAACCAACTTTGACAAAATTCATGATTTCAATTCTAGCATGCAAGGAATTAGTTTCTACTGTCCAGATCATATATACTCATATAAATACACATGTTATAACAATTGAACTCACTAAATTTCCATGATACGATCAAATTAGCATCATTGAGTCATATTATCAAATATTTGGAATGCATGACATAATTCCTTCAATCTGTTCGATATTAAGGCATGATTAAACCAGAACTTTCATTCTTACATCCACATAACATCAACTAACAGTAGCATGGCATCACAAGGTCCATAAGAAATTGTTTGCAAAAAGTCATATAAGCATATTCTCTCATTTTTACTAAAGAACATGGAAAATAGAGTTCATGGCTTACCTTTTTGATGAATTCTACTTGCTCAAACTCTTCCAATGATTCTCCTTGCTTGATTAGTCTTTGAAAACTCCAGAATTCGCCACCCTCTCAAGCTCCTTCCTCTCTCACTCTCAACTTCACTCACGATAGAATTTTTTTACAAAGAGGAAGAAGAGACTTGGATTGGGAGTATATATAAAACATGTTATCAAAAGATTTTCACAGCCCTTCCATCTCCAATATAAGTTATATGTATTAAGTATATTGTATAAATTCAATTTAGTATGGGGTGGGGGTTATAGAAAGGAAGAGTCTTGGATTTGTAAAGGGTTTGTAACTCCATCCGCCCTCATTACATTATAATACAAATACTCCTTCTCTTATCCCAATTTGGTTGACCTGTGGGCCCCATAATTGGTGCACTCCCTTATTAAAATATTAATATAATAAATTTAATCATTTAATAAACTATTTTGACCATTTTGCCATCCGTAGCCAAACGTTTCGATACTAATATCGATTCCTACTAAATCGACGTTTCGGACGTCATAGGACTATCTATTTCATCAAATTAGCCTCCGAAATTCGTTGACTTTTTACCCGAAAAAGTCAACTGCGACACATTTTTTGGTTACAGTCTATCTTGACTAATTTTGACGTTCCAAACTCAAATACGCAGTCCACGTTTCTAAATTCCGCTCCAAAATCAATCTCATGTTTGAATCCCCTCACACACAATTAATCAATTAAATTACATAACTAATTGATATAGTTAAATTCATCTAAACCAACCATTTACACATACCTCATCACATAACTTAAAATTAAACATGTATGTATAACACATATACATCTAATAATAGAAATTCACACAAGAGTTTCACATAAATTCATTTATTTATAATTAGTAAATTACATAATAATCTCGGATATTACAAGAGGTACTTTTTCTGAAAAAGTAAAGTGATTCCTCACAGTAAAAGTACCACTTCTGTGAGAACTACCCATATGAGGAACGAGTGGTGAGAATCTGTCTATTTCATGGACTGGACCCATATCAATAGACAATTCACTCTTAAAAGAGAAGTGGTTGCTCGTTTATCTAGAGGGTTTGCTGAACCTGGAACTTTATTTAATAGCTTAATGGCCCTCCTTTGGGATGTTGTCATCTGTTATGATGAAATATTGATTAATGTCTTCAGTAATTCAATTATTCAATTAGAGTATATGAAACAAACATGAATTACGTCTCATACTTTTTTATTTATGCAGAGGAACTAGTTAGAGTATTAGCTACAACTGATATGTCGAATACGGCATAAAAGAAAGTCCTTAACTCTTCTCACAATAGTCATTACTGATGGGCAATGATTAATGTATTAGTTTTACATTATAACATGAAGTTTCCATCTAATTATGACAAGTTATCTTTCAATAAGTACACACTTTCATCTTTCTCCAATTTGTTGTATATATTTCAAGGATACTACTTTCTGGATTCAAATTCAAGACGAGGAGGGTTGATCGCAGATTTATAGTATACTTTCATGATAGAGATTGTGATATAAAATATTTACCCAGGAAATACTGATATAACCTATTTACCAAGAAAATACTGATATTTGGTTATAAAACATGCATTCGAAAATAGTAGGTCTTAAGGATACTGCAGTTGATTATTGATAAAGTATGTTCTCTCTTTTATTTATTTTAATTAAATCATTATCATTCTATTTTTAAAATTATTTATTTATTTATTTTGTATTATATTATATAATATTATATTATTTAAATTAATAAATTTAAGGAATATAATTAAGTTAATTAATTTATTTCATTTTATGTAATGTCATGTCATGTTATGTTATGATATATTATTTTATTTTATATTATCTTATATTATACAAAGAAATATAAATTTATGTTATTATATTATATTATTTTTATTTAGTAGTGTAAAACTAAGTAAATTAATGCTACTTAATTTATTTTAATTAGTATTGGGAAACTAAGTAATATTAACTACATAAATACTACTTAGTTGACATAAATTTAGTAGTGAAAACTAAGTAAATACTACTTATTTGATTCTAGTTGGGAAAATTAAGTAAACTAAGGAAATTTTTTTTTTATTTTCTTTACTTTATTTTGAATTATTTTTTGTTATATTATTTATTTTATTTTATTTTATTTTATTTATATGTTATTATATTTAATTTAATTTAATTTAATATTTAATTTATGTATTTTAGTAATATTATATAATAATAGACATTATATTATTTTAATTATAATTATGTCTAAGGCCATTATAAACAACCTACAAATTATACCATAAATTTAAACACTAGGCAAAACAAAACTCAAATTGAAGCAATTATCTGATTCAATAAACTAACATAAGCCTCAATATCAAATTATGAACATGCATGCCCTGAAATTGAACAAATTAAAGCTAAATTAAAACTAAATATCACACTGTTATTATATAATCAAATGTTAGCTGCCATTTCATAAATCTAACCCAAATTCAAACTAAATAGCCAAATCAAAGTCATATAAACATATAAGTATACAATATATATATAATTCCAAATGATCAAACCCTAATTGAAAACTATATATAGATGAAAGAGATAGATTGGATACCTACATAGGGCGTAATGGATGGCGATGGACGTATTTGACTGACGCTGGCGTCTGACAGCGCTTCTTCTTCTTCTTCTTTCTTTCCGTTTTACGGCAAGGGCGGGTCAGAGCTAATTGATTTTAAAATGATCAGTGACCGCGTTTTGCGATCGCATATGGTCGCAGATTTTAATTAACTTGACGGTTAGGCTGCTGAGGAAGTCAAAATCATCTTCGACCACAATAACCAACCGCATGCTATTGCAGATATTTATTGGTTTTGCCTGCCAACACTTGCGCAAATATTAAAGGCAGAAAAATCAAATTAGCGACCAGTTAGCAACCACAAGTCACTCGCTAGTATAAAATAGCCACTAGTTTGGATACCTGTCGCTAATAGCGGTTGCTAAGTCTATCATTAGCAACCAATTATGGCGGTCACAGAAACATTTGGTCATTGATGGAACATTTTGTTCTATTGATTGTGGTTATTTCTGAGGGAATTTGCGTTGTAATTAATCAAATTCTGAGGGATTTATTGCCGACGGAATATCCATCAAAAATAACTTATAAAACCTAACAAGCATTGTCTTCTCTTCAGCAGCCTAACATATAATTCATTTCTCTCTCACTCTCTCACTCTAATCTCTGCACTTTTTCACTCCCATCTCTCACCCCCCTCCCCACGCCGCAACAACCACAACCTCTCCCCGCTAGTGGACCTCATCTCACTCCCGGTCCCTGCCTGACTGCTGCCCCTGCCTACGTCATCTCTCTATCTCACTCTCTGTAAATACATAAGGTAACTTGAAATTTGGAATTAAATAGTTAGGGTTAACTTTGATGAAGAAGAAATTTTTTATTAATTAATTAATGTTATAGAATCTAATATTAGGAATGTATAGTGTTTTAATTTATAAATTTTGAAATTGGGAATATTAATGGAGAAACTGATAGTGGTGCAGGTTATTATGGAATATGAAATTGAGAATAAGAAATTGTTATTAATTTGAATCTAAAATTGGAATTGAAACTGAAATTATTCTTGACTTGAATATGAAATTGTTCTTGATTTGAATATAAATTTGAGAATATGAAATTCGCTTTTAATTGTTTTTGATCATTTGAAATTGGGAATATTATTTTTTAGAATCTAAAGTCTGTATATTTTGTAGAATCTAAAATCTGCTGAACTTGTTTTGGAATAAATTAGTACTCTTGCTGAACATGCTGAAATTAGGTTTAATTTGTTCAATTGCAGCTTCTGTTAGTTAGTGTATTAAATCTGCTAATTGCTCTAATTTTTATTTTTTTTCCCTTAGTAGATTTATTTTTGGCAGAATATTTGACGAAAATTCCATATAAGATATATAATAATAAATAAATCAATACTTAACTATAAAAAGCAATAAGGATTTAGTTTGCCATATCATTTGCTTAGTTTGCCACAATCTTCAATAAACTCATTAATGCTCTATCTTCAATCTTCAATACACTAAATAGACCACTTAATTTGCCATTATCCTTAATAAACTCAATAGTTATAATCAATTATGATTATACATTTTATAGTACATATGTCATTCCATTATCCTGGAAATATGTTGACCTCCTTAGTTGAGTTGGCAAGGGGTTGTTCAACAGAAGTTTTGTAGCACCCCCAAATCCGGGTCCTAAATCACCACGGACCTGGTGCACTAAATCTATAACTAATTGCGGAAGATATAAACATAAATTGTTTATACAATACACTTTACACACTATTCCCCAAAATTGAGTAACCTTAACTTATACACAATTCATAAACTATCTAACATATAACATTCTTATCAAACTATACTATTACAAATAAGCTGCACATTTTATCCCAAGCTGAACTTGGCTTTATCCTTTTCATGTATCCAAACGCATTCGCCTTATCTGCAATGTTTATCATGATATAGCAAGGGTGAGCATGAAAGTTTCCCAACAAGTTTAAATACAATTTAAGGATATATCATGATTGAAAGAGTCTGAATAATAGGCTGGCTATAATTTATCAATGTAATTGAGAACTAGCACGAACAAACTTTTGACTGAACAAGTATTAAACATGAACAATTATATCTGAATCGAATGGTAATGAAGGTGATCAGCCTTTCATACCTGACTTATACATACAATATGTACAGAGTACAATTCTATATAGCAATCAGCAATGATTAACCATAAGCATATCTAAATGAAGTAACTCTTAGTAGAGTTTAGTAAAACTTGCCTGTTCCGTTGATTACCGTTACGAAATATACTTAGCTTTATTCGAAGACCTAATATAGATAATATCGATCTCCAAATATTAGAATAATATCATCAGAGTATAATATTGTTATATATATATATACATAGAATAACTTAAACACATAACACATAACCCTAACTGTCTATAGAACACATAAAACGTAGCATCAAGTCAGACTATTTTAGTCTGAGTTGAAACTGACACAATTCTATTAAACTCTAGCTAAACACTTAAAAATATCTTAGACAATTTTCTAAGTAGTCAAAATAATTTTCATAGACTTGTAATAATTTTCAGATAATTAACATTATTTATCATGATTTTTCAATCATTAATAGCGTATTTATATAATTTAAATACCACATAATTCCTTAATCATTAATATTAATTTAATATTAAATATCAATGAAAATCATAACATAATATTATAATATATTTATAATATCACAAAGTATTTTAATACCTCAAAATCATATTTATATAATTTTTAAACACATAAATCTATTATCCGATAATTGATATTATTAATAAAAAAATATGAATATTTTCATGCCAAAATATCAAAAGTTATATTTTATAACTTAAAATATTTTTATAACACTTAAATCATTTTTATATGATTTTAAATCATTAATTCTATTTTTCCATAATTTATCTAATATATTCATTAAATAAATTAACTACCATTAATAATAAATTATTAATGAAATTCATCACAAAATATCAAAAGTCATCAAAAATAACTTAAAATATTTTCTAACACCATAATATAATTTTTCATGAATTAAAACTATTTTTAAATAATTTATTTAATATTATAATTAAATAAATAAATACCTTTTATATTCCAAAAATATTAAATATTTTTGAAATATACTCAAAATACTTAAAACTATTTTTAGGACTTTAAAATAATTTTGAGGAATTTATTATGTATTTTTGATAATTTAAAACCATTTAATACTAATTATTAAATAAAATAATTAATTTCCATAAATAAAATGTCACTAAAGGTCCTATAAATACAGCGCAATGCATTATAGGTGTTCTTGAAACGTTTTGAGCTTCATGTCAGTGGACAAGGTGATAGGTTTGACCAACTGTATTTCATAGATCCGGAGGTATCTAGGTTTGCTTAAGTGTTCAGATTATAGTACTGATGCAATACTACAACCTTAAACAAACAACATGGCCATATAATATCTAATCAAAGAGATCTGGACTCTCAAAGATCTTGTAAGGCCTCATCTGGGTTTTCTGGGTAACCCAAAAACCCAGACGTTTGCGAGGTACCACTTTGTGGTTCAATTTTCTTAGTGTTCTGGTCAACAAATCAGTGTTATTAAGGTTCACATGTATAGTACACGTGACAAGGAACATTTACATGTCATGATCTCAGTTTAACAACAACACGTTTTAAGAAATCAAGGATGGTCAAAGTCTGACAAAAACACGGATTATGAACAATCTGGGTTTTCCAGATTGTCTTTCCGACTGATGGTCAACGGTTGTTTGACCGGCCACAGCTTCAAGTCTGTTATGGATCTAGGTATTTTAAAAGCATGAATCAATAGCCAATATGTCAGTCTACAGATCTATTACAACAACATGTCCTAAAAATCAACGATCAAAAAAATCAGAAGCCTCAAATAGCTTGTCAGACCATTCCTGGAAAATCTGGGTTTTCCAGATTCTAAGTTTTGTGCTTGGTCAACGGTCTTTGACCGATCATATCTTGTAATCTAAACATGCTATGGGGTTGATTCAAGTCTTAGATTAAAGTCCTAACATCAAAGAACAGATCTATATCATAAAGTACACCAAACATCAAACACACACAGATCTAAGGCCTCTGACATATGACTGTCAGGCCACATTTTTCTAGATTTCCAGATTTCTAAAAACTCAAATTTCGAGCACTTTGATGTTATGGATCTGGGATTTAACAACCCAGATCACTAATTAACATCTTATAACACACTTCTAAACAAAAAATCATAACATCTAACATCAAATCTAAGGATTTCATGATTTAGGGTTTTATACCTCATTTTGAGCTTGATCTTGATTCTGACCTTTGTGATCTGTTTCTGGCTTGCTAATGCTCTTACTAGTGACTGATTTACTCAATATTTTCGTGGCTAAGGAGAGAGAAAAGTTTGGTTGAGTGTAAGGATTTAATTGAGCTTGGTTTTGTGACTTTTCCTCTCTTTGATCTATATATAAAATGATAATATGCAATGGCTGATCATGTGATCAGTTGTTGATTGATTAAAGTAGCTTTCTAGACCACATGGCTAGCCTAAGGTTGTTCACCAACCACAAGTAGGGTTAGATCTACACTCCACCTCATTAAAATATAAAGAAGGGTAGTTTGGTCTTTTGACTCATAAAGTGCATGGCAACTTAGTAACTTCCCATAATTATTAGGTTTTAACCCTTAGGGTTTAACCCTAAGATTACACAAATTTATGATCTAGTATTTACTAATTAAGATTAGGGTTCCCTAATTATAGTAAAGTTTACTAATCACATTCAAGCTTGCTAATTAGGGTTAAGGCTTCCTAATTAACATTAAACTCTATAAATTAATAATTAGGTTTTTCTTTATTGGTACATCAGGGTTTCCAACATTAGAAATTAGGGCTTTCTAATTAATCAATTAGGGTTATCCCTAATTATACCTACAATCAATAACACAGAAACTTTATGCTTATCTTCAAGCTTCCCAGTTAGGGTTTTAATATTCCAAATTAGGGTTACGGACTCCCGGAACTAAAATCAGGGTTTCCATTGCCAGTAATAGGGTTTCTTATCAATCGTTAGGATTTTCTAACTGAACGTCGAGGTTTTAATATATTATTAGGGTTTATGACTGATATAGTTTATTCGGCAACCCTTGACCCTTAACCACATACTATACACATGTATGACCATATACACAGATTCTCTTAACACTGTAGACCTTCACCAATAGTTTTTAAATTCACAAAATTTATTCCTAAAAATGTTAAATACATACACTTAATTTCTGTCTAGGTTTATTATTTAACCTCTATTCAATCTTTTAAGATTTTATAAAATTCTCTAAATTCTCGGGTTATCACAAGTTTTAAGGTTCAGAAATAACATAAGTTGGCATAAGCATGATATTAGGTAACTTATCACTTAACTCATTGTGAGGAAAGAATTAACTGCCTTGGATTTCTTCACATTTCATCCTCGCAATCGCATTTTGAGACATTTATAAGTACTCATTATCCACTTAATCGTCCTACTTAAAAGTATTACAATGCCTATCCTTTTAAAATAGAAAGCTCATAAATTACAATGAATATATGAAGTAGCAAAGAAGAGAATCTAATTAACCAGATAATTATAGAACTTGTGATTAAACTTCTTGGAAGTTCTAGAGTTCTTGAGCGGGAAACGAATATCGCAATGAGTGTGGAAACATTTAGGTGGAAAATACTCTAACCCGTTGCCACACTTTATGGGTTCATGTCAACTATTTATGCATTGTGATGGCTTAACGCATTATCCACCTTCCGTTCTTTGCCTCTGTTGCGGTATTCGTTGCCCGCTCAAGACCTCTACAACATCCAAGAATCCTAATCGCAAGTTCTACATTTGAGCGGTTAATTATTTGACAACTTTACTCATTCATATATAGTTTAGTACTATAATTGATGAGCTTTATGTTTTTACATGATAAAAGTTATAATACTTGTAAGGGGGGAAGATGAAGTGGAGAGGGGATAACTTATATATATCCCAAAATACGAATCCGGTTGCGGGGCGGGATTGTGAAGAGAGCAAAGACAATTAATGTTTTCTTCACAATGATTTGGGTGATAAGTTTTATAATACCATGACGATGCCAACTTCTGGTGTAGGAACTATCGAACAACCCCTTGCCAACTAAAATAAGGCGGTCAACATATTTACAGGTTAATGGAAGGATATATGTACTAGACTTTGGAACTTAGAAACCCATTGGACGTTCACTCATTAGGAGTGAATGTCGAATAGTCCCCATTTTAGGATTGTTATTGGATGTTACGTCTCTCACTTAGGTCGGTGTCAATTCATAAGGTATGTTTTTTAGGGTTTTTTCGGCTGTTATCTCTACATGTTCTTCAAGTGCATACTTAGATTAAGTTATCTTAGTCTATTTCATTTAATTGGAGACCATGGGAAGGTGTTGCCAAAATTTTCTTAAAATAGATGAAACGTGCTCAATCTGTTGCCACTAATGAGGACACGCATCCAAGAACAGGATAGAAGCCTTACCCCTATCATGTAGAGTGGAGATACTAGGAAAATATAATTCATGCATGTACCACATACATGAATATCCCTGTAATGAATGTATCTTTTGTTCAATTAAAGATGTCAATCGAATGGAGTTAGATGTATCGTTCGATACTCATTGATGGGAGGGAATTCTGGTGGTCCCAACTCTTTGAACTGCTTGACTGTGACAAACCGTGTGTTGCTATCATTTCCACCTATATTTTGTACACGAGTCTCCCTCGCCTGATTTTGCATGAACTGCAAAAAGCTTCTAAACATCCCATTGTTCATCGTCTGATCAGTGGTGTTGTTTACAGGAGGAACATTGTCTTCCTGTTGCACGTTCTCCTGATTGGTGAGTAAAGGTGTCTCCACTGTGACGCCCCCAAAAATAGGTATACATCATCCATTTTGAGTCGCCAAATACATGATACAAAATACAAATACAAACTTCATTATACAACCGTCGTGTAATAGACGACAATACATAAACTGAGAGTTTTAATAGGAATATTGTCATCTAGAAAATATCCACACTCAAAGGAGTCCTCATTACATTTATTATCACACTATTTAACTGAATAGTGAGGACTACTAATGCTATCATCTGGACCGTCACTCCTTCTCCGACTCGTCCCAACTATATTCTCATTTCCTGAAGAGAATAGTGAAAGAAAGGATGAGCTCAACTAGCCCAGTAAGAAATATTATGACTATGGTAATGCAGAATAAATTATCAATAGTCTTCAACAATGTTAAACTGATAAAATACAATAAACATCAAGTTTAACTGCAGCGGAACAAGCAATCCATTAGAAGAGTCAAATAGAGAATAAAATCTACTATCTTCTATGATTTAAAATGTTTTCATCAATTTTCATCGCTGAGACTCAACTTAATAAATAAACCACATCACCGAATCATCCTTGCACTACGGGCCAAGGATATTCATTAAATCATCAATGGTCATGACTATACCGAATAATCCCTAGTCATAATCATACCAAAAACTGTCCATCAATATACTACAGGCCACTGAGGATTTTTACCACATCATTTGTCACATTACGGTCAGGACTATACCGAATAATCCCTGGTCATAATCACACCAAGTCCATCTATCACAATATAAACATGAGAATGATGACAATGATATAAGCATTAATTAAATGAAAACAAGGATAAATATTAAAGACTTCAAATTTATCCAAATATTATCAGTCACTTAATAAACTCATAATCTAATATTATTAATATTATAACAATATTTTAATCACTTCTTAAACTTATAAACAATTTATTTCAATTGTTTACACTTTACAAAATAATGCATTTAATCATTCAAGAATGCCATACTCATAAGATTTCATCAACATTGATCAAATTCCTCATAAAAAATCTTCATATACCCTATATAGGATTTCCAAGCCATAAAATCCTATTTTCCAATTTTTTTACTTCACATAACATATTTAACTCATTTACTCATAACTAGATTATTTTCATGAAAAATACCAAATCAGTCCCAAAAATATTTTTTTTCTGGGATTGAGCAGAATATAGTCCCATATTGAACATATATTTTTCTCAAAATTTTGAAAATTCATTTACTATTTTCCAAAAATTAATTTCTAATTAATTCCTTAAGAAATTAGCTACCTCAAGTTTAACTCCAGAAATTCCCAAATCTTGGCAGGATCTTACATATGTTAACATGAGCTTCCAGTTTAAATTTCATGGTCATCGGAGTTATAGAACTCCGGTTATAGCATTTTTCGTCGGAAAAACCTAAATATTGAAATAGTCATAACTTGCTCATTTTAAGTCGGAATGAACTCATTTTTGGACAAGAGGTACTTTATACCATATATTTCCATGTCCCAAAAGGCTGGAATTTTTCTTACAAATTCAGTGGCCGAAACAGCCCTTTTAAATTTATGGACAGTAGCTTTTTGGTATTTTGTAGTTTTTGACTCCTTTTTGCTAAAATCAGTCCACACGAAAATCTACAACACCTTTTCCAGTGATTCCACTTGGATAAGTTAGAAAACTCATAGATCTAACTCTAGAACTTGACCACACTCAAAAATTTGAAATATAATAGGAGATATGGTCAATTGAATTTCATATTCCATTTTCACCAAAATCTGATTTTCAACCCTTTGTGATTTCTAAGAAACTTTCCTGTGTTCACATAATAACCATAATAACTCATCATGACAATGACATAATAATTCAATAAAACATGTTCAAGAATAAATTTTAAAGATTTATAAGCTAATTTATCCTGAACTCAATAATGTCCAAATTGTCAACATGATACTGCTTTGTGGAGAAAAATTCATGAATGCTCAGAAGAATATTTTCATGAAAAGATACTGGATGAAGCACACATATCCAGGATATTCTACTAATTTCATGGAGTATAGAAGCCAAAACTTTAACCAACTGAGTATAATAGAATATATGAAACTGCAAATGGATTTCACACCGCCTACGCGCAGTAATCCACGATCTGATCATTTCCACAATTTAATAAGGAATGAATACAAAGGATCATTCACCATGCATGTAGTAATCCACATAGATAGGTTAATCTAATAGAATAATAAAGAATGGAATAACAGAAGGATTCACCATGTGTGCGATAGACTGCACATACAGGTTATTCCCAACAGAATAATAAATAATGGAACCAGGTCCGACGTAAACGCACAGACAGGATATTCTGACAGAAGAATAAATAATAGAACCAGGTCTGGCGTATGATAAGTGGGTTTTATACCTACTTATTGGATATCAATTTACACGAATTATGCCCATCTCAAGTACATTTTAGTCTGTTTTAGTTGCATTTCATGTTATTTTGCATTGCAGTTACTTAAAACTCCTTTTGGTGAATAAGTGCAGGAATCGGCCTAATTTGGTGGTATTAGAGGGCACGAGGCTAATGGACACATGAAGCGAGACACAAGCTGGGATAGGCATAGCGTGATAAATGAGTGGAGTATGGATGGATAAGCATGGATGGACAAAAGACATTTTAGTAGCAGTAGCAACAATGCAGAACCAAACTCATGAGTAGAACTAGAATTCACCAACTGTAAGTCACGCGGATGCGTGGCAGGATGAGCTTGGAGATGTGTGCCCGCGTGAGCACCCAGCCAAACAATGTTACCTATTGAAAGTTAATGCGACATGACAGCATGACAAGCTTAGAGGACGCGGCGCATGAGAGGCCGGTTTGGGACAGTAGAACCTTCGCAAGTCGTCGTATACTTGTGACGAATACATTACTGGAGGGCACGCGTGGTCGCGATAATTGGAGCTACTGAGTTATTTTATTTTAATTTTTAATTAAAATGATTGTAATTTATTTGAAACAAAATCTGACTGGTGTCAGATAGACTTGGATAACTTTTGACGTATTTTCATCGTAGTATCTAGGGTTTACATGTGAAAGAGATTCCAACGAAGAACGAAGCCAAAACTCCACCTTCTCTAATTCTTATTGGGATTCTCCATCATTGTGGATTTATTATATTGTTTTTATGGATTTGTATGAGGATTTGAACGTTGATATTGGTTTATAATCTACAATTGGGTTTGATCGTTCTATCCCTCATCTTTCAATTGTTTACTTGATAATCATGCTTAGCGTTGACCCCATAATGGCTTTTGGTTCAATCATGAACTAAACTCCATTATTGGATTCTAACGGATTTTAATATGTAGTTTGGTTGCATGCTTGATTGCTAGGGCTATTTAAATATCATATAAGAATTCTATTATGGTTGTTTTACACGTATGAATGCTTGATCACCATTCGTTTCAGTATTTGCATGGAATTAACAATGAACATGCGAGTATGGATTGTAGTTATAATAGCATACGTATATGGGGCTGTTGTATATGGCTTGCATATTTCGTGAATGAGATAGACATATGCTTATTCACTGTATGAGTTAAAATAAGGGCTTGTGCTTAAATTCAGTATGATTGCAATTTCACATAGACATATAGTGATTTTGGTTATATTGTTGATTACAAAGAATCTATCATCTATGGGTGTTGTGTAAGTAGGCCATAGTGCATTGAAAAATGGCTATGACTCTATTAGTGCTCTTGACTATTTTCCTATGATATTTAAACAAGTCTTGCACGATAGTGGTAGCTAGATGAAATATTAAATGAAGTTAGGATCCCATTATTTCTAGATTTGATTTATTCCATTAATATTCTTATTTTAGTTGTTATTTGAAATTAGTTTAATTCGCCAATTATAGTCGTTAGTCTAAGCATATGAATATAGTGATTTAATTGATGCATAGTAGTTTAAATTTGACAACTTTCTCTGTGAGATCGATACTTTACTTACTCTGTATTACTTGTTGATGCATGTATGCTTGCATGAGTTAGAGCTCTTTTGCCATAACTGAAAAAGAGGCAACAAGTTTTTGGCGCCATTGTCGAGGAAAGGCGTTTAGTTTAAATAATTATCATCAATTTGAAGCTATTTTGAATGACTTAGACATATCTATTCTCATCTCATTTCTATTTTTGTTTTATTTGTGGTTTCAGATACTTGTAGATTTTTATGCACACAAGATCTTCCAATTCTGAATTAGCACCAGCGCAGGATAACATTAATGGGAGAGGTTGGAAAGCTAGTGTGCGAAGAAATTTACAAGCTCAGTTAGAGAGTACTACAGTTAGTATGGCAGAAGAACAGAGAATTGAGCAAAGAGAAGAGCACCGGGCTCTACAAGATTATTCCATGCCGAATATAAATGGGCTACAGTCTATCATAGTCAAACCTGCAATAGCAGCGAATACTTTTAAGATTAAACCGGGCACTATTTAGATGGTGCAAAACTAGGTTAAGTTTGGGTGTGCTGCTACGGATGATCTGAATGAACACTTATTGAGCTTCATAGAGATTTGTGATACATTCTGATATAACGGTGTGACGGAGGATGCTATCAGACTGCGGTTGTTCCCATTCTCATTGAGGGATAAGGCGAGGAGTTGGCTTCATTCTTTGCTGTCAGGGTCAATCACTACATGGGAGGACTTAGCGCAGAAATTCTTAGCCAAGTTCTTCCCAATGGCTAAGACTGCAAAAATGAGGACAGCTATATGTCAGTTTGAGCAACAACGGGGAGAGTCCTTATATGAAGCATGGGAGAGATACAAAGAGATGCTAAGGAAGTGTCCGCATCATGGTATGCCAGATTGGATAGTAATCAATACTGTCTATAATGGATTAGGATGGCAATCGAGACCGATTGTAGATGCAGCTACTGTAGGGACATTATGAGCAAAAAGCTATGACGAGGCCTATACCCTTATTGAAACTATGACAGCTAACGATTTTCAGAATCCTACATCTCGGATGCCATAGCCCAAGGTAGTAGGTGTGTTGGAGGTAGATGCTATTACGCAGTTATCGGCACAGATGGTAGCTATGGCAAAGAAGATAGACACTTTGGCAGAAAGCAGGACGAAAACAGTTGCCTTCATTTGTGAAATATGTGCGGGGTCACACTCCATGGATCAGTGTGCTATTAGCTCAAAGTCGGTGCAGTATGTGAGCAACTACATGAAAGACCAAGGTCAATTTCAGAACACATACCACCCCAACAACCGAAATCATCCAAACTTTAGCTGGTCGAATAACCAAGGAAATCAACAAAGTCAGTTTCAGCCATATCATTAATTTTAGTCACAGCCAACTCAGCCACAGTATACACCGAAACCACCGTTTCCACCGGGATTCTCTCAGCAACAACATCACGCTCCAGCTGCACCACAGCCAGAAAAGAAATCAGAAGTGGAGATGATGTTGAAATACATGGCAAACACGGAAATTATGATTAAAAGCCAAGCAGTGGCTATTAAGAATTTGGAAACTCAGATGGGGCAAATGGCGAGCATGCTTAACAACAGGCCCCAAGGTTCCTTGCCAAGTAACACAGAGACAAATCCTAAAAGAGACGGGAAGGAACAATGCCAAGCAATATCATTAAGATCTGGGAAAAATCTGGCAGACATTGTAAGTCGCGTGCCCGCACCTGAGAACACTAAGGAGGCCGCACGGCCGCGCGAGATAGAGCAAGTACCTGCTGATGAAGAAAATCAGGAAAAGTTTGAGTCGCAGCAGGTCGAGAAGGATACAACAGGTTCAGAGGAAAAGCCTAAGAGTTCAGTGCCACCAGCTTACCCTCAAGTACCGTATCCGCAAAGATTAACTAAGTAGAGGGAGGATAAAATAGTTTAGCAAGTTCTTGGAGGTATTCAAAAAGCTGCAGATCAACATACCGTTCGCCGAGGCATTGGAACAAATGCCAAGCTACGCAAAGTTTATGAAGGTTATATTGTTAAGGAAGAGAAGACTAGATGAGTTTGAGACGGTAGCCTTGACAAAGGAATGCAGTGCAGTGCTTCAGCAGAAATTACCTCCGAAGCTGAAGGATCTGGGCAGCTTCACAATTCCGTGCACAATTGGAAAGATGAACTTCAGTAAGTGTTTATGTGATCTTGGGGCAAGCATAAATTTGATTCCCTTGTTAGTGTTTAACCAGTTGGGATTGCCGGCTCCAAAGCCGACAAACATATCATTACAGCTAGCTGATAGATCCATCATGTATCCACGGGGAATTGTTGAAGATGTGTTGGTTTAGGTGGAAAAGTTTATTTTCCCAGCTGACTTCATCATTTTAGACTACGAGGAGGACAAAAGCATACCAATAATACTGGGAAGACCATTCTTAGACACAGACAATACTTCGATAGATGTGCAAAAAGGTGAACTCACTACGCGTGTTCAGGATCAGGAGATCACCTTCAACGTCTTTAAAGAAATAAAGTTACCAACAGATGAAAAAGAATGCTTCCTGGTTGACTTGGTGGATTGGGGCCTAAAGGATGAGGTACAAAAACCAAGGAATTATGGACCGTTAAGGTGTGTAATGGGTGAAAATTTAGACTTGAAGGTAGAGCCATTGACGAAAGCTAAAGTCATCAAATTTTGGGGTGCGGTGGACAATAAGGAAGGTACCTCAATTCTTGATGTGACGTGAGACTCAGAGACAGTCAAGCTAATTGACTATAACTTAGCACTGGATGGGAGGCAACCCATTATTTCTACCTCATTTGACTTTTTAGTTATTCATTTTAGATTATTTTAGTTAGTTATATCTAATTCATTTTTAATAGGATATTAGATTTTCATGCTTGAGTGTGTCGCAAGAATTGCTTTGCAAATATTTGCAAGATGTTAGCATTATGTGGCCACTAATTCATGCCTTAACAATGTGCATCAATGTCTATGCAAGAACCATCATTGCAAAGCATCACTGATAGGCATAGTAGAATTGAACTTTAACATTGCGAGATATCGTGGGTCAAAGAGCAAGCAACCTATGTAGTAGTCAAACTTCGCTACCACAGATCAAGTCAATTAGGATAACAGAACATTCTGCAAGTCTCGCACCCGCACGCCCAACCCATTAAAAACTCAAGCGGCCGCGCGCGACACCGGATTAAGACAGATCTGAAGATTTTAAAAAATGAGTTGTGGACCATTTGGACTCTCATTTGAAATAATAACAGACATAAAATCCTCTCACTCACCATAACACATGTCTCTATCTCTCTATCAGTTACAAATTGAAGTCGTACATCTCTCAATCACATCTGCATGATTCTCTCCACTTTCAAATCTCAACCCATGCTCTCATCCATTATATAAAGCTAGGGTTCCTGATTTGGGTTTACAGAATCAAGTTTGGGGGCTATCGATTCGTAAGCTTTTCTTCATTTCCAGTCGAACTCATCTGCACCATCTCTCTCAAAGTATATGGATCCAAAAAGAGCTCGCGCTGCTTCATCTTCTTCTTCATCCTCCTCTGGCAGTCAAGGAAAGGATGTGGTTGATCACACTAAGTTCCTGGATTTAGCAGCCCAGTAGGAGTATTACAGAATTATGGCGAAGATGTTCATCAAGGAGCGCGGTTTTAAACCGGAGGAGCAAGATGGCCAGTTATGTGCCATGATTCGCGAAAAGGGATGGGTTGGATTCACTGCCACTCCCACGCCCATTTCGATGAGCATAGTCTGAGAGTTTTACGCCAATGCCAAAGTCACCATGGACGATATCGGTATGGTTCAAGGTGTCGAGGTAGATTACAGACTAGCCATAATCAGAAACATTTTCAGACTCACCGAGAGACCACTAACGGGGGTTGCTAATTGGATCACAGGGGAACATCTGGAAACAGACTTGGAGCTTGTTATTGCGGAGTTGTTCGTGCCAGACACGAAGTGGACTTACCAAGTCGGCACGACCCAACCTCGCATATTTCCAGCAGCCGCACTGAATCGATATGCCAAGGCGTGGAATTTGTTCATATGTGCCAAGCTATTGCCCTCATCTCATCAGCATGAGATCACGGCGGAAAGGGCCATAATTTTGTGGGGTATAATCACGGGCAAGTATATTGACGTGGGAAATTTGATTCATCAAAATATTATGAAGTATCTAAAGGGAAATACCACGGGGAGCATTCCACACGCATCAGTGGTAGCCATGTTATGTGCGCATCAGGGGTGCAACTGGGGCAATGAACAAATGCAATACCCAAGTCAAGATATAACTCATGCCACCATTGCAAAATTTGAGGACTGGGCAGGTGGTGAGCCATACCCGCGCGGACGAGGATTCATTCTCTGGACCACATTTCCAGAGCCATCCTAGCAGCCCCCTCCAAAAGATGAGGCAGGCCCGTCGACCCGAGCACACACTGTTCTTAGCGATCGACAGCTCCGAAGGTTGGAGCGAAAAGTCGATGCCATGTATGATAATTTTGGAACGTTTGCTACGGGACTCGCGAGGGCCTTGGCCGAAGCCTTTGCACAACAAGGAACAATGCTCGAGTGGCCTCGATTCGATGCAGTGATTGCTTTATCCACCACCAGATTCACCACCCGAGGAGGGTGGTACAGCCGATCATTAGTGGAGTTTTCTTGTACCCTTTACCTTCATTCAATAGGGCATTGAATATTATAAGTTTGGGGGTATTGGGGAGTAGTATAGTAGCACGTAGTTAGTTTTTGCATGATTAGTTAAAATGTTGCATGATTAGTTTAAAATTTTAGTTTTTTTTGGTGTTATTGTTTTATTGATAGAAATTTTTTGTTTTAGTAAGTTGCATGTCTCACAAAGTTCTTGTTTTATGGAATTTCTTGCCTAGCCAATGATGATGGTGAATTGTGAAGGATTCTTGAATATATGGGATAACATGAACGTAGTTATAATGTTTTACACGATGGAATTCATGTTGCTATTTAAATGCTTTCAGTTTGCACGGTTATGTTCACAATCACTTGTAGGCATAAGAGTTATGTGTTGCATTTCTTATTAGAAAATGTAGTTTTAAAAAGAGAAAAATGTGGAACATGCATGTAGACTTGACAAACATTGACATTCAAACTTTAGGAAAACATGGGTATGCTATGTATATATAAAAAAATATGAATAGCAATAACGTGGCTAGTCTTATTTCGGGGCCCTGGCTACTTGAGTAAATACGCCCGAGGGGACTGTCTCTACACCTAGCGCCCTAAGGTCTTTCATGGTCTGGGAGTCGTTGGTTGAAAGCTCGCTAAGGGATAGCAGTGTTGCCTAATGGAATAAGGCATTGCACAGTCATGTATAAAAAAAAGAGAGAAAAAAAGAAAAGAAAAATAGCAATAAACACCGCGGGAAAGAGCGAAAATCGCCCTCATGAGTAGCAATAAAGCAATCAAGCCCATTGTTGAACTTTAGTTTGTTTGGATATGTTGAAACAGTTGCGTTGTATAAGTATACATGATTATCAATTTAGGCTATACTTTTCTGTTTCAAGCATGTTCGCATATATATTCTTTGCTTGAATCAAGTTTTGGTGAACATTACATACATGCACAGCATCTCTATAGCATGGATGAATTATCTGAGTGTATGATGTTATGACCATCGTTTAGTTTAAACTTGTATTCCTGAATCTAGATAATTTGCTGAGGAATTTTGGGCTTAAATTCTGTTTAAGTTGGAATGATGTGAGACTAGTTTGCATAGTAGTTTAGCTGCATAGTAGTGCTTTTGCATTTTTCTTTGTTATTTAGCATGCATTGCTTAAGGGTAAACAATAGTTCATGTTTGGAGGTATTTGATAAGTGGGTTTTATACCTACTTATTGGATATTAATTTACGCGAATTATACCCTTCTCAAGTACATTTCAGTCTATTTTAGTTGCATTTCATGTTATTTTGCATTGCGGTTACTTAAAACTATTTTTGGTGAATAAGTGCGGGAATCGGCCCAATTTGTTGGTATTAGAGGGCACGAGGCTAATGGACGCATGAAGCGAGGCACAAGCTGGGATAGGCATGGCTTGATAAATGAGTGGAGCATGGATGGACAAAAGACATTTTAGTAGCAGCAACAACAGTGCAGAACCAAACTCAAGAGTAGAACCAAAATTCACCAATCAGAAGTCAGTAGCATGACGAGATGAGCTGAGAGCGACGCATCGCGTGAGCATGCCGGAACAATGTTACCTCATCGCAAGTTATGCGGCCACGAGCATAACAAGCTAAGAGGACACGCGCCCGCGCGAGAGGCCGGCTGGACAGGTAGAACCTTCTGCAAGTCGTGCGCCCGCGCGACGAATACACTGGAGGGGCACGCGGCGATGCGCGATAGCTGGAGCTGTTGAGTTGTTTTATTTTAATTTTTAATTAAAATGATTATAATTTGTTTTAAACGATATATGACTAGGGTCAGAAAGACTTGGATAACTTTTGACGTATTTTCAACATAGTAACTAGGGTTTACACGTGAGAGAGATTCCAACGAAGAACGAAGCCAAAACTCCATCTTCTCTAATTCTTATTGGGATTCTCCATCATTGTGGATTTATAATATTGTTTTTATGGATTTGTATTAGGATTTGAACGTTGATATTGGTTTACAATCTACAATTGGGTTTGATCGTTCTATCCCTCATCTTTCAATTGTTTACTTGATAATCATGCTTAGCGTTGACCCCATAATGGCTTTTGGTTCAATCATGAACTAAACTCCATTATTGGATTCTAACGGATTTTAATATGTAGTTTGGTTGCACGGTTGATTGCTAAGGTTGTTTTACATATCATATGGGAATTCTATTATGGTTGTTTTACACGTTTGAATGCTTGATCACCATTTGTTTCAGTATTTGCATGGAATTGACAATGAACATGCGAGTATGGATTGTAGTCATAATAGTATATGTATATGGGGCTGTTGTATATGGCTTGCGTATTTCGTGAATGAGATAGACATATACTTATTCACCGTATGAGTTAAAATAAGGGCTTGTGCTTAAATTCAGTATGATTGCAATTTCACATAGACATATTGTGATTTTGGTTATATTGTTGATTACATAGAATCTATCATCTGTGGATGTTGTGTAAGTAGGCCATAGTGCATTGAAAAATGGCTATGACTCTATTAGTGTTCTTGACTATTTTCCTGTGATATGTGAACAAGTCTTGCATGATAGTGGTAGCTAGATGAAATATTAAATGAAGTTAGGATCCCATTATTTCCAGATTTGATTTATTCCATTAATATTCTTATTTTAGTTGATATTTGCAATTAGTTTAATTCGCCAATTATAGTCGTTAGTCTAAGCATATGAATATAGTGATTTAATTGATGCATAGTAGTTTGAATTTGACAACTTTCTCTGTGGGATCGATATTTTACTTACTCTGTATTACTTGTTGACGCATGTATGCTTGCATGAGTTAGAGCTCTTTTGCCATAACCGAAAAAGAGGCAACCGCGTAAACACACAGATAGGATATTCCGACAAAATAATAAATAATGGAACCAGGTCCGGCGTAAACACACATACAGGATATTCCGACAGAATAATAAAGAATGGAATAAAAACAGAAATCGCCATGCATGCGATAGATCGCACAGACAAGTTATTCCAATAGAATAATAAATAACGGAACCAGGTCCGGCGTAAACGCACAGACAGGATATTTTGACAGAATAATAAAGAATGAAATAACAACAGAAATCACCATGCATGCGATAGATCAAGACAAACAAAAGTTATTCAACGTAATAATAAATAATGGAACTAGGTCCCACAGAAGCCGCAGATAGGATATTAAAGCGAATAATAATGAACGGAATAATAGAATAATTTCACCATGTATGTGGTACTTCGCATAAACAGGTTATTCCAACATAATAATAAAGAATGGAATAATAGAAGAATTTTACCATATATGCGGTACTTCGCATAATAGGTTATTCCAACATAATAATAAAGAATGAAATAACAGAAGAATTTCACCATGTATGCGACGGTGCCTTAGATAACAAAAGTTATTCCAATAGAATAATAAAGAATGGAATAATGAAGTTCTCTTCATGAATAAGAAAGAAATAATACCCCTTACTTTAGAAGAAACTGGATATTGGAATAGAGAGATAGCTGACTTCTCTTCTTCTTTCTCTCTATAATTTCTCTCTCAAGAGTTTCATTGAATTCGTAAGAAATAATGAAGGAATGAGCTTCTATTTATAGGAGAATGGACTGAATAGTAACTAATTCATGAACTGTCCAGATTAATTTACTTTTAAACGGCCGGTCCATATTGATTTACTATTAAAACTTAAATCAACGGTCCATACTGATTTACTATTAAAACTTTAAACCAACGATTCACATTGATTCACTATTATAACTTTCCACTAACGGTTCATATTGATTCACTATTATAACTTTCCACTAGCGGTCCATATTGATTCACTATTATAACTTCAACCAACGGTCTGAAAAATTAGCACATCTCCTCATGGAATAATATTGTACCTAAAAATGATTTGGACCGAAAAGAAATATATTTTTCAGGTGAATAGTACCCTGTGAATAGTAACTCATGAATAGTAATTCGTGAATAGTACTCCGACACGAAAAAGTGCCCCGAATACCCGATTGAACAATATAACCTCCAGACATCAATTATTATCGACATAAATATCGATTTCTACTAACAGTAATAATTTCCACACAATGGAACTATCAATCACATCTTTAATCAACACGAGCTTATTCATCATCAATATTATAACTCACAATATTTAATAACCAGGTTATTCCCAGGAAAGAGGGGGCTTTCCAATAAGGATTTCTCCTTATTAGCGCGCAAATAGATGACCAAATTTCTCCTTGACAGAACTTTTAGACATTGTAAATATTACAATTTAATAATATGAATAACTTTGTCATCTCAATTATTGATTTAATAATATATCATATTATGCAGATGATATTGTGACAATAATCGAATCAATAATATGATAGATATGATGAATTAATTATTGTAGCAATAATTGAGTATAAATGAGTGACTTCTCACGTAAGCATCAATAACCAATACCGTGTGCTACTATGCAACCACGCGTTTTACTGTACTTTTACTACTAGGTAGTTCAACAGTTTTAACGGTAACACTTCCGCCGTTATTTTTATAAAAAGATAATTATGTCGTTTTCTTATTACGATAATACTTCCGTTGTGGGTTCACCAATGATTGTGCTGTCGTACGCATATTCCCGACAAAAAGAATATTCCCCGACCAAACGAATATTTTATAACAACTTGCATACTTTGCAAAATTTGTAAATATCACCCACAACTTATAACATTATATCAAATCCACACCATAATTTTAAAAAAATATTTCAAGAAATTTAAATCTTTATTCATAAAATCTGGGGTCTCACATCCACGATCTCATTTACTCCATTGTTAACATTCTCAGTTGTCATTCTTAAATAGTGCCATAAAACAAGGGTTAATTAAAGAAATTAACATGCAACATAATAACCCTATACTCTGACCAACCAACAATAAGATTCTGTAGGACATACTAGCGAAGGATTTACTCGTCTCTCCCCTCCTAGTTCTATTCCCGATCTCCTTGGAGACCATATCCTAAGCTCTCATACTAGTTGTGGCGCGCCCCAAAATAGGTCCAATCCACCCAACCTATTACGAGTCGCCAAATACATGGTACGAAACAACTACAACTTCATTATTACAATTGTCGTGTAAAAATACGATAACACATAAAGCGTGAGTTTAAAACAAATATTGTCTTCTGAGACAATATCCACACCCAAATAAAGTCCTCATTACAATTATTGATACACTATTTTACGAATAGTGAGGACTACTAAAACAACTATCTTGAACCATCACTCCATACTCCCACTAGTTCATTATATATATTCTCGCCTCTTGAGAAGAAAAAATGGAACAAAAGGAAAAGGGTGAGCTCAACTAGCCCGAAGAAAGAATATTATAATTAAGATAATGTACAACAAATTATCCTTAGTCTTCAACAGAGAAAATCGATAGAATACAATAGACAACAAGTTTTAGATCAACAAGCTGCGGTGAAACAACAACTCATTAAAAGAGTGAAGTAGAGAATGAAATCTACTATAATCTATGAATTTAAAATTCCATCATCGATATTTTGTCTCCGTAACATTAATCAGTATACATTTTGAATCAAATAGTCATGTTTGCACTACAGGCCAAAGATATTCATCAGTTGGTCATGTTCATCTCAACACCTGTTCATCTTTGCACTACGGGCCAAAGATATTCATCATAAAATCATTAATCTTTGCACTACAGGTCAAAGATATTCAATAATATCATCATTTAAGACTGAGGATGATGAAAAATATTTTAATGAAAGCGAATCCGGTGAGATAAAAGAACAAATATTAAGGATTCATATTTTAGACAATCCAAGTTCAAAAATACTCCATAATAAACTATTGTGGGCGTAATTCAAAATGTAGATCAAAACATAGATCCAATCAAAGATAGGAACCATAATAGACAATCTCCGGACACGAAAAGAAATTTTAATTTTTACGTGAATAAGTGTAAATATCGTAAATAGTAACTTCGAGATTAAAAGGTAAAAATTCCAAGAAAAAAAATCATCATGCTCGTGAAGAGTACTCATTAATAGTAACTCGTGAATAGTAACTCATAAATAGTAACTTCGTGAATAGTAACTCGTGAATAGTAACTCATGAATAGTAACCCTAACATGAAAAGATAAGAATTTCACAAGAAAAATCTTACAATATTCCAAAGCATAATGATATTGAAAGAAATAATATCATTTATAAAAAAATAACATCCCTTACCTCAAAAGAATAGTACTTCTCGTTGGAATATCAGATATAACGCAGAAGGAAACTTGCACCGTATAGCAATACTCAAGATATCTAAATACTCACAAAAATACGCTCGATAATATAGAGAGAGAGAAAACTTCAGTTTCTGGTGTGATTTTCAATTCTAACCTAAGCACCCTATTTATAGGAAAATGCTTAGAACACCAAAGCGGAAAATTTTATAAAATAATAATATTTATTAAAAAGTCATATGCACCATTAGAAATCTAATTTCAACACATTTACCACTGAAGTGGGGCCCACCAAAATGAAAAACATGTTTTAAACAATTTTTGTAACAAAATAAATTAAGACTCAATAATCCGGAACTTCAATAATTCATAATAAAGAGCCCTTTTATCAGAAATATTCAAATCTTATGTCCATTCCATAGGAAATTTAATTCTCTACAACTTTGCAGAAGAAATTTTTCCAAATTCCAAAAAAAAATTATCAAATTCACATATGGACGATTTTGTAGGCTATAATCAAATTTTAGTAAAAAAAATGGGGTTCATCAACACACAAAACATGTGTTAAACATTTTTTTGCAACAAAAATACTCTTCCACCTCATTTATTTATATATCACACATTCATTTGTAAAATTTCACCATTATTATATTATTAAAATATAATAATATATTTAAATAAATTATTTTATCGAGAAAAGATAAAATATCAATTTTCAATAATTATCGCATTAAAAATTTTCTCCATCTATATCCACATAAAATGAATAATTTTCTTATCATATAAATCAATAATTAATTATTCACAAATAATATTACGAGAATCACAATCTTCGACAACGGTAGTTTCAAGGAAAGATGGGGGTTTGCAATAAGGATTTCTCCTTACTGGCGCGCAATTAGGTGACCAAACCTCTCCTTAGACATAACTTTCTAGACATTGTCAATAATGCTATCTAATAATATTATTCAAATAATATGAATTATTGATCTGATAAAGGAAAATACTGTATAGTGACAATTATTGAAACAACAATAATATAAAATATCAACGTATTAATTATTGAATTAACAAAATAAAATATTGAACAGTAATTACTGTAACAATTATTGAATAGTGCCTTCTTACGTAAGAATCTATAATTGGTGCAATACCGTGTGCTACTGTGCAACAACGCGTATTACTGTGTTTTAACCACCGGGTATTCCAATAGTGTTAACGGCAACAACTACGCCGTTATTTTAAAAAAACTTATACTTGTCTTTTTCTTCATCCAATCGCTTTCCTTTATGGGGCCCACAAAAGCCTGCGCCATCGTACGAATATTCCCCGACAGCAAGAATATTCCCCGACAACAATGAATATTTTATAACCACTTGCTTATTTAAAATATTTGCACATTTTACCCATAACTAACCACATTAATCAAATCAACCCCTTACTATTTCAAAATAAGAAATAGAGGAAATTCAATTTTATTTATAATAAGTTGGGGTCTTACGGGGATGTAAGGCAATCATCGGTTGCATCACGGGGTAAAATGTAGTTTCTTTGGAACAGCTCGTACATTCTTTCATTTTAAGCACAATTACAGAAAGATGTTTTCAAAGTTCAATAGAAAGACATAAAAGAATGGGGTTGTTGGTTAACTTTTGGGCAGTGAGGTCTTGGGCTGGCTAAATTATCTTACATTTACACTATCAGGGAATAAGCAAAGTAAATTGAGATCAGTCGGGTACGGGAAGACTCATATTTTGACAAACTCACCCATATGCACTACAACAAAAAGGCTTATCGTGATCCTTTATCAACGACCGCAAGACGTGATCAGCAGATAGCTATTCATGATCGAATGCGGTCGTTGATAATCGTCGATAAAATCTGGTCATTGGGATGCACATCAATGACCACTATTATGACAATCGAGATATCTGCGACCACTATGAAGCGTAATCGAAATGACAAATACGATCATTTGGTGAGTCAACATGGTCAGGCCAAAGGCGACGTGGTCCACGTGTCAGCGACCATTATTAGCGACCGCGTGCGGTCGTCACGATCTTATCTTGCCGTCGCTACTTAACGTTCAAATGACCGCATCGCGATTGCCGATATAAAAAAAAATTCTGAAATGATTTTTGTTGTTTTGTAGAATTCCCAAAACCTATACCTGTTTTCTACCTGCTTTATCCCAACACACATACACACCAAGATAAACAACATACAAAATAATATAAACATCCATCGTCCACCAACACATACACCAAACTAGTATATAAACCTTTAAAACCAATATGATTTGAATAAATATAATAACATTTCAAAACTTGTTTAAGTAACATATATACAAACATCCAAATAATGAATATACAAGTACAAGTTTATGTCAAGCGCCATCCCTCCTCGATCACCTGTAATTAACAAAATAATAAAACAAGTTACAAATAAGTATGGGTGAAAGCCGCTCGAGCCATTGAAGGATGGGCGTCGTCATTGTCCTCGACCTTTAATGTAGTTCTTCTTCACAAATGACGCCTCTCCCACAACTCTTGATCAATATAAAGGACGTGGAGTGCCTTCAGGATAGCGCCATTCAATAAACGTTTATAAGTATCCCGTCATCATGTTAACACTTGAAATAGTTAAAATAATATTTTGTAAGTATTAATAAACAAGATCGAAGTTGTTAAAACTTATTACCGCTTATCCGGATAGCCTCAGTGCACTCATCACGGGTAATACGCATACACATCCGACCAATGGATAGGTGACCTTGAGACTGACACTCCTATACAAAAACAGCACAATATTACTAAGTAAAAATGGGATATTTTCTACAATTCATGATTGTAAACATATTAAAACTTGTAAATACGTACCCGGGCAGTGATATGCTGCAACTGTGAAATAGTTTAGTACATAAACATGACAGTGATATAAACATGTATATATATGAGTATAAAATGACAATAAACAAAAGTTGCATTTAAATAGTTTAGTACATAAACATGACAATGATATAAAAAACATGTATTGCTAAACATACATTTCATGAGTTCAAGTGTCAATGTTCGATTCGTAATCATCTTGTATACGTGTTGCAGATTCATAACCATCATCTCGCTTCAGATTCTCGTGGTCGATTCGGACCAATAACTCTTCCTCCTCAGTATTAATATCATCTGACACAAGTATTGACTTAGGATCTAATTCATGTGGTTCATCTCCACCATCTAACTGGATTACTTCATTGTCGTCCTCCACATTTATTATAGTCGACTATGAAGCATCTCGCTCTTGGTAAATCTCCCCATCAACTAATTCTACACGACTCACGCTACGGAGTATAAATTATAACTTGCCAATCAGTGGCGGTCTATCCCTTTCCTAACAGGACTAGGAGTGTAGTATACTTCAGACTTGTTTGAGTTGGTAAAACAAACGGTTCGTTGGAGTACGCAGACCTATGGAGGTCAATATCGACGATTCCATGTCCGTCAACACGATCCCTTTTTCTCGAATCAAACCAACCAGACTTGAACAAGTGAATATGACCACCGTGATGTGCCCTTGCACGACAACTCTACGATTTCCTCCAACTCCCCATAAAAGGCACGACCAAGCTCATTGTAACAATCTCCTTGGACACACACTCGAGTTCGTTGTTCTTTTTACCGGTGCCCATATGCCTTTGTGTGAAATTCACAACCATTTATTTTGTAACCATCATGGTGACTTGATCCTCGTGTCGGTCCCATAGCTAGGACTTGTACATTATTTAATCGTTGATCCCTCGATTAAAGCCTACAAAAACTCCATCTTATTAAATGAAGTCATAGTTAACATATGGAGTATATATATATATATATATATATATACACTACGTGCTTAAAATTGAACTTACTTTGTCCTTTAGCCAAAGTGCAAAGTTTTTATCCCGATTGATTTGAATATCTTTATCAGTTATGTCGGCATGTTTCACTTTTAACTTGTCATCGTACAATCTATACCATGTTATAAACATTAACATATTAGAATAAATTTTCAACTTAAAAGATAAAATATCAAGTTTACACGTGTACCTCACAAATTCGTCAATCTCCTCGCAATTGAGAAGAATGTAAGTATGTGCGGCATGTAATTCTTGCTCAGAGAGGAATATGCGCTTCCCTTTTCCATAAGCGCGGCCCGATAGACCAAATACAGAGATCCGACCATTTTGTTCAACATTTCCCACATCATCATGTCTCAATACTCGATTGGCCTTTGTCAAGACTTCGTCCGGAAAATAGTCTGAGACAAACGTAGATATCTCATCAAAACTGTATGCCTCGCATATCGACCCTCAACATAAGCTCTATTCTTCACCTTCCTCTTAAGGTTTCCCATCACCCTCTCGAAAGGGTACATCCATCTATATTGAATCGGACCCCAACACGAGCTTCATAGGGAAGATGGATTTGCAAATGCTCCATGGAGTCAAAAAAAAACTAGTGGGAATATTTTTCCAGTTTACACGTGATCTCTATGATGTTCTTCTCAAGTACAAACATGTCCTTCTCATTCAATGATTTTGAACACAAGTCTTTGAAGAAACGACTAAGATCCGTCAAAGCATCCCATATTGGTTTATCAAGCAGATCCCAAAAATGCTATAGTACGAAGTCTCTCCATGAACACACGATAGCGATCATGACTCTTCATCCCTTGCAATTTCCCACCCGTAACACACCTTGCAATGTTTCGACGATATCCATCCGGTAGTTTCAGAGACTTAACCCATGTGCACACATCTTCAACTTGCTTTTTGGACAATGTGTACCTTGATGCTCTTTGACAATCTTACCATTAGGAGATTCATAAAGTTCTAATCCAAGACGCTTACAAATATCTTTCATGTCCAAATGTGCCTTTATCGTTATCTTTTGTCTTCCCCGTAACATTCATCACAAGTTGTTAAACACATTGTCAAACACATTCTTCTCAATATGCATCACATCTAGATTACGATTTAATCAAATTTGTAGACCAATAAGGCAATTCCCAAAAGATGCTTCTCCGAACCCGCTTATGAGATTCACCAAACCCATTGATTATGTTTGTCGATCAACCTTACCAAATGGGATAACCAAGCAATCTCATCACACGATCTCGCATCTCCGTTCCCGACAATCGCGGCAAGGGCATATCATTATCTACTTTCCTTTCCTCAAGTGTTCTCTATTTCTTCGAAACGGGTGATCTACCGGTAAGAACCGACGATGACAGTCAAACCAACAAGGCTTTCGACCTATTGATAGATTAAACGACTTTGTATGCTCCATACAATACGGACAAGCCAACTTCCCGTGTGTACTCCATCCAGCTAACATACCATAAGCTGGGAAGTCACTTATAGTCCACATAACCGCTGCCCTAAGGTTGAAATTTGTTTTCGTTGCAACATCCCAAGTCTGTACTCCATCCTCCCACAATACCTTTAACTCGTCTATAAGAGGTCTCAAGTAAACATCTAAGTTCTTTCCAGGACTCTTAGGACTAGGAATCATGAGTGAAAGAAATAAGTATGGCTGTTTCATACACATCCAAGGAGGCAAGTTGTACGGAGTAACAATCACAGGCCAACATGAGTACGAAACAGCTGAGTGGCCAAACGGATTGAAACCATCGGTGGACAATCCAAGCCTCACATTTCTAGGTTCCAATACAAATTCAGGATGTGCTAAGTTGAAATCTTTCCAAGCCCCGCCCATCTCATGGATGATTTAGTTCTCCATCTTTAATGGAGATTTGCATGCCAACTCATATGTTCAAATTGATCTTGAAGACATGTACAATCTTTTTAGTCGATGTGTTATTGGAAAATACCTTAGAATCTTAAACGGTATACTTGATTTTTTTGTAGTCACACCCTCTTTATTAGGCCTAAACCGATCATGACTGCAAAACGTGCACCTTGTCATCTGTTCATTTTCCTTATAAAACAACATGCAGTCGTTGGGACATGCATCGATCTTTTGGTATCCAAGACCCAACTTCTTCACCATTTTCTTACAAAAGTAATAGTTACCAGGTAATTTCTCACTGTCAGGCTACATACTCTTAATTGCCTTCAAGAGTGACTCAAAACACTCATGGCTCATGTTGTGATCAGCCTTGTTGTTAAGTAATGTCGCCACTGCAGACAATGTAGTGTGTTTGGTGCAACCATGCCACAATGGCTTGCTACCCTCGTCTAACAACTTAAAGAAGTCTTTGGCATCAAAATTCATAGGTTGCTCTCTGCCTTGCTCCCAATCAAAATCTGGCCCTGCAATATCATGGACCATTTCATTCATACGATGAGTACTACTGCCCGAATTGTGTACTTGTGTGATGCCACCATCTCTTCTCTGCCCATGTGCCCACCAAAGATTCTTCGTAATTTCTCATGAACCCGTAAACAAGTAAATGATAGTTTACCATGTCTCATCCATATAATTTACATTCTTACACTTTAAACATGGACATCGATCTGCGACTTACCATTCATACATTCGGGTGACTATACGATACTCCAAAAAACACTTGGCAACCAAATTCTAAATTCAATCAGAAGATTTATCGGGCACTTGACTTTCGTCGTGCCATCCAACTACTGGCCTGAATAGAGGTCCATGATTCCACTAAGACCTACTACTAGCATAACATTATAAATGTTAATTAACATATGACTTGAGCATACTTGTAACTATATGACTTGAGCATACTTGTAAGCATGCATAACTTGGTTGAGCAATTTATAGCTTCTATAACATTTTGTAGCTTTATTCTTATATACATAAGTGTTAAATACCCTTGTTAAAAAGATAAACAGTTTCTTTATTGACCATGTGTGTCTAGTTACCTTCTCTGTTGCACTAACAGTTCCCTAGCACTGCCTATTTTGGCTTAACAGCCCCCCAATAGCTTACCATGCTAACAACTAAGCTTGGCTTGGCCTCGTGTGAGGCTTCAAGCTAAGCTTGGCGTGGCCTCTCGTGTGGCCTCGTTGCCCCAAGCCCAGCCCATCAACTCCAATAGCCCCTTAATAGGCTCTAGTGGATCAACAATAGGCTCGTTAATAGTATAAATGTTCGCAACTACCCGACTAATAAAAAAAATTCGCCAGAGTCTCCCCTATAATATGGACTAGCCACACGCACGACAAAGATGTATATAAAGTCATTTCTAGGCACCCAAGACACAAACCAAGAGAAATATACAAATTCCCAATATAATAATGCAAATTAAACTAGTATACTCAAAACAGCTTAATTGGAAGTATATATGAACTTCTCCAACAAAATCGCCATTATCAAAATAAGAATTTCTTCATATCAGCTACCCAAAGTCAGTTACTAACAAAATATGAATTTCTTCCTATTCATAAGGAAATATGAACTTCTCCAACAAAATCAGTCTCCAACAAAATATGAGCTACCCATAATATACCCATAATTTTGGAACGAATATACCCATAACATACAATAAAGTAAATCAGTCTTCATATCAGTTACCCATAATTTTGGAACGAAGAAAGTAATAAATTGTGAAAGGAAGATTGTAATATACAATAAATTATGAAAGGAAGATTAAAGGGGTTACCGACGGTGGTACGGTGATGGTGAAGGCGTCGGCCGGCCGAATGTTGGTGGTTCCTCTTCTCTTCTCCTCCTACTCCCTCTTCTCCCTCGTCTGAGTTTCTCCCTCTTTTTTTTCCTTGTCGACTGGTTCGAACGAATGCCCGAATCGATTCAAAGTTATAAGAATCAATGATCACATCATCAACAATCGTGACGCGTATCGCTAGTTTTAATGATGTGGACATATTAGCGACTGCTAGCGGTCGCTGATATAGATTGGTCGCCGCGCCAAAGTTTCGCACCAAATTTTTGGGGGGAAATTCTTCTCATCGCCGATCGATCAAGATGATGACGCATGATTCTTTGATCTATACTAGCGACTAGATTTCTTTTCTGGTCGCAGATAATGGTCGCTAATACTATTATCACGACGAGATATAGGATATTGTTGATATCATTAGTCATGCAGATGGCCCTTTTTCTTGTAATTATGGTTTGAGTTACCGTATTGGGTCACTCTTTCAGTTCATCATTGTATAGAAGTCATGCATATAGAAAAGAATGTTTTCGAGAACTTTTTTTACACCGTGTTAGATGTGAGTGGTAAAACAAAAGTAAATGACAATGCACAAAAAGATTTGGAGGCATTGAACATCAAGTCGTAATTGTGGTTTTCACTAATAATAATGAAACCTAAGGCTCTATTTTTTCTTACTAAGTAACAAGTTGAAGAGGTGTGCAAGTGGGTTAGTGGGTTGAAGCTGTAATACTCGAGAATTTCTAAATATTATTAATAAATATATTAATAAAAGTCGAATATTTATTTGAATATAATTAATTATAGTTGTGGCATGGTTTATAGAAATTCTATTCAATTAAGTTAAGTATATGACAGTAAGGTAATGTGGCGAGATTGGTGAAGAGCTTAACGTAAAGCTTATCAGAATTGCCTAGAGTGGCATAATAAAGGACTAAGGGATTCACTATGAGAATTAATAAAGGAATGGTTTAATAAAAGAAAGACTAATTAATATTTATTATGTTTATTCGTATATAATTTAATGGTAAAGAAACTACATGCATGAAAAATGAATAGGATGTTTGAATTGTAGTATTATCAATTTGGGATTTAAATCATGCTATGTGAAACTGGAATGGTGGTAGAGGTTGGAACTGGCATGAAGCTAAAACATTTTGGCTTTGCCGAGAACCCAGAATGCATCTGTGCCTTTCTTGAAGATCTAAAATGGCAGCAATGCTTGATGATTGATTTTTGAAAGTTGGTTATTATTGTGGATATGATATGTAAATTATTATAATATGTGACATTATTGAAATCGTATGATAAGAGTAAATTTAATGGTATGAAGTACTGTAACGAATGAATTTATTGAGTCATGATTCTGGGGACATAATCCTTTTAAGGAGGGAAGGATGTAACAAACGAGAATTTTGTGTTTAATTTTAAATATTTATTGAATTGAATAAATATTTGAGTTAGTTTATTTATTAAGTTAAATAAATATTTGATGAAATTTTAGTGTAATAATTTAGGTAAGTGTGTATATTAACTAAATTAATGTATGGTAATTTTATGGATTGAAGATTTAATTTAATGAAATAATTAAATTAAATTAATTGTTTAATAATTATAATATTGTGTAATGATGTTATTTTTTTAATGGAGTTAAAGGAATGATTATTTAATTAGAAGGTTAATATTTATTAAATAAATATTAAGAATTATGTTGGCTAAGTAAATATTATGTGGATAATTAAAGATTATGATTTAAATTTAATAAGTGTGACATTTTTATACTATATAATAAGGAAAGCATGAAAATAAATTAAAAGGAGGTTTGAGAGGGTTTTGCCAAACATATTCTTGTGACCTTTGGCATAATTTAACTGATGAAGCCATACAATTGTACGCTTAATGTTATATTGTGTTACGTGTTTTATCAGTTTAGTTTATAACATATATTTTCCCAAGTTTAAAAGCAAGAAGGAAGAATACAGAGAAGAGAGAAATTGAGAGAATTAAGAGACAAGGTTGAGAATCAAAGAAAGAGAAGAAGAAGGGTAATCATCTTGTTAATAATCTATTCCAAGAATCAAAGAGATAATAACCTATTCTACAAACTCTAGTATATGTGTTCTTGAAGTTTTCTTTTGAAGCTCAGATTTTATGGGATGATTTGATAAAGATAGATGTTATATATATGCTGGTAGATGATTATAATCTGATAATTGTCCTCTAGAAATGATTTTCTGAAATCAAATTCGTATGAAACATGTTTTAAATGAATATTTGGGTTATATTCTTAGTTTTTATGTTTCTTGAGTTTTTTTTTCATAGAAACTTTTATTTTTGTTGTATAATTTGGTGAGATATGGCCTATATGTGTTAGTTGATGATTATAATCTGTTATAACACGTAGAAGTGATTTTTGTATGTTTTAATCTATGATATTATGTTTTGAAAAGATGAATTTGAGTTCTTGGATGAGTATGTACAATATGGCCTATTTTGGGTCAAAAATTGATGTTCAATTCATGTAATAAATTGTAAATTGATAATAATTTGTGTTAATAAATTCAAAAACAAAAATAACGCAAGTTGAATGAATCAATTTGGTTAAGAAACGAATTCGTAGTGAATGAATTCGCTAAACATGTTAAAACATGAAATTTTAGTATAAACATGGGTTTTGGGTCAAGATTTGGGTTAGTTAATGTTTTTGTAAATTGTTGATTATTTGGTATATTATAGTTCTACGATTTACGAATCCATAGAATAAAAAACAGACTAATTTAGATGTGTATAACTTTAGTTTTGAAGATTAGTAGGAGAAAAGGGGTCAAAGATCGTAAGAACAATAAACTGCTAATTCTGGTTCTACTAATAAAGCGATTGATTCTGCACTTTTACCCTAAGTCTATGGGGTGTGTTGCTCTCAGAAGTGTGTTGCACTATTCCCAAGGCTTATTTGGGTGCAGCTACAGCTGCGCTCATGGAGTGTTAGGTGTGATTATTTTGACCTCCTTTGGTAAAACGACCATAACTTTTTTCATACGAACTTCAATTGAGGCGATTAAGGATGATTCGAAAAGATAAAAGTAGACCTAAAACTTTAATTCTTTAAGATTTTCAATTTGAGGTAGGGAACATGGGTCAAAAATGGCCATCTTTGGGGTAGTGTGAATTCAGAGGTAAGGATGAGGGAGGCGTCGAGCATTCACATGTACAAGTGAATTGCTTCTAACGATAAAAGATGTTGTTCTAAGTTATAAAACATGACTATTATGAAGTATAATGATGCTTAATGTAAGACCCCAACTTTTTAATAAATAAAATTAAATTTTTTCTATTCATTAACTTGAAATAATAATGAGTTAATTTGATATAATGCTTTGGTTATGGGTGAAATGGGCAAATTTTGCAAAATAAGCAAGTGGTTATAAAATAATCATTTTTGTCAGAAAATATTCGTTTGGTCTATTCTTGTTGTCGGGGAATATTCGTATGACAACGCAACCATTTGTGGGCCCCATAACGAAAAACTGTCGGATGAAGAAAATGACAAGTTTGAGTTTTTTTAAATAATGACATAATTATTACTGCATTAACACTTTGTTGGATTTACGGTGGTTAAAATACGATGAATACGTGTGGTGGTTAAGAGATGCACACGATATTGCACATTATTTTTTTAATTATTGATTCTTATGTAAGAAGACACTACTTAATAATTGTTACAGTAATTACTGTTCAATATTTTATTTTATTGATTCAATAATTCTTGCGTTGATATTTTATATTATTGTTGTTTCAATAATTGTCATTGCACAATATTTTCCATTATCAGATCAATAATTCATATTATTTGAATAATATTATTAGATAGCATTATTGGCAATGTCTAAGGAAGTTCTGTCTAGGAAAGGGGTTTGGTCACCTAATTACGCGCTAGTAAGGAGAAATCCTTATCGGAGAGCCCCCTCTTTTCTGGGAACGACCTGGTTGTCATAATTGTGATTTTGTAATATTATTTGTAAATAATTAATTATTGATTTATATGATAAGGAATTATTTATTTTATGTGGACATAAATGATGGATAGGAAAATATTTATTTTGTGTGGATATAAATGAAGGAATTAATGCTGAGGTGTTTATTAGTATTTTGTCGGAATGGATGTATTAAAAATCGTCCGTATATCGATTTCGGACATTTTTCGTTTAGAATTTGGAAAAACATAAATCTAGAAAGATGTAGAGAATTCGATTTCCTATGGAATGGACATAAAATTCGTATTTTTCTGATAAAAGGGCTATTTATTATGAATTATTGAAGTTTTAAATAGTAAAACATTTTGGAAATTTCTAGAATGGGTGGGCCCCACTTTTGGTTGGTGAGAAATGTTCTAGAATTTTATTTCAAAAGTGGTGGGCATGAATAGTAATAGGTAAAGCCATCAGGTAGCATGTTAGTCTGCTTTGGCGTTCTGGCATTTTATTATAAATAGGTGCTTAGGTTAGAATTGAAACTCGCACCAGAAACATAAGCTTACTCTCTCTATATTATCGAGCGTATTTTTGTGGGTATTTAGATACTTTGAGAGTTTCTATTCAGTGCAAGTTTCCTTAAACATTTCATTCGATATTCAGATCAGAAGTACTGTTCTTTTGAGGTAAGGGATGTTATTTTTTCGTAAATGATATTATTTCTTTCAATATCATTATCTTTGAAATATTGGTATGAATATTATTGTGGAATTTCTACTTTTTTGTGTCGGGGTTACTATTCACATATATTAAGACTATTCACTTATCGACACTATTCACGAATCTGATACTATTCTATTCAAAAAAAAATTTCTCTTCTTTGTCCCGGAGATGTCTATTATGGTTACTATCTTTGATTGTATCCATGTTTTGATCTTCATTCTTGAATTTTACTCCACTATGGTTTATTATGGAGTATTTTTAAACTTGGATTATCTAAAGTATGAATCTCTAATCTTTGTCCTTTTATCTCACTGGATTCGTTCTTTAAAATATTTTTCATCATCCTCAGTCCTTAATGGTGATACTTGATGAATATTTTGGCACTCAGAAAGCAAAGATGAATGATTATTCGATGAATATCTTTGGCCCAGTAGTGCAAAAGATGGACGGTGTTGAGATGAACATGACCAATTGGTGATACAAATGAATATCTTTCGCCCGTGAAAGTGCAAAGATGAATATTTGATTCAAGATGTATATTGATTGATGTTACAGGATAAAATATTGATGATGGACTTTTAAATTCATAGATGATAGTAGATTTCATTCTCTACTAAACTCTTCTAATGAATTGTTATTTTCGCCATGTAATATTGATCTAAAACTTGTTGTCCATTATATTTTATCCGATTTGTTCAAGGCTAACGATAATTTGTTGTTCATTATCTTAGTCATAATATTCTTTATCGGGCTAGTTGAGCTCACCCTTTTCCTTTTTGTTCCATTTTTTTCTCGTGAAGTGAGAATTTAGCAAGAACTAGTAGGGTATGGAGTGATGGTTCAAGATATTTGTTTTAAGTAATCCTCACTATTATGTAAAAAATAGTCCATCAATAATTGTAATGAGAACTTTATCTGAGTGTGGATATTGTCTAGAAGACAATAATTATATTTAAACTCACAGTTTTTGTGTTGTCGTATTTTGCACGGTAATTGTATTAATAAAGTTATAGTTGTTTCTGTACCATGTATTTAGCGACTCAGAATGGGTGATGTATACCTATTTTGGAGGCGTCGTAGTTGTTATCAGAGCTTAGGGATATGGTCTTTGGCGGAGATCGGGAATAGAACTAGAGGGAGAGACGAGTAAATCCTTCGCTAGTATGTCCTACCTAAGCTTATTTATTGGGTCGGTCGTAATATAGGTGTATTATGTTGTATGTCATTTTCTTTAATTAACCCTTGTTTTGTGGTAGTATTTGAGAATGGCAAATGAGAACGTTAACAATGGAGTATATGAGACCGTGGAAACACATTTAATCACCAACCAGAGAACGTGCAACAAGAAGGCAATATTCCTCCCGTAAACAACACTACCGAACAAACGATGAACGATGGGATATTTAGAAGTTTTTTGCAGTTCATGAAAAATTAGACGAGGGAGACTCATGTACAAAATAAAGGTGGAAATGATAGCAACGTGTGGTTTGTCACAACCAAGCAGATTTAAAGAGTTGGGACCACCCGAAGTTTCGGGGAAAGTTCGAATCCGATTAAGGCGTAAAGCGTGGGTCAAGCAAATTACCAAGATATTGATGTATTGGGATGCATAAAAGAATGTAGGTTCCATTCGCCACCTTTATGTTCCATGGTGAGGCGATTTCTTTGGTGGGAATCTTTGAAGCGCACTCCTACCAACCGCACTCAAAATGTCTTGGGAAACATTTTAGAAATCTATTCAATGACAAGTACTTTTCCGAAAGTATTCATCATATGAAGGAGGTAGAGTTTATTAGACCGAATGTAATAATATGAAAGGTGTCCCAAAGATGAGGCAAAGTTCATGAGTTATCCGTGTTTGCACCTCATTTGGTAGAGAATGAGGAAAACGATGACCTTGGATGTTTATAAGAGGTCTAAAACCCTAAATTAAATCAATACCTTATCTCTCATAAATTTTCTATATATTCAGATGTTGTCAACATGGCTCAATTATTAGAGCGAGATAATGAGTATGTTCAACCGAGGACCACAACTGTGGTCATCTCGGTGATGCAAGAAATCATCTGGAGCAATGATAACCAAATGGGGAGGAAAAATACTGGACAAAAGCGGTAACCACTCGGGTGGTAATCGTGATGATAATAGGAGAGGTGAGTCAAGTGGAAATTTCAAAAGAGGAGATTCAACAATGACGGAAGACATCAAGTAGCAACACCAAGACCAACAACAAATTCTAGGGAGGAGAACGACCGCCGCTTAGATGCTATAGATAGAGAGAGGAGGACACATAAGTCCAAACTGTTCACACGCCTTCCAAGGTGTGTTTGATTGTGAAAAAAAATGGTCATATATATAGCCCGATTTTGTTCGCAGAAGGTTAAGTCAAGTCCAGCGAGGGACGGCGGCACCAAAGGCTACTACTGGACAAAACAAAGTCGGTGGTTCAAGGGAGAGAGCGTTTATCGTGGATCGCCAAAACGCGAGAAACCCTAACGAGGTGATCACGGGTAAGCTAATCTTGAACTCTCATGAAGTTTATACCTTACTAGATACCGGTTCTACCCATTCTTTTATCTCTCCTGCTTGTGCTCAACATTTAAACTTAACTATGGAGAAATTAGACTTTGACTTATCTATGGAGACTCCGTTAGGAGAAACTTTCATTACATCCACTGTTTATAAATCTTGCTTCGATCCAAGTTGGCACCATCACATTACTCGTTGATCTTATCTCTTTAAAGATACTTTTATTTGATGTGATTTTAGGGATTGATTGGTTAACTACTCATCATGCCAAAATTGATTGTTTTCGTAAGGTTGTTAGTTTTCATATTCCTAACCAACCTTTTATGCGAATTCAAGCAACCAAACCACTAAAGTCAATCATCGTTATATCAAGCCATAAAGCCATTCGTTTATTAAAAATGGATGTCAAGCTTTCTTAGCCCATGTTATGGACTTGAACAAAAACACGCCGATTTGAATAATATTTATGTTGTTAGTGAATTTCCGACGTATTTCTCAAGAACTTCCCGGTCTACCCCCCGTAACGTGAAGTTGAATTCTTTATTGACCTTGAACCGCACAAAGCCCATTTCTAAAACCCCATATCGAATGGCTCCTATTGAACTTCGTGGAGTTGGTCCAACTACAGAGTTGTTAGACATCTTCTTCATTCATCCTAGTACATCTCCTGGGGGTGCTCTTATTTTATTCAGTAAAGAAGAAAGATGAGAGTATGCGACTTTTTGTATCGACTACCAAGAATTAAACCATGTCACCATCAAGATACAGTATCCCCCACCTCGCATTGATGACTGTTCGACCAACATTGTAAGGAGCACAATTCTTTTCAAAGATCGATCTTCATTCGATATCATCACCAAGATTAAACCGAGGATATTCCAAAGACCGCCTTTAGAACTCCTAAGACGGCATTATGAATTCTTAGTCATGTCTTTTGATTGACTAATGCTCCGCTACTTTATGGATATGATGAACCGCAGTATTCAAGGAATATTTGGATAAGTTCATTGTTATCTTTATTGATGACATCCTCATCTATTCCAAAAGTCGTGAAGATCATGAGCACCATTTGAAGTCGGTACTTCAAAGGCTTCGTGACAACAAGCTATATGCCAAGTCAAAGAAATGTGAGTTTTGGCTTGAGGAAGTAGCATTCCTTGGGCACGGGGTGTCAAAACATGAAGTATCCGTTGACCTGACGAAGATTAAAGCAATACAAAGTTGGGAGCAAACCAAGTCGGTGATCAAGCACGTAGCTTTCGGGCTTAGTGGTTATTATCGGAGATTCGTGGAAGGATTTTCTCGAATCGCTACTCTGTTAACTCAAACCGACTCAAAAGATACAAAATTCAGTATGGAGCGAGGAATGCGAGAAGAGTTTCCAAGAGCTCAAGAGGAGACTCATTTTGCACCTATTCTAATAATACCATCCGGTTCGGATGGATTTGTTATCTACTGATGATGCTTGTGCAAAGGGTTAGGATGTGTTCTCATGCAACATGGGAAATTCATAGCCTATGCCTCGTGACAACTCAAAGAATATGAGAGGAATTATCCTACTCATGATCCGGAGTTCGCAGTGATCATTTTTTGCGTTGAAATCTGGAGACACTACACCGTATGGGGAGAAAGTGGAGATTTATACGGATCATAAAAGCCTCAAATATTTCTTCACCCAAAAGGAACTCAACATGTGGCAACGACGTTGGCTCGAGCTATTGAAAGATTACGACTATATCATTCAATATCATCCTAGAAAAGTAAACGTCAGAATGACACATTGAGTAGAAGATCGATGCGGAATGAAAAGTGTGATGTTGTTAACACAAAGACCCATTTTGTACGACTTATAAAGGATGGAGATAGAGTTAAAGGCTCCAAGTACCCACGTGATGATATCAATCATATACGAGTAGAACCGACTTTAATCGATAAAGTTAAAGTCGCTTTAAAGCCAAAACCCGTAGATGATACGTATGAAGAAGAAGAAAGTACAAGAAGGTGTTATTCCAAAAGCAAGAATTGATGAAGAAGGAATACTTGAGTCAACTCCGACTTTTTGCATTCCTAACGATTCGACTTGAAGCATAGAATCATGATGGAGGCACACAACACACCATTTGCAATCCATCTGGGAGTACCAAAATGTATCATGATCTTTCGATATATATTTTGGTGGAGCAATATGAAGAGAGAGATCGCGAGTTTATCTCGAGGTGTTTAACTTGTCAACGTAAAAAGGCGAGTATCAAGTGCCAAAGGGTCCATTGCAACCACTTGAGATTCCAAATGGAAGTGGGAACACATTACTATGGATTTCAAGTTATGGGTCTTCCCAAGGTTTCTCAAGGCATAGATGTGATTTGGGTTATTATTGATAGATTAACCAAGTCCGCTTCATTTCTTGCCTATATACGTGAGACTTATTCTCTTGAACGTCTTGCTCGTATGTACGTAAATGAGATTGTGAGATTGCATGGCATGCCAAGATCCATAGTTTCGGATCGTGACCCAAGATTCACTTCACGATTTTGGGTTAGTTCGCGAAAGCAATGGGCATGGATTTATGATTTAGTTTGGCATACCATCCTCAAACGGACGAAGAAATCGAAAAGGACTATTCAAACTCTTGAAGATCTATTAAGACTATGTGTCCTAGATTTCAAAGGAAGTTGGGATAAGTACTTGTCATTTGTGGAATTCTCCTACAACAACAGCTTATCAAACAAGTATAAGCATGGATCCATTCGAGGCATTGTATGGACGAAAGTGTCGTTTCTCAGATGTTGGGATGAGGTGGGTGAAGTAAAGTTGTTGGGACCAGAATTGGTACGCATGACTCACGTAAAAGATCCAAACGATTTGACAACGATATACAAATGGCACATGATCGACAAAAAGAGTTATGGATCTTCATCGAAAGGACGTGGAATTTAATATCGAGATCATGTATTGTTATGTATTGCTCCATGGAAGGGAGTTACAAGATTTGGGAAGAGAGGAAAAGCTCAATCCACGATTTGTTGGTCCATTTGAGATTCTTGACCGAATAGGAAATGTGGCCTATAGAATTGCATTACCTCCAAGCATGTCTCGTGTTCATAATGTTTTTTACATATCTATGCTTCATAAATATGTGAAAGACCCAAACCACATTATTGTGTTAGAACCAGCACGAGAGATAGCCAAAGATTTAACATAGGAAGAGGTACCTATCAAGATCTTGGATAGAAGAGCATGTCCTTTTAACAAAGGTTATACCACAAGTCAAGGTTTTGTGGAGGAACCATGCTATTGAGGAAATGACCGTGAGTTGGAATCGGAAATGAAAGCGAGGTACCTCACCTTTCAAAACACAAAGTAACGTACATCAATTTCGAGGAAGAAATTTCATAAGGAGGGAGGTTGTAAGACCCCAACTTTTTAATAAATAAAATTGAATCTCCTCTATTCATTATCTTGAAATAATAAGGAGTTAATTTGATATAATGCTTTGGTTATGGGTGAAATGTGCAAATTTTGCAAAATAAGCAAGTGGTTATAAAATATTCATTTTTGTCGAGGAATATTCGTTTGGTCGTGGAATATTCTTGCTGCTGGGGAATATTCGTACGACAGCGCATCCATTTGTGGGCCCCATAAAGAAAAATGTTTGGTTGAAGAAAACGACAAGTTTGAGTTTTTTTAAATAACGGCGTAATTATTACCGTTAACACTGTTAGATTACCTGGTGGTTAAAATACAAGAATCTGGCGTGGTTGCATAAAGAGCATTACCAGTATTGCACATTATTTTTGAATTATTGATTCTTACGTAAGAAGACACTACTCAATAATTGTTACAGTAATTACTGTTCAATATTTTATTTTATTGATTCAATAATTGCTGCGTTGATATTTTATATTATTATTGTTTCAATAATTGTCATCGCGCAAGATTTCCCATTATCGATCAATAATTCATAATATTTGAATAATATTATTAGATAGTATTATTGGCAATGTCTAAGGAAGTTCTATCTCAGGAAAGGGCTTGGTCACCTAATTTGCGGCTAAAGAAGGAGAAATCCTTATCGGAAAAGCCCCTCTTCCAGGAACTAATTGTCATTATAATTGTGATTCGTAATATTATTTGTGAATAATTAATTATTGATTTATATGATAAGAAAATATTTATTTTATGTGGACATAAATGATGGATAGGAAAATATTTATTTTGTGTGGATATAAATGAAGGAATTAAATCTTTGGTATTTTATCATTATTTTGTCGGAATGGAGGTTTTAAAAATCGTCAGTATGTGGATTTCGGGCATTTTCGTTTGAAATTTGGAAAACATAAATCTACAAAGTTGTAGAGAATTGATTTCTATGGAATGGACATAAAATTTGTATTTTTTTGATAAAAGGGCTATTTATTATGAATTATTGAAGTTTCGATTATTGTTTAAATGGTAAAATATTTTGGAAATTTCTAGAATGGGTGGGCCCCACTTTTGGTTGGTTAGAAATGTTTGAAATTTTATTTCAAAGGTGGTGGGCATGAATAGTAATAGGTAAAGTCATCATCGTATTAAGTTGTTAGTCGGCTTTGGTGTTCTAAGCATTTTCCTATAAATAGGTGCTTAGTTAGAATTGAAAATCACACGTAAACATAAGTTTTCTCTCTCTATATCGAGTATATTTTTGTGAGTATTTAGATACTTTGAGAGTTGTTATTCAAGGTGCAAGTTTCCTTTAACATTTCATCCGATATTTCGATCGGTAAGTATTATTCTTTTCGAGGTAAGGATTTTATTTTTCTTCATAAATGATATTATTTCTTTCAATATCATTATGCCGAAATATTGGTATGAATATTATTGTGGAATTTCTACCTTTTTGTGTCGGGGTTACTATTCACGATATATGATACTATTCACTATCTACGACACCATTCACGATATCGACACTATTCACTTAAAAAAAAAATTTTTCATCTTTGTCCCAGATGTCTATTATGGTTACTATCTTTGATTGTATCCATGTTTTGATCTTCATTCTTGAATTTTACTCCACTATGGTTTATTATGGAGTATTTTTAAACTTGGATTATCTAAAGTACGAATCTCTAATCTTTGTCCTTTTATCTCATCGGATTCGTTCTTTTAAAATATTTTTCATCATCCTCGATCCTTAATGGTGATACTTGATGAATATCTTTCTGGCCTGTAGTAAAAGATGAATGATTACCTCGATGAATATCTTTGGCCCAGTAAGCGCAAAAGATGGACAGTGTTGAGATGAACATGACTAACCTGGTGATATAAATGAATATCTTTAACCCGTAGTGCAAAGATGAATATTTGATTCAAGATGTATATTGATTGATGTTTACAGGATAAAATATTGATGATTAACTTTTAAATTCATAGATGATAGTAGATTTCATTCTCTACTAAACTCTTCTAATGAATTGTTATTTTCGTATGAATATTGATCTAAAACTTGTTGTCCATTATATTTTATCGATTTTTTTGAAGGCTAACGATAATTTGTTGTTCATTATCTTAGTCATAATATTCTTTATCGGGCTAGTTGAGCTCACCCTTTTTCCTTTTTGTTCCATTTTTTCTCGTGAGCGAGAATTTAAGTAGGAACTAAGCGGGGGTATGGAGTGATGGTTCAAGATAGTTGTTTTAGCAGATCCTCACTATTATGTAAAATAGTGCATCAATAATTGTAATGAGGACTTTATCCGAGTGTAAATATTGTACAGAAGATAATATTTGTATTTAAACTCAAATCCATTGAAATGACTTTTATAAGATATGGAATGGGGTTAATATAAAACTAATAAGAAGTCCTCATAAGACTTAAACACTTGAATGAATTTAGAGTATGATTAAGAAGAAATATAGTATTAATTAATATGTTATATTAGATTGAAACTCAACGTTGTAAGAGTTGAAAATGTGATTTGGATGTTAAAAGTCTTATGTTATATTTTAGTGATTTTTTTAGATTCGTATTATGCGGTTGATTAATGTGGTTAAACCTTAAGCTAAAGGTTATAACTTAACTAAGATGAGAATTGAATCTATAAGAATAATGTGCATATAGCTAATTGATGTGATAATCCTAATGTTATGTAGGATATTTAGATGCGTGAGTTGTAATTGTGTAGCTTACGCGAGAGGCAAGTTCCTAACCTTTGCTAGTTTATTATTCAACAAGGTTTACTTTTCGTTGTCATGTTATACTTATGCAAGTTCTATATCTCTAAGCTCTTATTAAACAATTAATTTGTTATTGTTACACAAGATTCCTAACCCTAATTTTATGATTATCCAAGTTTCTTGAAGTTATTATTCAATTGAGGAAGTTCTCTAACTTTAATCTTTCATTATCAAAGTTCTTGTTCCTAACTTATTATTATATGTATATTCTTTAACTCTGAATTATTATTGAGTAAGTTTCTAAACTACACTTTTCATTGAGCTAGTTAATTAATCTTTACTCCTTCATTTCAAGTGAGGTTGTTTTGTTTATTCAAAGTGCTGTACTATTGTTGAAAGCTTGTTCTTGTTGAAAACATTTGTTCAACTAAATTTGATTGTTGTTCAATTTACGATCACCGATGTCATTGCATTATCACATTGTTGTCTAGAACTCTTAGTTGACTAGTAATTCTTTATTGATTCAACTAATCCTTAGTTGATGAATGTTCAAAACTCTAAATTACCCTTAAAGTCGGTCAAACCAAAATTCCTTTGGTTTGCTTACGAATTGTATAGTTTAATAATGTATAGTCGATGACTAATACTTGTTCACACGATAAACCATTGATAACCTATCTCTATTGATACATTGACATAATTCGATTATAACCAAACTCTTGAATAGTTATTGATCCTACTTGATTCAACCGATTGCTTGGTTGAGGCGTTCTAAAGATCTAGAATTCCTTTGAAGTTAATTCCAAACCAAACTTCCTTATATACGGAACACGATAATCTATCTTTGAGATGAACAACGCTATATCGGGGATTATTTTAGAGCTTCCGTAATAAGCGTTAAAATGTTTACTTGTGATCTACATAGTACAAATCTTTGATCACTGAAATCACGAGATGATGGTCCATATAGTCGTTTAGGCCAGATTAAAGATTCTGATGAAACAACATTAACCTAGGACATAGATGATGATTATGGTCTTTTAGGCAGATTAAAGGTTAAAGTAGAAATACTTGACAACTTATAACATAGTTAAGTGGTCTTGTGACCTCGATTGTATTCCTTTGATGTTGATATCTATTTTAACTTAAAAGTTCATTATTCCTTTGAACTCATAGCTTTTGAATTAGAGTTTATTGTTAGGTAAGAGTAATTTACCATTAAAAGCTCAGATTAATTTTATTCATAGAATGTTATTGTATACTATCGTTCTTGTGGGAAATTGTTTGCTCACTCTTGCACAAAATAATGAAGATGAAGTTAAGAAGTTTGAAGAGCTTTCTATAAGCAAGGAAAGGGCAAAGTGCTTGAATAGCGACATTTAATTTACCTTCTATTTATGAAGCTTATGTAATAAATTGATTATGATTATGTTTTAATAATATTTCACTTGATAATTATAATAATAAAGGTTAGATAACACAGGATTTATTTTGAGATTATGTAACCCTTTAATGTGAGTTTTATTGTTTAAGCTTGCAAGTTTATATCTTTTTGTTTATGGGTAGTTAGTTACGATTTAATTGGACGATTGAACACCAAATCATGGAATTGAAGTACCGGATTTGGGGTGTCACAAGTATCTTAAGTAGAAAAAATAGAATCATGTGTGACATTTTAATACAAAAGAATTAATTAAGCATGCATCTCGAGAAATTTGGAAGGAAATTGAATGTAGAACAATAAACATTTAAATATTGAATATTGTTATAATATTGATGTGTGAGTACTTAATAATATTTATGGAGAATACCGATTAATAATACCTAAGTTGCATTATTTTATCCTGAATTAAATATTAAATTATGTGTACCCAAAATACATGGATTATATGATATGGGTACATACATAATCCCTAACTTTTCATTCTGTAATAGCATTAATACACTAAAATCGCATAAGGGAACCAAAGAGGAATTAAACTAATTATATTAGGAAATAAAATTCTGAGATTTAGAGACTTATTCCCTAATTAGTTGGCCAAACAATACCCTATATCTCCTTTATATAAAATGCAAAGCTAAGCATAGTGGCTACAAACTAGGTGATGATGGCTGAGGAAGAGGTTGTTGAGCACCTCTTCTATAATCACTGTCTTCCTCTTCTAGCCCATGGATTCAAACCTTAGTGTAAAGCAATTAACTAGTCTTGTATTCTTCTATAAAAGGCGATTATCTTCTTCACTCTTTTTGTTGTTGTGAATTGTTTGTTGAATTCTAAGTTGAGAGGGTGAGTTGCTTTGTTGATTAAAAGGGAGTCTAGGATTGCAGAGGGAAGAAACTAAGCTTCTTAGAAGGTAAATTCTTATTTTAAGTTCTTAATTCCAAACTTGGAAAATTATAGAAATTCTCTGCAATTTTTGTAAACTTGATTTGGAAATTGCTACCAATGTCTTTATGAAGTTTATATGCATGTATGGGACCTCGGAGAATAGGTTTAAGCATGTTAGAATGAAGAAAAATTGATAATTGTTTGATCTCGGACGAAGCGAGAGGCTTGTTTGAACCTTAGCAAAGGTAAGTATGCATTTGCGCTCCCCATGAAATCAACATGGCGCAATTCTTACGTGCACCGATCTGAGTTTTGGACTTCTGATGATATGTGGTAGTTCTATCATGCTAATATAACTTAGACATGCATGAAAATAGACCTGACTTATGACCTTAAGTTCCTTTGTATAATATGATTACCTTAACTTGCTTCAGTATGTGTTTGCCAAAGAAGACTTTGAGCTTTAGAAATAGACCTTGACGAAACTTATGTACTTTAAGTCCTTATATCTGTGAGCATGCACATATGACCTAACTTCACATGAGATGTGATTCAAAGAGATATGACATGTGCTATGATGTACTTTCGCTTGGTTAAAATAACTTTTAAAAACAAAATTGGATGTATTGTATAAACTAATATTATGAACATGATGTTATGTACTTATCCGAACTTAAAGCATATATGACTAATACCCCTATGTGATCACACATAACTTTCATTATGTACATCCATTTTGGTTGAACCACATGAAAAAATTAATCAAGCATGAGTTAGATGTGTTTTAAAGCAATAAAAGATGCTAGTCATAAGTATATGATGAAAACCTTGGTGACGTGCATACTAAGCGATTTCATGATTACCTGTATTATGGGTACATAGTAAACATAGTAGTCCTTATGATTTCATGAGCATAATTGGCCTTAAATTATTTGAAATCTCAAAACTAGAACCCTACATTTCAAAGATGAACGTGGGATAACCTTAAGAGCATGAGAATCTTTAATAAGTATCTAAGTATATGTTAAATGCATGCTAAAGAATGGGATAAGATGAAAGTGCAAAACTTAACTACGGTTAGGCGGGGAGGCAGTCAAATTTGCTGCTTCATGTGAATGAATTTATTGATTCGTGATTACGGGGAGAATCCTTTTAAAGAGGGTAGGATGTAACGATTGATAATTTTGTAAATAGTTTTACATATTTATTGAATTAAATAAAATTTTAATTTATTTATTTATTGAGATAAATAAATAATTGATAAAATTGTTGTGTAATAATTTAGTTAAGTAAGTATGTTAACTAAATTAATGAATAGTAATTTTATTATTTGAAGATTTAATTTAATAAAATAATTAAATGAATTGTTTAATAATTAAGAAAATAATTAAATTAAATAGAATGCTCTAGTTTAATTTAATAATTAAATTAGGTATATAATAATTTATTAAGCATAAGTATAATTATAATGAAAATTATAATTATTATAATTGTGATTGTAAGTTATTAAAATTAATTAAATAAAAGTGTGACAAATGGAACTATATAATATAAATGTTATCAAAAATAAATTAGAATGGGGAGTTTTGCGTGTAGCCAAACATGGCCTTATAGCCTTTGGAATACTTATAAGCGATAAGTGCGCTTTGTTTTTTTAACTAAAGAGTATGTGGGAAGGCCTATATCAGGTTTGTTTTTTTATCGCATATTCTCCTAAAACTAAAACAGAGGTTATAAGCTTAAAGAGAATTACAGAGAATCGAGAGTTGGAGAAGAGGAGTTTTAGGAAAGGTTTTACATCATCTTTGCTATTATAAACAAAGGATTTAAAGATATAAGCATTTGTGATTGAGATTTTTGTTGAATCATTGTTTTAAAATGTTGATTATATGTATATATAATCTTGTTAAATGTGACGCCCCAAATGCGGGTATCTTCAACCCGATGATGGTGCTACAATTACTCATAATCATACAATCATTTTATTAAAACAACAACCTGATGAGTGTATTAACTAATTTCTTATTACATTCATAATAAATCATTTCCCACGTTCAAAAAATGAATACATTATTACGTTGTTCATAAGTATAATACATACAAACATACTAGTCTACATTACGGGATAACTAACTATCCATCTTAGCCTTGCCTTTATCTTTCTTAGAACCCTCAATTCATTAGGCCTTGCATTTGCGATCATATAATTCAAGCGAAGTGAGCATAACTAGCTCACCAAGTCTAACAAAGGATAATATAAATACCACATCGAGAATTATATGATTATCTCCCATAACTAAACAAATAGCTATAAAAGTACTATGAAGCATTGACTAGCACTTCTCATTTCATAACAACAATTCCAAAGTATATATAATAGCTTAGAAATTCTAAACCGGTCAAAAAATAATGAACATACTCTTTTCGTTTTCATACATGAAAAGGAATGACCGACACCAAAGATCAGTAAGTCCGATATTTCTTATGAAAGATTCTAGGTGATCAACATATAGTACTCTATGTTGATGGAAAACACTCATCCGATTAAACGTATGTTCGTTTAAGTTACGCAACCTCACGTGCCCATCGAATAATCGATAAAAAATACATTTGTTTGTTTATATACAAACTTACCTTGAATCCATACCAAATACTTGGCATAGGATAGCGTTAGTAGTTCTATATCGAAAGACTTGTAAACAAATCAATCTAATTCTTAAGAAACGATCAATGGAGAGTTAAAAGCGGCATCGACCCTTTCATAAAATAATTCATGCATCTCGTAACATGAATCACGAAAACTTGGCTAATATGAAGGTTAAGGCGCGTTAAGAAAATATGCCTTCAAGCGCCTTTGAAAGCAATATTCAATCGTTCTTAGTACATTCACGGAATCAACATGATATATTCACATAACACACTTGTAATTAGCTACCAAACAATCTAATCACATTATTATTACCAACATCTTTCTCTTCTATGTCTTAAAGGAATTTATTTTATTAATAAATGCCAATTCGATTTTATTACTCTTTCTTTTGGCTTGTTGCGTTCTTATGTTACTAACAGAAATACTTATTCGTTATTCGTTAATTACCAAAGCTTCGAATATATTTACTTTTGTATATCTTGCGTTCTTCGTTTAATCTCTATTAAACAACATTTACATTCCTAAAGTCATCACTAAGTAAGTGATTTAAGTTGATCTTACCATGTATATTAAGTACATTCAAATTGTTAGCTATTGGTATCTGACCATGGGATTAGAAACCAAATTGCTCAACAATTTCTCACTTGCATAGGCGCTACTGGCGTGACAATCCTTACCGCAATAGTATTTATGCATACTTTCGATGTCGGATCTCCCCTATTCACGGCGTTCTTGTACTGCCATTTAACATTTAGGTTGGTATTGACTTGGCTTCTCCTGAGCCTCGATTGACTTTGACGGTTTGGTTTTTCACGAACTTCTGGGCTCATTCTTATTAGATTTTACATCCAATTGGCTCGTTCAAAATCCATTTGCTCCTAAATCACATACACTATGTTTTTCATTATAAAATATTTCATTTTGAATCTTTTAACACTTTGAATTCATCGATTAGTTCAATATTAGGCGTTACGTTTGTATCGTTGGCATTCATAACTCATTTTCTTACGTTAAGTCCGAAATTCGGCGATTCTTGAGTCCGCGACTCTTGAATACCTTATCTCACGTGATGCCCTTTTGTATTTGACAAAAGTTTCCAAGTTACCGAAGCGACTTTCATTACTAATCAAGAGATTTCTATGTTTCGGCGTTTAACGTCGAATCTCGAAAATTTTGCCGTAACTTAGATTGCACAAAGTGTTACATACACCAAATCAAATGGAACAACTCCATTGATTCATCCTCTACATCTAACAAGCAATATGCACATACCCTATCGATGATGGTTTTTCATATTATCCATCAACAACCAAGTTAACGTTCAAAGGTTTCTTTGGTTTAAACTTATGTAACCACTTACAATTTCTACTTAAACATGACTTTCGATGTGTTTTACTCATTAATGCCATCCTTATTCCTCCGGGAAGAGACATATTCCACCAATCTCGATTCTCTTACGAAAATAAATCAAAAGATCGAAGACTAATGTTTACGAAATATTACCTTTTAGTTCTTCACGTTCTTGCTAAAAACTCTTATGATTTGCTTCCAGGTAGCTTGATTACTTGTTTAGCTATTTTCTCTCTCGATATATGTTGGCTAATGTTTTGTAAAATATCAAACGACCATCCTAAGCTTTCTTATATAGGCAATTCAA